>CM039471.1:28152340-28411046 GCA_022433065.1 Begonia loranthoides
CATAAGTTAGATCGACTAAATAGGCAAACATAAGCTAGATCAATTATATCAATGAAGTCACCTAGGATTACCCCAAATTTTGTCATATTAATGATAAGGTTATGCAATGACAATGTTTATTGATTTGGTGTTGATATGGTTGAATTGTGGTTTTTGAAATACATTGTTATTATGGATAAAATTGATGTTAAAAGAAGGATGAATGCTAAGTGTACAAGGACTCAGTTAAATCACTCTTTAATGAATTCACAATCGACCATGGTATGAAGTGCAGGTGATAGTCCAAGGTAATTTCAAGTATTTGTGGAAGCATAGATGTCCTGATTGCACGTCTGCAAGCTCTTGGGTGATATTACAGTTGATCGAGTTAAGGGTGCATTGAATTGATCCAAAGACAAAGTAGAATGTATTTGCCCTATGTAGTTTTGTGATCGCTTGGTGTTGAGTGTGCAGTCGACTGATTCATAAATAGATTGTAAGGATTTAGCCTTGGGTGTATTTGCAGTCGACCTAATATGAGATTATGGTCATCCGTAACAGTGTTTAAATGACTTTTCACGAAAGATTGAGCATCTGTAGCAAATCATCGAGAAAAGGATTTTCTTTGAAATATGAGGAAGTGGTCGACTGGAGTTAGTGAGTGGTCAACCAAGAATGTGAAAGGTTACCTATAATGAGGTTACATGTCATAATTTAATAGGGACAAATATGATGATTCAGCATGTAGGTTGTTGAAGTGAGTGACACCTCATGCTTGGAATTGGTATGTTATATAAGAAAAACCATCTTTTTATACTTAGAAACGCCCACCAGTGAGAATCATTTGGAAGGAGGAAGTTCAACAAAGAGCTACAATTTTTCTCGACCCCTTTGAAGGTAATTAGAGTTCTCTCTATGATTTGATGAAATTTTAATAGTTTGGTTAAGTTTATGGGTAGAAAATGATGGATGATATGAAATAGGTCAAAATTGCATAGTTTTGTTTCATGGAAGCTAAGGTCATCTTAATGAAATTATTATGTAAACCCATTCTACTATGTTATATTATACATGTCAAGGAAAAGATAAGCTCTGGAATTACTAGAATTGGTTTAGTATATTTTAAGTTATGAATGTTAGAAGTTGTATAAAAAGAAATAAGAGAAAACTTGAAATTCATGCATATTGGCTCTAGTTTTGATATGTTTTATCTAAGTATGCATAAAGATTTATTCAAGCCAATTGTTATGTTATTATGCACAAAGTTTTTGAAGTGTGAGTTTTGGAGTTAAAGGGTTTGGTGGAGTATAATGAGGGTTATGTATGTTTTAAGCTACAAGTGCATGAATGGATGCTAATGAGAAGTTTGGTATGTTCTAGGTATTGAAGATCAAGAAGATAAGTCCATAAATTGCTAAACATTGTGTAAAGATCTTAAGGTAAGTAATGGTTGTATGTGTTTGGCTTAACAACCTACACCATAAGATGCTAAGTTATTGCAAATGTTAGTATGTTATGTTGTGATGACGTGTTAAATTGAAAATTTTGGATGCATTGTTGTTATTGATTGATATCGTGTTCTATTATATGATATGCTGATTGTTGAGTTATTAGGTTTAGTTACATGATTATACATTAAGATGTAATAATAGATTGTGAGGTTAAATTGTTGATACATGTAATACTTGAGGATGTGATGTTTGATATAATGTTAGAATTATATTGATATTTGAGAATATGATATGCATTGATAATGTGTATTCATTGTTCAAGAAAATGATTGAAAATATTTTCTCATGCATACGTTTTTTATGTAAGAAAGATAAAAACAAAAGTTAAAATGTAAAGAAGTCATAAAGGATTGAGAAAATGTTGTCTTAAAAGTTGGTCATGGGGAATGAGCCCGTTAGTCTAGTTGAACCAAACTCGGCTAAATTTCACCAAGTGGCCACGCATTGAGTGTGTAATACAAATGGAGGTCTCATGGAATTGGGGCCGTCTCGCTAGATTTCATGAGACGTAAGTAGTGTGTTATTCATAGTCGTTCCTACTATTTCAAATGATGTTTATGCAGTTTTGGTTGAATCAATGGCCCCAATGTAGTTTTGGGTGAGCTGCATGCCCCAATAATGTTTGGGTGAGCCATGTGCCCCAATGATGAGAACGAAACGAAAAGAAAAAAATAAAAGTATGAATGCATTACATGTTTTATGAAAATGAATATCATACTTATGGAACATGGTTTATAGGTTTGATGACATGTTTAGTTATATATTACTTATTAAGCATTAGGCTTATAAATGAGTCTTGTGATGTACGTACAAACCAAACTATAACATGGAAGAAAGAAATATAAAAAAAGGTTATGCAATTGCGGAAGTATTTCTAGAAAGACGACTTGTGCTATTATCGCAAGACCGACCATGTGAGGTTAGAATTTGTAAAGAAAACTGTATGATAACATGAATTTTAAAAAAAACTTTATTTTATAAACTTCAAAAGAAAGAAAAAGTTTTTTGTTGTGCATTTTAAAGATAAATGTTTTTTTTTTAAATAACCAGAAGTTTTGAACATCCGAAAAAAAAGTATTTCAAATGATATGTTTCGAGATAAGAAATTAAGCGGCGTTACAATGGTTTATCTGTTCTATCTATTGCTTGACCTTTGATCGAGGTTTGTCATCTATATTTGGTAAACTAATTAATTGGCCACATTGTTTTCACAAAATGTAGTTGTTGTTGTCATGGTTTTGTTATGGATAAACCCAAAGGGGCAAACTTGTTGTGCTCCAGGGCTTTAGAAGGTAATTCACTTGTCAGGTAAGGGCTGTGCGAGAATTCCTCAAATACATCTCTCTCAAAGTGTAGTTGTTAAATTTAAATTTATTTGAAGTGCAGTTGATTTTGTTTAATTTTGACAAAGGATTTTCTACCATAAAAAATAATAACAATTTCATTTACCATTTTCTCAAAGACACATAATTCTTACAAATCAAAATCTCTCAAATGAGTTTTTGAATTTATTTTGGTATCCCATGCTTTGAACATGTTCATACGTTTTCATAATATTTAATAGAAGGATTTAACTATTTTTCTTCTTAAAAGTGAAAAATAATTAAAAGTGAAATTATTTCATATTATCTACCAAAGAATCAAGAAACATATCCTTGATAATCAGGAAACAACGAAAGAGAAGATTTGTTTAGCTCGTGGGGAAACTGTATAAATCAATATTATTTGATTTCAAGACTTTGTTTGTTCTTAGAGGATACAAAAAATCAAACTGCAACAATATTTATAGTAAATCACTCAACACGGGACCTACATCTTTCTGTTCCAACAATCTATGTTATGATGATAGAAGAAAATTACGCTATTGTTTCATCATACATGCATCGCACTTCAATACCCTCCGTATGTAAGACGAGCAAGAACATGGTGAAAGAGTGCTTGAATTCGGCCGGCTGGCTGGATTTGCATAGCGAACCCTGAAACTAACCAGGGCATGATCGTCTTCTTCTTTTTCCTTTCCGTCGTCGAAATTACGCGCATAGCTCTGAGGATCGTACTGAAACCGAGTCTTCCTCTTCCTACTTCCGTTGTTGATCTTCGCCAATTTTAAAGCTTTTAAAATTCCATTGCTTTTCTCCAGCTTCTTGGTTGCCGGACTCCTTTTCCCCGCACTTTGGTTTCGGCTCCGTCGATCACTGAGTCCACATAACCATGGGACACAGGAAGAATACGAAACTTGCCCATCATCCTCAGGCTTTTCCTTTTTCACCTTGAATGACGAAGTCTCTCTAATGGAGTCCATTCTCTTGATCCAAGTCGTATACCTCTGAGTAAGCAGCAAGCACAAAGAAGAAAAGTGAGGGAGGACTATTTAAAGAGAATAATTTCAAAATCATTATCCAATATGAATTAATTCAAAAATTAAAAGAAATCCAATTGTATCTTTATCTTATATTTTTTTTTTATAGTTTTACAATGTGATTCATTTTCTTGGTAAAAATAGGGAGAAGGAAGAGAAAACTAAGTAAATAATAATTAATTTATTATTTGAAATTCATAAATTATGTAAATGTTTGTTTGGTCTATCATATTATTTTCTTGAAAAAATAACAAACTAACTATCATACTTTATGATTAATGTCAAACCAATTATCGTACTTTTTTTGCTAACAAATTAACTACTCAACTATGAAAAAAAATCATCGTTAACATTATTGTCACGCTTGCCGTTAAACGCTTTGATTTTGATCTGCAGCGGATTGACGACAAATCACGGTGCATTGACGACTATCTGTGGCAGCTTGACCACGACCGCAACGGATTGATAAGAAGGAGATTCATTTCTTTTCCCTAGTGTGACACTGAATCTTTGCAGATCGATAACTCTCTTAATTTTCAACGATTTTTTGACGCTTTAGGACTTGTTTTCCATCGTCTTTTCATGATGCACAGTTAGAAAACATCTGTTTTTTCATTCAGTGCTTATCAGAGAAGATTTGGGTAGGAAAACGTGCGGAGCTTCAAGACTTTAAATTGTGTAAGGGAAATTAGAGGACTTAGAAGCATTTTTAGCCTTCGAAAGTGAGACATGCTGTCAGGCAGCTTGCTAGTGTGTAGATCTCAAAAAGTTATGCAAAATCCAAAAAAAAATCTTCCATATCGATTGAGTGAGTACAAGGTTATGGCCTTCCAAAGTTTTTGAATAATGATCTCATTTTTTCCTGCCTGAATCTGCTCTGATATGCACCGAATGACAAAACAGATCTCTCCTACATTTGCACCGCAAAAAAAAAAATGGAAAATGAGTTTTCAAGCATCCAAAACCATTGAAAATTAAGAGAATTATCGATTTACAAAGATTCACCGTCGCACTAGGTGAAAAAAATAAATTTTCTTCTTATCAATCTGTCGTGGATCGTGGTCAAGTTACCATGGATCGTGATCAAGCTGCTATGGTTTGTCGTCAAGCCGCCGCAAATCCTGGTCATTAACGACAAATGTGACAGTGATGTTAGCAATAACTTTTTTCTATAGTTCAGTAGTTAATTTTTTAGCAAAAATAGCTTAGTGGTTGACTTGTCATTGATCAGATGGTTGGTTTATCATTTTCCCTTATTCCTATCTAGTGTAGAGATAGTATTAGGGCTTCCTTCTTATCCTCGAAAAGACCTCCAACTTACAGAGCACGTTTAAAAATATGATAAAGAGATGTGTAATTTCTTTTGAACACGATTTTGCCTTACGTTGGAGTTGTTTGGAAAAGCTTCTAAAAGTTGTTTTCTTTCATTATTTGAAAGTTGTTTTGAAATTTTATTGAGTAAAACGCAAAAGCATGTTTAATGGTTGAAAGTTGTTTGAGGAAAAACACATAATTCCCTCCCTTAATTGGCATAGAAAAAAGTTTGACTCTACCTTTTTGATAAGATGTATGGATTTTGTAAGCCAAACAATAAAATCAACTGGGTTGATGAAGTCTTTCGATTGTCTGATGTTATTCCTACATGTTTAGTGGAATTTAGATGGTTAATCTTGTGACAAGCATCACAAAAATTGAAATACCTCTCTGGTAACGTTAGCCTTAATTACCATTTTGAAATTAGGATACGCCCGGATGATTTTCATCAATCAAACCCCTGTGCAAGCTTTTAGACATTTATCCAAAAAATTAAAATAAAAATATGAAATACTCATTCTAAAATTAGCTACTATAAAACTGTCGCCCTCTTAAAAACGGGGATTATATTGTCTTCTATTGTACTTGCTCGATAAATCATCCATCGACCCTCCAACTAACATTAATTCTCTATCCATTTGCCAAATTTATTATCCATATTCTTTCTGTAAATCTTCCAATTAGTATGATTGAAAATCAGATCCCATTTGCATCAATGCATATATATATATATATATATATATATAGAGAAAAGGATTGTAGAGAAAAGGAAATACAAACAAAGGAAGAAACAGATTCACATTCTCGACACCCAGCTTCCCAGCTTTTGCCCTCTTTTATGTTTAGCATTCTCTCTCCTTGGATTAGTGACACTTGGACGGCAAGATAAACACCATGTAGCCCACATCTGGCTACACCCATAACAGAAAGCCGAGAGCTCCTTCGGCCGAGAGAGAGATCGGGGGAGGAGAAGGGGATTCACGAGTCAAGACGGCGGGTCTCGGCATTCCGAACGGAGGTTGACGAGTCAGGACGGCGGGTCTCGGCATTCCGAACGGAGGTCGACGTTTCAGGCCGACGTTAGCTGCGAGGGTCGGGAACTGTTGAACGCAGTCGGCTGTGTGGTTCGTCCGAGGAGATTTTCGCGAGTTAGGGCAGGCCGATTCGGAAGCTCGGGACGGCTGGACGCGAACGGTTGTGGCAGCTCTGGCTGAGAGGATTCCGGGGCGAGCTGGGCCTAAGGCATCTTTTCGCCACTTCTCCGTTTTCGGTGAGTAGTTTTGAACGCCCGATTCTGTTTGTTTTTAGAAATGAATTGTGCGGTCTGGACGACGAAGGACTAAACCGCGAAGCTCCATTTTGCTGATTCTCAGATTCCGATTAGTGATGCTAAATGCCTTAATCTGTTTGGTAGTTATTGATGGAAGAATTTTAATGGAAATGCCGATAACAATCCCCTGATATTCTTAGTCCTGTTTTGTTGTTGGAAGGGGAATCTGGGTTTGAGACCGTCTTAGATGGGCGAGGAAGGCAGCGATTGAGGCATTGAAAAGGACAAGAAAGGTAACACAAAGTGCGAATGCGCGATAAGTCTCGAGGTAAGGAATTATGTGTCGTGGCCATGTGGAGGCCCTACACCACAATTATTGTATGAATTGTATTGTTTTTCCTGGATGTGCATTCTTGACTATTTTGTGCAGTGTATTCTCTTGGTTGTAATGTTTATTACTTTCTTTGGTTCTGGTTAGGAATAGAATTGTTATATCTTATTGTTAATGTTTAGCATATAGAATTGTGATGAATGTAAGATGAATGATCATGTTAAGTTGTAGGATAGAATGACGAAATGAATGATGAAATGATATGCATATGATCAATTAAGAATAGAGACTATAAATTCTATTTTATCCCTATTTTATCCAATAAAAACATGACATTCCTGCACATTTCTAGCAACTCTTCACATTACTGGTCAATCAAACTCCTCAGGTGATCGCCCGCAACATAGCTTGAAAATCAACTCTGTATATTCTCAATAAAACTGGTCGATCAACCTCTTCAAATGATCGACCATAAATTTCCTTATTTGCAATCTATAATAACAATGATCGACCAATAAACCCTTATGATCAACCGCTAAACTCAGATTTCACAAATGTGCTTCAAAACCCAGTCATTCACTGATCATCCACAAATCTTCCTCATTTTGAATATGTACTTAAGCTGAACAACTATTATCAACCATGATCGACCACTACTTCATCATACTATGCATTCTTGGTTAATCAATCCCTCCCAAATCGACCACTCCCTTCTAATTACATAAAATGTGAAATTTTACTATTTTTAAAAGCCATACACAATTCATAACTACATCAATACTAATATTATCCAATTATAACCAAATATCCTCATCCTCATCCTAGGCTTAATATGATAAAAATTCAGGGTATTACAGAGATATTGTGTGTGTTTGGCCCTTTGGCCTACATCACAAGAAATTAGGAATTGTATGACTCGTTGTGTATATATGGTTAGTATTACGATATGACTTGATTTGTTTCTATCCTTTCACATTATTATTGATATAAGAATAGCATTGATTCTTTGGAAAGATTAAAACATTGCTGGTTTGATGAATTGAAAGAGTGAATAAAGAAGTAGATAATATTGTACTGATATTATGTGATAGAATGATAGAATTGTATACATTCATTTCATAGTCATGCATCATGGTTTTGATGAAAATGTACATAAATGTTTTATGCATATGTTTTGAAAATGAAATTTACATATTATAGAAATAAACGTAAATAGGTCTGATGATGTATAGGTTCTCGAGTTTGAGTAAGTGGAACTAAAGAACAAAAATGAAATAATATGGACATGGAAATAAATGTAAATAGATACGACAGTGTATGTGATACCTCTAGTGCCTGGATGGGTAAGTGGAACTAAATGAAAGTGGAAATAAACATAAATAGACATTGAGAGGTATGGGTTCTTGAGATGGCCGCCCCGTGTGGGTCAATAGGTGCCACTGTACCTTATACGGTGATATCTCCAATGCCTTGATGGGTAAGTGAAACTAAAGTCAAAGGTAAAGGTAAAGGTAAAGGAAAATCAATAGGTAAAGAAAAGACATGGAACATAAATTGCATAAGATTTATAAAGTGTATAGCATGAGCATAACATTTTATACCTCTTACTGAGCCTTAGGCTCATAGTTTAAAGCTTGTGATGTAGGTAAACATGAAGGGAAAGAAAGAAATGAGCAGTTGATGGAGGATTTACGCGATGAGATGTTGTGCTTGCTGGGCTCAAGAGAAAAGGAAAAATGTGAATTTCTTTAAGATAAGAAACATTTTGTGTAATGTAAAGAATTTGAAGAAAGAATTTTATTTATCATATTTTGTTCATTTATTCTCAAATGTTTTAAGTACGAAAAGTCTTTCGCTATGCACTTTAGTAAATAGATTTGATTAAAGGAAAAGTTTTAAATTTTATGTGTTTTATAAAAGAAATGTGTTTTCAATCTCTACGTTTTAAAGTGTAGGTAAAATGGATCGCTACAAATATTGTATTAGAGCACCCAAGTTTTAAAATCGATTCTATAAACTGTCTAGCAGCACAAGTCTTAATGTCAAAATATTTCATTGACTATAAGTGTAACTATGTTTTTAGGATTAAATTGTTAGTTATTTCTATTATGGAATTTATTTGACAGAAAATATGAGTGAAAGGGATGAATTCATTACTCACTTGTTGGAGGTTTTGGAAAGACAGTTTCACTATTTGGATTGGTTTATTGCACAAAAAGAAGAAAGAAAATATTTGGTGTGACGCCCCGCATCAAATTCGTACTTTCTTAACTTAACTTTTCTGCTCTTGGCATTATCATTTCTTGGCCAATTCCTACACCACAAGCAAAAAGTGAGCCTAAAGACCTAGTAAGGAGTGGAGTTATGCAGTATGCTTTATGCCTCTCTTTAGTTCTTTTTGGAATGGCTACCACCCCAAACCAATGTTTTATTTAGTTTCGTTCTTTCTTTTTTTCATAACTCGTACGTCGAGCGGGAGATTAGAGGAACCTGTGTTGGAGGTATAGTCTTGAATGACTTCTAATCACCTAGGGTAGCTGGTCCCATTCCCGACGAGGGAGGAAACTTAGTCTAGTCTACTAGACTAGATTTGAACTACCCGCTTGTCCCCTAACTCCCCATTTTCTTTTCTTTTCCTTTCATTCTTTTCATTTATCAGTTTTCCTTTCATAATGCATATGAGTACTACCCCAAAGGTGACACTTCCTACTTGTTTCTATTATCATGATGCATGTTGATACAGTATAAATGTAACGATAATTAAATAGCGCATATAAATGAATAACAGTAATTAAAAACAAATAAAAGAGAACAATTATAGAAACAAATTGAAACAACGAATAACATGCTTGAATTTCAAAGCATAACAATAAAAGAAACGGCAAAATGAACATGCTATTAATTACGATTAATTGTTAACTTATAGTGAGTTATTTAAACAAATTAAATATGCTTAACATTTGTACAATGGCATAGACAGGGAATAATAATTAAACAGAAACATGCTCAGCAAATAGCTAACGGAAACATGCTTAGTAAATAGCTCATGGAGACATGTTTAGTGAATAGCTCATGGAAATATGCTTAGTAAATAGCTAATGGCTAATGAAATGAATTGATCATAAACACGTGTATGTTTGAAAGTAAAGCATGATTCAACAACATTGTTTTTAGCTAAAGTTAATGATCTATTTTAAGGTTATCAACAATTAAAAGAGTTATATTAGAGATTTATTAGGCAAAGTCTTGTTAAAGGAAAGTTACAGATCCTAACCAGTACCAATAATTTATATTATTATCAATGGAGTCTGTTCTCTTAATAAGTCGGATGATATACAACACTTTAAGCAGAACAAAACTACTATACATGAAATGATTAACTGCTCATTTACACGTAAAATTTTATTGCATAACCTTCGGATCCTCAGTTCATTTTGGCAGTTCATCAGTTCATATCATAGAGCTTAACATTAGGAATCATAATCTTAGCAGTAGCATTTAGCAATTTCTCTATCAGGAAGTTGAATTGCAGTAAAAGAAAATACACAGAATATCAACAAAGGAATACACACACACACACACTACTTGTGGGTAGGGCCTCCACTGGCTAAAACTCTACCTAATCCTTACTTGTTGAAGAAATCCTTCACGGATAGCAAAACAGCAGCAACAACCCAGTCTAATCCTTGCGTTCCCTTAGCTTATAGAACGTCACTTTCACACTTCACTCATGTATCACTTTGAAGAAACACGAACTAACTGCTTAGAATTCTCACAACTCACTAGAAGGTTTCTCTCACTCTCAAGGGACTCTCTCTTGCAAGAAGACTGAAATTACAGAGAGTTGTAAGGAAGAATGACTTAAATCGTAAAGCCTTACCTGGAGAGGAACATACGTACACCAACTGGAGAGGGGGGAGTCTGCGTAGACATGGAGGAGATGTGGTCCAGAAGTCGGGGTTCATCTCCATTGTCAACTCAATGCATTTTAAATGACAAAATGACAAACGCTCTGTCATTTAAAACCTATTTTATTCACAACTCTAGGTGATTTCAGACGAGAGGAGTCGTCATTGCCTCGTCCGCGTGCGTCTGAAATCCCCATTCTTCCTGAAAGAGTTGCATTTTTGGACAAAGGAAGGTGTCCTTGCCTTTGTTCGGGTTCATCTGAATCTATCCAAAAAATTGGATAGATTCAATCCTTCCTCGTTTGCTATTGTCCGCCGTCATATGGGTTTGTCTGAAATCTCGCATTTACAGGCAACAGACGAATCCGGATGCAAAGTCCCATCCTGTATCATCCCAAAACACTGGGATGACATTCCATTCTTTTTTGGATAACATTCCTCATCCGCATGCATCCAAAATCATCGGTTATACATTTTCTCCACTGCGTCTGAATTCGCCATTATCCATTTTATTCCCAATTTTTCATACTTCAATTATTTCTCAATATTTACCCCATATATACACATCATAAATTATCATGTATCGTCACGTAACGTAATATATTAATTATCCCAAAAATTAATTATATCGCGTATACGTGGAAAATATTATCGGGGTATTACATTTGGAGAAAGCTGAAAACCAATTTTTGAAAGAAGAAGAGTTTATTAAAAAAGTTCTATTACATGTAAGAGAGGAAAAAGAAAGTTCACGAGGAATGAAGCGAACTTTAGAAGATTCAAGACAACAAGGAAAAGGAAAAGATAAAATTTGTCGAAAGAAAGTACCAATCAACATTTGTGGTCAATGTAAGAAGACTCATGTTGGTGATTGTTTGGCTAGGTCAAGTTAATGTTTTAAATGCATAAATGTTTGAACATATTGTCAAGAATTGTCCTATTTTGCCCGATAAAAGGAAAGAGGATTTGGTAAATATCTTTTCTCTTACCACAAAAGAAGAAGGGACTAGTCAACCTAAATGTGTCTAAATATGTTTTATGTTAGTTTGTTTTGAGACAATAGAAACAGTGTGTCTTTTGGTATATGTATGAAGTTATGAAATGAGAAGTTGTTTTGTTTATTTCCTATGTTGTATTTCAATAAAGAAATTATAGGAGTTAATTTGGAAAATAGGATTGAATAGTATGTCCAATGAATCAAATTTTGAGGACAAAATTTACTTAACGAGGAAAAAATGTAATACCCTAAATTTTCATCGTATTAAATATAAGATTAAGTGAAGATGATATTTGATGATTTAGGCACTCATTTGAATGATTATTAAATTTATATTGGATTATTTTTAGTGTGGGTATGGTTAATGGTGATATATAGTTTAGGAAAATGTGAATTCTTGTTGATTTTGGCAAAATGGTAGAGAAGTGGTCGATCAATTTGAGTTTGATCAACTGTTCATATATTGAATGAAATTAAAGAAGTTTTGGGTGAGTAATTGGTCGACCAAATTTTTTTTGTTGGTCAGCTTCTTTACAGATTGTAAAGTTTGTGAATTTCGGTCGATCAAATGAAGGAAGATGATCGACTGATTTTGTGGAGAAAACATAAACTTTAGCCTCAGGTTGTTTGGTGGCTGATTGACTGAAGAGAGGTGGTCAACCAAAATTTAAAAGGTTACCTAAATTCTTATAGGATGTCACATTTTAATTGGGGGATTTCGAGGTGGAAACTCTAGAGCTTGTTTATGTTGCAACACCTCCAGCTTGGTGTTGGAGAGGGGAGAACTTTGAGGATATTAGGGGCTGGCAAGGTGAAACTCTTCAAAAGGAAGGAATTCTCCCAAGAAGCTTTCCAGCTCCCCCTTCTTTTGTTCTTTGGAATTTCAAGGTATGTTAAGCTCTTGTAGGATTTTATTAAGAGTTCTATAAAGTTATGGAGGTGGTGATAGGAAGAAGAGTAAAAACTGGATAAAAAAATGGAAATCGGGTGGATTAAGTATTTGATGATTGTTGTTCCCCTTCACAGAATTTAGTTGTTAAAATAGTTATATATGTTATTAAAGACATCTTAAGGGAGGAATAGGTTCTAAAATTAATAGATTTAGTTAAGTAGTGTGAAAGTTATGATTGATGAAAGATAGGTGAAAATCAGAGAAAACCCTAGAGTACATGTGTAAGGATTGTATCTCTATCATGTGTTATTGATGGATGTTTACTGTTTTTCAAGGTATTGTGAAGAGATAATCTTAAAGGCTGAATTACACTAAGGACTTAAGGTAAGAGATGTGTGTGTTTTTGGCCCTTTGGCCTACATCACAAGAATTTAGAGAATTGTTTGATATGTTGTGTATTTATGGGAATACTATTATGATATGGCGTGATTACTTATATGCTCACATGTGATTAGTTATAGGAAATATATAAGGTTAGTATTCATGTGATTAAAGAATAAAATGTTGATTGTTAATGACATGATCAATGTAGGAAATGTAAAATGTTGTGATATGAATTGTGGAGATGATAATATGCATTGTATTGATCATACGCATTTCATGCATCATGTTTTTTATGAAAATGTACATAAATGTTTTATGCATATGTTTTGAAAATGAAATTAACATATTATGAAAATAAATGTAAATAGACACGACGAGGTATGGGTTCTTGAGTTGGCACCTGTGTGAGTCGATAGGTGTCACTCTACCTTATAAGGTTATACCTCTAGCACTTGTATGGGTATGTGAAACTAAAGAAAATGGAAATGAACATAAATAGGCGTGACATGGTCTGAGTTCATAAGTTGGCCTCCCAGTGTGGTGTCAATAGGTTCCACTCTATCTTATACGTTGATACCTTTAGCGCCTGAATGGGTAAGTGGACCTAAAGAAAAATGGAATAACATGGACATGGACATGGACATAAATGTAAATAGATGCGATGAGGTATGTGATACCTCTAGCGGCTAGATAGGTAAGTGGAACTAAATTAAAATGGAAATAAATAGAAATAAACGTAAATAGACATTGTGAGGTATGAGTTCTTGAGATGGTTGCCTCGTGTGGGTCAAATAGGTGCCACTGTACCTTATATGGTGATACCTCCAACGCCTAGATGGGTAAGTGAAACTAAAGTTAAAGGTAAAAGAAAGACATGGAACATAAATGTAAATAGATCTTTGCATAAGTTTTATAAAGTGCATAGCATGAGCATGACATTTTATATCTCTTACTGAGCCTTAGGCTCATAGTTTAAATCTTGTTATGTAGGTAAGCACAAAGGTAAAGAAAGAAAGGAGCAGTTGATGGATGATTTATGTGATATGATTTTGTGTTGGCTGGGCTCAAGAGAAAAGGAAAAATGTGAATTTCTTTAAGATAAGAAACATTTTGTGTAATGTAAAGAATTTGAAAAAAGAATTTTATTTATCGTATTTTATTCATTTATGCTCAAATGTTTTAAGTACGAAAAGTCTTCCGCTACGGACTTTAGTGAAAAGATTTGATTAAAGAGAAAAGTTTTAAATTTTATATGTTTTCACTTTCAACGTTTTTAAGTAAACAAAACAAGTCTCTACAACCTTCTCGCTCAATCAAAGGTGTATAACAAACCAATGACTAAGATCACAAATCCAATATAGCTAGAGATGACATTAGGTAAATCAAATAAAATACCATATAGATGAAAGTAGCATACATACATATAATATAAACCTAACATGTTGTAAAATAGAGCATGTTGGATTTTCTGTGTGATATATCACAAAATAAAATTTATAAAAGAATCAAGTGTAAATTTTGGTAGGGCTTCACCTCAATTCCGGGTCGTGTAGAATGAGCTATGGAAGTCTATGTATTAAGAGAACTGTCCATTTTGAGACCTAATCCTTTCGATTGACCGCTTCTAGCCGTTGGAAAATATAGCCATTAGAAATCTGATCATTGAGCCTGCTGCAAATTTGTTCGGCAGCGATTGAATGATCTGGGTCAGCGATCGATCACTGTCTTCATAAAATGCCTTCAGAATCAAACTCAACATGCGAGCAGTCAACCAGTTTGTACAGCAATCGACCTCTCCCAGGTAATTTTCATTTTTCAACTTGTCTGACATTTTTCGGTCGATCAAATCTGCAACTGTGATTGCACTGTGACCACAAAAATGCCAAAAATGGAAGATTCAATATGTGAAACTTTTTCGGTCAACCTACTTGACCATAACCTCGACCGCAGCGTGTCTAAAAACTGTCGAATGAATCTGTTTATCATTTTGGACACCAAACTCGACCGCACCTTCAATCGCGGCGAGTCTGAAAACACCCAGAGCAATCTGTAAAGCTTTTTGGATGCCTCACTCGACTTCATGCTTGATCGCGGTGCGACCAAAAATACTGGGAGCCATTTTTGGTCAACCAGAACAGTACCAACCGCAACCATAACTCTCCAAAAAGTCGTCAATACACTTTCTAAGTCCCAAAACGATATAAATGCACTGCATGGACTTAGATAAACATGTTAGCACAACTTAATACCCATTTTGAGGGTGTTTCCAATAAATATTAATATAAATATAATAAATAATCAATTAAGCATAAAATCAATAAAATACAATAATCAACTTATTATTTTTACTAAAATAATCATTACCAATCATCCTCAAAATAAATTTAGCCAACAAAAAGGCTAACAGTCTCCCCTTTTTTGATGTTGACAAAATTCTATAAGTTGGTTATCCCTAAAACTAAGCATGTGCATATATTATTGTATATTAGATTTCTCCCCCTTTAAGTTATACAATTTATCAAACAATTAATCCATGCAAATATGCTATACCTATTTATTAATCTCTTCTCCCCTTTTAACAACTTATATAAATCTTCTCCCCCATTCACAAATTATATATAACAACTTATATATTCTTTCCCCCTTTTTGTCATAATCAAAAACAAAATCCATGGTGAGGGGAGTTTAAAAACAATCAAAGTTCTCCAAACAAAAAATCATTCCCCCTTTTTATCAACATCTATACCAAAGGTAATCAATGGAGGGAATCCTAGACATTTAAATCAAATTTGTGGTAAAAAATGAGATACCAAATTTATACAACCACAATCAAAGTTCATTCAAAAAAATATATTCTCCCCCTTATTGTCATTAAGCATATAAATTCATGTGAGGGAATTAAAACTTTTCAATTCAATTCAAATTCACCCTTTAAGAAAGATATACCAATTAATGCAACCTTGAATGATAAACCAATTGCCAATTTCAAGAGTGATACCAATGAAGAAATAAGAGATTAACTAAGGATACCAATTGATGATTCACAATTAGAACGAAAGCAATTTTTTAAATAGTGAAACCAATTGTAAATCCAAAGTTAAAATCCAATCAATTTTTCAAAGAATGATACTACTTGTTAATGCACAAAGAAATTCAAAACAAATTTTTAAGAGAGATACCAAAGTATAAAATCAAAATATCAATCCAATTATCTCTCCCCTATGTTAATCATATAAACAAACTATTGGGGATATAACACACTTTAAAACTTTGTTCTCCCTCAATCTCTATGCACAAATTCAAATAGATGGGAATAACAAAAAAGGATACCAAATTAAAATTTTAAAAGATATACGAATATCTAAGTCACGTATTGAATGAAGCTCTGAGTCCAAAGTTGCCGAGATTGAATGCACCTATATAGCTGGTTCATGATAGAACCAATGATGCTCATCGGTCTCTACTACTGAAATAGAATACACTTCCATTCCGCAGTTAATGGATTCTTCAAAAATAGTTGTTGTAACGACCTGGTTTTTCGTAAATTCTTTAAAATGCGCTAACATTTGAACTTTTAAAACCTCTTTTAAAACAAATATCAGAATGCGACACTAACCAGATCGCTACTAACCTTTCGTTAAACTCATATTGAAAATCCAACTAATAAAATGAGGAAACGTTATGAAATTGTTTATTTAAAACAGAGCAGAAGCGTAAATAATTTAATGAAAAAAGTTAATGAAAGGACTAAATAATTAAATACACTTAATTACAATTGTTTTCTCTTGTCTACTCACTTAGCCTGACCAGCCACAATCTCGCTCATGCAAATCATTCATCCCTTCTTTATTATCTATTCATCGTTATCATCGTCTTTGCATATAAGTACCTACACCTACACCACAAATAACTGTAAGCCCGAGGGCTTAGTAAGGAAAAATGTTAATGCAATTATGATATGTCTCTCTTTAGTTCTTTTTGGAATGGGGGCCACCCAAACCAATCCTTTCATCATGTCATTCATTCGTTTTATTACTTTACATTCATTTATTCATTCATTACTCGTACATCGAGCGAAAGATTGGAGGGTTCATAGGGGATGGAATAGTGGATTGGATCTAACATTTTTCTTGCAGCTAGGTCCCCGTTCCCAACACGGTAGGGGGCTTCGCTCAGCCGCAGACTAGACCCGCTACCCATCCGCTCCCCAACTTCCCATTTCCTTCATTTTCTTAACATTTTCCCTCACTTATGCATGGGTGAGTACCACCCAAAGATGACACTCCTTATTGGTTTCTATTAACATGATGTGTGATCATACATTCTCATCCTAACATGATGCATGATACTTTATAACATAATATTAATAATAATTGAAGTGCGCATATAAAAGGAAGTAACTGTAATTGAAATTGCGCATATAAATAAAGTAAAACATATAATAGAAGGAAATAACTGCGCACACAAGGACGAGTAATTGTAAACAATGTTATAAGCACTACCAACAAGACAATGACAAAGGAAAGATAAAAACATAACATGTTAATATAAATCTAGTTGGTAATCCTAGTTCATTACATGCTCAAGAGTGAATTATATTTATTTTCTTGATTAGTTATCGTAATTACTTAGCATACTCCGAGGATACCATTATTATCCTAATTTGTAAATTTGCATGCTCAAGGATTAATTACATTTATTATCCTAATTAGATATCTTAGTTAATTTTCTAGTCCATTTACATGCTTCCTACATTTATTATTCTAGGTGATTATTCTAATTAGTTATCCTAGGTGAATTACATGCTCAAGAAGGATTTCATTTATCGTTCTAGTTACATATCTTGGCTAGTTTACATGCTCCAAAAATAATTACATTTATTATTCTAGTTAGGTGTCCCAATTGATTTACCTACTCAGGTTTATAGTTTATGATGAACACAAAGGACACAATGAGTACAAGAAGACAAACACAAGAAGACAATAACATTGGAAGGAAAGGTAAACATCGTAATTGAAACTCTCAATTCATTCATACTTAGTTCCTTACACACGTTTAAGTCTAGTTGTTTACTCTAATTGATTTAAGTTTGATTAAGATTATAATTGTGATCCTAACTAATTACTCTATAGTTTACACTGGTTAATTACTTATTCTAGTTAAGTTAATTGACATGCTATATTATTCTAAGTTAATAATATGCTTCCATTATTCTAATAAATCAAATACTCAAGTAATATACAATTAAGTTATCTACCATTAGTATCTAAATTAATTAATATGCTTGAGTGTAGTTAATTATTCTAGTTAGTTAATTGTTCTAATAAATTGACATACATCAATAAACGCAATTCAATTAAGTCAATTAATCATGCTCAACTTCTAATTAAATTAATTACCCTAGTTAGATTAACATGCTCAAGTTAACTAATTACCCTAGTTAATTAACATGCTCTTACAATATTAATTAACATTTAAACATGCTGGACCTAGCTAAGTTAACATGCTTAGCTAGTTGATATATTTAAGTAATAATTAACATGCTTGGGTTAATTACATGCTTAAGTTCATTACTTACTCTAGTTAAGCTAATTAACATGCTTAATTACAATTATAGTTGATGAACGTGCTAATCACAATTGTCATCCTAGTTAATTAACCTAGTTAATTAACATGCTCACTAGATGATTAATCATACTTAAGACAAGGTTATTCTAGTCAAAATATGATAAAGATTAAGTGGTTAAACATACTCAATATTATTCTAATTGATTTATGTGTTCAGGGAGAATTGAAGATTTTTATTCTTCGTTAACATGCTCGAGGGTTCGATTGTTGTTCTAGAATTCTGATTAATTTACATACCCTCACTAGTTACTCAACGTAGTTACTAACCCATTCAGAATTATTGGTTCACCTTATTAAACATACCATCATTAACCTAGTTACTTGAACATAACAACTATGATTTACACGGAGAGATTTAACTAAATAACCAATAACAGAACCAATGACAGAACGATACACACGTTGAGTGAATGAAATGACAGTTTAACCAACATAGAATTTAAATGGGGCATTAAGGAAATAACAAGAACAGAACAGTAAAGGTACTCTTCTTAGCTCATTCATACTTCTCCTCATTCACACGTCCATCACATTTAGACCTTAAACATTCATCACAGCAGTCAAGTAAGGCATTCGAAGCAAAGAAACCAATTAAAAGTAAAGAAATCTATATTACAAACAGAGAATAACAACTAACAAGGAATCAATCAAAGGAAATACCAACATTAAAGCATCCAAAGAAATACTACAAAGCATTTAAAATCTACCACTCACGCACACCCACTTGTGGTGTAGGGCCTCCACAGGCCAAGACACCCTTATTTCCTTACCTAAATGGAAGACACTAAAAACAGGGACAACCCTCCAGCCTTCACGGTTCGTCACATTAGCTGGAGCTTCATAGCAGCTCACTCACGGTTTAACACTCAACTCACAATAGCTCTCCCACTCACTGGAACACTCAATCACCCAAGCTCACCAGGAGAGAAACTCACGCAGGAGAGGAAAGCTCCCACTCTCACGCAAGTGCTTCTCGCGCAGTAAGGAGAAGTGGGCTGAAGGAAGAGAAGAGGTAGTTTATACCTGGAAAAAAGAGACAATTCGTACCTAGGAGGGAGAGGAAATGATGACCAGCGTGGGAGACTCCAGCAGGGGAGGTTGGTGGCCTACCCCAAGAGGGGATTTTTGTGTCTAAAAATTGTGGAGTTATGGACAACACGATAAGAAACCCAATTTTAAATCCCTAAATTTACACTGCTCTAGGCTATTTCGGACGAGTGTGTACGCATTGGTCTCATCTGCATTCGTCCGCAAGAAAAAAATCTCGCAGGCTAAAATGTGGCTTCGGACGAGATTTGGCGTCCTCGTCCCTATCCATACCATCCACAGACGAGGTGCAGATGCCACGTGGCATCCGCATGTGGCGTCCGCAAGCATCCAAAGGTGTCCATAAATCGAACAAAGGAAAATCGGACGAGGTCTCCTCATGTCCGCAGTCACCTGCAATCATCCGAAACTATCCAAAATTTGGACAAATTCAAATAAGACGCGGCTAGTTTACGTCCGGACTCGTTCGAAAGTCTGAGACACAGTGCAGTCAGGATGTAGAATCACGTCCTGAGTCGTCCCAACCCCTTCTTTGTATGTGAAATGCATTTACGGATGATACAACTCGTTCGCAGGCGTCCGAAAATGCCCTGGATAGCTTTTTCCTCACATGTTTCCCACTTAACTCCTATCCCATAACGCTTTCTCCATAAATGCACGTCATAACATGACATTTATAAATACACAATGTAATGTCCCAATTACCCCATCTTTTAATTACATTGCGCATACAGGGAAAAATGTAACGGTAATACCCCTAGACTTAACGCTCCGAAACGCCCTTGGTAATACCCCGACGATTATCCAACTTAAAAAGTCAGGTTGTTACATACCTCCCTCCTTCTATAAATTTCATCCTCAAAATTTGCCTATCATAACTCTCTCACTAACGCTAACCTATGCCTCAAATCTTCTTAGCTACCCCATTTGATGATGTAGTTCCCTCTAGCGATCCTAACCCTTCATATTATCTAGACTGTCTACCCTTTTTACCTATAACTATAAGCTTAGCTTCATTCAACTATGTCTCTTTTTACCAAAAGTCGACCAAATCCTCGTATTCCCTCTCCACACTTTTGCTGTGTCACTCTGATTAACTCGATTCCAAGGAAAGAATGCCTTAATCATAGCCATTCTTCAACATCAAGAGCCGAATAACAATTCTCCTATATCCAATTATCGCCTCAATCCAATAAATACTTCATAGTTGTCGTTCAACTCCTGAATTCGCAGCATTTTTCTCCCAAATTTGACATTCCACATCAAATTTTTCTGCCAACCCCATGTGAATTCAGGAAACGCCCATAACATGTGAATTCATAGGTGCTGTTTGCAGGTGTCCGGAAACGCCCTAAACAACTTTTTCTCACATTTTTCCCACTTAACTCCTATCCCATATCACTTTCCCCATAAATGCACGTCATAACCTGACGTGTATAAATACTAAATGTAATGTCCCAATTATCCCATCCTTTAATCACATCGCGCATACGTGGAAAAGCATAAGGGGAATACTGCTAGACTTAACTCTCCGATACACCCTTGGGGTGTCATGGTGCAGCACTCCTCGACTCCATGTGATGTGCAACACTCAAAAAACTTCATTGTTTGTTTGATTGTGTTCAGGGAGTTGGTCGGGGGAAGACAAAATTCCTCTCTACAATATCTAGGGCATGGGACTCCTTCCACGATTATAAGGCAAATTTGCATCATCCATCGAGAGGAAAATGCTATCATTTAGCATTAAGAGAATGACATTCGAGAGGAAAACAGACGTCCCTAGTATTAAGACGAATGTCTGTTACGACCTAAATGATGTCGTCTTAAGATGAGAGACATCCATTAAGGGCAGAACAACGTAGTCTTGGTAGACGGGCGTCCATTTCTGGGCAGAACAATGTGGTCTTGAACAATTTCATCATACTTTTTCATCAATTTTTCATTCTCCTTTCTCAAAGATTTATATTTTGATTCAAACAAGTTGAAAATTTCAAGCAATTCATTAAATGCATCTAGCAATTCATTTGCATCATTCTCATTATCAGAATCGGAATTGCTAGAAGAGTTGGTTACTTCAATTTCCTCCTCGGCCATGAAGCAAGTGTTGACCATTTCCTCTTCTTTGGAGGATGTGCTTTCATCACTTTTATCCTTTTGATTTGTGCTTACATGGGTTAGCTCAAGAGATTTCTATATGTCATAAGCACTCACACATGCGTGTATTTTATCAAATTCACTTCTACTTAAAGCACAATATAATACATTCATAGCTTTAGCATTTAAATTCCAATTACATTTATCTAAATTATTGAATTCACAAGATGGTCTAAGAAGATTTCTTCTATTTTCAATGATTTTCCATAAAGTGTAATAAATGGATTGAACATATATTCTCATCCTACACTTCTAATATAAATAATTGCAACCATCAAATAGAGGAGGTGTATCAATGGATTGACCTTCAACATATGTATTTAAATCTATAATCAATTATATATATACAATATGTATCAATAAATTTGTCAAATAAATTCAACTCAAGGAATTCAAATAAATTAACAAATTCATACAATATGCACGAAAATTGTAATATCACACAAAAAATTTAAATAACCTGCTCTGATACCAATTGTCGGATCGTATGCACGCCTAGAGAGGAGTGAATATAGCGTTCTAATTTTTTTCGTGCGATAATTGATTTATCTAAACCCTATGTGATTTACCGCATACAATTAAATAAACAATCACAAATATATCCAACAAAGTAAAGAGTAAGGGTAAGGGAGTTGACACCGGTTTGTTTACGCAGTTTGGCAAATCCCGCCTACGTCCGCGCTCCAAGATTCCACTTGGAGATCACTCACTAGATTGGCTTACGGGTGCCAACCAAACCTTTCACAATGTCTATTGCGGGGAGTTACCCTTTACTTTAACTATTGTGGGGAGTCACCCTTTGATTGAGCTTCCGGGCGTCAATCAAGCCTTTGACTATTTTGGGGCGTTTCCCTAAATTGACAAATTTATAGGGAGTCACCCTTTACAATTTAGCTCAAAGTATTTTGGAAAATTAAAGCGCAAAAACTAGTCCAAACTCTCCCACATTGAAATCTCATGTTTGGGGTTAGGGAGAGTAGGATTTTACAAGCTAAAAAATGTATTTGGAATCGAATATAAGTTTTGGCAGGGCTTTGCCTCAATTTCGGGTTTTGTAGAATGAGTTATGGAAGTCTATGTATTTATACAATTGTCAATTTTTGGTTGACCTAATCCTTTCGGACGACCGCTTATAGCCATTATTGTTCGACAGTGGTTGACCGATTTGGGCCATTGGTCATCCCATGTCTTCATAAAATGCCTTCGGAATCGAACTTAACATGCGAGCGATCGACAAGTCTATATAGCGGTCGACCTCTCTAAGGAAATTTTCATTTTTTAGCTTCTCTGACATTTTTCGGTCAACCGAATTTGCAACCGTGATTGTACCGTGACCACAAAAATGCCAAAAATGAAAGATTCAATATGTGACACTTTTTCGATCAACCTTCTTGACCGGAACCTCGACTGCAGTGCGTCTGAAAACTACCGGATGAATCTGTTTACCATTTCGGATGCGAAACTCGACTGCACCATCAACCCCGATGCATATGAAAACACCGAGAGCAATTTGTAAAGCTTTTTGGACTCGTCACTCGACCGCATGCTCAACCGCGGTGTGACTGAAAACACTAGGAGCCATTTTTGGTCGACCAAAACTATACCAACCGCGACCACAACTCTCCAAAAAGTTGTCAATACATTTTCTAAGTCCCAAAATTATATAAATGCACTGTATGGACTTAGATAAACACATTAGCACAACTTAATACCCTTTTTGAGGGTATATTCAATAAATATTAATATAAATATAATAAATAATCAATTAAGAAAAAATCATTAAAATACAATAGCCAACTTAGTATTTTTACTAAAGTAATCATTACCAAGTCATCATCAAAATAAACTTAGCCTAACAAAAATTCTAACATAAGGGTCTCTCTCCAAGATCAAAACAAGAACAATGAGAAAGACGATTTTTGACACAAGTTTCGAATGAAACCCTAGGCAAGTAACCGCGAGTTTGAAAGGGAAACCTCCAAAAGAATTTGCTTCATATGAGTTTAATTCAAAATTAGATTTTAAGATAACAATAAAGAAGTATAAATACTCCCTTAAAAGTTGCCCTAAAAACCAAATTACAAATGTAACCTTACAAAAAAAATTTGACATGAATGCTCGTCTAACACACTAACCGAGCACCCCAAAATAACAACATTCCAACAACCCTAAAGCTATCTAAGAATTATTCAAAATCAAGTATTCCAACAAAACATAAAGTAAACATAAATGTCAAGCCATTTATGAAAGGACCTAGATTTTTATTTACTTTAAAAATGCGTTAATTTAAAACTTTTTCTTTTCTTTTGTAAACAGTGAAAAACCTTTTCAAATTATAATCAGAGTTATTTTCTAAAAAGTCAGACCGTCTTTTCTTTAGACACGTTATGAAAATCGTTATAAGTAGTGGAAGACTATAGTTATAAAATATTTTCTTATAACATAGTGAGAGCGTAAATAATTTAATTAAGGCATACTAAACAAATTATTACAAGTTAGTTACAAAACATTTTCCTCTTTCACTTCCTTTAGCCCAGGCAGACACAAGTCCCGTAGGTGCAAATCCCTCATCAACTGCTTCTTTATTTGTTCTCTCATGTGCACCTAGATCAATGGCAAACTGTGAGCCGAGGCCTACTAAGAAATGAGATATGCAGTATGTATGCCTCTAACTCATTATTTCAGAATGGGTCTACCCCAACCGTTCTTTTCTTTATATTGGAATGAGTTTGCCCCAACCTTTTTCTTCTTTAAGTTTTTACATAACTCGTACATCGAGCGGGAGGTTGAAGGAACCCATGTGTGAGGGAAAAGTCTTGGTTGGCTTCTAACCACCTATGTGTAGCTAGTCCCATTCTCGACAAGGGAAGGGCATAAAGTCTTGACTAGATCCAAACTATCCGTCTGTCCCCCAACTCCCCATATTTAATTCTTTAATTCTTTTTTCTCATATAGCTCGTACATCAAGCGGGAGATTGAAGGAACCCATTTGTGAGGGAATAGTCTTGGTCTGTTTCTAACCTCTTGTGTGTAGCTAGTCCCGTTCCCAACAAGGGAGGGGCGTAAAGTCTAGCCACTAGATTAGATCTAAACTACCCCTCCGTCCCTCAACTCCCCATATATTCTCTTTAATCTTTTTCCTTACTCATATGAATTCTAGTACCACCCCAAAGATGACACTTCCTACTTGTTTCTACTAAAATGATGCATGTCAATGCAAATGCTAACATTTCAACTATAAGCCAATCAAACCATTCATCAAGGAAATAATAATAACATAGAAAGCAATAACAATGTAGACGTACTTAGCAATTTTAAGGGAAACAATAATGAGATAGATATACTAGGCAATTTAAAGGAAACAATAAAATATAGGCTTGCTTGGTAATTTAAAGAAAGCTATAACAATATAGACATGCTTTGCGATTTAAAGGAAACAATAATGTCATAGGCATGCTTGGCAATTTAAAGAAATAACAACAATGTAGACATACTCGGTAGTTTAAAGGAAAGCAATAACAATATAAACGTGCTTAGTAATTTAAAGGAAACTAAGGGAAATAAAATGATAAGCTAGCATCCTAAACATGCTTAGATATTAAAGTAATAACGTGTATGGCAGCATATCAGAAATGTAAACAAGCAATTCAAGGAAAGACACTGCTAATGGTGTAGGGCCTCTATTGGCCAACGACCCTACTCAATTTCTTACCTCAAAGCTTTATCGTGTTTAGCACCTAATTGCTATCATTCTTCTCTTTTCAACACCTTCATAATTAAAACATTGACAACTTATAAGTTTCCTTTCCTTTTTGTATTCTAACTTGTATAAAAATTCTAAGTACTTCTTTGACGTCTAAACGGAACATAACCTATCTCACTTGAATTATCAATAGATTATACATTCCAAAGAAATTGGAAGCATACGTCTACTATTTTCCTCAACCATTTAACAGTTTCTTACAACTACAAAAGAGAACATTTACACTTCAATATGATTATCCTTAAGCATCAACAGAGGCATTAGCCCACCAACCAGGCAGTAAAGCTAAATCCAATCATTTTATGCTTCACATAGAACAATAAGGGCAGTGACTATAATCAAGCAGATGGTCTGTGATATCCATTACAGAGAGTTCATATAATTTTATTCCAAATAATAAAGCATTTTCATACATATGTTCTATCATCCAACAGGTTGATTCAAAGCATCAATTTAACATTTCCTATGTCCAACAATCCATTCATAACATTTATCCTTAACATGCTTTAGACTAACAACTAATCAGAGAAGGGGTTGAATTACCTAGAGGAAGCTCAAGATGACTAATGAGACCTGAGGACAAGAGCTGAATTCCTAAGGCATGGCTTAACACACCAATGGGCCCCCACTTCACTCCACTCAGCTCACTCACACCAGGGCTTCCTTCACGCACAAAGAGGAGGAGGAAAATATAGAGAGAGGTTCAGCTTAAACAATTAATAGACAACACCTTACCTGGGGAGTGGTGGTTGCTCAACGAACGGGATGGAGGAGTTTACCTCGACGTAGGAGCAGGCGAGGTTCAAGCATGGGGAGTGGTACTCCATGTCAAATTAGTGGCTTTTTAATGATAAAATGACAAGGAATTCTATTATTTAAACCCTATTTATTCGCAGACCTGGGAGTTTTCGGATGAGGGAGTGCATCCTTGCCTCGCTTGCGTTCATCCAAAATTGCCATTTCCCAGGCAGATTCGCATTTTTGGATGAAGGAAGTCGTCCTCGCCTTCGTCCACATGCGTCCGAAACTATCCAAAAATTGGACAGATTCAAACCGTCGACGTCCGCGTGCGTCTTGGCTCGTCCTAGCTTATCCGAATCCTCATGTTGAAGGATGAATTGGGACATGAAGCCTCATTTTGCATAATCTCAAAACTCGAGGGACATCGTGAAATGTGTTTCCGGATGCAGCTCCTTGTCCTCATGTGTCTAATATCTCAAATGCACATGATATTCATTGCGTCCAAAATCTCAAGTATAACCTTTTCCATCAAAATTTCATACTTTAACTCCTCCATAATATTTATCCCATATATACATGGCATAATCTAACACGTACCATAATATATAAATTATTCCAAAGTTAATTACATAGCATACATGGGAAAAATTATCGGGTAATACAATTTAGAGGACATATCTGCAACTAAGGGACCTCTTTAAGCCATGGTACATGAACATCAATTTGGTCTCGGGTGTTTTGTGCTACCCAAGGTGGTATAAGAGTGTTCCAATTTAGTATGAGTTTTGGCATCTCCTTATCTTCTTGTTTAGGCTCCTCTTCTAGTCCTTCAAGTGTGATGCTCATTGCGAAACAATAGCTTGTTAGGAAAAAAATGATCTTCTGGGCTCGGGCCTGCTTGATCGGGCCTTGTGGTGCATCAATACATTTTCTACTTTATTGACCTGTTAGTTACAACATGTATAGGATTGATTTACAGTTGTTTCGTGATTCATGATTCCATGGTTTGTGAATTAAATGGTATTTTTTTCTAGTATTATATGAACTATTGTATGACATTCATTCATATCATACATCATATAAGCATGTCAGTTAGGGTGGCAAATCATGCATTGCAAGGGATAATAATGAATATAATATATGTAAATGGACATTGGAAGTTGGGGAGTTTAGTAACGGATCTGCTTGAGAGAGTTGTCTCCTCCCACGTAGGGATGGTTTGGTTGTTCCACTCAGGTTAGTTCCCAAGGGTGTATCTATTCTCTCTGTGGGAAATATGTCCAATGGTCTAGATTATAGCGAGACTTTAATTAAAGAAGGGATAGTTTCTCTTCTAAAATGTAAGACATGTGCATAGAGTCAGCATATGTATTTCCTCGCATTTCATTATATCTCTTACTTGGCATTAGACTCATTATCTCTCCTGTGAAGTAGTTAATGATTGTAATGCAAATGAAGTGTATGTGGACGAAGTATGATACGACGAGAGCTTGTGTTACCTAGTGCGTGATGACTTGGGGTTATAGCTCACAAATGGAATAAAAGTATTTAAATATGTTCAAACACTTTTAATAGTGTATTTTTAAGTGTTTTAAACAGTTTGGTTGACAATGTTGTTTTAAAAGTACGATTATATATTTTAATTATTCCACGTTTATTAACTCTGATATTACTTCAAGCGTTTTTGAATAAGTTTTAAAAAGAAAAATTTTATTAGAAAGTCAAACGAAAATGAGATGTTACAATTATGGTATCAGAGCGTAACTTGTTCTAATGTAATTCTGTAGACTGCTGGTAACACAAGACTTGTCGTGACAAAGTTCTTCGACTGTAAGTGCTTTGTTAGTTTAAATTTCTTTGTTAGTTTAAATTGCTTTGTTATTTTAAGTTGCTTTGTTCGTTAAATTGCTTTGTTAGTTTAATACTTCATAATATAAAACTTATGTAAATAATTAGTTTAATAAAATTCTTTACACAATATATATATAAAAAATTTTAAATTTCCTATAAAATAATAAGTTTAATGCTCCACAATATAAAATTTTTGTATAATAATTAGTTAATGCTAAATCATATAAAATTATTGTAAGATAATAAGATGGTGAGGGGAACTGGAAGAAACGTGCAAGCCAATATTGTGAGGGAAGAATCTGTTGGAGTCAGTAATGTGATGGACGAAGCTCCCGATCAAGGAAATGTTGTGGGCAAGAGCCTATTGTTCAACAGGATGGCAGGGATGAAGTTCTTGGTCACTTGACTGCTATAGTGGATCGGCAATTCCAGTTCATGGAATGTATTATGGAGAGGAAGAACGAGAATGGAATTTAACGCCAAGTGGTGGTTCCCGAGGAAGCTGGTTGGGAAAAGTTTAGGAGACTTAAGCCTCCATGCTTCAACAAAAATGTTGCCAATGCAATGGGAGCTGAGGAATGGATTCAGTCTCTAGAGGATATGTTTGAGTACACGAGAATTAGAGAGACCGAGAAAGTTTCATGTGCTGCGTACCTACTGATTCAAGATGCAAGGTTTTGGTGAGATACTGTTGAGGTAGCATAAGATGTTTGAGCTCTAACATAGGACCAATTAAAGGAAATCTTTTAAGAAAAGTATTTCAACCATACCATTCAAACAAAAAATTGGTGGAATTCGTCCAATTGCGCTAAACTAGAAATGTATCTGAGTATATAAGGAAATTTAAAGCGCTGCCTTGATTTGTGTCACACCTAGTGGCGAACAATGAGCACAAGGTCCATTAGTTCGTCCAGGGACTGAAAGTTGAAATTTTGAGAGGAGTCAATATCTCTGGCACACAAGATGTCCAATACACAAGGATTGTCTCTAAGGTGTTAGAGGTTGAAGGATTAAGAGATGATGGTGGCTAAACAGCGAGAAATAAATCAGAGGTTCTTGAAGACCAATAAGAGCCAACAACACCGATGGTAAACAATGGGACAAAGAGGCTGTCAGATTATGAGGCACAACAAAGGAAGGACAAATGCCTTATGAATGAAGCAGTTGCTGGCCAACCAATGTGAGGACATATCAACCAAATCAGTGCCTGGAATATAATAAGAGTCACTTTGGAGAGTGCAAAGCGGGAACTAGACAATATTTTAAATGCAGGGAGTCTGGGCATATTGCTAAATTTTGCCCAAACAAGAGTGGAGGACCAGAAAGGGTGGCACCAAGGGTTTTCTCTTTGTATGGTAATGAAGCTCTATATGACGATGAGGTAGAGGAAGATCAACCTGTAGTGGCGTCAGTTTCAATTTGTGTTAGTGATATATCCGCTTATGTTTTATTCGAATTTGGAGCTATTCATTCCTTCATTGCGAAGGAATTTAGTACAAAAATAAATTGTTTCCCCTAGCTAGAATAGAGTGAGTATAGAGTACTCTTACTCTCTGGAGAATGTTTGATTGCCAGTGGAATTCTAAAGGCGTATGCAGTTAGAATAAGCAATCATATTTTACATGCTGACTTGATTGTCATGGACATGAAGGGGTATTACATTATTATAGGTATTAATTAGTTATCCTAGCATCAGGCAATTATAAATTGTAGAAAAAGAGAAGTATATTTTCTCTCCCCTGATGGTGAACAAAACATGTTTTGTGGAGTCAAGGAGAAAGGCAGACTAGCGGTAATCTTTCCACTTAAGGCAAACCAATTAATAAGAAATGGATGTGAATTATTCCTTGCTAGTGTGATGGATATGATGGTGGGATCAAAATAAAAGTTGGAAGAAATCCCTGTCGTTCAAGATTTTTTGGGAGTTTTTCAAAAACCCGTATAGTGAAAAGTGTTTGTATCTATAGTGAAAAAGTAAGTGTCTGGGGATACTTGGCTTAGGAAGGACACATAGCCATATATGAGTGGTGTTTGCAAACGATGTAAGTGGGTATACACAGCAGAAGCATTGGTGTCTACGAATGAGGTGGAATCCATGGATGTGAGGTGAAATCCATGGATGTGAGGTGGAAATCATGAAATGAGGTTTTTCGGTGGAAAGACAAGTTAATATGGCAAGTTGCTATTAGCAGACAAGGTGAGTAAATATCCATAGTTGATGCAAAAGAAGAAGGGAATGAGAATATAACATGTGAATAATTGATTGTTGAAGAAGGATGAACAATCGGATGTATGAAGAATGTAGGCAAGGCAATCAATCAAGTGTTGATGAAGCTAGACAGTGATCAACTTCAAGTGACCAGCCACAAACTGGTAGTTGAAATAGCAGTCGATCAGTAATGGGCTAAATATCACAGAGTCATTCGTCCGAGTCTGGAGTAGTCGATCAAATGAGAAAAGGAGATCGATCAGTTGAAGAGTTCCCTTAATTGGCCGCAAAACACAATATGGAATGACCAGTGTTGAGAAGCAATAACTCCCTTGTTTTAGAAGCTTTCCTTTTGAAATTTGGATAGTATCTTCCTTGATGAATATAGAAAGAACCCTTTCAAGAATAATGGAAATAAACACCACGGATTTGGAAATATGCTTGAGAGAACTTGATTAGCCAAATAGCAAGTAGTTGTAACTAGCACTCTCGTATGGTTGACTTTGCAAATGAAAACCCTCTTGGAAGTTGAACACCTCTTCACATACTCTTCTTCCAAGGAGTAGGAGTATGGATGCCAATAAGAGAACTTACTCAACTCCAAGTAAGCCCAATCTTGTGATGCAACACACACAAAGAGACTTTGGATGCAACTCACCAAAGTGTTGAAAAATGAATCACTCGAATTTTGAAAGAAAGCAAAAGCTTTTATTACTCAAACTTCAATGAATTAAACACACATACTAGGTGGCTTTATATAGCCAATTACAAAGCATAGAATAGGAAATAACATAATAAGAACAACTTAGATATTTGGTCATACTTGGTCGATTATTGTACTAGTAATTAGGTAACTTGCCAAACTAATTATTTAATCATTCTTGCTGGCTTTGGTTCCAATTTTTTGGTAGATTTTGGCATCTACTTTCTCCTCAAGTTTTGTCACTTGGATGGTTGCCATAATCATGCATCAATCAGCCTTTCTTTGTCAGCTTACATGGCCGATTGTGGAAGGTTTCCATTTCACTATTTCCTTTGCACTTCCTTGCCTTTCAAGTTTGTCTTCTTGGGCTTCTTTCCACAATAATAAGTGCGTGAGCCTCCCTTGATCTTCATGGGTTGGAAGCTCCTCCATTTGGGACAAGGTTGAGCTACTTTCCAAATAGTTTGAGAGGTAGGTATTAATGAGACTTTAGGCCCTTGCTCTTGTAATTAGACCTTATAGTCCATCATCCTCTCCGAGTTTTTGAGGATTTAACCTCAAATCTTTCCCAAGCTCTGGCTCTATAACCATTTCTTCATCATCAATGTAAGGAGATAAGTCTTCTATGTTGAAAGTGGATTACACTTAATATTCTTCCGGAAGATCTATCTTGTAGGCATTATTGTTGATTCTTTTTAATACTTTGAATGGACCATCGGCTCTTGACATGAGTTTGGACTTTCTTTCTTAAAGAAATCATACTTTGCATAGATGAAGCCATACTAGGTCACCTTCCTTGAATATCATCTCTTTTCTTTCATGGTTGGCTGCCCTTACATAGGTTTCATTACTTTTTTTTATCACCTTCCTTGCTTTTTCATGTATTTCTTTCATCATGTCAGACTTCTTTGCCCCATCGAAGTTATCAAGCTCTTTGTTTTGTAAGGTCACAAGATCCATAGGAGTGAGTGGGTTGAATCCATCTACTATCTCAAAAGAAGTTCTTTGCGTACTTTGGTGTACACTTCTATTATATGCAAACTTGATGAAAGGTAAGTGCAAATCCTAATCCGTCAATTTTCCATTCAACATGCTTCTTAAGAGTGCTCCCAATGTTTGGTTGACCACCTCAGTTTGTCCATCAGTTTGGGGATGGAATGATGTACTAAATAGTAGCTTCATCCTCAATCTCTTCCAAAGGATCCTCCAAAAAGTGCTAAGAAATTTAGTGTCACCGGAAACAATGGAGCAAGGAATCCTATGCAACTGCACCACTTCTTTGAAGAACAAGTTGGCCACATGAACAACATCATCTGACTTAGAGCATGTAATAAAGTGAGCCATCTTAAAGAATCTATCAACAACGCCATGATGGAATCTTTTGATCTTATCGTGCGAGGTAATCCCAATATCAAATTCAAGCTAACCTCAACCTATGGATGAGTTGCAACTGGCAAAGGTAGATAGAGTTCTTGAGGTAGGAGCCTACTCATGGCTTTCTTGCAAACAACACATCTTTCTACAATCTTTCGCAATTCTTTGAGAAGGTGAGGCAAATAGAAGTTCTGTTTTACCACTTCATAGGTTTTCTATTCTCCAAAATGGCTAGCCAAGCCCCCACTATGTGTTTCTTTGATTAAAGATTCTCAAAGACTGCATCTTGGAATACAAATTTTGCCGACTTTGAAGAGTTAACCATTCATAAGATATAACCCACCCTCGGGTGACGTGCTCCAAGTTGCAAGGAGAGCACCTAGTTGAATCGGCTAAACAGTTTCTGAAATATTCTAACCAGACTTGCTTCAAGTAATAATATCTCCTAAACCAGACATGAATAAGAGCTGTAATTTAGTGGACATTATAACAGCAAGCTCATAAGCAACATATCAAAATTCCAGCTCAAGAACCACTCGGAAGCTCCAGATATATCTAAAACAATTCAGCTCTGATTTTAGGGTTCTGCCCAGAACAGTTCCGTCAACAGAAAAATAATTGGTGAGTACTCAGCATGTATACAGTGAAACGACACCAAATTTGGAGGATTTTAGCTCAACAACATAAAGAACAACTCAGTCAAAAAACCAGCTCAAAAGGACTTCAACAAGTTGCTCAAATCCAGTATCAATGGCAATATTACAAGCAGTAAAATATCCAGAACAAAATTTCGGCCAGCAAGAAATCCACAACAAAAAGACCCTAAACATATACCTTTCAATAGGATCAACTTTCGTAGGCAGGGGACTCTGAAAATATGAGAAATAAGCAGGAAAAACCAAGAATCCCTTTGATGAACAAACAAGAAATTGCAAAGAACTACCAAGGAGTCTGCTAAACCTCCTAATGTGAGAGGAGCGACTTCAATTGGCTTACCGGTTAAGGAAGCACTCTCCAAGGGGTTGAATACTTCTCCTTCTTCCACACCACAATAAGCTCCACAAGAATGGAGTATTGGAAGAAGCAGCAACCCTTCCAACTCGGCCAAGAAGCATTCAAGAGAACCGAGTTCGGGCAAAAGGAAGATCGGACAATGAAGGAGATTGTTGCGGACCACTCTTCACAAGAGAAAGCTAGGGTTTATGTTTTGTTCAAAAATTATCTGATCGCCAAAAGGGTTCATTAGAGAGGATTAATACCTCTCTAATGGAAAAAATATGTTTTTACAAAAATACCCTAAATAGCAAATGACTAAACAACCCTTAACAATAACACAAAAACAATAAATCTGAGTTGGGTTTTGGTCTTTGTAAAGGGGCCATTGGACATAGTAAAAGACACCCAAATATGATGTTCAATATCTCGTTCAAAAGCTCCGGATGTTGGCTACATTTGGTATGAAGGACCAAAGTTGAAAATAAGTGATCCCGATTGTCAAAATAGCCCTTGAACGTCCGGAGGTCAGATTCAAGGCGGAAAAGAAAGCCCACAATTTTCTCCTATGCTTGCAAGACCTCCACTAGCCCAATTGTACCAACTCCTCTTTGTTTAATTGATCCAAAAACTCTTCTCCAAGTTAGCTAGAGAAGAAATACCTACAAAAAAGATAAAAATATTAGAAATCAAAGGAGCCCTTGGCTCGGGCTCAGGTGACGAGACCTTGGGGCATATCATCGGGTTTCTTTAAGCACTTTACATACCATTGCTCGAAGTCTATATCATCCATGTAAGCACTCTTTATCCAATCCAAACCATATAGTTGCGCAGAAGGTTTTGTGAGGAAGGAATACTTTTGGGATATGGCATCGATTAATGCTAAAGTACTTTCCTTTCTTACCATAAGCATGGTTGACTTCATCTTACCTTTCCTTGATGCTTCATAATCTTTGACAACTTGCTCTGGTTGGAGTGGAGCTAGTTTGACCATCTTCCCATTGAACTTGAATTATAACAATTGCTGAAACCATCATATGTAGTCTTCCGATCATATTGCCATGGCCTCCCCAAAAGTATATGACTAGCGCTCATAGAAACCACATTGCATGATACTTTATCCATGAAACTTCAAATAAAAAACTCAATTGAAGCTTGCTTACCAACCTTGATGTCTTCTCGGTCATTTAACCAACTTAACTTGTAAGGAGTCAAATACAAGGTTATTTCCATTCCCAATTTACCTAGATCCATAGAAACCACATTAACACAACTCCCTCCATCAATAATTAGAAAGCAAACTTTATCTTTGACTTTGCAATGGCTATGGAAGATGTTTTCTCTTTGACAATCGTCGATACTTGCCTTGGTAGTGAGTGCTCTTCGAATGACCATAAGGAGGGGACCCTCTTAAGCATATTAAGTTTCCATTTATGCTTCCTCCTCGTGTGTTTCTTATGTTTCACTTTCATCATCACTTTCAATCTCATTAGTACCTTCTCTTAATACCATCACTTTCATATTGGGACATTGGTAGGCATAGTGTCCCACATGAAAGCACTTGAAACACTTAATCTCTCTTGCCTTTGGTTTTGTAGCTTCCATAGGTAACTTCTTGTTGTCACTTGGATTAGTTGTAGCACTCCTCATATTTATACCTTTGTCATCAAGTTTATGTGGTGGCTGGGAGAAGCTTGCACTCCTTTGGGAGAATCGGCTAACCCTCTCTTTCTCTTCTTTCATCTTTACACTTTTAGAGCCAACTTGATCACATCCTCCAAGGTGTTGTAAAATTGAAGCTCAATAATATCCCCAATATCATAGTGAAGCCCTTGGATGAACCTTGCGATAATTTGGTCTTCTGGCTCTTGCAAATCACATCTTGACTTTAAGATTTCAAATTTGGCCACATACTCTTCTATTGTTGAAGAACCTTGCTTGATGCCTTGCAATTGATAATAGAGTTCTTGCTTGTAATGACTTGGAACAAACCTTTCACTCATGAGTTGCTTCAAAAGTTTCCAAGTTTAGATTTCTTCTCCCTCATGCCTTCTCTTTAAGCTAACGTTGTTCAACCATAGGCAAGCATATCCCGTTAACTCTACTATTACTAGTTGAATCTTCTTTCTCTATGAGAAGTTGTAGCACTCATATATCCTCTCAACTTTTTCCATCCATTCAATATAATCATGGCCAATGCTAGAACCATTGAATGGAGGGATAGATACCCTGATAAGATTTGAATAATCTCTTTTTGTTGATCTCCTTCTAGGATTGGGGAAATCTCCATACTCAGTTTCCTCTTTTATGAACTCCTCATTACTATCCATATGAAAGAACCTTTCTTTTGGACTTGTTGAATGAGGACTTTCCCATTGTTGATTCTTAGAACTCATGAATTGTTGGAACATGTACCGAAGCTCGTCAATTTGCCCTTGTATGCTTGACTCGGCTTCTCGTGTTCATGGTGGCTAGGTTTGAAGAATAATGGCCGGATTGGCCTCAACTGTTTATACTGCTTTTGTAACTCCCCTTGTCATCATGAAGATAAGAAAAGGACACAATTAATAGGAGTCATTTTAGCTTTAATACCAAATGATGCACTAGAGAAGGGAATGAAAATATAACCTGTGAATAATTGATTGTTGAAGAAGGATGATTAATCATATATTTGAAGAATGTAGATGAAGCTATTGATCAAGGGTTGATGAAGCTAGGTAGTGATCAACTGCAAGTAATTAGCCACAAATTAGTAGTTGAAATAGTGGTTGATCAGTAATGTGCTAAATATCACAGAGTTGTTTGTCCGAGTCTGGAGCGGTTGATCAGCTGAGAAGAAAGAGATCAACCAGTTGAAGAGTTCTCTTAAATGGCTGTAAAACACAATATGGAAGGTCTGATATTGAGAAGCAATAACTCCCTTGTTTTAGAAGTTTTCCTTCTAAAATTTTGATAGAAGCTTCCTTGATGAATATGGAAAGAACCCTTTCAAGAATAATGGAAATAAAAACCACAGATTTGGAAATATGCTTAAGAGAATTTGATTGGCCGGAAATAGCAAGTGATTGTAACTAACACTCTCGTATGGATGATTTTACCAATGAAAACCCTCTTGGAAGTTGGACACCTCTTCACACACTCTTCCTCCAAGGAGTAGGAGTACGGATGCCAATAAGAGAAGTTACTCAACTCGAAGTAAGCCCAATCTTGTGATGCAACACACACAAGGAGACTTGGGATGTAACTCATCTAAGTGTTGAAAAGGAATCACTCCAATTTCAAAAGAAAGCAAAAGTTTTTATTAATCAAACTTCAATGTAATACCTCAGATTTTCATATTGCTATGTATAAGATCTAAGTGATGTCATTGAGGATAAGAGTATTTGATGATATTAGTTATTAGGTTGCAATCAGTAGTTTTGGTAAATGTAACAGATTTAAAATAGGGGTTGAGCAGCTAATCATTATATGTGAGTTAATGATCATCTGAGTTTGAAGTAGTTTGTGAAGAAATTGGATTGGCAATGGTGGTTGATCAAGGATGATGTAGTCAATCATCAAAGTTATAGATAATTACAGATTGTTGCCATTTTGGAAATAGTCGATCAACGAAAAGGGAATGATCAACCGGCTCCAAAGCAAAATAAATACATATTGTAGCCATTCTTGAAGTGGTTGATCACCTGAAGGGGGATGATTGACTGGGTATGAAGCAAGTTTTATACAGAGAGCAATAATTTTTGAAGCGGTTGATCAACTACTAAGGGGGTGATTGACTAGTATTTCTGGAAAATACTGATTTGCAGTTGATCGCTTATGAATTGCGGTCCGTTGTGGTCACGGAAGATTATGACTTTAAGATTTGCAGTCAATCACATGAAGAGGGTAATCAATTGGAATGTCAAGAATCGCTCATAAATTTGCTAACTGTCACCTAGAAAATGAAGTGGCACTTAGATAGTAAAGTGTCGCGACCCATTGACTATCCATGAAATGTTTATAACAAATAGAAGAGGAGAGTTGGTAGAAAAATCACAAAAGTCTTCTAGCATTATTTTAAGAGTTTTCTGCTACCTTCCAGAGAGAGAGAGAGATTCTTGCTGTTATGTGGTGGAACGGGACAAATTTCATGAAGGAATTGTGGCTGCTGTGTTGTTGGTGCAAAGAGGAGTTTTGACAGGAGGAGAATTACGAAAAGAGGTAAGAGATATTGCATGTGTTTTGCCAGAGATGGCCTACATCGCAAGAATCAGGAATTTTCTATGTTGTTTTGATATGTTTTCTTTGTCGAGGGATGTGGAGATTGATGCACTGTTTAAATGATTTTGCCATATCTTCCTGTTAATTACGTGTTGTTTTGTCCATTACGTATGTCTACTGCCTTTAGAGATATTAGTGAGAATAAAGCTATGATGATTTTCTCTGTTCATTGCCTTGATAAATTGGTGAAATGGTTCTGTGTTTGTATGGTGTTAATAAGTCGTGAAGTGAAGAAAATGTTGTAATAGGTAAGAATTATTTCGGTTTGTTGTTATAATTCTCTTTCGATGGCCTGATGGTTGGGTAATTATAGCATGGGTGGAGAATATCATTAGGGATATGTTGACTACTATTGTAACATCTCATTTCTATTTGAACTTAATTTAACCGTATAAAAATTTTTCTTTTAAAAACAATGTGAGGGAAAATCAGAGTAAATGAGATGCAGAAGTCTTTATAAAATAAAACCATACAATTCAGAGTTTAACAAAACAACAACAGAAGTCTTTTAAATTAAAACACTACAAACCAACAGTTTAAAAGCTATTTAAACAAACATTACTATCATATTTATAGAATTAAAACATTAATTTAAAATAGTTGAAAGTAGTTTAAAACTCTTAAAATACTTAAATAACTTAAACCATTCCCTAAACCATAACCCACCAAGGTCAATCCGCTAACAACACAAAAGCCTAACACAGCAACACCCTATCAACTGCGTCCTTAATAAGCTTATCCCATCATAGGTTCCTTACCTATATCACAAGACTTAACTATGAGTCTAAAGCTCGGTAAGCGATATAAAAATAAAAATGCTCATGCTATGTTCTTTTAAAACACATGCATTTTTCATTCTATTCTCCATTATCTTTACCTTTACCGATATAAGAGATGTCAACTTGACAAGGTAAAACCTACATCTCATAACAGCATTTACATTTTATTCGCATGAGTTCCATTTTAATTTAGCTCCAGTTACCCATCCAAGTGTTAGAGTTGTGAAAATTGATAAGGTAAAACCCACATCTCTAAACACCTATTTACGTTTATTCAAGTTGTTCCATTTATATTTGAAAACAATGCATAAAACCATTTTCGTATATTTTAGGCAAACAATGAATGCATGCATATAATCCTATCCTACATGTCTATCTAGCATATCCTCAAAATATGATCAATTATTAACTAAGGAGCTAAACTTAAATATAATAAACACAATAGCAAACATCAAGCAGCAATACAATACATCCTAAATCAACATTTATATCAATAACCTAAGCATCTAGTAAATATAGTCAGCATACAAACCCTAATTCTTGTGATGTAGACCCTTTTGGGCAAAACACATGCAATATCACTTACCTAGCATCCTTAGTGAGTTTAGCACTTAAGTTTGTCCTTTACAATACCTATTCCAAATTAAACACATATAGGCATCATAATAACTCTCCAGCAAGCAAATTCCCAACTTCTAACTATAAGCAAAACCTTGGCAAATACCATCCTACACCCAACTTAACATTTTTATTCCAACTTAACAATGCTTAGGCCAAGATGACACTAGAAATCCAAGTGGTAGAAACTCATTAACAGATTATGTACAGAATCAATACCATCAACTGAACATGTATCCTTAATGCATTTTAACAACATAATCATGGACCACACTCTCAATACTCCCATAAGCAGAAATGAATAGAGTCCAAACCCTAAATCCATAACATATATATCCCATAATATTCCTAAACAATAATTAAACCACATAACAATATATTGGCAATCATGATAACAGAATAAACATTTCAACAATGTCTCATGGTCAAGAGCAAGTAATAATCAGATTCAACAATCCCACTTAGCAACAAATAACCACGACAATAAACTTAAACCAATAAAGCATTCTAGCAGCATATCTTTAACATGGCAGTTTCTACAAAACATGGCAGAGGACTGTTACCTGTAGAACTTGAGAGAATGGAGGATTACTTGAACTCAGCAACTTCCTTCCATTACCGAAACCTCCACTTCACGATTCTCTCACACTTTCAAGCTGCTTCTCCCTTCTCACATAACTCATAGCCCCTTTCTTTCTCTCTCATCACCTTCTCCTACTTCAGTAACTAACTCTCTCAGACTGTTTCTCTCAGACTTCCACACTGTCTTTCTTTGTGAAATTTCCTGCTTCCCATCGTCTCTATTTATAGGCCAAATTTAGCACCCTTTCAGTGTCCAACAAAAGAAGGAAGGCTAAGGGAGGGATGTTTTGAGTATCCATGAAGCGCCAAGCATCGACCCCTTCCATTTCCAGGCAACGGTTTTCCATTTCTAGTGACTTTACAATTTGCCAGTCAATCAACCCCTTTTGATCAACCGCAAAATCTCCAAAGTTAACACTTTCCTTCAGTGCCAGTTGATCACCTTCTTCATATGATCGACTGGAAATCCATATTTTCATAAACTGCTTTGGTACCGGTCGGTCAACCCCCTTGAGGTGATTGACTGCTTCGATTTTCCTTTGCCACTGTCATTTTTACGGTCGACCCCATGGTTGACCGATTCAAACTACGCTACATTCTGGATTAAAATCTCTTTCGAGTTGGTCGATCAATTCCTTCCCATGATTGACCGCCTCAAAAATTCATTGCCACTGTAATACTTCACACCATTGATGATCGATCGTATCCAACTAGATCGACCACCATCCTTTCCTTCTTTATTCTAAATGTTTTGGTTAATAAATTCCTTCCATTAATCATCCAATACCTCAATTAGAAGCTTCCATTCCATCTCTTCCACCTACAAAAACTATTCACCATTAATCCAAATTCTAATGCCATCCTATTTAATTCTAAATATCCTAAAATAAATCTTAATCTTAATGTTTCTTCTAAGCTTAATATGGACAAAACCTGGGTTTCATAATTCACTTTATCCAAATACGTTTCTCTTGACCAACACCTTAATCATCCATTTTAGCTCCTAATACCCCCCAAAATCATTACTTAGGTCGTATGCTTAGCATTACAAAAATCTAGGATATTACAACTGTTGTGAGATGTTTACTGCTTTGATAAAGATAGTATTATGTCGTTTCGATTGCTCTCTAATGAAATTTGTTATGTTACTTAATGTGTCGTTTGATAGGTTAGGTGCAATTGATCGTATCGTTGTTCGAGGATGTATTGCATAATGATTTTTTAATTACTTTATTGATCATGCTTCGAGGTTGTTTGACTATATGTTAGAACATGTTAAGTTGTGTGCATCCATACTCATGTATCATGGTTTTGAAAATGATACGAAAATTATTTTATGCATTATTTTTGGAAATGGTAAATGGTTGCTCACACATATCGAGTGGATGTGTTATGGGTTATTGGTATGGGACACTAGCCTAAGAACAAGTTCATAAAGGCCAATCACCCAAAGCAGACAATATTCATTCGAGTTGTGTGACTATCCATTGTACCATTAAACAAAAATAGAAACAAATGGAATATATGTAAATAAGGGTAGGGGATTGGGGAGATTAGTAATGAATCTACTTGGGAGAACTACGAGACGATGTATCTCTTCTCACGTAGGGATTGAGTGATGGTTCTATCCAGGTTAGATCTCGAGGATGTATCTATTCTCTACCATTGAAAATCTCTTATGTTTTGAACTTTTGGAACTAAGATTAAAGAATACAAGAGATAGGCTTTTTTTTTTCTGAAAATGAAAATTACATACACATGTTTTATAAAAGTTGCATGGCATGAACATTTCATATTTACTATCTCTTACTGAGCGTTAGGCTCATAGTTTAAGAATTGTGAACTAGGTATGCACAGTAAAGAGAAAAGGAGTAGTTAATGAGGAATTTGCGCATTGCGGATCTTGTGGCTGGCTAAGCTAACGGATGAAAGAAATATATAAAAGTTTTTGTAATAATATTTTTATAGAAAAGAGTTTTATTTATGGTATTTTGTTTTATTAAGTTTTCTACTGTGTTCTGAATCTTTTGGTTTTAAAATACAAAGTCTTCCACTTTGTAACATTTTAAATTAGAAAATGCGTTTGAAATCATAACGTTTTAAAAAGTTCAAAATATGGGATGTTACATTAAATGTCTTAAACACACATACTAGATTGTTTTATATAGCCAATTACAAAGCATAGAATAGAAAATAACATAATAAGAAACAACTGAAATATTCGGTCATTCTTGGCCGATTACTATACTAGTAATTAGGTAATTTTCTAAAGTAATTATTTAATCATTCTTGCTTGCTTTGGCTACACATTTTTTGTGAATTTTGGCAACTACTTTCTCCTAAAGTTTTGCCACTTGGATGGTTGCCATAATCATGCATTAATCATCCTTCCTTTGTCCACTTGCATGGACAATTATGGAAGGTTTCCATATCTCTATTTCCTTTGCACTTCCTTGCCCTTAAAGCTTGTCTTCTTGGGCTTCTTTTCATAGTAATAAATGTGTCAGCCTCCCTTAGTCTTCAAGGGTTAGAAGCTCCTCCATTTGGGCCAAGATTGAGCTACCTTCCAAATAGTTAGAGAGGTAGATATTGATGAGCCTTTGGGCTGTTGCTCTTCTAATTGGACCTTGTAGTCCATCAACAGTGGAAGCGTTGGTGTCCGTAGATGAGGTGGAATCCGTGGAATGAGATTTGTTCATAGAAAGATATGTGAACTTGGCAGATTATGATTTGCGAGAATAAGTCAATATCTGTACTAGAAGCATTGGTGTCCACTGAAGTAAGATGGATAGGTGAACGTGGTGGATGGAGATTGGCAGATAGTGTGGATATCCCTAGTGGATATCCATAGCTAATATCAGCAGTAGAAGCACACGCATCCGCAACGAAAGTTGTAACATTTAAGTTTTTTATACAATTTATAACATATAATTTGGAAAGACTTTTTCTTTTTAAAATACAGTTGAAGACTTTGCATTTGAAAACTAATTGAAATAAGGAAGTGCATAAATAAATTTCTTTTTGTTAAACCATTTACCAATTAAAATCATGTCATAACTTAAAGCAAAGAACATTTTACAACTTTAAAACATTTACAAAACCATTACATTTTCTTTTTAAACCTTTAGCTTAGCCAGGTACCAAGTCTGCAATGTACAAATGCTCCATCCACTGCTCCTTTTCTCCTTATCAGGCATACCTACATCACAACACTTAAAATATAAATCTAATGCTCAGTAAGAATTGAAATGCATAATGAACATGATATGTGTCTTATAAAACTATTTAAATTCAGATTTCCTTTTCTATTCATTTATTTATAAAAACAATGATGAACTTCAATCACGACGAACTTTATACTATATCGGTGAACTTGTATTATGGCAGTGAACTTGTACCTTACTGGTGAACTTGAACCATATTGGTGAACTTATATCGCAACGGTGAACTTGTATCATGATGGTGAACTTATTCCATCATGATGAACTTGTACTGTTTTCTTTCTTCTCAACAATTCGGGAATGATCGGTGAACTTTAACCCAACTCAAACCCTTCTCATTTTCATTTCAAATTACGATACATGAACGTTATAATCTATGATGCATGAACATGTATGAATGCACACAATTCTATAGATTTCTAACATTCTAATAACATACCAAATCCTAAACATTTATTCAACTAAGGCATCCAAGCAACAACAACACTCTTAACAGCAATATCAACAAATAGTAAAACATCACATCTCCAAAGTTTAACATGATCACAACCTAGCATAATTAATAAGATCAACATATTCTATTAATAAACTAAAACATCCCCAACAATACAGTAGAACAATATAACCTCAACAACATGCTTCTAAATCACGACAACCAACCACATCAAATAACTTCTCTCAACAACAATCATCATTAGTAGTAACCTCAATTATAAATATCATCAACATACTTTTAACGCCAACAAAATCCAGAACTTATCCTCTATTAAACACAAGCACCTCGAATAGCATAAACTTAATCCTTTATCTAACAATTTATTATGCATAATCAACAAAGCTACAATCATCATCATGTTTTATCTCCCAAACAATATATCTTTACTTAACCTCTAACAGACAACAATCATTAATATATTCAGCACCTCACCATCCAGCACTTCAACAACATCATTCTCTAGAATTTAACATTTATTAACAACTATAAAAACTGTAAACTACAAAGAGACCCAGAATCCCAACAAAGCACTATCCTCAAAACATATTCTTAAACAACCAGTGTAATAAATTATTTACCAAAGCAATAACAAGTTCTTGATTATCATCCACAGATTATGAAGTATATCCTTAACAACAGGTAGATTTTCTAATTAGAACATCTACAATATATTCTTGATTAACATCATGAACAGGTCGTGAGGTATTTTAGTAATCATCAACAACAGGTTATCCTTTTTACAAATTATTAAAGTAGCACGCATATATCAAGCAAAACACAGCAGAGAGTACATTAATAATAGGATCTATCAAGCAGTGGAGAGCATTTTTATTCTAACTTATAGTTATCTTCACAACAATTATCAAAGCAGTATTCAATCCAAAAAAAGCACCTATTTCTTATGATGTTGACTCGAAGGGAAAACACACCCACACTTCTTACCTCTTTTTCTTCGAGTTTCCTTCATGGTGAAGCCTTCTCTGTCTCCAATTTCTTCTTCTTGTTGTTGATTTTCTCTCCATCAGAAGTTTCCATTTCTCCTCTTCTTTCTTCCAAATTCCTCACGGCTCTGCTCTCTTATAATTCTCATGTTTTCTTTCTTTTTTTTTTCTCCCTAAATTCTCTAGACCTTTTTCTCTTTATCACTGATCTCCTCTCTCTCTTTTCGTGGCCCTTCTCTTATCAAGACTCTCCCCCTTCCTTCAAACGTTCCCTCACTTCTCCCTATGTAATTCCTTCCAGTACTCTCTTAAGCAAGTCATGACATTTGGCAAGGCAACTACACGAGAACCATCAATTCATCTTCCAATCACAATAAAATGTCGCAGCTCATTTCTGGTGACTTTTCAATTTCCCGATCGATCAAACCCTTCGGGTGATCGACAAATACTAGTGGATCGTCCACTACACATGATCGACCTCAAATCAGCGTTTGATGACTGAGATCAACTGCCATTTTCTTCCTGATCGACCGCAAAACTCACTTTTCACAAATCTGAGGAAAAGTCGATCGATCACTATCTACACCATATGATCGACCCCTCCAAATATTGCTTGTCGGCAATGCATGTGATCGACTGCCCTACTCATTCTTGATCGACCGCAACAAAATAGAAATTCTTATTCTTTATTCTACTCACCTCTGGTTGATCACTCTCTTCAAGAGATCGACCACTGTTCCCTGCTAACACTTCTCACACATATAAATTCACACTTCCATAAATCAAACTGCCAACCACACCTCTTAATGTACATCACTTAACCACTTAATGTATTACCATTTCAAAAATCATACTAAGCACACCTAATTCTGCCAAACTAATACTATGAGCATTACTACAGCCCTAATTATCCTTGCTTACTCTCATACATAGTACTATGAAAATATGGGGTATTATAAAAGTACAAGTGCCTGAAACAACTATATGGGACACTTTAGAACATGACTGTCTGCTGAATTTTTAGAATGCAAATATATTTTAAGATAACAAATATATTACCAGATTGCTAACTACAATTGAATTTGAGAGACACTACTTTAATTTGAGCAGACACACTCGAGAATAAATCACATCTCGTCCTCCCTGGTATCATCGTGTTATAAGAGCTGTCACAATGAACTACAATTGAATATGTTGAAGACTCCCCACTAGAATCAATACTCTCCAAAACATTCAATGTACAACCACTGAACTAGTTTCACTATATCGACATAGAGCTTTGCCCTTCCTTTTGGATCTACCTTTGTAGATACAACTTTGACGTGAAACTAAAACTGATGATGATGTGGTGGCTACATCACCTTCAATATCTATAATTGGCTCACATATCGGCTCTGATGTAGATTCAGATCTCAATTTGAACTTCATCTAAGAACTTGATTTCTTGTAAGTCTTTTAAAAAAATTCGTTAAAAAGTGAATTCACAAATATAGCAACCTTATTACTCGTTACTGTAGAACCATGCAACACATACAAATTTGCAGACTTTTTGTGTCCCTTTAACATGATGAGAACACCCCTGCTAATCTTCATAACACCACCTACATCGTTTTACTTGTACCCTTTCAAATCTAGAGTACTCAACAAGATCATATTCTTTTTTAAATTAGGAACATGTCACAAATTACCAACTATCTTGATAACTCCATCTAACATTTTGATTCTGACGGTACTAGTATCGGCTATCCTACAAGGTGTGTTATTATCCATTAACAAAACACCTTCTGAAATGGTCTCATATGTCGAAAACCAATTCAAATTATAACATATATGAAACAAACAATCTAAGTCCATAATCCAATCTTAGTTTGGCTTTGAGTTTTCCACTAACACAACTAGCTGATCTCCATTGCCATGGTCTTCTTCTTTTACGACAACAACTTTACCAAACTTCATCAGTTGATTTCCCTTCTCAACAATTCTCTTAATTACATTCTGCAATTTTTGGCACTCAAATTTAATGTACACCTTTTTCTAACAAACGTAACATATTCTATTATGGTTCCTTAACTTTGATATGCCCTTCAAACCTTGAACATCATCGTTGCCATTGTTGTTTGACTCTCTTGTTCTTCTCTAAATGAGGAGTCCCTCATGTTGAGACTTAGATTAAACAACATTCTACTTCATCTACTCCTTTGATGACAGGGCACTATAAACTTCTTCCCGAGTTAAACTTTTCCTATTGTATAAGTTCATATCTCTGAAATCACCATTTGAAGCAAGCAACGAGCAAAAGAAAATCAACAATAAATGTAACATCTGTCAGTCTTCCTTGTACAATATTGTCTGCTTTGGGTCGAAGCCCGCATAGTTTTTTTCTTCGGGTTAGGCCAAAACGCATTATACTAGGTAAGGAGGAAAACCTTATTATAAACCATGTATTTTCCACTCTCCCAAGTGATGTGGGATTATGCACCCACACATATATGGGTTAGACCCTCACATGGGTCATCCTAGCTTTCACAGGGCAGGCTGCCACAATCTCCCCCTTGGGAACATGAAGTCCTTATCAGCCACACTTCTAGTTGAGATTTGGCTCTGATTCTATTTGTAACATCCCCCAGTTCTCCTAGTACAACATCATTCACTTTGGGCCATAGCTCGCATGATGTTGTTCTTGGGGGTTATCATAAAATGTGTTGTACAAAGTAAGAAGAAGAACTTTACTTATAAACCATGCATTTTCCACTCTCCCAAGCGATATGGAATTATGCTCCCCCATTGATATGGGCTGGACCCTTACATGGGTTATCCTAGCCTTCATAGGTTGGGTTGCCATTATAAATCCTCCTAATCATTCATAATTGATCCAAATTTAACCGTACTTTAGTGGCAATGTTCTCATTTAGAACGTCTTGCAAAATCTGACTTGATAAGTGCAAATGTATCAAAGATAAGATATTTAAATCCTTTTGAATTTTCTCCTCTTCACCCTAAGACGTTGGCATTTTATCAAATCATAACAAGACATTATCTAAATGCATCTGTGCCAGTACATCACACATTTTCACTTGCATTAACTGAAATCTTATATTCAGATCCAACAACTAGATATCAAATTTCAACGAACTCATTTCTAAAATGACAACTTCGAAAAAATATCCAACCTTAATATTTGATGTCTAACAATATTGATATAACCAAACCGAAATTTAGAATTAATCGACCACAAAAATCACTAATAAAATATCTTAACCAAAAGATAGACTACCCAAAATAAACCATATTTTTCTCATAAAAAATACTCCTAACAGATACACTCAAATACAGGAGAATCTATGATTCCACCTTTGAATCTTTGCGTGGTCAGAGTAGGAGGGTTGCAGATAGCAATCTTCGATGCTGCTAGACAAACAACTTAAAACTCTGTAAGAGTGATATGCCAAAAACTCTTTTGGCCACTGATGGAGAATAGATGGACTTTGGTTCTGGGTCGATGGCTGGTAGGGAAATCGAGTGACAAATCAGGTCTTGATGGTGATAGCAAGTAGGTTTTGTGCTCTAATTTGTCATGAACAACATTGAGGAAGTGATGTTCTTCAATTGCAATAGTCATCCTTTTTCTTCTTCTGCAATGGAGGATGGCAATAGTAGACGCATCGACAATAGGGTGTGTGATGGTAAAAGGATGGTGGCATTGTCCTCACCTATTTGGCAATAGAAGAAGGTAAGGCCGGGTCTTCTCTTTCAAGTAGCAACACTACAATCCTTTTTAGGGCTTCTTCACTAGGAAGAAGAAAGGTAGCAACAACAATTTTTTTAGGTAATTAACAAAACAACCACTAAACTATAGGATTAGTGACAAGGTAATGACTAAATAATTTTTTCTAACAAATAGAACACTGAAGTATGGGACATAAATGGAGCAAAAATCTCTGTCACATTTTTCATTAAAAATTTCGATTTGTTTCCTCAGTAGACAGGTCCTTTTTCCGTAACAGACTTGTACATGAAGTAATTTTAGTCAAGAACCTACATTTCGTAACAGAAGGCAGGTATCCATTGAGGCAAATACCCTTTCTACAGCGAATACTTGCCTTCCACTGCAGAAAGTAAGTTATAATCGAAGGACTTGCTTTCTAGAGTGGAAGGAAAGTATTCGTCATGGAAAATATTTTTTCACAATGGAAACATGCCTTCTATTGTGGAAAGTAAGTCCTAATCCAAGGCGCTCCTATTCAGAGTGGAAAGAGTATTTTCCGCAGTGAAAAGTAAGTCCTTAGCAGATGGATACCCTACCTTTACCTTAGTATATAAATTCACATTCCGCTCTGGATAGAGCACACTGGTTAAAGCGATTTCCTTAGCAAACTTTGAACCCTAACCCTAACTATAACTCTCTCTGCATTATCCAATCTAATGAATTCTACCAGGCAGACGAAATTGACTCTCAATGTAGAGTTGCTCCCTTTGAGTCTCACCCTTAATTAGAATCTCAATTGGCTGGTGCTCATAGACAAACTAAAAGTGAGTTCATTCGTGCTCAATTTCAACACAATGCACAACCTGAGGGTGAAGCATGATCCTAACCTAAGGTACAACCACAACCTCAAACACAACCAGTATCTCAATTGGTCAATTTCCAACCTACATCAGATTTTTTTGACTCACCAGTCATCAAGACTGATTTGGTGAATGATAGATACAAAGAAGATATTAAACATCATTTGATTATTGTACCTAGAAGAGTAGATTTTCATTCATTGTCAGATATGAGAATAGAAGACATGGTTGAGAGAGTTGAATTAGCGGGTTTGTGCAAATTAGGTGGAAGTTAGTGTGAGTGGATTGTCAAATAATTTTATGCTAATTTTGAGCTTAACACTCAACTATTAGAGCTCTTGATGCGCCACATAGGAGGTAAAGGATGGAAACCCGTTGTAATGTGCAGTGGTTATGGAAAGAATCTGTCCCAAATTGAGCAACTATCTTAACTTGATCTTGAGGCGTCCAAATAACGTGAAATTTAGATAACATCTTGCTCGATAAACCAAGAGGGATCCTTCCAAAAAAACAATGGGAGTTTAGTTTAGAAATGGAAGTTATGTACGGAAAGGTGCTACTAGTTTCAAAAGGCACCTGAGGGTAGAATCCGACCCAAAATGGTACATCATGTAACTCATTCAATATGCATCTAGAAAACGTGAAATTCGGACCCAACCTTATTCTATAAGTAAAAATAATCCTCTCCAAAAATCAGAGCAGTAACTTTTTGGAGCAGAAGTTATGGATGAGCGTTTGCAAGCTGGTTTGAATAGACACATAAATCGTGCCTATTGACTTCAATGGCCTCCAATGGTGGAAGCACTCCAACTTGGGTCTTTGCAAGATTTCTATTCCTTCACTAAGGATGTCCACCTTTGGAAAAAGTTGGAGGAAGGAATAGCTTTAAGAGAATTCACCACAAGACTCACAAGAAATACTGTGAATCAATTTTTGACACAAAATCCACTCAGGAGAACACCAAGAAAGATGATCCAAAATGGAGAGAACCCCGATCCATTGATAAGGAAATTTTTAACTAATTCAAAATTGTCTTGCTGATTTCCCTAGAGTACCATAATTAGTCCTCCAAAATATGGCTGATTTCCAAAGAGAAATTACAAAAAGAAACCAACTTAAAATACCCTTCTTGACTAAAACATGCACTAGCATAGAAAACACCAACTCTTTACCTTTAAAAATAATGTACTAACTTAACATAAGATAAACAAATATCTCAAATGAATTTCCTAAGTCTTGAATACAGCGTTGATCCAGTTGATTATCCTCAAGGTCATTCTTCAAGTAGATTGGCTTCAACTCCAAGATGGTTGGGCTTCTTTGGTAGAATTTAAGCTCTCTATTCATAACTCTTTTTACATAGCAAATGACCTTTAAATTTAATAAAAGACCACATTCTGGAAAACTTGACAAGTCAGCTACAAATGTTATGAAGTTTAAATTTTGATATGTGCTCATGAATGTTGCCAAAAATAACAAATATACCTCAGAGGTAAAATTGTAGGTAGTTTTTGGGTTGCTTCACATATCACTTAAACTTGTGCTTGAATCTCCACTTATGTCTTATCTTAAATATCTCCATAGTAGACTAGGATGCTAGATGGATGGAAATGACATTATGAATGCCCTTACCTCCTTCAACACCTACAAAAGAAACACTAAAATTATGGTTAATAAATCTCCTCGTTTGGTTGTGAGTTATAGGTTTTTGTAGCATATCAAGTCTGGACTTATATGTTTGGAAGGGAGTTGAGGTTGACTCCCAGTGATATTAACCTGCTACTTGGATGTTTGATGAAGGAATCATGTGAGCAATATTACCATGTATCTCATCTCTAGATATCATTACATAAGGAGAAGGTTTAGTAGTGCTTCAATAGTTACACTACAATCTTGAGATTGAAGTGTTCAAAAAGCCAAAGTCCAAAGACTTGAACCCTAGAGCCCAAGAGGTTCATAACATCATAATGCACACCATTTTTCTTCGATTCACATGTATGACATCCTTAACAACCTAGCCAAGAGCCTACCGTATAATTGGCTTGTTCAAAATATTGTTGAGCATAATGAGGTACTTATTATGGATGAGGAGCTAAGAATCAAAGGGTTGCTCGGCGATGTCTACAATAACTTGAAAGCAGGCTGTATGGGAAGAGCAAAGTTAGAGGGGGATGGGTATCCAAGTCTCCATCCAAGTTCATCTCTAAGACTCAATCTAAGGTTGCCTAGCTCCAACCCCCTCAGCTAGACAACCTCATTCAACCTTCGCGGGAAAGCCTCAATCCACCTTGGCGAGATAGCCTCAATCATCGTCTCTACAGACCATGGGGAATGATACTCTAGAACCTATCTCTCTGGCCCTTCCTCACTCATCCCACTTAATGTCGATGGCTGAGGAGATGTTCAACAGATCGATGGCAGCTTGGAGAGACGATTGCAAAGAATGGAGGACTGAGCATAGGAGCACCAGTAAAGAGTGGAGAAATGATTGCAAATAATGCTGGAGAACCTTCAAAGAAGGGAGGAGCGAGCGGTGGAGCGCTTGGAAAGAAAGGAGAACCAATTGCAAATAATAGAAGCACAAATAAGGAGGCATGCACATGCTTGAGTAGCCCCTCCTGCATCCTCTCCAGCAGCCCCTCTAGCAGCCTCTCGAGTAGCCCCTCCAGCATCCTCTCTAATAGACAAACTATCAGAATGCTTATAGTTTATATGCAAAGTTCATATATGCATATTTTTTAGTTTATTTGTATGAGATATAATAATGTGTCTTAAGTATGAAGTGCTCTTTCTATCATACGCGAACTTTCTCCTCTTGCTGTGCTTACCAAGGTGCAGCAAATAGTTGCTCATATTCATCCATCAACATACATGTAAGGTGGAATACAACCTCTACTTAAAACTTTGCACATGGTAGGTCTTTGATTAAGTTATCTACATGTCTTTAATTGTTCATGTCTTATTAATCTGATGATTTGAAAATGTTCATTTTAGCCAATAGACTTATGGATACTTTCTTCAGAATGGTTCGCGAAAATAAGAAGAAAAACCTAGAGACATGTGATAATCTTGCAGGGTTACAGAAGGAAACTATTTCAATTTCTATCATTACATGTTTTAGACTTTATGCTTAGAATACTTTGCTTAATGTTTTCATTTTTAGAGAGACGATGGATACCACATCACTACTCTAATCATACCAAAGCAAAAATCAACAAAAAATACGGTGAGAATTAAGTTATATTCAATTAAGTAGTTCAGAAGTTTTTATTTTATTACTCTTCCTTCGATTCATTGTATCTAGTCTAATATGTTAAACAAAGAAGAATATTTCAACGCTCAAATTGAAAGATTGCTTATTACACTAGGGTTGATTCATGTAAGTAAACTTCTTAATTTTGTTGTACTTTATGTTTGTTTAGTTCTAACACATGGTTTACTTTTCAAACACACCCATCACAATCATGTTTTTGTCATCCGTTGACTTGCACACTCACTACCCAAATTAGGCCTTGATGCCAAAAGCAACTACAATTGTCATGGCGTCAACAGATAAAGAAAGCTATATCTTTTCACATGTGTATATTCATATTGCATTCCACTTATCTGCCGATTTTCTCCTCTCCATGCACAACATATTTCACTATACTAATGGGGGGGAGGAGGGGGGGTTTTAGGGGTGCTTCAAAATTGTAGGGAGACCAACTTCCATCCTCATGTAGATCTACCAAATGGGGATCCGATATAAGACAAATTGTAATACCCAAAATTTTTACGAATAGTTTTAATTATATAAATACGACATTTTAGAGATTAATAGAATAATCAATATTAGTTGGATAAATTTCATGAAGGATTTAAAATATTAGAATTATGGAATAATTGTGGAATTAGGAAAGTTAAAGTAAATAATTTTATTTTATAGGTAATAAAAAAATATGAATTTTGAGGACTTAGAAAAGCCAAGAATTAGTAAAGAAAAATTGAGAAAGAATACACGTTAAGGAAATGATTTAATTGAGGGTTCAATAGTTTATAGAAAAAAATTGTGTAGGAAGATCAGATGCAATTGGGACCATCAAATGAGTCTTAGGAATAGCTAAGATCATTTATGATGGAGAATGATGCTTCGTAGAAGTGTTTGATGTTTGAATGTTGGATCGGTTTAGCGGAAAGAATGTGGATAATTGGATTTAAGAAAAATATGCTTCCACAGGAGTGTGATCTCATTTGAGTGTGAGCGAGTTCTTGACCATAAAATTATATTACCATGAGGAACAATGACCATTACATTGAAGAAAGATTCTTTTGCAACAACGTTGGATGCCACTTTTTGCGCGAAAAAATGTTGAGCTGTTAGATTTAGCTTAGCGGAAGAAGTGTGAGCTGTTGGATTAAAAAAAGATTCTTTCAAGGAAGGAAAAGATGTTATTTTGGAGCATTAAGTAAATTAGAAATATTTTCGTTTTAGGTAATTGTATGTTTCTACCACTATGTTTGTGTCTATGGCAGTGTTTTCAGTAATGAGAATGATGTCATTTCTATTAGTAATGTCTCTGTTAGCAGTGTATTAGCAGAAGTGGTTGCTTCTACAGATTGATTAGTGTCTGCAATAGATTTTATACGACATGAAACGTCATCATTGTGTTCAAATAGTTTGCGGTCGTCAGGAATGGTAGTGTCTTCGAATGAGTTTTTAAAGATAGAATAGTACACATGGCACAGAGAGAGCCAGCATATTAGAGTTTCGTCAGAAGCATTGGCTTCCATGGAAGGGTAGGCATTTGTGCTTGCTTTGCCAACCTTGAGTGTAAGTTTTAGGGCTAATGTGGTTGGTTGCCACTAGTTGAATGGGTTGTTGCAGATGTCCTTTGTGGCAGTTTGCACATCTGCTGTAGCTCGAGCAGTTTTTATTTAAGTTAGGTTTCCAAATTACGTGCGACCTATGTTTGATCCTTAGACGATTTAGGGAAAGATGGAATTTAGATAAAATTTTCATGGGATTAACACCCATGAGGTTCTCTTTTTATGGGTCTTTAAATTGAAAATGTTAGGTTGAAACCCTATTTACCTAAGAAGCAGCAAGATGAGGGAGCTTTCTCTCAAGCCATCGGGTAGACCATCCTCTAGGTTTTATCAAGGAAGGTTCTCCACCATTTAGTTTATGGTATTTACGTTTGATAGTGGATAGTGTTTAGGGTATTCTCTATTAGCTAACTCTTTCTTTGTTTAAAAGGGATAAGCCACTATATGGACAAGGATGAGAGTAGTCAGACTTCCATTAGAAAATTTCAAGTAAGTGATGTTGTATGTGTTTGACCTTTGGCTTGCATCACAAAGACACTAGGGTGTTTATGTTATCATAATCGTTCTCTTTATGATGCCTACAAGCTGTGAATGAGGATATGCTATGTGATGATAATCAGTTATTATGTAAGTTAAACTATTGATAAAAAAAAAGATATGTTTATTCTTGTTGGTTTTTGTTATGATGAGATATAGATCGAGGATATGTTTATTGTCATTACTCTTAGAAACATGAAAGTTAGGATAGAAAGGTACTGTCTTTGGAGATGTTTTGACTATTTGCATGTATGGTTGATGATATGGTTAGATGATACAATTCATGAATTTGAGGATGTGCCACCTTGTTAGGTTTTCTTTGAGGATATTTGTGTTGCTGATTGGTTACGATTTATACTTAGACAATGATCAAGGATATGTGTACTATTGATTGTTATTCGAGGATGTGTCGCCTTTTTAGGTTTACTTCAAGGATATATACATTGCCATTTGTTTTTGGTTTATTCTTAAGATGTTGATCGAGGATATGCTTACAGTTAGTATGATTTTCCTTAGAACCACATGATGTTAGTTATAATGTAATGACTTGGGAGATGTATGATTTATTGTCATGCTTGGTAGATCAAACCGTTATTGTATTTTATGACTTGCCTTTATTGTATTTTATGACTTGTAGATATGTTCATGTAAATGTCTCATGCATCACGTTTTCAAGAAAGTAATGGTAATATCCCAGATTTTCGTAGTACTAAGCGTAAGGACTAAGTGGTAATTATTGAGGATTTTGGGGGTATTAGGAATTAACTCGAATAATTAAGGTGTTGATCATAAGAGATATATTTGAATATAGTGCATAATATTACCCAAATTATTGAATGAGGTTGTTGATGTTTATGTGGTAGAAGAATAAATTAGAGGAATCATGGGTTATATTGCCTAAGTATAGAAAATAAGTTGGATTTTATAATAAGTATATGAGGATTTATGGGAATTTTAGGATAAAGATGTGGATTTTGGTTATTAGGTATTAGAAATATAATTTAATTAAGTAATTGAAAGGAGTTGATGTATATTGACATATGGTGGTTGACCCTCAAAGGGAGGCAGTCGATCACTGGAGAAGCAAAGCATTTGGAGTACAATGTAGTAGAAATTGGTCGACTGCAAAAATGCTAGTGGCGAAACAAAACATTGGGAGTGCAGTAGTTGTTAGAAATGGTCAACCGTGGTTGACCGCTAAAATGGCAATGGCGAGTAGACTTGAGATTATTGAGTGGCGGTCGATCACTTGATCGACCTAATCCAAAGCAAATTGGAAAAGTCAGATTTGCGGTCGATCACGAGAAGAAGGTGATCAACCGGTATGCTCTTTGGATTTTTGGCGGTCGATCACTTGATCAACCGGCAAACTGGAAAGTCTCCAAAAATGGAAGAGGCCAACTCTTTGTAAGAGGATGACGCTTAGTGCTTCGTGGAATCATTAAGCATACCTCCTATGGCCCCTTCACCTTCATTTGAAAGCTGAAGGGACGATGGTCATAGTCTATAAATAAGAGAGAGAGAGTGTTGTATGGTTTTACAAAAAGTGACCGAGAAAGGGTTTTGGGGAGTTTTACAAAGAGAATCGAGAGAAATTCTAGACAAAATTGAGAGGGTCATTCAGGAGAAAGTTTAGACAGAACACAAGATGTTACAAATGGTATTAGAGCATAACTAGGTCAAAGTCATTCTTGTAGACTACCAACAGAGCAAAACTCAACGTCGAAATGTTTCATCAACTGTAAGTATTATTTATGATAAGTAGTAGAGTGTTTTATTTTATAGAATTACTTTGTAGGCAAATATAATGGTAAGGGGAAGAATAGGGCTTGCACGTAGTAACAATGTTGGAAGGGATGTACCTGTTAATCAAGGAAATGACATACCTATTAATCCAGAAAATAATGGACCTACTAATAATGTTGTAAGGGATGAACCTGCTGGTTAGGGAAAGAACGACCCAACTGATCGAGGAATTAATGAACCTATTTGTTAAGGAATTGAGAATAATCTTACTAGGCGGGAAGACACAATAAGCCGCTTGACTAGTATGGTGGAGCATCATTTCCTCAATATTAAGCGCTTTATGGAAAGGGAGGAGAATGGAAATCCTTGTCCAAGAGGGCACATGAAGAAGCCGGATGGGAGAAGTTTAGATGTTCAAAGCCACTGAGGTTTGATGGGAGTGTATTGGATCAATTCCTGGTTGAAGAATGGGTTAGATCCCTTGAGGACCATGTTCGAGTGTGCAAGAATAGATGAAGCTGAGAAGGTTCTGTGCGCCACCTACCTTTTGGTCCATGATGCATGTTATTGGTGGGATACTATAAAGTCCACTCAGGATATAAGGGAAATGACTTGGACACAATTTAAGGAGATTTTCTTTTATAAGTATTTCAACAAAATGTTTAGGACTCAGAAGTTAGTAGAATTTGTGCATCTTCGTCAGACTACCTCAGTTGCTGAATACATAAGAAAGTTCGAGGTGCTATCTCGATTTGCAACTGACATGGTGGCTACCAATGACCTTAATGTGTTCCAGTTCATTCAAGGACTAAAGGTTGATATATAACAAAGAATAAAGATATATGGTACTAAGGATGTGCCATACTCTATGATAGTAGCTAAGGCTTTAGAGATCGAGGAGGTCAAGATCCAAGTTATGAAGTAGAAGGATATTGACCAGAAGCTTAAAAAGAGTAATCAAACTCAACCACCACTGGAAGGGCAGGTGTTTGAAAAAGCAGCAAAGCGAAGATTCGACAATGAGGATCAGTCTGCAAAAGATAAGCGTGCGCGAATTGAACTAGATACAACTTTAGTTAGAAACCCTCAAATTGAACCATGTCCTAAGTGTAACAAGAAGCATTATGATGAGTGTAGAGCCGGTACTAGACAATGCTTTAAGTGTGAGAAGCAAGGCCATTTAGTTAAGAACTGTCCATTGTTGGTCAAAGAACAAGTAAAAGTAGCACCGCGAGTATTTTCGTTGTATGGAGTTCAAGAAGATGAGAAGTCTACACCTAGGTCAAGTATTGTACATTTTCATAAATTTAAAATTTTCATTTTATATGATTGCTTGGTACTTGTCTTGGCATATGTGTTAGGTATAAATGATAATAATAAGAAAGTGTTTGACTAGGAATTCATTCGAAATGAGTAGAATACATTTAGACTAGGCATATTTTGAGGAAAACATTTATATAGCGGGAGAGGTATGTAATGTCCCAGATTTTCGTTGTACTAAGCGTAAGGACTAAGTGGTAATTATTGAAGATTTTGAGGGTATTAGGAATTAACTCGGATAATTAAGGTGTTGGTCAAGAGAGATGTATTTAGATATAGTGAATAATATTATCCAAATTATTAAATGAGGTTGTTGATGTTTATGTGGTAGAAGAATAAATTGGAGGAATTGTCGGTTATATAGCCTAAGTACAGAAAATAATTGGATTTTGTGATAAGTATATGACGATTTATGGGGATTTTAAGATAAAGATGTGGATTTTGGTTATTGGGTATTATAAATAATTAAGTAATTGAGGGATTTGATGTATATTGAAGTATGGTGGTCGACCCTCGAGGGTGGCGGTCGATCACTGGAGAAGCAAAGCTTGTTGATGCAGTTGATGGAGTGTTGTCGGGTTGAGCTGTTTGTGCTGCTGGCGTACTAACCTTGGGGGTTATGACTCACATAATGGTTTTTTAATGTGCTAAGTATTTCAATGTCTTAAATAATGTTTTATTTTGGTTAAGACATTTGTTTTTAAGTTGTTTCAAATATTAATGTTGTTTGCATAAAACTATTTTAAATTGTGATTTCATGTTTTTACAATTCTAAATGTCTTCTGCTATTTGTATACTCTGCTTTTTCCCTCTCGCGATTTTAAAAGGAAAAATTTTCATACGGTTAACGGAATGGTAAAATGAACACAGGATGTTATAATAATGAAACTGATTTATATGCATATAACTTTACAAAATAAGGTTTGAAACAAAAGATACATAAAGGAAAATACGAGGGGATTAAGTTTGCTATCTCACATGAGGGGGACCCAATGGTGTCACTCTCTTCCCTAGACTAAAAGAATGACAAAGTAAACATAAATAGTCATTGTGTGCAAGGTTCGAGTTGGTTGTCCTGCATCAGGTAGACCAAATGGGGTCACTTTCTCTTCTCTAGATTGAATTAGCCACAATGATTAAACTAATAAGTTGAAGAAAAGAAAAGAACGCTGACTAAAAATGAAAACTCATGTTTTTATGAGAAGTTGCATTTCATGTTCATGTCCTATTTATACATCTCTTATTGAGTATTAGGCTCATAGTTTGAGCTTTGTGATGTAGGTAATAAAGAACTTACAAAGGAACATGATGATAAGAGAAATTCAAAGTGCAGTTGATAAGGAATTCTCATGGGCAAAGCTAAAGCGTTGTTAGAGCGAAATTAACATATGGATGAGGATTTAGATTTAAAGAATGAAGAAGATTTTAATAAAGTGACATGAAGATTTCATTCAAAGTTTTATCTATTATTGTTTGGATTTAAGTAGAAATATTTTATAAAGGCTTATGTTTATTTAAAATGATGATTTTTAATACATTTGATTTTAAATGAGTTTCGATGAGACTTCCACTGCATGTTTATATAAAGGTACGAAAGTATAATTAATTAATATTGAGTTTATTAAGTTAGATTTCAAAAGAGATTTTTTTAAAGACTTCTGCTGAGTATGGTTTCAAAGCATAATTTTTACGTATGACACAATTTTCTACAAATGCATAGTTTTTTAAATAAAAAATAAAAAAGAATTTTTAACGCTACTAGGCGTTGCAAATGGTATCTGAGCACCCAAGTTAAAATCGTTTCTGTAGACTACTTGACAACGCAAACCTCACACATGAGAATGCTTCCTAAACTATAAGTATGTTTAATTAAAATGGTAGTTTTTGTTAATTTCTTATTTTTGTTTTGTTTGTGTTTGTATTTCTTAAAAATATTATGTTAGGATAAGAATAGTGGTTTTATACTAGTAGGTTAGAAGTTTAGAGATTTTATGGGGTAAATTTAGCAATAATGCTGAGTTGAAAGGATATTGGTATAGTTGTAGGTAACAAAGTAGCCGACATAGTAGGATGATTTAGGAGAAAAATAATTTTGTACCAAGCGATAGCATACTGGAAGAAAATAAAAGGATATAAATTCATGAATATTAAGAAACACATTGTCACGACCCAAAGGCAGACCGAATAGAACCGTCGGGTCAGGCAACCCGATTCTCGTAGAGAACATGGTTAACCAGCCCAAGGAATGAATTATTTGTGTGGTGTGATCAACTACAGACATGCTAATGTAAATAAAGGAAAGTACTATGCATGAATTAAATCAAACAATATCAAAACTAAAATCTCAACAATACCAGGAATGGAGGGATTGAATCGACGAACCTCCACCCATCCACAAGAAGATTGAAACACCCACCAGGGAACTCCAACATTGCCTTGCTGCTACACATGCAATCTTATGCACCAAGCCTACACCCTAACTTGGGAAAAATATTGTCTAAGGAGTGTGAGTGACTAACTCAATAGGAAAATCTATACTAAATGCAATGCATGCTAAAACCATTTTCCTCATCTTTTGAAAACCATTTAATGCTTCTCATTTACTGTACATGGATTTAAATATTTAAAACTTCTTTATCTTTTTAACAAAACCAGCTCACGGCCTCGATGTGGCTTTATCAAAACTCGTTGTATACATAGACAGCTAAAATCACAAAGTATGCCAACGTCACTTTTTGTACGAAAACGTTATCCGTGAAAAGTGATAGTCACACAAGGATCCATCCGTCACTCATCATCGTAAAGTGGTGTAATTTCTCAGATGTACCGAAGCCACCACTGATACAATTCGAAGATCTAGCGCATTACCCGAGTTGTCAGCAAGCAAGCTTCGCAATGACACAACTCGCGTAACCACCCAGATGTGTCAATGGGTCGTAGCCACCACCGATACAATCCAAAGATCCAACGCATTACCCGAGTTATCGACGAGCAAGCTCCGCAACGACACAACTTGGCTAACTACCCAGCACATGTCACAGAAAGGTGGCTATCCGTCAATAGCAATACTTCATGAGGTAGGAAAGATACCAGTGACGGTGATCCGAAGATCCAACACATCACCCAGGTTGCCGACGAGAAACCTCAGCGACGACACAACCCATATAGAGAATACCAATGACGGCGATCCAAAGATCCAGCGCGTCACCCAAGTTGTTGACGAGAAACCTCAGCAACAAACCAACTCGTATAATCGCACTAACGGATGTGGTTGCTCAAACTTCTCACTAGGATACCTTGGTGCTCCAAATTGACGAAGGTTACCGACAAGCCAGCTCAAGCCATCAAGCATGGAACGATACTAGGATAGGCTAATCTTCATGACTAACAACCTACCACCCCGTGTGATAATTACCTTGGCCAGGTTTAGGGGCTTTCGACCCAAGGAAGCATCATCACCCTCCCATCCTATTTCTAACTTTCAGGGCTCTCGACTTAAGGACAGGTCGCCAATGCCCCATCCTCTTTTCGCACGTAAACGACCAATCTTCATGCAACAGAAGATTGCATGGAGACAGCCTCGTGATGCTTTAGTGCTAGAGTGCTTAAAGCATCAAGATGATTCATCCTTCTGATGTACTTATCAAATCTTCTTGCAATAGAAGATTTCAAGGATAGTCTCGCGATGCCATAGCGCTAAAATGCCTAAAGCATCAAGAGGATTCATCCTCCCAATGTACGTAACCAATATCAAACATTCTCGCAGTAGAAGGTTGATGGGATAGCCTCGTGATGCTTTAGGCACTGTGATGCTTTAGGCACTTTGATGCTTTAGCACTAGTGTCTAAAGCATCAAGAGGATTCATCATCCAAACACATGCACAGAAGTCACATCATCAATATGTACAAAATATCAACAATATACCATGTACGAAATGTAAACGTGAGGAAACATACGTTGCAAAAACTGACAAATCTTCTTGCAATAGAAGATTTCAAGGATAGTCTCGCGATGCCATAGCGCTAAAATGCCTAAAGCATCAAGATGATTCATCCTCCCAATATACATAACCAATATCAAACATTCACGCAGTAGAAGGTTGATGGGATAGCCTCGTGATGCTTTAGGCACTGTGATGCTTTAGGCACTTTGATGCTTTAGCACTAGTGTCTAAAGCATCAAGAGGATTCATCATCCAAACACATGCACAGAAGTCACATCATCAATATGTACAAAATATCAACAATATACCATGTACGAAATGTAAACGTGAGGAAACATACGTTGCAAAAACTGACATGCTGTCGAACAGTCCCCATCGGGTTTTCAAGTGTGTTATCCGACAAAATAGTAGTTTTGAAAACCATGATGCAGTGTGTAACATCCCAATTATTCTTTTAATTTAAAACTTATGAGTTTCGAAAACTTTTTCTTTTAATCATAGCGGAAGACTTTTCCTTTGAAAACTAACTTAAATAAGAGGTATATAAACAAACTCTTTTTTGTTAAACCATTTATCACTTAAAACATATCCTACTATAAAACCTTAAAACATTGCAATAACGGAAGACTTGTGTTTCTAACACTTAAAGAATTAAACATTATTTGAAAACTTCCTTTATGTAATGAAATACTATAACAAAGTTCACTTTTTAAACATTACATTTAAACCTTTTTAGCCTAACAGCTGCCAAGTCCGCAACGTGTAAATGCCTCATCAACTGCTACTATCTTTGATCACTTGCATACCTACATCACAGGAGGAATAATGAGCCTATAGCTCAGTAAGGAATATAATCATAAAATGTAACTGCAACCTCTATAACAACTCTACATGATTAAGCTTGATACCATTGTAAGTTGATTGAGAGCAACCTCTTCAGTTTCCGAACTCACTACTTGGATTTGCTTTTACATGAAAGCAACCTCTTCAGTCTCCGAACTCAGTAAAAACGAACTCACCTACATTTACATTCATTACCGTTTATCGTTTTACCGTTAGGTGAGAGCAACCTCTTCAGTTTCCAAACTCACCACTCGTTGAGTAAGAGCAACATCTTCAGTCTCCGAACTTACTCAAACAAGCCGCTTCTACGTGTGAGCAACATCTTCAGTATCCAAACCCAGGTAGAAACATCATTGTTATCTTCATTATTAGCCCATGAAATGCATGATGTACATTCTATTAACATATATACATGAATGTCATACACAACAGTTCATATATTGCAAACAATACTATAAACAATTAACAAACAATACTATGTTTCAACCTTAACATTACTATTAAACATATTCCTATTACACTATAACGTCACATGTCAATTCTTCTATTCTTGATATATTATTTCCAACTTAGCCTTAAACAATATAAGCACCATCCTATGGTATCCACCACTTGAATATTAATTGGGGTTCTATACTAATTAAATATATTAGATTTAATCTAATTTTTCCCATATCATAAACCATCATCTTAGAAAACTATTTTTATCATAACTGTTAGTAATCTAACGTAGGAATATAACCTAACCATCAATAAAACTATCATATCAATTTACACAAAAACCCTACTCCTGCAATGTAGGTCCTTTTAGACAAAATATAAGCATTATTTCTTACCTCGTATCCTTAGCTTTACTAAATTAGAACGTAATTTATCCTTCACAAAATTTTTGTACTCCCTTCATTGTTGCTTAATGAATTCCCCCCTTTATTTCTGACTTTGGGACTCCTTTATCCAAAATCACAGAAACTTCCTGGACACTTCTAAACTTGTTCACGATCATGACTTCTCATACACTGATCTCTTAGAAATGAAACTCTCACAGTTTCACTCATTTTCAAAACATAGAAGCATTTGAATCACATCAACTCACCTCACATCCAAAATTCCAGAAGCACAAGTGTTCACTACATGCCTTAATAGCCCTCACAACTTCAGACTCATCATTAACAGAGACTACACTCTCACTCCAAATCTCTAGAAGCAACACACTTCATATTCATAACAATTCTCACGCCAATTCATTCTTCATTTTAGTAGAGCTTCCACATGACTTTCCTCCTCCTCTACTCTCATTTATTGCTCCTCTATTTATAGACTTTCCAACAACAACCCTTCACTGTCCAGAATATAGAAAGTCACGAGATGCTCCTATAATTATCCAGACATTCAGACAGTGAAGCGCTAGGTCTTCATACGTTGAAAATCATTAACAGATGGCTCTCATAAATATCCACTCTTCAATGCCCTTCCAGCAGCCTTCTGAAGATGAAGAGGTGACATTAATATCGTTCTACGCATCAATGAAGCATTTAATTTGAAGACTCTCGAGTTCCAGCGACGTTTTTCATCTCCAGACGACGTTGAAGATTGGCAGTTGATCGATTTTTATAAAGGAGGATCAACCGTCCTTCAGCCAAACATCAGCATATTTCATTCAAAAACGTTTTGTTTTTCTGCCGATCAAGTGATGTTGATCGATCGCCGACATCGACCACAGTTTCCTACTGCGCATTATATTAAATCTTCACCAGATTACTTTATTCACGTTATTTCCTATAACTTGACACATGCATGCAATGCATAAACATTGTATATATATCTAACCCTCACCTAATGTCTTTCATGTAATTGAAATATCCCTCGTACCACTTCCTCTTTTCCAAATTCTTATGCATCAAAACCATATATATATATAAACATTTATATTATAACAACCCAGATTTTCGTAAATCCTTTAAAAGGCGTAAAATTTTGAAATTTTTCTTTTTAAAACAAATCAGAGCGTGCCTAAATCGGATCGCTACCAACCATTCCTAAAACTAAATATAAAAACCCCATTGATAAAACTATGCGAAAGCATTATGAAAATCTTTTATTTAAAACGTGGCAGAAGCGTAATTAAATACTGCTTTTAATAAGTAAAACTAACAATCAATTACAATTTGAAGAACTTAATTCAATTACACTATTTCTCTTTTACCCTTTTTATGTCTGGCCAACCTCAAACTCTCTCGTGCGTACAAACCCTTCACCTCTGCTTTATGATATGTTTGTTGTATGTTTATTATCTGTTCATCGTTTATACCTACAGCACAAGTAATACGTGAGCCTAATGACTCAATAAGAAAAACTATTAATAAAATTATGACGTGCCTCTCTTTAGTCCTTTTCATTAAGCCATTTGTTCGATTATTATTTCCTATTAGCCATTCATTAGTTCATCGAGTTAGTCTCCTGTGTGCATACTCGATGCCAGATTACAACTAGCCTCCTGTGTGCATACTAACTACCAGACTAGATCCGTCCACCCTATTATTCTATCATTCATTCTTACATTTTCCTCACTCATGCATGTGCCCTATTCTTTCTATTAACATGATGCATGCTCATACATTCTCAACCTAACATGATGCATGATGCTTCATAACATAACATTAATAACAATTAAAGTGCGCATAAGTAATTGAAAGCACTGTAATAGAAATTGCACATTTAAATAATTGAAAGCAACTGGACATATAAACAACCAATAATTGAATAGCGCACCCAATAGAGCAGAGCAAGATACACAAATTTAAACAAGGGAGCTTGCTCGACTGGGTAGAATACAATAATATTAATTAAGCATGCTAATTATCCTATTTAATTTCTTAGTCCATTTACATGCTTACTACATTTATCATTCTAGGCGATTATTCTACTTAGTCATCCTAGGTGATTTACATGCTCTAGTTATAACACTACTTTAGTCAATTAACATGCTCAATCAGTTACTTAGTTAATTACGCTAGTTCATTGACATGTTCAACGTTTAGTTATTAAACATGCTTAAGGATAGATTACAATTATTACCCTAGACGCTTTTATTTTTAGTTAATTGCACATGCTCATTAAGTTCATAGCATATCAAATTAATTATCATGCTCAATAAGCAACCCTATTTAGTATCTAATTACTTCACTTAACTAATTAACATGCTCATTTATTATTTAATTAGCACTACACTCTTGGATTTGCTAATTAGTTAACATACTAAATTGAGTAACAATTAACTAAATTAATTGGCAGTTAAACATGCCAGTTATATACTAAATTAAACATGCTCAACTAAGTGGTTAGCGACTATTATTTAAGCGACTAGTTAAACATGTTCAATTAGTTAATATATCATTATCCTAATTAACTAACATGCTTGATGAAGTGATTAACAACTATGCATTGCACAACTAGCAAACATTAATTAGTTTACATGTTTTGGTTGACTAATTTAGGATTCTAATTGGTTAACATCTAAACATGCTTGGCCTAGTTGATTAATATACTTATTAATCTAACATAGATATCCAACAAGGGAATGGCAAAACAATTTACGACGGCACAAAACAACACAATTAAACGACAGCAAGTAATTTAGACAATGAACATTCGTCATTTCATATTTTAAGCATTCATTACTCTTTTAATATTCATCCTTTCTTTTTAAAACAATGCATTTAATCACTAACCAAAACATTTATCACAGTCACAACCTTCATTTAATCACTAACCAAAACATTTATCACAGTCACAACCTTTATCTCTATCAAGTAACACATTCATAGTAAGGTGATGTGCCCCGTGGACCGATCACCCGCTCCCGAGCTAAGAAGCCCATTTCTTTCCTAACTCGCTTTTATTTTGCAAGTAACAACAAGCTATGGGATTTTTTGAGGGAAGTTACTCACGAAGACAAAGGAGTACCTTTCCACGTTATCACATGGACGCGTGCAACGCCAGGCGATTAAAACGATATTTTCCCCGCCTTGGAGACTCCATAATATTGTGAAGATTCAAAGAGTATTATGGGCTTGTTGATACCATTTTGGTGGTTTAGAAAATAGACTTTGATTTGAGCATTTTATGTGGTTCCTTTTTATTGTTGTTTTAGTGGGTTGTTTTGAAAGGTGTGCGGTTTGCATGCAAACCGCCCCCTCATGCCAAAATTTACACGTCAAGGGTAAATTAATCTTTTTATACTTTTGTAAAAACACTTGGAAGTATTTAGTCCCTCTTTTTGTTGGTAGAAGACACTTTTGAAGAATTGAAAACCCTAGCTCCCTCCTTGGTGTGAACACCCTTGGAAGCCTCCCCCTCCACTCGGCTACTCATCCTTTTACATCAACTCGGCCATTCTTGTTGTTTCTTGGTCGAGTTGATTATTGCTGCCTCTTCCAAGCCATTCCTCTCTCGTAGTGGTTCATTGTGGAGTGGAGGTAGAAGAAGCAACACCCCCTTGGAGAGTGCCTTCCGATTTGGTAAGGCCAAGCAAAGTCGCCCCTCTCCCATTGGAGGTGTGCGGACTCCTTGGAGTTCCTTTTATTTTATTTGCTACAAATACTCAAGGTGGATCTTGTTTTCTTGAAGTTCTTGTTGTTTCTTTGATACTCTGGAATTTTGGGGCTGTTTTGATAGAAGTTATTTGTTGAAGAATTGTGTTTTGAAAGGGATATAGTTTGTCGAGAATCTGTTCTGTGATTTTCCAGATTCCGACTTGTAATTGTGACTTTGATTTGAACGACTTGCGTTCGTTGGATTGCGCTCAAAATTGACAGCATTATTTCTTATATTGTTAAGGCTTTCTCCTCCAAAATTGGTGCCAATAGGATGTATGCTCGCGGAGATCTCGTACTTTGATTATGGGTCGCCAGAACTGTGCAGGAAACCCTAATTCCGAGAGTTGTATTTGATTTGTCATAACTGATTATTCTGATCGAATTGGAGGCTAATTTTTTATATGTATATTCTGTAATTGTTGTTGGAAGGTCCTCCAAATTGCAGCTCCTAATTCATTCCGGTTGTGAAGTTATACCCGTTTGAAGATTGGAGGACAGATTTTGGTGTTTATTCTAGCCGATTGTTTCGTTGGAAATCTTTGTGACTTGGTGCACATCATTTGGTATAAGAGCCCGTTCACGCTTTTGTTGTTGTTATTTTTCTTGGTAATTGCAAGATGAGTACAATGAGTGGAGCTCCTTACCATATTAACAAGGAAATGAGGAATAATCTGAATATTCCACCTGAAAATGAGCAAGAACAACCCGAGAGTAGTCTACATGGAAGGTTGGATGACATGATGGAACTGATCCATAAACTCCAACAAAGAATAGAGACTTCCACTAATGATCATGTAAAAGAACCGAGAACTCCAAGGCCTACGAGGAGGATTAGTACTTCAAATGATTCTCGTGGCCGTGACGCAAGTTTATTTGATGAAGATTGGGTTGAATCCGATGGGGAGGAGTCACTAAGTCCGAGAAGGAGGACTCATGCCAAGGATGATATGAGACATGTTAAGGTCTCCATCCTTCTGTTTAAGGGTTCAAGTAATGGTGGTGATTTTATAAATTGGGTTGAAAAAGTAGACCGAGTATTTGATTGCTATGATTATTCCGAAAATGTGAAGATTTAAATGGTTGCATTAGAACTCTTCGGTTATGCTAGTTTATGGTGGGAGGACCTCAAGGCTCAACGGAGGCGAGTTGGGGTTGGTGAAGTGAAAAGTTGGGCAGCTATGAAAGCCCCCATGCAAAAGAGATTTGTTCCCCCTCACTACAAACAAGAATTATTTCTCCAACTTCAAAATTTAAGACAAGGCACGCAATCGGTAGACGAGTACTTGATCGAGTTTGAGATTTTAAAGTTTCGTTTCAACATGGAAGAACCAATGGAGCAAACCATTGCTCGGTTCATCAAGGGGCTGCATAGGGAGATTGGAGACCTTCTGGAATTGCAATCGTATAGCACCCTAGATGATGTCATTCAATTGGCTTTAAAGATAGAAAGACAAAGGAAAAGAAAACTTAAGGAGAGCATAACTCGGCCATTCCAAAAGCCAATACACCCCAAAAACCGGTTCCAAAAATTGAAAGCAAGCCTAATGTCGTGAAGTCTAGTGATGATAAGAAGCCATTTAATGACACTATCAAACCTAGATCGAGAGATGTGAAATGTTTCAAATGCTTGGGGTTTGGTCACATTGTCTCACAATGCCCAAATATGAAAGTGATGATTTTAAAAGAGGAAACTAATGAAGTGGTTAGTGAAGATGAGGAAGAGAGAATTAATTCTCTTATTGAAGAAACTGAGGAAGAAACTTTTTATGCACCAGAGGGGCCGTTACTTGTTGTGATGAAGCGGTCCATGACCATACAAAACCGTGATGAAGAACTACAACGGGAAACTATACACTCGTTGTCAAATTGAGGGAAAGCTGTGCTCGTTGATTATTGATGGGGGGAGTTGCACTAATGTTATATCTTTAGATGTCATTGAGAAATTGGGGCTTGAAACTACGGCCCACCTCAATCCTTACAGGCTAAATTGGTTGAATGATAAAGATCCGATTAAGGTAACCAAGCAAGTTCGGTTGACCTTTACCATCGGGGGCTATGAAGATGAAGCTCTATTTGATGTTGTACCGATGAATGCTAGTCACTTATTACTGGGCAGGCCATGGCAATATGACAGAAAAACGTTACACGATGGGTTTACAAACTTCTATTCCTTCAAGTTCAAAGGGAAAACAATAAATTTGGCACCTCTTAGTCCGGATCAGATTGCTAAGGATCACAAGAGCATGAACAAGAGTAGAGCCGAGGCTTCTCTCATAATTACAAAAGGGGAACTTAAGAGGTCCTTGTTGCAAGGAGGACCAATTGTTCTAATGCTTTTCTGGGAAAGAATGGAAGAATTGGGGCCCATCCCCGATTGAGTCATAGAAATACTTAAAGAATATGAAGATGTTTTTCCAGAAGAGTTACCTCAGGGGTTGCCACCTTTGAGAGGTATTGAGCATCAAATTAATCTTTTACCAGGGGCCTCCCTACCTAATCGGCCTTCTTATAGATTGAATCTAGAGGAATCTAAGGAATTACACAAGTAGGTGACCGAATTACTTGATAAGGGTTACATTAGAGAGTCGCTCAATCCATGTGTGGTTCCTACATTATTAGTTCCCAAGAAGGATGGCTCGATGCAAATGTGTGTAGATAGTAGAGCCATTAATCAGATCACTATCAAATACCGGTTTCCCATCCCCAAGCTTGAAGATATGCTTAACGAACTCAGCAGCGCTGCTATATTCTCCAAGGTTGATCTGAAAAGTGGTTATCATCAAATCCGGATGCGAGAGGACGATGAATGGAAAACCGCATTTAAAACAAAGTATAGTCTCTATGAATGGTTAGTTATGCCCTTCGGACTATCCAATGCCCCAAGTACTTTTATGCGTGTGATGCACCATCTTCTTCGGGAATTCATGGGAAAGTTTATCGTCGTTTATTTCAACGATACACTTATCTATAGTTCAGATCTATCAGCTCACCTTGATCATTTACGATTATTATTTGAAGCCCTCCAGAAAGCTCAATTATTTGGCAACCTTAAGAAATGTTCTTTTGCTCAATACCAAGTTTATTTCTTGGGATTTATCATCACTAAGGAGGGAATGGAGGTGGATGAAGCTAAAATCGCGGCGATTAGGGATTGGTCGATCCCGAAGAATGTCTCAGAGGTACGTAGCTTTCATGGCTTAGCGTCCTTTTACCGGCACTTTATTAAGGGATTCGGCTCTATTATAGCCCCTATAACCGACTGTACCAAGAAGGGAAAGGAATTTGTATGGATTTATTCTTGTCAATCTAGTTTTGACTCAATGAAGGAAAAACTTTGTCATGCCCCTCTTTTAGCACTCCCAGATTTTGCCAAAGTGTTTGAAATCGAGTGTGATGCCTCTGGTTTAGGTATTGGTGCAGTACTCATGCAAGAAGGTAAACCTATTGCTTATTTCAGTGAGAAATTGAATGGGGTTGCTTTGAATTATTCCACATACGACAAAGAGTTCTTTGCAGTTATTTGAGCCTTAGAAGTGTGGCAACATTATTTATTATCAAAAGAGTTCATCATTCACTCCAATCATCAAGCGTTGAAGCACATTCGGAGCCAAGGGAAGCTAAACCATCGTCATGGTAAGTGGGTGGAATTCCTAGAGCGCTATCCGTATATTATCAAGTATAAGAAAGGGGAAACCAATCAAGTTGCCGATGCCCTTTCTAGACGGTTTGTGTTACTATCAGAACTCAATGCACGTCTCTTTGGATTTAATTGGATCAAGGAGCTATACGCTAATGATCTAGACTTTGGTGGCATCTACCAAAATTGTACGAGCAGACCCAAATTTCCTTTCTATTTGGAGAGTGGATTTCTTTTCAAGGGTGGCAAATTATGCATCCCCATCTATAGTCTTCGAGAGGCTCTTGTGTTAGAAGCTCATTGCGGAGGATTAGCAAGTCATTTTGGTTGTAAGAAGACACTAGAGGCTGTTCAAGAGCATTTCCATTGGCCTCATTTACGTCGTGATGTACAAAGGATCATGGAACGTTGTATTGTGTGTAAAAAAGCTAAAAGTCGTGTTCTTCCACAAGGTTTATACATGCCACTTCCCGTAGCCACACATCCTTGGGTGGAAATCAGCGTCGATTTCATTTTAGGCATTCCACGGACACCAAGATCCAAGGATTCTATTATGGTCGTGGTAGACCGATTTTCTAAGATGGCCCATTTCGTAGCTTGCAATAAAACAGATGATGCACACAATATAGCCGAGTTCTTCTTTAAGGAGATTATCCGATTGCACGGAGTGCCACGATCTATAGTATCAGATCGTGACACTAAATTCTTAAGTGCTTTTTGGAAAACCTTATGGTAGAAGTTTGGCACTAGTACTTCCTTCCACCCCCAGACGGATGGACAAACAGAGTTAGTAAATCAAACTTTAGGGGCTTTGCTCCGAACTGTCCTTAGCAAGAGGTTGACTGATTGGGATTTACAATTGTCTTATGTCGAGTTTACGTATAACCGGAGTGTGCATGGAACTACATAACATACTCCATTTGAAATAGTATATGGGTTTAACCCCCTCACACCTATGGAGCTCCTTCCTCTCCCAATATCTGAATATGTTAGTGAAGATGGGGCAACTAAAGATGCAAGAATTTGAAGTACGGAGGTGCATCGAAAAAAAGAATTTGAAGTATGCTAGACTCGCTAATCGGGGTCGAAAGGAAGTCATATTCGAAGTGGGTGACCTTGTGTTGTTACATTTACGGAAAGAAAGATTTCCGCAACAAAGAAAGTGCAAGCTATTACCGAGAGTCGTGGTCCCTTCAAAGTCTTGGAACGCATTAACAACAATGCCTACCGTATTGAATTACTTGAAGACTATGGAGTTTCATCTACTTTAAACTGCAAGATTTATCGCCATACCTTGGAGAAGATGAGCATTCAATAGAGGAAATTACGAAGCAAACAATGGATTTGAGGTCAAATCCTCAATCACCCCGAGAGGATGATGTGACCCGTGGACCGATCACCCGCTCCTAAGCTAAGAAGCTCATTTCTTTCCTAACTCGCTTTTATTTTGCAGGTAACAACAAGCTATAGGATTTTTTGGGGGAAGTTATTCACGAAGACAAAGGAGTACCTTTCAACGTTATCACATGGACGCGTGCAACGCCAGGTGATTAACACGGTATTTTCTTGCCTTGGAGACTCCATAATATTGTGAAGATTCGAAGAGTATTATGGGCTTGTTGATGCCATTTTGGTGGTTTAAAAAATAGACCTTGTTTTGAGAATTTTATTTCGTTCCTTTTTATTGTTGTTTTAGTGGGTTGTTTTGAGAGGTGTGCGGTTTGCATGCAAACCGCGCCCTCATGCCAAAATTTACACGTCAAGGGTAAATTGGTCTTTTTATACTTTTGTAAAAACACTTGGAAGTATTTAGTCCCTCTTTTTGTTGGTAGAAGACACTTTTGAAGAATTGAAAACCCTAGCTCCCTCCTTGGTGTGAAGACCCGTGGAAGTCTCCCCCTCCACTCGGCTACTCATCCTTTTACATCAACTCAGCCATTCTTGTTGTTTCTTGGTTGAGTTGATTATTGTTGCCTCTTCCAAGCCATTCCTCTCTTGTAGTGGTTCATTGTGGAGTGGAGGTAGAAGAAGCAATACCCCCTTGGAGAGTGCCTTCCAATTTGGTAAGGCCAAGCAAAGTCGCCCCTCTCCCATTGGAGGTATGCGGACTCCTTGGAGTTCCTTTTATTTTATTTGCTGCAAATAGTCAAGGTGGATCTTGTTTTCTTAAAGTTCTTGTTGTTTCTTTGATACTATGGAATTTTGTGCTGTTTTGATAGAAGTTATTTGTTGAAGAGTTGTGTTTTGAAAGGGATATAGTTTGCCGAGAATCTGTTTTGTGATTTTCCAGATTCCGACTTGTAATTGTGACTTTGATTTGAACGACTTGCGTTCGTTGGATTGCGCTCAAATTGGCAGCATTATTTCTTATATTGTTAAGGCTTTCTCCTCCAAAATTGGTGCCAATAGGATGTATGCTCGCAGAGATCTCGTACTTTGATTCTGGGTCGCCAGAACTGTGCAAGAAACCCTAATTCCGAGAGTTGTATTCGATTTGTTATAATTGGTTATTCTGATCGAATTGGAGGCTGAATTTTTTATATGTATATTCTGTAATTGTTGTTGGAAGGTCCTCTAAATTGTAACTCCTGATTCATTCCGGTTGTGACATTGTATCCGTTTAAAGATTAAACGACAAATTCTTGGTGTTTATTCTAGCCGATTGTTTCATTGGAAATCTGTGACTTGGTGCACATTATAAGGGAAATAAACAAACAATCAATGAGCTACACTATCTATAGCAGAGGAAAACAGCAAGGAACACAGTAGCATTTCATTTAAGGAATTATCACTTAAAACTAACAATTAAAACTAACTAACAACAATTTGCAGTAAACTTTTCAGGAAATTAACAATAAACCCACGCACTCTACTTGTGATGTAGGGTCTCCAAATGGCCAAGACACCCCTAATCCCTTATCTAAATTGATGAACTAAACCACTCAGGGACAATAGCACTCCCAGCCTCACGATAGTTCCAACAAGGAGCAACTCCAGTTTCCTGAGCTCCCACTAACACTCACTAACACCCACGTAGCTCACTCCTCTCAACTCACTCTTTCAACTCACAATTACAACACTCACAACACAATCAACTCTCCCCTCACAGACAGAGTGACTCTCACAGGGGAGGAGAGCTCTCACGCAGGAGAATGGAATGAAATGAAGTGGAAGAGAGAGAGAGAGAGAGAGAGAGAGAGAGAGAGAGAGAGAGAGAGATTATTACCTAGAAGAGGGGAAGGGACACCATCGTTGCTCCAAGCAGGAGGGAAAAGCCAACTACGGGCATAAGGAGGCGATTTTCGTCGCCTGGGGTGGGGGAAGGTCGATCTTGTCGATTTTCTAGGATTTTCTACGATTTTCCATCATTTTAACTCTATTTTATTCGTAGGTTCTGGGCTAATTCGGACAGGTGCGGACACATAGGTCGCATCCGCATTCATCCACAAGGCTAAAATATCGATGGCTACAACGAGGCTTTGGACTGGAGAATGCGTCCTCATCCTGTCCATACTGTCCGCAGGTAGCATTCAGACGCCAAATCGCGTCCGCATGCGGCGTCCGCGTGTCGTCCGAAAATGTCCTAAAATCGGACAAAGGCAAATCGGACGAGGCCTCAACTTGCCCGCAGCCATCCGAACTCGTCTGAAACTGTCCAGATTTAGAATAGATTCGATGTGGACGCAGTTCCTCTCATCCGCAACTTTGCTGCACAGTGAAGTCAGGACGCAGAATCATGTCCCGAGTTGTCCCCAGGCTGAGGGTGACGTGCAATGCTCTTGCAGACGACACTTCTCGTCTGCAAGGTCGTCTACATGCGTCCAGAAGTCGATTTCCAGACATATCAAGACGCGAATCCTCGTCCTCGAGGCATCCCAAGCATCGGGGACGTTACACAATGCACTTGCGAACGACATAATGCGTCCACAGTATCGTCCGCACACGTTCATGAACGCCCTGGACAGCCTTTCTCACACTTACTCTTCACTTAACTTCTATCCCGTAACAATTTCCCCATGAATACCTGTTATAAAATGGCACGTATATATACGCAACGTAATGTCTTAGTTACCCCTTTGTCCCTTAATTACATCGCGTACACAGAGAAAACGTAATGGAATACCCTTAGAATTAACGTTTTAGAACACCCTTAGTAATACCCTAAAAATTGTTCAACTTAAAAAGTCAGGGTGTTACATATATCATCTACCAACTTATACCATATGCTTCATATTTCCATACCCAATTATATCCAAACTTCTATTCCTTACAATATCCAAATGTGTACAATTACTTTTAAATATATTTTCTCTTAGGCCAACACTTGGATTGTCCAACTATCCATAATTTTATCCCTTAATACTCAAAGCATATATTTTATAACTCCTCTTCTACCTTATTCTTTTATTAAATCTAATATACTCCAAAATATTATAAACCTAATAACTTAAACCTTATTATATCCAAGTGCATTTTCTCTTCCTAATCCACTAACTACCAATCATTGACTCAGTCCTAATATCATCTTTTCTAAATCCAAGTGTCATCATCCATTATATAATAACCTTAATCCTTCCTTTAAACTAATTATGAACATATCGGAGTATCATAATTTACTTATTTCAAATGCATTTCTCTTTACCAATATCTCTAATTGTCCAACTCAACTCCTTTCATCTCCAAAATCATCACGTAAACCTTGTGCTCAACATATCTAAAATTTGGGATATTACACAATGCAGTGCAGAAAGTATAAAGATCCTTACCTCGATGGTGACTATGACATGCTTACAGACAAACCCGCTCCACGCATTGTCGTAAGCCAAAAGTCGAATTATTTGACACCTTCAAAACGTACAATAAGGCTGGTGTCAACAAGTCGATAATCATAACATGAATAATAGACAAGTCCTAAACAAGACTAAAATCCAAAACGATTTCTAGAGTCAACTCCGATTCCCAACCCAGAAACCAAATCTAAGAATACAATCTATACAATGGATTAAGCCTATGTCCATCAACATACTTATCTTCGCAAAGAGACTCATCTAAAGCCCACTTCTGAACCCCCTAACTTCTTCGCTTAGTAAACGTCCAAAGTGTACGACCCTCAATAGTTTCTAACGAAGACAACAGCAATCCTTCCAAATCAACAACCAAAACAAATCTCAGAAATCAAACAGCCCATTTGGCAGAAAACCAGACAAAGAATGCAACACCACGGCAGAACCAAATTCCCAAAAAGTTTCCAATTACAATCCTCAACTTTCATCAACAAACCAGGAGTATAAATCATGCACAACCAACAACGTATTATAAACTTTAGCAACATGGACCCAAAATTATCAAGACATAACCTCTCGGGTCTTACGGTCAAAACCGTAGCAAAATCGGCATTTCTCCAACCAAAACAGCTGCGAAAATGGAAGCCAAAATCAAACCTAGCTTAACACATTCTGGAAATTCAAAGCGTAGACAACCCAGCAACCAATTTAATCTCAAAGCTTGACAATTTCATCAAAACAGAAACCAGCGAACAAAACCCGAAAAATTTCGAGTTGGCCTATAGACCCAAGTAGGTTACTGTGTTTCTTACCTCAATCGAAGAAACGGAGGAAAAGCGTTGGCCCTGCCACCTTCGGAAGCTCCTAGCCGTGGTTCCGTCGTCGCCCACAATCGAGCAATCCCGAGCTTGCTACTACGGTCGGCCAAAGGCGTTCCTCTCCCGATTTAGGAAACGGTCAAACAGACGTCTTTGCCCAACCCCTCCTTTGCGAAGCTCCCCTCACGAAATCATTCCCTCTCCCGCTTGGGCTCTCACTCACGGTCGAAGAAATGGAATTTTCTACCCCCTTCTCTGCTTTGTCATTTTTTTCTCCAATTCTGTTCTTTTTGTTTTTCTTCTTTTTTTAATCCTTTTATTTTATAATATTTCATTCGTTTCTCAAAAAAATTGCCCGCGAGCATTTATTCCTTATTTAAATAACTCCCAACTTTTTCAATTATTCTCTTTCCCACTCTATTTCACTTACAGCCACTTGCACTTCCCTTCCCTCTTCTTCTTTTAATTTTCAATCATTTTAATTTAATAAAAATTTAATTTATTAATATCATATAATATAATATATATATATATATATATACATATATTATATCTTATATTATCCCAATTAAAATTCCAATTTGTTTAAAACGTCGACCCAAAATAAGTACATAGCCAAAATAATTGACCCAACCATTTCTGGAAAAAAAAATTCTGCTCGAAACCAATTAAACCATTTTACGAAAAGAAGCACATGTTGCCGCTAGCCTAAAACAAGTCAACTCTTCCACATTTGACCAAAGATTTGAGAAAATTTTACACATAGCATTTTTAAAATTATTTCAAAATATGGGATTTTACATCTTAACCACCGTAAAATAAATTTTGTCCCGAAATTTAAAACAAACCTAAAACGCGAATTCTAGGAAACTCTCTACTCAGTGTGATACCCAAAGCACACGAACAAAGAGAATCTCCTTAGAAAAACACGCTTGCCTGATCTTAGGACTACCTCAAGTCCAGAGCAGGACGAAAATCCTAGAGTGTCTGAAACCGACATCGAAGGAAACCATCGTGAAATGAGCAAAGTTCACAATAAGCTGACAAACCAACAATGGCAAGGGAGGGTCACCCGAACTGGAATAAAGGGATGACCCAATCGATCGATCGACAAATGAAACGATCACCAAAGAATGGAACCACATGTCATGATGGTAAAAATACAAGGGCGTTTAACAAGATATAGCGGCTCACACAATAATGAACTGATATGGAGTCCCCGCAACACATGAGACATTACTTAACAAATTCCCGGACCAAGAACACATCTGGAACCAGAAAATGAAAGGATATCGATTGGACTTGGGTTTAGAGTGTCCGTCAAAATGCTCTCCACACCTGAGCAATACTCTAAACCGATATTACAACCACACAACACTCTCTGACATCCTGCTATCAAAGCACCAAGCCCAACAAGAGAGAGAATTTCAAAATTTGCAACAAGCAAAAGATTCCTATCGAAACAAAAAATAGGACTTTACATCAAAACAAAAACAATCAGATAACCAAGCACCCAACGAAACCAAATCTCGTGGACTCAGGGGCAACCGCTATGCTCTGACGCATTAGAACACTACCAAAACCAAATGTCTAACACATCAAAATAGACTGCCTTACGCAACACCAGTCAAGAACTATCAAATATGGTCCACACAACAACCGACACTTAATCGCGAGCGCACTCGTACCAAACATCCAACATAAACTCGACACGCGTCATGTCCCACATGGACAACAATGACTTGATAAAGAAAAAGTGACCTTAATATGGACCTGACAGCCAACAGGGCTCAGAAATCTATGAATTCTAACGTGGTTCTAGACATCTGCCGCTATGCAGTACGCAATTTTAGAGGATCAAGGCAAAATTTTGAACGAAACACCGCAAGTCTGAAACATGGAACTTGCATCCACGAAAACCAACGAACCCTAGTCAAACCCAAATGGTAAGACCAGAACGAGAAATGGCCAACTCTCGAACAAGAAATCCACACCATAACATTGGTGGATCAACGAACAAGAACTTCAAAACAACAATGCTAACTACGAAAGCAACCTGGCACTAGTCAAACCGAAAGGTAAGACCAAAAACACAAGGTGCCCAAGTCCAAAACAGGAACACGAAGTTGACAACAAGAGATGCCCAGTGAACAATGATTGATAGCATCAGAACAACGGTCTAAAACTACAAGGACAAGGCTAACCGAACAGCCAAGAAAGTCCACTTCTCTAAGGAAAACAAACATGATCTACATGGAGAAAGAACAAGCTCTAACAGGAAAAAAAGTAGAGCATGAAGAGACAACACTACCTGCTATAACACAGGATGTTCAACGAAATGAGCGAAACAAGGCTCCAACCACAAGGTCACCAACACGTGAACCACTCTCGCAAGAAACAACTTCCACAATAGAGATCTCAAAATTTCTAAATCTAACACAGACCTCCCAAACAACAAGGCAAGGTTAACGCAGAGGTCGGAAGTAAGCCATAGGAAAACCAGATTTCCTGGTTGAGGGACACGCCGCTAGTCCACTAGGAAGTGCAACCTACATTCCCAGTCAACTGAAAACATGGAACCTTGCCCAGCGATAGCACTACTCAACCGACTAACTTGCCACCTGGCTTCAACTCCAATGACCACCTGCACCACTTCCAAAAGGAAATCAATTTACACAATGTGGAACCCAAAGGGAAAAAAACCATTCCACACTCCCACAAAGCAAGAGACATTACCAAATGAGGGCCAACAACTCTCATTCCAAGCGAGGTTTTGGAAGAATCCAACACACACTGCCTAACCGAAGGAATGACTCCGACTACAGAACATGAATGTTGACCGAACAATTTGAGATGCACAAACTCTAGAAGGATCTTGATGCACCCCAAGACCCTATCACTCTAGCCTGAGCCTAGGAGCTCATTGTTTATCTAACCAATGTTTATTTTGCAGGAGAACCTAAGCTAAAGGACCTTGAAGAAGAACTTGAGCATGAGCCTATGCATGATGATAAGGAGGCTCCTAAGCATGTACTCACTTGGAAGCAAGACATTTTCTCTCAGATTGGATCTACCTCACTCGACCATCATGGACATCACTTACCCGAGACCAATATCGCGAAATAGAATGAGATATTCTTATTTTCTTTTTTTAGACATGTTGAATTGAATTATGTTGGATTGTTGGCTATTGGATGACTTGTATTTTGATTACCATTAGTTGGTTTGAATTTATTTTATTTGGAGTGCTCGGCTAGTTTGTGGCTGAGCTCTCATGTCCTATTTTGTGAACTCTACGGCATTTTTGTCATTTTCTTTTTGGATTTTCATTAGGGAGGTATTAATCCTTCCCTAATGAATAGGGAAATAGGATTAGAAACCCTAACTTGCTGCTGCAAAACGTGAGTGGAGTTCCCTCCATCCTTCCCTTGGTGCTCGGATCTTGCTTCACCGCAAATCCAACACCAAAGCTCCTCCTCTCTCCTGTTCTTGCTCGATCATGGAGAGAAGGTTCGAGCTAGTTTTTCGAGAATTTCTTTAGGGAAATGTCAGTTGCATGAGGAGCTAGAAGATTGAGCAAAAGCCAAGAAGGAGTGGACTTTCTTTGAGAGGTCCGAACTAGTCCCACCTCTCGAGTGTTTGAGGTGTTGCAGACCTTGTTGGTATTCCATTTTTGTTCTTCTTTTGCTGTGCTATTTGGTGAATGTCACTTTGTATTTTTTATTGGTTTGAATGTTCTTTAGATATTGGATGCTGATTGACTATTGTTTAAATCAAAATATGAATTTGTGCATGTTTTATTGAAAGTCCGCAGCTTGCTATTCAAATCTAAAATTTTCGAGCAGCTTGTTACTCTGTCCATAAATCAACATGTAGAACGAATTTGAGTGCAAAATTTTGCGTGCGTTTTAGCCCTTGTTTAATTGACGTCCCCTCCAAATTTTACGTCAATTAGACTTCAGATTCGTGAGTTATTGATTTATCATTCTAGTGGGTTGCAATCTGTTTTCTGGTAGTGAATTTCAAACAGCTCTGTGTTTCAACCATATCTCCAATTGTGTAACGATTTTGTGGAAGATTTTTGGAGGACCCTTGTTTCTAAATGTTGGTTTAATCTCCTCCAAATTTTGTACTTTTTGGCTATATGCATTGTAAGTTAACGTCATCTTCGTTTGGGTTGGTCGGATTAACCCTAGTAGATTATAGGATTGCCTAGTCTCTTGTTTCGGGCATAACTCCATTTGTATTTCTATTTTGCACATGAAATTTGGAGGTCCTCTTTCTTTATTGGTTATTCAAATCTCCTCCAAATATGGGACTTATTGGATGTGGGCTTGGAAGTTGTCATTGTTTCATTGAAAGTGGACAAATTAAGTTTGTCAATTTTTATTTTGCCCTAGTGTTGTCTTCTTGCATTTTGGGGCATATCATTTGGTATCAGAGTCTTGCTCCTATTATTGTACTATGAATTTGTTCTTTGTGAATTGTTCTTCAAGATGACCAGAGGTGAAAGTTATTTAAGAAATTACATTACGAAGGAAGAAGAGTTTGAATCATCTATTCTTACTTTTTAGTGGGTCAGAAGATTATTTGGAATGGGAAAACGAAGTCGACAAAATTTTTCTACGTTGCTATCTTTCGGAAAGAAGAATGGTAAAAAAATTCTTCAAAACTTAATGTAAGAGCTTCGAAATGGTGGAACAAAGTAATTGTCAACCGAAAGGATGATAGAGAAGAAGACATAAATACATGGAAAGTAATGAAGAAACTTCTAAGAAAACAATATGCTTCGAAATCTATTAAGACTATCTCACCACCACCAATTTTAAAGTATGAGTCAAAATATTCATGGAGTCAACGATCCGAGCACAAGGAGTTTAAGACCATTTTGAGTAAGGACATTCAATTACTAGACGACATGAGTAATAATCTGGCAATGAAATGAGAACCCGAATGTTCTACCACAGTGCAAACCGAAAGTCATATTGAGGTTGTAGAAGAATCTGATAGAACAGAGGAGGATATTGTGAAAGAAGAAGTGCTGGCCAATGAGATTGATTTATGGCACACTGATCAACTATTCGAAATGAGTTCAGAGTTACAAATAACCGAAGAAAAGGAAGAAGAACATAGAGAAAAGTTTGTTTTGCCCAATTCGAGAGTAGACTTGGATCTTAACAACTCATCTTCACTCATTGATACCGAATCGGAGTGTGCAACATGCAAAACTCCTTTAGTGGTGGCAAGAAGGGAACCATTAGTTTTGAAAAGGCTTCAAAAAGAGCTTGAAGAATGGGACACAACCATTGCTAATTCCATGAGGTACATGTCATTCAACACATTTATTGATTATTCTTCTAAAATTGGATGGATCAAAAATCTAGAAAATTTTGAATCTATTATACAACTTCATATTAGAATTGCTATTATTGAGGTCGTTGTAGATCACACTATTTGTATTGAGATTTCCATTGGGGTTGATAACCTTTGCATGCCTGATGATGTAATTGAATACGTATTGATAGTCAATCTGGATGTTTTAATTGAGAATTATTGTGACCCTGTTTTTCTACCACCGCATGATCTTGTTCCTGCCTGTTGTAAATCCACTCCCATTGAGCATGCACACCAAGAAAGGTACATGACGCTAAATCCTTAATTACATAGTTCTTTAAAAATGGTTGGATGGGAGATTCTTTTGATATTGGTGTTGTTTTTAAGTTTTTGAAAGAAGGATTTAATGTTGTGGTTGAGGAAAGAGATTTTACAATTGAAGAATATTTTGACTCAACATTGCTACCACTGCTCGATCTAGATGTGGTCTTGTGCGAATCCACCGTTGTTCTCCCACCTTTGGCAAGATGGTATGGGAAGTCTTATATGAGTGAAGTAACTCACAGTGTCAACAAATGTTTCCCATTTGATCCGAGGTGGACCAGCTTGTTACTCTCAGTACAGAGCTCTTTCATTTCAACGAGTTTGACAATGATTTTTGGAGGAGGGTTTCCTCACTTATAAAGGTTTGTGTTGTCCAAAGTTTGTACAAAAAGTCTTTGAATTGCCCAAGATATAGCTATTACAAGTTCACTCTGAAAACTGCCATTCCGAGAATTCTTCCTTGCCAAGCCAAACAGGTTTCATTGTTTCTATCATAACTTTTTATTCCCATGGCGTTTGACCTTGACATTTTGAGGGTTTGTTCTTAACTTATATGGTAGTTATATGTCCAAAATTCAAGCAAAAATTCCACCAATTAACCTATTTTTATTTCTGTCAAAATCACACCAATTTCTGCTCAAATCCTAGTTTCTATCTTGTGCAATTATGAGTTCAAGGTGCTTTGTTTGGGGAGTGGAAACAAATACAGTTGTAAATTGAAATAGGATTTATACTAAAGCTTCTCATAAGGTTGTAAGGAGTTTGTTGAAGAAGAAGAAGCAAAGAGTGGGTCAAGCCTTGGATTTGAGGTTAAATCCTCAATCACCCAGGGAGGATGATGCACCCCGAGACCTTATCACCTGAGCTTGAGCCTAGGGGCTTATTGTTTGTCTAACCAATGTTTATTTTGCAGGAGAACCTAAGCTAAAGTACCTTGAAGAAGAACTTGAGCATGAGCCTATAGATGATGATAAGGAGGCTCCTAAGCATGTATTCACTTGGAAGCAAGACACTTTCTCTCAGATTGGATCTACCTCACTCGACCATCATGGACATCACTTACCCGAGACCAATATCGCGAAATAGAATGAGATATTCTTATTTTCTTTTTTTAGACATGTTGAATTGAATTATGTTGGATTGTTGGCTATTGGATGACTTGTATTTTGATTACCATTAGGTGGTTTGAATTTATTTTATTTGGAGTGCTCGGCTAGTTTGTGGCTGAGCTCTCATGTCCTATTTTGTGAACTCTATGGCATTTTTGTAATTTTCTTTTTGAATTTTTATTAGGGAGGTATTAATCCTTCCCTAATGAATAGGGAAATAGGATTAGAAACCCTAACTTGCTGCTGCAAATCGTGAGTGGAGTTCCCTCCATCCTTCCCTCGGTGTTCGGTTCTTGCTTCACCACAAATCCAACACCAAAGCTCCTCCTCTCTCATGTTCTTGCTCGATCTTGGAGAGAAGGTTCGAGCTAGTTCTTCCAGAATTTCATTAGGGAAATGTCAGTTGCATGAGGAGCTAGAAGATCGAGCAAAATCCAAGAAGGAGTGGACTTTCTTTGAGAGGTTCGAACTAGTCCCACCTCTCGGGCGTTTGAGGTGTTGCGGACCTTGTTGGTATTCCATTTTGTTCTTATTTTGCTGTGCTATTTGGTGAATGTGACTTTGTATTTTTTTATTGCTTTGAATGTTCTTTAGATATTGGATGCTGATTGACTATTGTTGGAATCGAAATATAAATTTGTGCATGTTTTATTGAAAGTCCGTAGCTTGCTGTTCAAATCTAGAATTTCCAAGCAGCTTGTTACTCTGTCCATAAATCAGCATGTAGCATACAATGGCGCGCCTTAGAGCACTTTGAGTCCTATAACTGCATCGACAATGGTCGAAACCTACCCTCCCAAAACATGGAAGACGAAAACCCTAACCCTCAAAACATCGCCATTGAGCTCTACTCCAACATTGCTTCCACTTCCACCTCGCCGAGGACGTTGTGGTTCGCGGTCAACTCCCTAAAGCATCGGTTGAGGGATGAGGGGCTGTTAAGGAGGACACTACTCCGGTGCAAGAAGTGCAAACTGCTGCGGTGCAGACCCTATAGTTTGTTGTATATTGGTTTTTGTAAATAGGTGGCTCAATTGAGTTTTTTTGTAAAGTTTGTTGTTGTATATTGGTTTTACAACTTTAGAAAGTTTTTTTGTAAAGTTTGTTGTTGTATATTGGTTTTACAATTTTAGAAAGTTTTTTATAAAGTTTATAGTTGTGATTTCTGCTGTTGGTGTAAATTGTGTTCGATTTTGATACAAGGAGGAAGAAATAGACTTAGTATCTTGGGCAAGGGTATGAAACACCGAGAGGGTCGGACGTCCATCGTATTACGATGGCCTAAACGACGCCGTCTAAAGGCAGATTTTAATGGAATCTGAGATGGACGGACGTCTCTCGTACTAAGACGGACGTCCACCATGGCCTAGACGACGCCGTCTAAAAGCTAATGGCATACATTTAAGGCAGAACGACGTAGTATTGGACGACGGAGGTCCGTCTAATGCCGAGGGACGTCCATCTAAATTTGGGGAATTTGGGCGTTTTAAGATCGCGTGGGCCCCGCACATGACCCAGTTAATTTGGAGTCAATCCTGGCCGTCGATCTAGGAGATGGACTTCCGTCTCTCGATCCTACGGCTAAGGATCGTCGTCCGTCTTCGCCTCTGGAAGACGCCAAATTCAATCTTGGCCGTCGATCCAGAAGATAAGCTTCTGTCTCTCGATCCTACGGCCAAGGATGGACGTCCGTCTTCGCTGCTGGAAGACGCCAGATTCAATCATGGCCATCGATCCAGAAGATGGACGTCCCTCAATCGATCCAACGGCCACCGCATGTCATCCGTCTATCGCCTCTAGACGATTCTAGCTTCGTCTCCGCCCTCACCTGCCATTGTCCATCTTATTCGAACCGCAGGGAAGGACGGAGCTTGACGTCCTTTGTCTACCGTTCGACGTCGCTTGACAGAGTAAAAACCGAGACGTTAACCTCGACGGTCCTGGACGAAAATCATGACTGCTAGGTCGTCGGTGAGATTTTTCTATAGTTTAGGATTTTAGTTGTTAAAAAATAATCTCCAAGATTTGGCTTGTCATTGATCGTGAACTATAAGGTCTGCAATGTTATTTTCCCTTTTTTTAATCCTTTTATTTTATAATATTTCATTTATTCCTCAAAAAATTGCCCGCGAGCACTTATTCCTTATTTAAATAACTCCCAATTTTTCTAATTATTGTGTTTTCCACTCACTTTATTTCACTTACTGCCACTTGCAACTACCCTTCCCTTCTTCTTTTCATTTTCAATTCTTTTAATTTAATAAAAATTTAATTTATTAATATAATATAATATAACATTTTATATGTATATATATAATATTATATTATATATATATATATTATATTATATATATTAATAACATATATGATATCTTATGTTATCCCAATTGAAATTTTGATTTCTTTAAAATGTCCACCCAAAATAATTTTTTAGTCAAAATAACTGACCTAACCATTTTTGAAAATAAAATTTTTGCTCGAAAAAACCCAATTAAATTGGTTTACAAAAAAAAAGGCACAAGTTGTCGCCATGCGACAAAATGGAGCAACTCTTCCACTTTAACCAAAGATTTGTGAAAATTTTACATGTGACATTTTTTAAAATTATTTTACTATCTTGGATTTTACACACGTAACCCTAAAACATTTGAATGTTGTAAAATTAGTGATTTTTTGAAGACATTTCCAAAATATTGCTTTATGTTTAATGCAAAGTAACAAATAAGGATGCCACCCTATGAGAGAAAAATAAAAGATTTAGGCTTTTTGGAACATCTCTAGGAGTTAAAAACTAATGAACCATTTAAATTTAGCAACTTGAGGTTATTAGATAAGTTAACTTAAGGCTTGGGGGATTTAAACTACTTGGGATCAAAGGATGTAATCAAACTCAAAAGTATCAATTTGAAAGCGTTTGAAGGTAGGAACTTGTGTTGTGGAAGGATTTGAGTTTGATCTTTAGAAATTGTTTGGGAGACTATGAATTCTTAGCTAACCACACTACGATTTAGGATAATAATTTTACATACTACATTCCTAGATACCCTTAGAAAGAATTATGAAGATTATATACCCCTTAAACTTATTAGAAAAGAAGTTTTTACACATAATAAAATAATAATAAGTATTTGAGGATTTAACAAGATTGACTGTAGACAAATAAAGTACAAAATTTAAGGATAAAAAATGTTCTTTTTAGGTTTACCCTTATAAAAATAAGAAGATATCTAGAACTTTACGAAGAACAAATTTTGAGTACAAAATTTATTTAAGGGGGAAGGAATGTAATACCTGTAATTTTCACGAATAGTTTTAATTATGTAAATACAACATTTTAAAATTTAATAAATTAATTATTGTTAATTGGAGAATTTTAATGAATGATTTAAAATATTAGAATTATGAATATTTTTGGAATTAGGAAAGTTAAAGAAAATAATTTTATTGTATCGGTTATAAAATAAAATAAGAATTTTGAGAACTTAGGAAAGCTGAGAATTAGTGAAGAAATATTGTGAAATAGTATACGTTAAGTAAAAGATTTAATTGAGGGTTTAATAGTTTAATTCTAGAATATTAGGAAAATATTGTATAGGAAGATCAGATGCACTAAGGACTGGAGGATGAAGCTTAGGAATGGCTAATATTGTTTATGATGGAGAATGAAGCTCTGTGGAAGTGCTTGATGAGAGAGGACATGGGACCGTTGGATTGGTTTAGTGGAAGGAACGTGGATCTTTAGATTTAAGAAAAATATGCTTCCATAGGAGTGTGATGTCGTTTGAGTGTGGGAGAGTTTTGGACTATAGGATTAGATTAGCGAGAGGAACAATGACCATTAGAATTAAGAAAGATTTTTCCGCATGAGCGTTAGATGTAGCTCGGGCGTGGAATAATGTTTGGCCATTACATTTAGGTTAGTAGAAGAAGTGTGAGCCATAGGATTGAGGAAAGATTCTTTTGTGGAAGGAAAAGATGTCATTCGGGAGCATTAAGTAAGTTAGAAACGACATTGTTTTAGGTAATTGCATGTTTCAATAGCTGCGTTTATGTCCACAACAAAGCTTTAAGTGATGAGAACAACGTTGTTTGGATTAGTAATGTCTCAATTCACACCGTATTAGCATAAGCGTTTGCTTTCGTAGATTGATTAGTGTTCACGATAGATTTTAGACGACATGAAACGTTTTTTATCGGTTTAATGAGTTTGTAGACCGCGAGAGCATTAGAATCAGTGGATGAGTTTTTAGTTATAGAATAGTATACATGGCAAACAGAGAGCTTGTGGATTGGAGATTTTGTGGGAGAGTTGGCTTCAGCAAAAGAGCAGGTGTCCTCAATTTCTTTGGCGACTAAGAATATAAGTTTTATGGCTGATATGGCTATTGGCCATTGGCCATTGGTCAAACAAGTTGTTGCGAATGTTCGCTATGGCTGTTCTCGCGTTCGCTATAGCTCGGGTAGGTTTTATTTAAGTTAGTTTTCTAGATTACGTTCGAGCTATAATTTGAACCTTAGATGGTTTAGGAAAAGATGAAATTTATAAACGATCTTCATGGGATTAACTCCAGAGAGATTCTCTTTTTATGGGTTTTTAAATAGAAAATGTTGGGTTGAAACCTTATTTACCCTAGAGATCGTAAGGAGGAAGGAGCTTTCTCTCAAGCCCTCAAGTAGACTTTTCTCCAAGTTTTCTCTAGGTAGATTCTTTGTTGTTTAGTTTCTAGAATTTACATTTGACAGTTGATCGTGTTTAGGGTATTCTCTATTAGCTAACTCTTTATATTTTTGTAAGGGATAAATCAACATATGGAATGGGATGAGAACAGTCAGACTTCCATTAGAGAATTTCAAGTAAGTGATATTGTATGTGTATGGCCTTTAGCTTGCATCACAAAGATGCTAGGGTGTTTATGTTATGATAATCATTTTTTTAATGATGCCTATGGGTTGTGATCGAGGATATTCTATGTGATGGTAATCAATTATTATATATGTTAAACTATTGAAAAAATATATGTTTACTCTTGTTGATTTCTATTGTGATGAGCCATAGATTAACGATGTGCTTACTATCATTACTCTTAGAAACATGTAAAGTTAGGATAGAAAGGTAATGACTTTGGAGATATTTTGACTGTTTGCATATATGGTTGATGATATTGTTAGTTGATACGTTTCAATAATTCAAAGATGTGCCAACTTGTTAGTTTTTCTTCAAGGGTATGTGTATTGCTGATTGTTTACGGTTTGTACTAGAGACGTTGATTGAGGATATGTGTATTGTTGATTGTTATTTGAGGATGTGTCATCTTGTTAGGTTTACTTCAAGGATATGTACATTGTTGTTTGTTTGTAGTTTATTCCTTAGACGTTAATTGAGGATATGCTTATGGTTAGTATTATTTTCCTTAGAAACACATGATGTTTGTTAAAAGGTAATGACCTGGGAGATGTATTGTAATGTCCCAAAAATATGAAAATATTGCATCATTCCATATATGACGTTGTAAATAAGATGTGGTGATATAAAGATATGATTTATGTTATGTGGCATATGAAATGTAATGTAAAAAGTTAAAGAAAATGTAAAATGGGGAGTTTAGGATGACTTGGGACGGAAATTGGCATCCTAAACACTAAGCTGTCAAAGTGCGGATGCTGAAGGACGCTGCGGACGGTCGTAGGGTCGTCCATTTTGAATCTGTCCAATTCTGGGACAATTCAGACTGTCGCGGACGACTGCTGACGAGAGAAGATGGCGTCCAAATGAATTTTTCCTAAACCTGGACACTTTCGAACAAATGTGGACGAATGCAGACGAGGATGGCTGACGTCCAAATGAATCTGTCCAAAATTTGGACACATTCGGATGACTCGCGGACGAAGGGTCGGACAAGAAATCTCGTCCGAATATGCCTTGCGGACGACACAGACGAAGGACTTGGGAAGCGTTTTCTCGTCCAAAAATTGGTTTCAGACGATGCGGACTATACTGTGAACGACGCATCGCATCTAGAAGGGCAAAATTGGCCAAAAAACCCATTTAAAATTCTGGTGTCTTTCTTTCTTCTCATGATTTCCTTCCAAATTGTACGATGGAGACATGTTTCAGCGGCGAAAAGGAGAGAGTGTGTCGCCTCAGCTTAGTGAACCTCTTCTCCTTGAGGTTGGAGGCAACTCCACGCGGCTCTTTTATGTAATTTCTTCCTTCATGGTTTGTCTATAAGATGTGGAGAAACAGTTGAGGTGAGAACGGTATAATGACAATTGGGGGGTAAACTACGAAACAAACAAAAAGGAAGAGGTAAGTTCTCATCTCCCATAAGTGATAGTTTCTACATGTGTATGTATGTGAGTGTAAGTGGCGTTTTGCTTGTCATCAGATTTTGTTTGTTGCTCTACAAGTTGGACAGTGAACCGTTGGAGTCTTGCAACATATAAAATCAGGTAAGAATTTGAATGAGGTGTGGCTAGTGGAGGCCTACATCACGGGGTTTGCTTGATTTAATGAATTGCTAGTATGTTGGTTGTTGGTTGACGTTGATATGTGAAAACCTGAGCTTGAAATTGTATTCAATTACTTCTGTTTGAATTGGAAATGTTAAGGAAAGATATTAAACGGTTTGCACATGTTAGAGCTTTGATATTGAATATAATCAGAAACATATTGATAGGAGTTGGTTATGATATGCTCTTTAGATTGATTATTGAATTTGTATTATGTTGTTCAGCTACCGCTGGAATATGAGTACTGAATTGGAAAATTGGCTACGACGTTTGAGGTTTAACCTGTTGAGACTATTTATGGGATGACTTATTAATTGTTGTTAGGTTGGGTAACGTTGGTTGTTACTATATATGGTTGTGAAATGTTAACTGTTATGCAAAGTTAAATGGTTACATTGAGAAAAGTAAGTTAATGTATCTTTTCACACATTGATGGAATGCACAGCATTGTGGGTTAATGCTATTCCGTTATGGAAAAGGTAGTGGAATTGGTATTGTGAAGTTACTTGGAAATGAAGTTGCTTAATTGAGATTTATTAAGTGTTAAAGTTTAGGGGATTGTTATTAATGAATAGTTAATATGGTTTTGAAGGTATGAAGAAGAGAAAAGAAACAGAAATGCACTATGGACGCCAGATAAGTTGATATTGATTGTGTTTTGGTCTTTGGACCCTACATCGCAAGGATTAAAATTGTGTGATGTGTGTTTATTAGAGATACGTTCTTTTAATGATGTGTTATTAGATATTTATTGCATATATGATTGTATGAATTCACATGCATATTATATGACATAATAATCTATGTAAATAGGCGTGTGGGGGTTTGGGAAAACAACGACATCCCATGGTAGGAAAAGAAAAGTGCACGAGAGAATATTTAGAAGAAAGTAAGTGAGTTACATGGGATCGAGTGTTCATTGTCTCCCGTTCTGAAATCCCCAACGTTCTCGGAACAAAAGAGTACATACAGCATGAGGAAGACCACGATACGTATGTTTATAGAGAATTGACAGATTCTTCCTCATAGCCCCACGGTGTTTGTCATGTATGTACTCCTGGTTTAAATTGCATTGTATGGTCATGCATTACATTTCATTTTATCACTTACTGAGTGTTAGGCTCATTAGTTAGGTCTTGTGATGTAGGTACGTACGAGCAACAGATGAACAGGTTAAAGACAGTTGATGAAGGATTTGCACGGGTGAATCTTGTGGCTGGCTGGGCTAAAGAGTTAAAGGAAAAGTATTTGAAAAAGAGTTTTGTAACTTAATTATTGTTCTTTAATGTTTTGTTTTTATTCTGCTGCATTTTATACAAAGAATGTTATGACTTCTAAAAGGAAACTGAGGAAGGTGAAAGGCAACTAAGAAAGATGAAAGTAAACTGATAAAAGTGAAAGTAAAGAGTTTTAACGATTGAGTTTTACAAAGAAAGAATACTCTTATGTTTTTACAAAAAGAAAGTTTTAAATTTTACGCATTTTAAAGAAAGAGAAAAATACGGGATGTTACATGTATGATTTATTGTCATGCTTGGTAGATCAAATAGTTATTGTATGTTATGACTTGTAGATATGCTCATGTAAATGTCTCATGCATCATGTTTTCAAGAAAGTAACTATAATGATTTACATGCATATGATTTTATGAAATGACTAAAATGAAAAATACATAAAGGAAAATACAAGGGGATTGAGTTAGCTATCCCGCATGAAGTAGACCAAATGATGTCATTCTCTCCCCTAGACTGAATTACCCAAAACAAATTGGATTGCTAAGTTAAAGAAAAGAAAAGAATACTAACTAAAAATGAAAACTCATGTTTTTATGAAAAGTTGCATTTCATGTTCATGTCCTATTTATATGTCTCGTACTTAGCGTTAGACTCATAATTTGAACTTTGTTGTGTAGGTAATGAAGAACTTACAAAGGAACATGATGATAGGAACAATTGAAAGTACGGTTGATGAAGAATTCTTATGGGTGAAGCTAAAGCATTGTTGGAGCAAAATTGACATGTGGGTGATGATTTAGATTTAAAGAAATAAGAGGATTTTAGTAAAGTGACATGAATCTTTCATTTAAAGTTTTATTTATTATTATTTTGATATAAGTATAAACACATTATAAATGCTTGTGTATATATAAAATGATGAGTTTTAGTACGTTTGATTTTAAATGAGTTTCGATGAGACTTCCACTATATATTTTTATAAAGATACGAAAGTATATTTAATTAATACTGAGTTTTACCAAGTTAGATTTCAAAAGAGATTTTATTTTAAAGACTTATGCTAAGTATGATTTCAAAGCTTAATTTTTATGTATGAACCAATTTTCTACAAATGCATAGTTTTTAAAAAAAAAGTTTTAATACTAGGGGCATTACACAAATGTTCTGATGTATACATGGACCCACTTGCACGTTCGGGGTCATCAATTTACAAAGAAAATCTCACAGCAAGGCACCTATAACACCCTATGACATTAAAAACACCTTCTTTTTTTACAATAAAACTATGCATTCCTAGAAAAATCGTATCGATAGAAAAACATATAGCAGATATCTTAAAGAAAATCTCTTTTGAAATTTAAGCTTGGTAAAACTCAACATTAATTAAATATTCTTTTGTATCTTTTTAAAACTATGTAACGAAAGTCTCACGAAAAAACGCATTTAACATCAAACGTAGTAAACCCCATCATTCAAATAAACAAAAACATTGATAAAATATTTTACTTAAATCCTAATGATAATAAACATAATTATTAATGAAAGGTTTTATGAAACGTTATTAAAATTCTTCTTTCCTTAAATCCTCATCCCATGAGTCAACTTAGCTTCAACAACACTTTAGCTTTGCCCATGAGAATTCTTCTTCAATTGCACTATCAACTATTTCTATCATCATGTTCCTTGATAAGTTATTCATTACCTACATCATAAAGTTCACCTATGAGTCTCATGCTCAGTAAGATATGTATAACATAAGACATGATTATAAGATGTAACATGTAAAAACCGTCTCTTTTCAGTCAACATTCATTTTCTTTTTCTTTGACTTTAGTGTCCAATCATTACGAGTAATTCAATCTAGGGAAGAGTGTGACACTAAGTTCACCTCATGCGGGATAGCCAACTCGAACCCCACATATAACAACAATTTACATTTATTTGATCCGTCTTTTATTCTTTCTTATCTTTCTTAAAGAAAACATTTTTCATGAAGGCATAAAACATACATGTAACACATAATGACAATCTAACGTCCATGAATATAATAGTAAACATATCCTCGATCAACATTTCAATATTAATAGTAAACAAGCAATAATCATATCCTCAATCAACAGCCCGTAGGCATCACAACATATCATCATCAAAACATGTCCTTGATCAACAACAAATAGAAATCATATCCTCATTTAATATCATAACGTAAATAGTAAACAGTAAACAATTGACATGTATCGTATCCTCAAAAAATAGTCTTAGGCATCACAGAATAATATCATAATTCTACCTTACCCTAGCATTTTGTGATGCAAGTAAAAGGTCAAACACAATCAACATCACTTACCAAAAATCTTTGCTGAAATTCTAGTTGTCCTAACACTTCCATTATGCTGAGGTTTGCTTTAAGTAAACAAAGAGTGAGTTTTGAAAGAATAACCCTAAACACACCTCATAGTCCAAGAACAACTTTGGAAATGAAACAGTGGAAAATCTACTTTGAGAAACTTGAAGGAAGGTTTCACCCGAGAGCTTTAGAGAATGGTTCTCTCGCCATCACGACTCAAGGGTAACTAGGGTTTTGACCCAACATTTCCTATTTATAGAATCATAATCTGAGAACCTCAGGGGAGAAAATTACATAAAAATCATATCTTAAATTTATCTTTTCCTAAATAGTTTAAAGATCAAATCATAGCTCGTCAGTAATCTGGAAAACTGACTTATTTGAAACCTACCCAAGCTACAACAGGCATGCTAACAGTAGCAGGGGATGTTCGTAACAACTTGCTCGTCCAATGGCCAACAACCACGTCAGGCCTAAAACATACATTTTTGGTCTCAAAAGCTTCCACAGATGCCAACACTTCGGCTGCTTCCGCAAAAACTCCAATCTGCAGGTTTTTCAATCAATCATGTCTGACATGTGTACTTATTTATTGTGAAAATCCCTTCTACGGACGTTAACGCTCTTGCAAACAATAGCATCTTTGCAAATTCATTAAATCCAACAACGACATTTCACTTTGTCCAAAACCTATTGCAAACACTAACCATTCCATGGAAGCAAACGCTTCCGCTCTAACACTGTTAACGTGACTTATTAATCCAAACAATGTCATTTCCTCACCTAAATTTAATGTCGTGGACACAAATGCAGCCACAAAAACATGTTAAACATAAAAACAATTATGTTCCTATTTACTTAATCCCTACCGAATGACATTTTTCCCTTTCATGGAAGAATCTTTTGCTAATCCAAAGATTCACACTCCTTTTGCTAAACCAAATTCAATAATCCAACACTCTTCCGTGTCCAAACGGCATCCAACATATCTACCAAATAATCTTTCTTAAATCCAATGATCCATGTTCCTTTCACTAAACCAAATCCAATGATTCAACACTTTTCTGTGTCCAAACGGCATCAAACACTCCCACGAAAACATCTTTCTCAAATCTAACATTCCACGTTCCTTCTATTAATTTAATATTACGGTCCAACATTTTCTCGCACCCAAACGACATCAAACACTCCGACAGAAGCATCTTTCTCAATCCAAAGTGATCTCAGTCATTCCTAAACCTTATGCAATGATCCATCTTGTATCTAGTTTTTCATTACACAATATTTCTTTAATCCCAAAATATAAATTATAGACTTAACCCATTACCTTGGATTATTACCCATTTTTTCTTTACTAATTTTAATACACTTGGCATTCCTAATTTCTTAAAAATTCCTATTTTATTTTATTATTTATAAAATATAATACTTTATTTTAACTTTCCTAATTCAAATTTTTATTTAGTAATTCTAATATTTTAAATCATTCATTAAAATTTTTCAATTATGACAATAATTAATCTACTTAAATTCTAAATTATCACATAATATAACTAAAATTATTCGCAAGAAAAATTTGGGTATTACAATGCTAATGTAGGTAGTTGATGTGTAAGGATATTAGTTAATTGTATACTAAAGTTCATTTTGAAATGGTGAATTAGTATCGATGTTCTCATTCCCCATGCAACTTTCTTTTTGGTCTAGAAAGTAGCATGATTGTTCTACATGCATTTTGAGAGAGCGAGAAACGACAAAGGAAAAGAGATTATCTAATATTCACTTAAACATTCAAAGAAAAAGAGTAATGTTCTTATAATTGAGGTGCATAAACTAGGTCATATGGCCACATTGTGACGTGGTTTTCCTATTTTTTCAATGAAAATTTATCAGCCAATTAGACGTCTACACGTTTCCTAGATTAATTAAACTAATCAATTAGGTTTAATTTAAAGTAACCTCGATTTTATTGTAATTATGCATCAACCAAAGGGTAAAAATGTCCTTCTTCAAGGATGAAGTGAATATAATTGTACATTAACATTAATTAAATGAGAGAGGGTGAGGGAGAAAGTGTCAAATCGTGAGAGGTGGTAGTGAAATCGGATGAACAGTTGAGTTTTAACAAAAATGATGAACACAAAAACATTGATAGCGCTAAAAGAAATGTGTGAGTGTCAAAATCTTGAAGCAAAACCAAGAGTTTAGGTAAGTTAATCTTTACTCTCTAGATTTATGCATAAAAAATGTTAAATTTGTAATAATTCTTGAAATAAATTGTATATAAATTTGGTATACAATATTCATTACAACACTATGTAGGAGTGTTCGAAGACCCAAAAAGAAAATCCATTAAAACAACTCATCCTTAATAACGACCTCTCATATATGTGGATCTTGAGCGGCAAACACCTGCATAAAAATTGAAATATAATGCTAGGTACATCATAATAGTTAAAATAACACTTGAAAATATAAATATAATAATTTGCTCATCTACGTCTCGGTGGTTATCAAACCCATAAATGTGTTATGTGAGTTTCCTTTCTCTCGTCTACCACTTTTGCCACTAGACTTGCAACTACCACTTGCCTCGCCAATGTCTAGTTATCAAACTTGACAAGTGCGGATATTGTTGCCCACACAATGACCCCTGCTACATGTCATGTTGACATTTCTCTTGGTCAGGATTGTCTAACTATGTGCTTCATCAAAATCCCTGACTCTTTGTTTTTTAGACCTTCCCGAATGTCTCTTAATTGGTAGTAGCATAATTGGATCATGATATGTTACAGGACATATGAGTTGTCCACTTACTAGTTGGACAAAGTGCAAGGACATCCTCATGTACATTTCCAAGTGGTAGCATTCATGTAATGCCCCGATTTTCCATTACATAATTAAGTAAGGATGAATGAGAAATTAATTGGGGTATAATTGAATTATTTGGAGAAATTTCATTATGGAATACATTATCACGAAAATAAGTTTAGAAAAATAATTGTTGGGATATAACCATATCGATTATTGGATAATTATTTTGGAAGCCGAATTGAAGAATTTTAATTGGGCCGATAATTATCATCATGCAATATTCAGAGAAAAGAAAATTAGAATTGGGATGAAAATAATTAAATGAAGAATTTAATTATTTAAAAGAAAGTGAAATGAGAAATTAATTAAATGGAAGAAAAATGAAAATATGGAGGAGTGAAGGAGCTGAACCGGCTCAGCTTGTGAACCGGTTCAGGGCTGGTCTACGGGTTGATTGAAAACAAATGGGGGGAGGGGTTTTATTTTGGCCCATGGCCATTCGCTGGCGAAAAGAGAGAAACATGGAGAGAGGTGAAGAGAAGATGAAGGACAGAGAGCGAGAAAGCGGGAAGCGACCAACGACAGCGACGATGGTGCTCGACTCTGGCTCGGGCTCGGGTGCACGTTGTCTGGCGCTTGGCGGCGACGATGAGGCTGCGGGCGATACGACAAACGGCGAGCTAGGACTTGGTGTGTCACGACTCTCAGGGTCGAATTTGGAGCTACGAATCGTTGGTGGAGGTAAGTTGATGGTCTATGTTTAGTGTACTTCTTCCTGGCTTCTGGTTATGGTTGATTTGGCGTCAGCAGAGGTGTTTTGGCGAAGAGAATGGCGATGGAGGCAGGGCTTCGGTTCGCTGGGGATTGGTTCAGGTCCAGTTCTGTTGGTCCACTATTGAACCAGTTTGTTTCAATTGCTCTAGTTAGCAGTATAAGGACGTCCACGCGCCTTTTGGTGGTTGGATCACTCTCCTGGGTGTGGGCAATTTATACACAGGCATGGCGTCACTGGAGGTCGTCACTGGGGTCCCTGCTGTTTATAAATCAATGGCAGATTGTTAAGAAAGGAAGCTAGCAATGAGGAGAGTTTCGAGATAGTGTGTGATGTGGATGGTGAGATTCTGTTCTGTGTGTGTGAACCGTGAAGAAGAGCTGGTGATGGAGGCCAAGTCTGCTTCTAACGATTGAGAGCTAGAGGCCGTGGGAAGGTTGCAGGGTACTTCCTACTGCCTCGGGTGTTTTTCTTGGTATGGAGATTTTCCTTTGCTGTTACTATTAGATATTCTGAACTTTTTTTACTACTTGTGCTCTGTTAATTGGTTAATACACTACTGTTGGTGTTGATTATGTTTCTTTAGTTAGTGTTGGTTAATTCCAAATGCATGAATATGTTGGAATTGTCTTGCTATGTAGTCATGTGGTTGTTGAAATTATGCCACTGTAATTGATTTCATATTAGCCTTGGATGATTGTTTTGGATGATTTATCTACTGTCTTTCTAATTTGATACAAAGGATGATTAAATGTGCTTTGTTGATCATCGTTTGGATAGCGATGAATAGTTATGCTCCATAGTTACTGTCGTTGAATAACTGTCACTGTTTGGATTTCGTTCTATTATTTCGATAAGTGACCTAAATGATATTTGGACTGTAAATTCTGCTAAGTGAATGAATGAAGGAAAAAGGACTATGCTTTTAGTAATGGAAAACGTTAAGATGTTGCAATTTTTTTTGGTTGCCGGAAATGAATAATTAATCTGTTGTGCTATTATGTACTGCCAAAGGGATTACTGGTTATGTTTGGATAATAATGTTGTGGGAATGTACATTATGGTCAAATGTTTTGTGGGTTTGGATTCAGATCATTAATTGGATAAATACATTATGTAAATTGAATTAAGCTGTCGCACGTTTGGTTTGGTTGATAGATGTTGATACATTATGTTTAATGCCTTATTAGATATTAATATTGGGCGTTGGTTTAATTGAGATTTATTAAGGTTTATCGAAATTCAGTGATTGTTATTAATGAATAAATATCGATTAAATTGGACAATTGTGATTTAGGGGAGAAGGTATAAATTAATGTTATTTGTTTATTGACCATAAAAATTAATTAATAGAAATTCGTTAAGTGATAATTTAATAATTAAATAATAAATGAGGAATAACGGTATCAAATGTAAGATTTATGATTGATAAAAGTATTAATAAATAAATGATAATTATTTTGAAGGTATAAAAGAGAAGAAGGACAGCGTAAATTTCTAAACCGCGCTAGGGACGTCAAGTAAGTGATACTGCCTGTGTTTTGGTCTTCGGATCCTACATCGCAAGAATTAGGACCTTGTTTGCTGATTGTTTACCACTTTAATAAAATATTTAGGTTGTTTACTACTTTACCAGATATTGAGCATGTTTCGTGAATTGTAATGTTGTTTGCGGGATGTTTATTAGAATTAGGTTCTTTTAATTATTTGTTTAATAGACGAGCACGTTTTGAGATTATATAGAGATATGATATGAACTGTATGCATCCACAAGCATCATGCATCATGATTTTCAAAATGATATGAAAATGGGTTTTCATGCATGGTTTTGAAAAGAGAACAAAAACAAATATTAAATGATAATGGTAAAGTTTTAAGTAAAGAAAAGATAATAGATATGTTGAGGCTTTGGCATGTAACCCATGGATAGAGGCTTGGTAGACGTGGTCCCCATGGTCAGAGGCTTTGGGTGGATTAGTCCCCCAATGGTTAGGTTATGTTCCAATAGTAACCAGTTGAAGCTTTGACATGTAACACATAAATAGAGGCTTGGTGGACATGGTCCCCATGGTTAGAGGCTTTGGGCGGATTAGTCCCCCAATGGTTGAGTTACATTCCAATGTTAGACGGTTAAGGCTTTGGTGTTGAACTTAAACTCATAAATAGAGGTTTGATGGACATGGTGCCTATGGTTAGAGGCTTTGGGTTGATTAGTCTCCCATTGGTTGAGATTTGAGTTGAATAACAAAGGCAAAACAATAAAGTTAAGATCAAGAAAATGGTAAAAGAAAAAGAGAAGAAAAGACATAAAGGAAGCATAAACGAAAATCGAAAAAGAGATTATAAAAGCTGCATGACATATACATCATACCTTTTATTTTATATTACTTACTGAGCCTTAGGTTCATTAGTTAAGTCTTGTGATGTAGGTACGCATACGAGAACGAAAGAATAAATTAAGGAACAATTGATGAAGGATTTGCATGTGCGGATCTTGTGGCTGGCTGGGCTAAAGAATTAAATGGAAATTATTTATAAAAGGGTTTGTAAATTATTTAATATTCTTTAATGCCTTGTTTTAATTTCGCTGCGTTTCAAAAAATGATTTTATTACTTCCGCTGCAATTGATAAATGTTTTAAGTAAAGACTTTTAATGATTGAGTTTTATAAAGGAAAAATACTCTAACGTTTTTATAAAAAGAAAAGTTTTAAATTTTACGCGTTTTTAAAGTAAATAAAAACCGGGTCGTTACAATTCATGCACAAATTGCTCAGCTGATCTCCACATAAAATGCATAGATGGGATGACATACACGCATGAGATTCCAGTTATCTCCTACCGGTAATAGTTACAAGTACACTTTTCCAAAATTGACTGAGTATTGTTCCTTGCCATCACTGAGCTAAAACCGAGCAACTCCTACAAAAATTGAATCCCAATTTCGAAAGGTAAGTTGTAGCTTGACAAGCCTCTTCTTGATCTGAGGACACAAAAGGTCCATCGACTCAACCATCTTTTATTTTTCTTTACTATCATCGACATGATGTCATTTCTTATCATCTCGAACATAGTTAGAAATGGTTTGATCTGAGCTTGTAGGATGCAAGCATTGAAGGACTCACAAGTTGTTGAGACTTATGTTAGACTTTGGGATTGAAGTAAAAGCATATTTCAACAAAAATCTAGGATCGATCCCTTGTAGATATGTGTGTGCTGCTGCATTTGTGAGATACAATTTATGCATCTCTCTCGTAAAGTGCATTGATGTTGTGGACAGGCTATTTTGAAGGGAAGCCAAGGGGTGAATGATTCCCATAGTTTGTCTTCGTTTGATGACGGTGCAGATCGGTAGATACTGGTCGCTGTGCATAGATGTGTGCAGCAGCTGACAGAGTAGATGTGCGCAACAGCTGACAAAGAACTTGGTAGATGTTGTGTCTATCTCCACAAAGTTATGACGATGCTTTGCACCTGTTAGTTGGCCTCTGTTTGATGACGGGGCATGTAAAACCCGAGAAACTTTAAGAGGATAAAATTCCACGTGTAAATTTTTCACATTTAAATCGGGCATGACGTTGAGCAGTTGACGCGAATTACTGCGTAATGGAACGAATGAAATTTTGGTGAGTTAATCAAATCAGTTGAATTGGAAATTCGAAAACGAAAAATCTATTTGGGAAATTAGAATTGGAGAATTTGTTGGACCGATAAACGACTTGGAATGGATTAGGAGAAAAAGGATAGAATAGAATGAGGTTTTAAAAGAAAAGATATATATATATATTTATAAATAAAATAAAGAAAAATAATAATAAAATAAATAAAATAAAATGAAGGGGAACAGAACTTCCCCCTTCATTTTCGTCCTGCAGAACACGAAAAGGGGGAGGGAGAGAAATCTAGGGTTTCCGACGACGGGAAAATACGACGGGAAGCTGCGCAGGAGACGACGTCCGACCAGGCGACGACGTCGGAGCGAGATTCGTGCGGAGGCGGTGGCGACGGGTTCTGTCTGAGCGGGAGCCGGCGACGGATTGAACGAACGAACGACTCCGGCCGTGGAGAAACGGTGAAGCTGGCCGAGGAGCTTCGCCAGAGGGATTCTTCTCTGATTTTGGTGTCGACGGTGAGCAGAAACTGAACCTTGACTGAGTTCTGTTGGTGATGGAGTTTCACCTTGATTATTCTGTTTTGATTTTTAGGGTAGAAATAGACTTCTAGACAGCGAGGACAGTCCGATTTCGAGACTCCTTTGATTTTTGGTAAGTGAATGCAAATAACCGGTTCCGATTTTTCGTTGGATTCTGGCTTCGTTTCATTTCGGGATTTTGGATGAAAAAGCCTATGATATGGCTCTGTTCTTGCTTGGTTCTGATTTATGGTTTGTGATTATGGACATTGTTAAGTTGAAGATTAAGAATCATAAGAGAAGAATGTTTAACTCACTGTTATAGGCAGTTTTAATGAAAGAACCTAGGTTTGTTTCTGGCATGTTGGTTGGTTCGATGAGATGGTATACAAAACAGTGTTGGACTTCTATTTGTCAATTGAAAAAGTATTTGGTATGGGTATGTGTTGAGAGATAAAGTAGTGGTTGAGAAAAATGAATTTCTCACTGTTATGTTAAATTGGACAATATATCATGTTGATATTTAAATTGATGAATTATGGGCATCAAAGTAACAACTTAATTTTGGGAATCTCACTGTTTGATAGGAGATTGAGACTGATAATTGATTTTGTATGATTTTTTTTAAAAAAGGGAATCGTAAAGTAACGACGATGCTTTGTATGGAGGGGGACGAGGGAATTGCTTAACCCATTTTCTCGTCAGATATTATTGGAAATTGTTAGATTCTGCTAAGATGTTGCTTGGGGGATGATATTTGGCATTGTAGAGGACTTTTGAGAGGAAGTTGACAAATAAGTATTTTTTTCTATGAATTAAGGACTAGATGATACTTGGGAGATTATTCACACATCAGTTGGACATGTTAAGCTATAGTCTATGATAACATAGAGATGGACGTGAACTAGCCCTGACCTTGTATCCCCTTGCTTTTCCTCATAATGTGTTTATGAGATTTTATATATTTAACATGTAGGCTCAGACGAGTTTGAGGACTTCGAGCCAACACCTGAGATAGTTGCTCCTTCGCATACGAGGAAGGACCGCCATCGAGGTAGGGGCTTTATACTTAGTTGCTTGCATCGCATTGCATAGTTTTTAAAATAAAATAGTATTTTGTGGAATACCACACATGAAAAACCTGACGGGGACTGTTCGACAGCACGTCAGCTTTTATACTATGTATGTACAAAAGTTTTACACGTTTACTTTTGTGCATTGGATTTCATGTTTTTATATGATGATTATAACATGTTTGGGCTGAATCCTCCTGACACTTTGTACGGTCTCGGTGTCAAAGTATCAAGGGGACACCCTCGATACATCTCCTGCTGCGTGGAGATGGTTTGTTTGCGCGTTGTGTGAAAATAGGAGACATTGGGAAGGTGTTGACGCTTTCGTGGGTTGCAAATCCCTAAACCTGATCAGGGTATATCACAGGTGTGTCGTTGACGGAATTTGCTCATGACTCTTTGGAATCACGGGTGTGTCGTTGACGGAATTTGCTCATGACTCCCTGGAATCACGGGTGTGTCGCTGACGGAACTTGCTCATGACACCCCGGAAGACGGGTCTGGTCTACAGACCGCCGTCATTTTTCTTCCTCTTGCCTCATGATGTGTTGCTTGCATTAAAGGCTGCCTTTCTATGCGTTTGTTCGGAGGATACCATGAGTGACCCTCCTTTTTCACGGACTACGATTTTCGGTATAAAACACGACGAGAGTATTTAAACCTATAGTTGTCTATATATACAACTATGTTTTTTTTAAACCTCGTCGGAGGCCTTGGGCCTGATTTCCTTGAGACGAACAGGATTGAAATGTTTTATTAAAATGTGCATGATTCCCCGAAACTCATGGTTTTCAAGAAAAGGTAAAATAAGTTTTACACATGCATAGTATTTAGTATAAATTCCATACTAAGCTAGTCACTCACCCCACGACTCCCACCACTCTAGGTAAAGGAAAGAGTAGCTGAGCTTGCACGGATTAGTTGTAGACCTTGTTCCATTTCTTCCCGTTTTCTTTAGTTGAACCTTTATTTATTGGTAAGCGTAACATTGGATGACTTTAACTTTTAATTTGGATGACTGTAAAAGAAATACTTAACTTGGTTGTTGAATACTCCGGATTGTATGCACAGTGCTTATTTGGATTTAAGGTTGATTATCTTTGCATTATTTATTATTCTCGCAATCACTATATGAACCGTGACCCATCACAAGTGGGTCGCGGCTGGGTATTTATACAAGTCTTCCGCAATAATTTAACTTGCATTGGGCTAAGCGATCGGGTCTTCTACAAAGACTAGGTCCTTTGGCCCGGCGTTTCTATTCGGCCCCCCTCAGGGTAGTCACAGGGCAAATATAGTATATGTCAGTCACTGTGCATAGATGTGTGCAGTAGCTAATTGAGGACTCGGTGGATGCCGTATTTATGATTTCGAAAAGTCTAGCCTACTCATATCTGAAAAGTGAAAGACAAATGAAAGGAAAAAAAAGATAAAAAGTGAAAGAAAAATAAAAGAAAAGAATAAAGAAAAAAAGACAAGAAAAGAAAAAAATAAATGTCATGTCATGTTCATGGTCACATGCATTACTTACTAAGTCTTAAACTTATAGATGAGTCTTGCATTGTAGGTGATGAGGAAACAGTGGCACATGCCATAGATGATGTACAGGTTGAGGAGGCTTTCCCATGAAGGAGGCTTGGAAGTTGTTGGTTATTTCTACGATTTACGATTGGAGGTGTCAACTAACTTTGGTGATGATTTTTGTTAAAACTATTTTGGGTATATGGTTCCTATATCCATTAAGGGTTTTCATATACATTGTAAAAGACATTCCTTATATGAGACTCAATAAGGATTATGTAGATCGCTCTGATGAAATGTGTTCCGTTGCAAGTATTTTTACAGGGTATGATTTTATCACGTACGGTTTTTATATTAGGTTTTATGACAATGAAGTGTTCAAAAAAAAAAAAAAAGGGTGTTACATTTAAGTTCTCTTTAAGTTAAGAATTTTAATCATGCTTTGAGATTATATAGAGGATATGTTAGAATGATAGACTTGTATGTGTTCCTTTGCATTCATGCATCAAGTTTTCATAAAATGTACGAAAATGGTTTTATGCCTTGTCTTAAAAACGTAAATTGAATTAACGTAAATAGGTGTGATGAGATGTGGTTTGTGAGTGGCTGCCCTATGTGGGTCATTAGGTGTTACTCTACCTTGTCAAGTTGACAACTCTAACGTCTGTATGAGTAATGGAACTAAATGAAAATACAGGTGAATAAACGTAAATATATGTTGTGAGGTGTGGGTTCTTGAGTTAGCTGCCCCGTGTGGCCCATTAGGTGCTACTCTATCTTGTCAAGTTGACATCTCCAACATCTGTAAACATAAGAGTAAAGGAAAATGAAAAAAAAAAATTGCATGTGTTTTTATAGAGAGCTTGCATAATTTATATCACTTATTTAGCTTCAGACTCATAGTTTAAGTCTTGTGATGTAGGTAAGGAGCCCATGATTAGGTAAAGCGTGTAAAGGACGCAACTAATGGAGTTTTGCGGTGTTGAACTCTTTTTGTGCTGTTGGCATACTGACTTTGGGGCTATGGCTCATGGAATGGAATAAACCGTAATAAGTATTTCAAAGATAAATACGTGGTTTTTAGTTGTGACGAATGTTTCAAATAGTTATTGTTGCTTACTTTGACTAGCTTTTAAACTGATGATTTGTATGTTTTATTTTATAAAAACTTTCGCATTTTGTTTACTCTGATTTTTCTTCTCACGTTTTTAAATAAAAATTTTTATACGTTAATAGAAAAATAAAATGAAAAATGGGATGTTACAGTTTCAATGCAAAGATGGGGTTTTTTTTTAAAAATTTTAAATGGTGAGATTTATGGATGAAAAATATGTTTTACTGATCTTCTATAAATCATTGATAATTTGGGTACAACTTCGCCAAGAACAATGGAAACATCCAGCGAATTTAAGGAGAAACTGTATCGCAAAAAACTTATTTTTATTTTTATTTGTTTATTATGGAAAATTATCAATATGACCCCTGAAGTATGAATGTCACTTCAACTGATACCCTAAACTTCAAATTTTAAATTATAACACCTCAATATTTGAGGGTTATCAATCAAACCCTATCGTTATTAATTCATCAAAAAGTAACTTCACTCCCCCCTTTCTCTCTCCCTTTAAGATGGTCAAACTCAATTCTTAAATTAAATCGGCAATTTCTAGGAAGAAACCTCTATCTTTGCATAGCGTCTTCCATCTCTCTATTTGAATTTAGCGAGAGAAATGTTGTGGGTGGAGAATTATATTATGAGATAATGTTGAGCAAATTATGTGAATGAGATTTTGAAAACTTCTTTTGTTGTACATGGGAAATAATTCTAAGGTAGACCTACTGAAGTTCGTGGTCCTCGAAGAAGTTTGAATTTTAACAGCTGGCTTCTTTAGGATTGAAGACCTGTAATGGACGACAGCCATGTAATACCCATATTTCCCCGTAATGAAATTTAGTAAGGATAAGTAAGAAATTATTTGGATGTAATAGAATTAATTAGATGAAGGTTTAATTGTTAGAAATTAATGGAATTGGTTAAGAGGGAATTTTGGTTAAGAATCTAAAGAATAAGTTATTATGGGAGTGATTAAATTATTAAAAGAAGAAGTTAGAGAGGAGAGAGAAGAGCATGGCGTTGTCTGACGTTTCGATCGTGATGCGGTCGAGGCTGCGGTTGAGAAACTCGACCAAAATGTATTACAGATTGCAATTTGGATTTTCGGTCGATGCTGCGGTGGAGGGTGAGGTCAAGACACTCGACCGAAATATATGGCATATTGTATTTTTGGGTTTTGGGACGATAGATAGGTCGAGTGCGAGGTCAAGATGTTCGACCGAAATGCATTACAGATTGAGTCTTGTGATGTAGGTAAAAAGCCCATGATTAGATAAAGCTTGTAAAGGATGCACTTGATGGAGTTTTGCGGTGTTGAGCTCTTTTTGTGTTGTTGGCATATTGATCTTGGGGTTATGGCTCATAGAATGGAATAAAGCATGATAAGTATTTCAAAGATAAATAAATGGTTTTTAGTTGTAATGAATGTTTCAAATAGTTATTGTTGTTTACTTTGAATAGCTTTTAAACTGGTGATTTGTATGTTTTATTTTATAAAGACTTCCGCATTTTGTTTACTATGATTTTTCTTCACATGTTTTTAAAGAAAAAATTTTATACGTTAACGGAAAAATAAAATGAAAAATGGGATGTTACAATTTCAATGCAAAGATGTGGTTTTCTTATTTTAAATGGTGAGATTCATGGATGAAAAACATGTTTTATTGATCTTCTGTAAATCATTGATAATTTGGGTACAACTTCTCCTAGAATAATGGAAACATCCAGCGAATTTAAGGAGAACCTGTAACACAAAAAACTTATTTATATTTGATTTTTATTATGGGGAATTATCCATATGACCCCTATGGAGGTCACTTATACTAAATTTAAATTCTGACACCTCAATATTTGAGGGGTTATCAATCAAAACCCTGTCGTTATTAATTCGTCAAAAAGCAACTACTCTCCCCCCTTTCTCTCTCCCTTTAAGATGGTCAAACTCAATCCTCGAATTAAATCGACAATTTCTAGGAAGAAAGATCTTCAAATAGCATCTTCTATCTTCCATCTCTCTATTTGAATTTAGCGAGCGAAAATGTTGCGTGTGGAGAATTATATTCTGAGATAATATTGAGCAAACTATGTGAATGAGATTGTGAAAACAACTTTTGTGGTACACGGGAAATAATTTTAAGGTAGAACCTACACTAAAGTTCGTGGTCCCCGAAGAAGTTTGAATTTTTACAACTGGCTTCTTTATGATTGAAGAACAGTAATGGATGGCAGCCATGTAATACCCAGATTTTCTTGTAATGGAATTTAATAAGGATAATTGAGAAATTATTTGGGTGTAATAGAATTAATTGGATGAAAATTTAATTGTTGGAAATTATTGGAATTGGTTAAGAGAGAATTTTGGTTAAGGATCTAAAGAATAAGTTATTATGGGAGTGATTAAATTATTAAAGGAAGAAGTTAGAGAGGAAAAAGAAGAGTAGGGCGTTGTCTGACGTTTTTGGTCGTGATGCGGTCGAAGCCGCAGTCGAGAAACTCGACCGAAATGTGTTACAAATTGCAATTTGAATTTTTGGTCGATCCTGCGATCGAGGGTGAGATCGAGACACTCGACCGTAATATATGGCATATTGTATTTTTGGGTTTTCGGATGATAGATAGGTAGAGTGCGAGGTCAAAAAGTTCGACCGAAATGCATTACATATTGAGTCTTGTAATGTAGATAAGGAGCTCATGATTAGATAAAGCTTATAAAGGACGCAGCTGATGGAGTTTTGCGGTGTTGAGCTCTTTTTATGTTGTTGGCATATTGATCTTGGGGTTATGGCTCATGGAATAGAATAAAGCGTGATAAATATTTTAAAGATAAATAAATGGTTTTTAGTTGTGACGAATAATAATAAATTGTATATTACAATAATAAAATGTTGTACTACTAATAAGTATATTACATGTAACTGACAAAATTTTTAAAACGTACTTATTTGATATAAAATAAATTGTATAATCAATTTAGTCTTTTGATGGTCATTAAATTGAGTATAAAACTTTACATGACAACTATTTTGAAGCTTAAATTATTATGCCTAATATTTGTTTTCCCACGTGAAGCCTCACCTATTGGCCGTTAATAAAAAACAACCTAGAAATTATTATGTGGTCCTATGCTGAATGAAGTGTCTTTCTCTTTGAAGGTCCATGTTTTGTCTGTCTAGTTCATATACTTCAAAATCATTAGTTCATTTAATAAAATGTCCCCATAGATTTCTTTAATTAAACGAGTTAAATCAGCTAAATTTTTTAGCTTGGCTTTCATGGGTGATTCAACTCTTCAATAGACCACTTAGGAAGATTTGATTCTTTCTCTTTTCTTTAAGGGAAAATGACAAATCAATTATTATACTTTATGATCAATGATAAGTCAACCACTTAACAATTTTTGTTAACAATTTAAATATTGAACTATGAAAAATTGATGTTGCAAACATCGCCATTACCTGTTGAGAAATATTACTGCGAAGATGCCGCCGATTCTATATTTATTCTCTGCAAATTTTGATTTTTATGCTAAAATTGCAATAATTGAAGCAATATTAAAGAGAAGATGAAACCAGGAAGCTTCGGCATGGTTCGGTCCATCATTGGAAATAATTTTCACGTTTTTAGTTTTTCGAATATCTTCTCATCGTCGAAAACAATTTTCTCTTCTCAATTTCACCGTCTAGTTCTCATTACCATCTTCTCTTTCCTCTTCCTGGTCCATCGTTGTCGTCCAGTATTCATCACCAATGTTTCACCTTTTGCAGAGAAAAATAATCTTTCCGTCACGAAAGTTAATTGTTCTGCAGCTGCAGTAGATAGTAATTTTTTTATGAGCAGAACATTGTCATTCTGTTGTGGAACGTTGTCATTCCACCGCAGAACGATCACTTCCTGCAGCAGAACGACAACGTTCCGTAGTAGAATAACAACTATTTTTAACGAATAGTAGAAAGACAATGTTCTGCTATGGAAAGACAATGTTCCGGCACGGAACGAGAACGTTCTGTAGTGGAACGACACAGCTTTTTAACAAAAAATGTATTGCAGTGTTTGCTCTGTTCATTTTTCATAGTTGAGTGATTAAATCGTTAGCAAAAATATTTTAGTAATTAATTCGTCATTGATCACAAAGTTTGATGGTTGATTTGTCATTTTTTCTTTCTTTAAAGATGAAAAACTTATTTTGAATGGAATTGCTTGTGAATTGGACACGACTAGAAGAAGAATATTAGTAGCAAGATATTGCCCCCAAATTGTATTGTCATCTTCCTCCTATAACTTCTAAATTCTTTACCGCATTGTGGTGACCATCAGAATTATTAGGTGGATTTTTATTTATTTAAAAGGAATTTATTATTTAATTAATAATTTTAATGGGTAGTTACGATTTTTTGGCTTTTAATAGCCACCTTAGGGGCTTCACACAATTCTAAATTTACGTGAAACATATCTTACATTGTTTTATACAATCTATTTTAACACGTGTTCCCAAATAAATTAAAGTCTCTTAATTTTATGATTCATTTTTTTTCAAATTATATATATGATTTTCACAGGATACTTTTTCTTTGAGCATACACATTATTTTCATTGACTGTCTTAGTCATGTGTACCAAGTTTGATCGACTCACGTGGGAGTTCTGTTTTGTTACACATATTTGACCGTTGGAAGATGTATTTGTTTGTGAAATAGAATAATGTAACAGTTGTATGTATCATATCTATATGCACAAAACTCTAAAGTTAATTATGGTCGTTCATGGTTCAACAATTGACGTGTATCGTCATTATTATTATATAGATTTATAACATGGTGTGTTCGGAGTCTATGAATGACTCTATTTTTATTGAGATCTTTTTGTTTTACATTAATATTTATTTTGTGTAGGTACCACAATATAGTAGAATATTTTGATATTTGCATTATTGTTTATTTTACTCAGTTTTATAAGATGTTATATACTTTGCATAGTCGCACATTTCTATTAACTTTAACATTGAATGTAAAACTCTATTGCTACTGAGTTTAGTTAACTAATTTCAATGATATCCCTTCTTTAGGATTTAGTGAGGGAGACTATCAGCGGCAGATGTAGGAGTGAGATCGACAGCTATTTCCTTATCTTTATTTTCCTTAATTAGTTTTTATTTGGTAAGATGAGACTCTTTAGTTGTTTTATTTATATTTTGTTAGACTCTTTATGTTGTTACCCTTTCTCATAGTTATTTAAACTTAAACTATCACACTACTTTTGATATCGTTCTTGGACATATGAGTTATCCCAGTATTATTATTCTTTAACTAAAGTTATTTTTAAGACTTATACTACAATTCTAATAAATAATATTAAGGGTTGGGCATTTCGGTACTCATGTGAATCGGGCCATTCCCCTTGCTGTCTCGACTCACTTACGAGGTGTGATAGCATCATAGAAATTTTCAGACCCACACCAGCTTGTGTCGATAAACAAATGCAAATTGTATTTTGATCTCTATCCTAAGAAATATTCAAACTAAAATTTTATTTTTCCACAAGATGTTGAAATTATTTTTTAAATGAATAATGTTATGTTTACTTTCTATTACTGCTCTTTATTTATACTTTGTAATGTATCAAATAGTGATTGATGCATTTAATAACTTATTTTAACTATTTATAAATTTTTATATTAATTGCTCTGGCGGTCTTCTCGTTTTCGAAAATAATTCCCACATTTTTGGTTTTTTGAAAACATTGTCGAATGTCGCCATGGCTCTTTCTGATCAGTCGTCGTGCTCCAGTTCTCATCACCATCTTCTCTTTCCTCTTCATGGTCCATCGTCGTCGTCCAATGCTCATCACCAATATAATATCCCGAATCTTCATTAAACGGAAGACATAGCTTAAGTAGTAACTTTGGAAATGATAGGAGCTGAGTTGGACAAGTAAAGATGTTGGTAAAGAGAAATGCATTTGGAAAAAGTGAACTTATGATACCCCATTATGTTCATAGTTAGATTAAGGGAAGGATTGAAGTTAATTGGAGAATTGTACGATGATACTTGAAGTTATATTGAACGATATCAATTGGATTGATAGTTAGTAGAGGTAGTAAGAGGAAATATATTTGGAAGCAATTGGATATTATAAGGTTGAAGATATAGGATTTATACAATTTTAGCACATATTGATTTAGTATGAAATAATGTGAAGAAAGAATGGTGAAATATATGGTATATGTTGAAGGTTATATTATTTGGAAGAGTGAATTATAGTTTATTAAAGAAGTATATATATATTGTCACGTTATTTTAGTTGCATGGGATAACGAAATAATCTGGACATTTAAATGAGATTCAACGCTTGGAGTTGGCGGTCAATCGGGGCAGTTGATCGTCGAGGTGCAATTGACCGGCGTCGATCGATCGGCGTGGAAAATTAGAAATTCTAAAGGAAAAACTGTGGTTGGTCGCCTTGGAGGAGAATAGCTGGCGTGATCATCCACCATTTATTGAAGAATATTCTGGAGAGTTTTAACTAACGAGAGATGAAGCGAACCATTGTCTGAACGTCTGGGACTCGAAAGGAATGATGTTATATACGTTTGGATATCAATGGGTCGCCTGTTAATGACAACACGTCGCTGGAAACTTCTAGAGATTGCATTGAACACGTTTGGACATCGAAGGGGTTGGCGATCATTGATGTGCTACGTTTGTTAGCCTTCTGTCTTCAATAGATTAATGGAGGGACGTTGGATGAGGGCCTATAAATAGAGATGGAAGGGAAATGTGAATTCAAAGGTAGAAAGTATAGGGTTACTTCGCCGAAATGAAGAGAGACAGTGAGAGTTTGTGAGTGTGTATGTTTTGAGGTAAGGTGGTAGAGAGTGGAAACGGTGGGAGTGTTCTGTGAGGAGAGTGTATTTTAGACGTGAGTTTGTGGGAGTGTTCTGAGATTTTGTTGGAGTTGCTTTGTTGAGAGAAGCTGAAACTGTGAAAGGACTGTGAAGTGTTGATGGATGATGTTTGACGAACTAGACGAAAAGAAATTAGGTGAAGAGAAGGATAAAGCAGTGAGGTTTTGGAATAGGTTAGACAAAGCAGAATAATCGAGGGATTATTCTGGAGGTTGAAGTTTGTGAAGTTCCCTTGGGTTTCCGATTTTTGGATGTTGGTAAGTAGACATTCTCTCACATTTATTAAAAGAGTTGTTATATGGAATGGTGTTGTAGGTTGAGTTGAACTTTGATTCTGTTGAGTGCATGCTAGTGGAATTATTCTTGGTAGAATAATTGGATTAGGGTTGGCTATTTGATGTAATTAACAATGGATTTAGCCACTGCATGTATGATAGCTAGAAATTATGTATTAGGGTGTTATTCATGAAGTTGATTATTATCATGTAGTATAAATTGTTAAGGTGATTTGTAAGATAATAATAGTTTTAGAAATAGTGGGATGAAATAAGCATGTCCTATGATTGTCTTGGTTATTGTTGAGTGTTAAGATGATATTCCTTGAGGCGTTAATGATATATAACCCGATGAATGGATGATTTGTTTTAGAGATCTAATATGTAAATATATATATGATTTGAATAGATTTTTGTATAAAGGACAACTCTAAGTGATATCTCGTTAAAGCTAAGGACTTCAGGTACGTGGCACTACATGTGTTTTGTCTGAAATGGCCTACATCATGGAAATTATGGGGTGTTTACTATTTGTGTTATTGATTGTTATGAAGTGTATGTTTATAGATTTAAGTTTAGTTCCTTAGTTAGGACGGATCACGAAGATCAAGGAACACGTTAGATAGAATAGTATGTGCACGACAACGTTAAGACTTGAAATCTTAAAGTATACGAAAATGGAATGTACGTAAACAACTATAGCTCGATTAATTACGCTCGGCATAGAAATCAAAATATACGAAAATGAAATGAACGTAATTAGTTGTTTTTGTGGACCCGTTAGTTACGTCCAGCACAGGAAGCAAAGATAAGTAATAACTGTGGTTTGGTTCGATACGCCCGACACAGATGTTTGTGTGGTCCGATTCGATACTCCCGGCACATAAACTGTAAAAGACTGAAACAATATGAGACAACAAAATCAAACAGTAAGATACGTAAATAGCTATTTTGTGAACCAGTTAGATACGCCCGACGCAGAAACTAAAGATAAGTAAACCAACGGTGGTCCGGTTTGTTACGCCCGACACAGATGTTTGTGTAATATCCCAATACTATTTTTCCTAGTATACACAATGTAATCAAATTTTAGAGATAAATATAAATTTCATTGCGTATATATACCTGTAAAATTATGACGAGTATTTATGGGGAAAATACTATGGGGTCAAATTTTAGTGGAAAGATGTGAAGAAAAATGGAAATTTCACTCTTGCGGATGCCATGGGGACGAGGTTTGGCGTCCGCATATGCTCGGATCTCTTGGGGACTAATACAGAACGGATCCTCGCATCCTGAACTCACCCTGTTTCCTTGAGGACGAAATGTGAACGATGCGGACGAGGATGGGGTGCGTCTGCATTGAATCTGTCCAATTTTTGGACACCTTCAGACGAAATGCAGACGATGCAGACGAGGACGAGGTGCATCTGCATTGAATCTATCCAATTTTTGGACACTTTCGGATGCGTGCAGACGCTACATGCGGACGCCACCTCGCGTCCAAACGACATTCAAAAGGTACGGACGAGGTGAGGACTCTATTTCTCGTCCGTAAAACACAAATATGCCTTGGACTTTTACACATGCAGACGAATGCAGATGAGACCAACACGTCCGCACTCATCTGGATCATCACGAACCTGCTACAATTTAGGATTTAAATTAGACTGCCTGTCGCGTAATCACTTCTTACGCGACAACAAATCTCCTCCTCAAGTCCCGACCGCGCAGGAGTCGACCTCCAGAGGTGTACGGTTGGTCTCCTAAGCCCTTCTATTTGGTTCTAGCCAAGCTCCCTCTCCGGCGTCTCTCCTCCTCCTTCTGGTTTGGTGTCTTCCTCTGGAGTGGATTTCTTGCGTGAAGAGTAGTTCTAGGAGGAAGAAATTGGTTGTCCGTGACTAAGCTCATCAGCTAAAGGTAAAGTTTTGGGTATGTCTTGGCCTGTAGAGGCCCTACACCCAAGTAAAGTGTGTGTGCATGTGATTTGTCTCTTGCGGTTGAACTCTAAAGTTTCTTTTGTTGTATTAAAATTATGGAATTCTTTGGAGATATCTTGTTAGCTGCCTTACTTGTATTTACTCTTTAAATACTCTATGCTGTGAATTTCATTTCAATGTTTGATTTACTTTTTACTGAAGATTACTTCGCCTTGTTGAGAATGAAGGTGAATGAAGAGTGAGAACAAATGAAATGTATGAATCACTGAATCTGTTAAGGATGAACGTGAAGGAAATGTAGGGACAATGACCCTAATCTGTGAATATATGGTTGCATATTGTTGCTCTATTGTTGTATCATCTGTCTGCCATTCAGCTTATTCTGTGAACACATATTGATTCTGAATATATGTTACTAATATGTCGCCATACCTTAGTCGCTTTACTCCATTCTGTAGTTGGTTTCGTTTAGACGTTGAGAGCATAAGTTGTTGTTCCATTTCATTGTTTGTGCACTGTTGTTTATTATCATTTATGAAGCATGTTATGTGGTTTCATTTTGTTTCATTATACGTTGTTGTTATTCGCCGCTTAAAAGCATGATTTGTAAAATACGTACGTCTGCTTAATTCGTTGTTACGTTTTGTGGTTACTGTCAAAATGTTAAGCATGTACGCATGTTTCATTTCTTTGTCTTATTTGTGTTCGTTGTTAATGCATAAAGCACGTATGTTCATTTTCCTACATATTTAGTATATACTGTCAAGTTATAATGCTTTAATTCGCTGTTATGTTTTGTGATTTATGTCAAAATGCTAAGCACGTACGCACGTTTCATTTCACTGTTAAAACTCGTAGTTGCTGTCAAAGATATAAAACATGTATATTCCTTTTAGTTCGCTGTTGCATTTAGTATTCGTTGTTGAAGTTCGAAGCGCGTTTGCGTGCTCTATTTCGCTGTTATATTTGTATTTGCTGTTAATATATAAAACACATATGTTCATGACTAATTTCCTGCCATGCTTAGTATTCGCTGTAAAGTTTTAAAGCATGCTCGTTCGCTTCCATTGTTGTCATCTTTCACACTCGCTGATATGTTCAGTATTTTGAAAGCATGATTTGTAGTTTTATTTTGTTGTATATCATTGCTGTTTTATTCGTCGTTGAGAAGTATGATTTGTAATTTTGTTTAGTCGTATTCTATTTCTGTTTTATTCGCTGTTAAGTGGCATGATTTGTTGTTCTAATTCGTCATTGCACCCTGTTGTATCTTATCATCTAAGAAGCATGATTCTGTGGTTCTTTCCTACTGTTGTTGTACGCTGCTGAATGTTATCGTTTAAGCAGCATGATTTGTTGTTCCATTTGTATTGTTCGTTGTCATACATTGTCGTTTGAGAAGCATGTTATGTTGTTATTTCACGCTGTTGTACGCTGCTATATATTATCGAAGCCTGTTCTGTGTTCTATTTCGTTATTGTACGCTGCTATATATATTGTCGAAGCATGATTCGTTGTTCCATTTTATTATTTTACGCTGCTGTATATTGTCAATTAAAAAGCATGTTCTGTCGTTATATTTCGTTGTTGTATGCTGCTATACGTTGTCGTTAGAAGCATGTTTTGTTGCTTAATTAATGAGTTCAAGTGTGCTTAATAAACTGTTATTCGAGTCAACTAAATTGAATATGTTAACCAATTCAAGCATGTTGTTGATTATACTTGTTAATATTCAAGCATGTTATCAACAATTATTTGTTGGTCTCCAAGCTTGTTAATCCTGTGATGCCTGTTTGCTCTATTGACATGTTTCGATTTTCCGTCACCATGTGTTCCTTTATAGTACCTTATAATTATTCAAACATGTCTTTGCGCTCCTTTATGTACCTTTAGATTATGTCGTGTGATTATTGAACTATTGTTCCTTTAAATTACTGCCATTTACTTTCTATGTATGTGCTACTAATCGTTATGTCATCATGCGTCATATTAATAGAAACCAATAGGGAGTGCCACCTCAGGGTGGTACTCACATGCATTGGGAAAGGAAAAACTATAAGAAAATGAAATGAAAGAAAAGAAAAGGGAGTTGGGGGTGGATGGATAGCGGGTTTAGTCTGCAACTAGCCGAAGCCCATCCTTTGTCAGGAACGGGAGTTCTAATTGCAAGTAAAATGTTAGATCCGATCACATCATCACAAAGGAAATTCTCCAATCTCCAGCTCGAAGTACGAGTAAAGAACGAAAGAATGAATGAATATAATGAAAGGATTGGTTTGGGGCGGTACCCATTCCAACAAGAACTAAAGAGAGGCATATGTATTTGTATTAACCTATTTCCTTACTGGACCGTTAGGCTCACGTCCTTACTTGTGGTATAGGTAATGAGATGATTGTACTAGGAGCAGAGGAGGCCTTACCTGTGGAGTTTGCGGAGTATCCGGAGGAAATGTGACTCGAGTAGATGTATGGCTCAAGGGAAGGAGAAAGTCTCTATTTTGTAAGGGCTTAATGATGAACATGTTTTAGAAAACCCTAATTTCAGCCTAAACCTTGTTTTGAGCATTAAACATGTTACGCTCTTAACCCGAAACTTCAGCTAGTGTTTTAAGTAATATTTCTAGTTATGTTTTCGATGATTTTATAATTATAACTTTAATGCTTGAATAGTACTTTTGTTGCGCTTTTGCTATAGTTTTCCCAAAATTTAACAACTGTTGAAATGAGTTTTAAGTAACGATCGAATTTTCAAGAAAAAGACTTTGATTTTAACTTAAAAGGATTTTTAAAATGAAAAGTTCAAAATTTAACGTATTTTTAAGATAACGAAAATTCAGGTCGTTGTAGTTGGTATGGTCCGGTTTGATACGCTCGACATATAAACAATAAAAGACAGAAACAGTAAATGAATGTTTGTATGGTCCGGTTTGATACGCCTAGCATATAAGCAAATGAAATAACAATAAAAGGCATGAACAGTAACAGAGAAACAAAATAGAAAACAGTGTACGATGTTATAGAAATTGTATATGAATTTCATGTTTTACGTTTATATCACGTACTAAGTGTTAGATTCATAGTTAGGTCCTCGTTGATGTAGGTAATGAGCATATGAATGGATAAAGCTATTAAAGGACGTAGCTGATAGAGTATTGCTGTGTGGGTGTTTGTACTGTTGGCGACATTGACCTGTGGTTATGGCTCACCAATTGAAATAAATGTTTTTAAAGGTCTTTAAGTGTTTTACGACTTTAAATAAATGCTTTAGTCTATGTGTTTATTTAAACAATGAGTTTGTGGTATTAAATTGTAAAAGACTTCCGCTGTATGTTTTATATGATTAAAACTTCTGTTGTTGATTACTTTGGTGTTCTATTACGTAATGATTTTAAAAGAAAAGAAAATTTTTATACGAAAAAAGTTACGGGATGTTACAACCAATGTCTCAATTTTTGTAGAGGAAAGTAATTTTTTGCTGGCGGAACATTGTAGTTCCTCGGCGGAATGTTGTCATTGCTCTATGGAAAGTTGTCTTTCAGCGGCAGAAAATAATCTTTTAAATATGTTTAGTGAAAAGACAACATTCTGCTAAGGAAAGACATCGTTTTACAGTAAAACAACAACGTTTTTAATGAAAAACGTAACCGTGATGTTTGCTCCGTCCATTTGTCATAGTTTAGTGTTTAAGTTGCTGGCAAAAATTGCTTAGTGGTTAACTTGTCATTTATTCCATAGTATAGTGGTTGTTTTGTTAATTTCCTGTTTAGAAATGGCCTACTAAATTTGATTTATTGCTAAAATTGATAATTGAAATTAGAGGTGACAGACGAGCCGATCGAGTCAAGCCAATCTTGAGATATTCCAGCTCACCGAGCCTAATGAGACAAGTCTAACGAGCTCGCTCAAATTTATTTTTAATTCGAGTCAGCTCCCAAGCAACGAGTTAAATGAGTCAAGCTGACTAACTAGTCTAACGTGCTTTCACGAGCTAAGCGTAACGAGCCGAACATACATAAATATTTTTAATTTATATATATATATATATTGTATATTTTTTAAAAATATAATTATTAAAATTATAATGATTATTTATTATTATAATTTCAAAATATAATAGTTAGTCTTTTAATTATAAAAATTATTTTATTAATGTAAAAAATGACATGTATTGAGAAAAAAAAATTATTTAAGACGATCCCATAAAAAAATATATCATACGAATATCATTACAAATATTTAACGTTACAAATTATTGATAGAGTATTACAAGTTGACAAGTTATATTGAAAAAATTTATTGTGAAAAAAATGGAAAAATTTGAATAAAGAAAAGAGAAAAAAAAGAGGGAGGGAAGAAAGAAGTGGTGAGAGAATAGAACAATAATCATATGTAAATGATTTTTTCATTAGTAATTTGGTTACATGGATCTTGTAATTTTTCTTGATTTTCCATCAAATAGACACACATTATATATATATATTTTGTATTTCAAACTATGCTCAGGAAATTATTGACTAAACAAAATATGCAAATATCATATTTTTACTAAATTTATATTTCAATGACCAATTTCAAGTTAATTAGTCTATTTAACAATGAGATTTATCTAAAATAACTAAGTAGAAAATAAAAAAGTTCACTCGGAATTATAGGTGTTAGATGAACAACTTACTTTTATCGATGAAACTTTCATCTCGACATTTTATACAAACAAATAGAGTGCATTTGAAAGTAGATGTAACAAATGAGCTAGTTGAGACAAGCCTGAAAAAGTTCGACTTATCGAGCCTAATGAGTTATACGAGTCTAGCCAAATGAGCTTAACAAACTTAACGAGCTGAGCCTAACAAACTTATTCAAAAAAAATTTCAAACCGAACCAACTTACTAGATATAACTTAGCCTCAGCTAGCTAGAGTAGCCTCAGCGAGCCTCGTCACCCTCAACATCTCTTGTTGAAATTGATAGTTATAAGTATACTAGAGAAACCTCAATCACATCTTCACAGCAACTCTCATGGATTTGATTCACAAGCTTCTTAATATTTTCCTCCCTCCATCCGTACTTCTTCTCTTCCTTTGCTGTCTCCCATTTCTACTGGCTTTCAGGCTTCTTTCTTTCCTCAAGGTCTGCATCTCTCCTGAAAGCGTTTCTGGAAAGGTGGTTCTGATCACCGGAGCGTCTTCTGGAATCGGAGAGGTCTTCTGTTCTGGTAGGCAATTGGTTGTTCCCTTTACTGCAAGAAATTGATGTTTTGAAATGATCTACGTTTTGAATGTGACAGTTTATAGCTTACGAGTATGCGAAGAGGAAGGCTCGTTTGGCCCTCGTTGCCAGAAGAGAGGAACTCCTTCTAAAGGTCGCCGATGAGGCCCGCCGGTTTGGGTCGCCGGAAGTTATTGTGATCTGTGCTGATGTTTGTAGGGTGCAGGATTGTGAGCGATTCGTGGGGGAGACAGTGAGCCATTTTGGGCAATGTATAGTGCCTTTGTTCTTCAGTTTTGTTTTGTTCTTCGTTCATAGATCTTCGTTTTCATGAGTTTTCTTTTAATGGAAAGCCTATGATTTTATGTGACAACCGACAGTGGATCATTTAGTGAGCAACGCCGGGGTTGTGCATACCTCTTTGTTTGAGGAAATCTCCATTGATGAGCTTTCTAATTCCAGATGTATTATGGTAGGTTTGTGTTGGGAAAACTAAACTACTTAAATTTTTTGCTTCTTATTCAGTCACGAAAATGTGTTGTGCATTAATGAACTACATAGGGAACAAACTTCTGGGGATCTGTCTACGCCACCCATTTTGCGATTCAGCATCTTCGTAAGAGAAAGGGAAAACTCGTTGTGATTTCCTCATCTGCAACTTGGCTTTCTCTCCCAAGAATAGCCCTCTACAGCGTACTAAATACAAATAATTCACCTTTTTCAACTTGATTGCTGATGTTCGCACATTTTATGGGAGAATTGAACGATATCTTCAAATGTTTGACTTGTCTCAGGCAAGCAAAGCAGCTCAAATCAGTTTCTTTGAGACACTGAGGGCTGAGCTTGGCTCTGATGTTGGAATCACCATTGTCGCTCCTGGCGCAGTTCACTCAGAGATAGCTACAAGCCAGTTTATGTCGAAGGTAGAATGTTCTCGTTCAAATAATCTTATACAAATTTAAATAACTTTTGATAGGAAAGAAGGAATTTTAGATAGTAACGATGAACTTGTATTCCTTGCAGCTGCGTCTGAAGAATGTGGTGCCATTAGAGTCGACAGAAGGGTGTGCAAGAGCAATAGTGAAAGGCGTTTGCAGGGGAGACGAGTTCTTGACGGAGCCATTGTGGTATACAGTGGTGTTTTGGGTAAAGCTCTTCTGCCCACAACTCATTCAATGGTGTTTGCACAACTTCTTGGTGGAGTGATTGACTACTCCTTGTACTACCTCCCTCTACTTTCCTACCATCTAAACATATTTATGATCCATGTATTGTAATTCCAAAATATTTGTCGACTTTTTAATAAAAATAAATTTAAAAATCTTTTCCAGTGTTTTTAACCAAATTTCACCACTAAGTGTGAGTTTTCTTTTATAGAAATTTAGCTTCTTTATCACTCATTTTAATAGAAGACATTTTTCGTTTATGTTTTAGGTCAAATGTGTTGAAACATCTGCATCTGCGAATGAAACCCATGACACTGAGTGTAATATCTAGTAAAATAATAATAATAATAATAAAAATATATTAAATTTTATATTTGAGAAGCCGTTTTTAGAGAAAATGTCTCCCCCATTGATGGGCGTTGCGGGAACGGGGAGTTTCCTCCCGAAACCTTTGCGAAGACCATTTCTTTTCCCCTACGTTTTTAAACTTCAATGTCTCCTCAGTGCCGAATAATTCATCCCTCTGCCCTCACCTACGTCAAACTTTTCCTTTGCTCCTGTCATCACAGTGTGAAGATCAGTGACGAACACCGTCACGGTAAGTTCGACTCTTCACTCTGTAATTCCAAATTTTGGTGTTGAAGTTTTGATTTCGTTATGACTCTATGATGGAGGGGATTTGGGCGTGTTCCGAGTTAGTGAGAGCTGGAATTACACGGTCTTGGCAGAACTCATTCGTCGGAAATCGTTGGTTCAGAGGTATAAAAATCGGATTTTTCCTTCTTGTTTTCGCTTCTGTTTGCTAGTGTTGGACTGAGATCTTTTAATGTGAAGTTAGATTGTTGAATTGAGAATCTCTGGTTGTTGAGTTTGATGATTTCCGACATGAATTTGGGTAAATTACGTCGTTGGTATGAACGGCGGTTCTTGGCGCTGGAAACGTCGGGAAGCGACTAAGCAAACGCTGAGCCGCGGTGCGCGATAACTGGAGCTCCAGCTTCAGTCGATTTGGGCGACTGGCCAAGACAGTGAGTCTCGACCAGAGTCAGGCTTTGCTCGCGATGAACTCGCGTCGTTCGCGTTACTCAACGAAATTGCCCGCAGTGAAGGATTGTGAACCTGAATTGCTGTGTTCGGGCAGTGTTGAGGAGCCTCTATGGCTGGGGCAGACTGAGACGTTGGTTGGGCCGTGGTCCAGGGCTTGAATAGCCTTTTTGGACCAGTTTTGGACCCTTATTATAAGTCTGTTTTGGGCCACGAATTTGGGCCCACATAAATTATACTAGTCACATTTTCGGTAGTTGTCTATTTATATTTTGTGCCAGATTTGTTGGGTACTCTTTTATCAAATTAATTGGATTAAATTTACATAAAAAGTTGGAATTTTAAAGTGTAAAAATATGACCAAAAAATTTATACTTTTGTTTTTGAATAGAAACCCGTTTACTTAGTTAAATCCATCGACGGTTGGATCTAAATCATTGGGCTTTAAATTGGTAATAGCCACTTCAAGGAAGGGGTTTATTTTATGCTCTCTTTGCATAATTTTTTTAAAAATAATTATTTTAAGACGAGTCTCACGTCAAAACGACGCGTCCATTTTTATGACCGTCAGATTTTTATATTATATTTTATTTTCACTATTCACGTTTCATTTAAGCATGTCTATAAATATTTGTTGATCAACTTGGTCGTGCGAATCAAGTTTGATCGACCCAATTTGGTGTCTATTTTATTTTTACACATTCTACCGTGCGAAAAGTGTTTGTTTGTTATTGAATTAGGTAATAAGAGATTTTTCAAATAACTTCCCCAAAGTGCAAATAGGTAATAGGACAGTCGTATGTGTCGTGTCCTTGGGTTGCGAATCCCTAAACCTGATCAGGGTATTATTTGGCTTTTGCGATCGTCGAGCATCGCCTTTATTCTGTTATATGCCTATAGCATGGTGTGTCCAGAGTTTGTGAGTGACTCTATTTTCACTGTGATTTTTAATTTGTACAACAAAGACTTATTTTACTTAAGTACCACATATTAGTGGGTGATTTCATACAGATGTCTTTTTTTACACATTTTTTTGAAAAGAATTTGTAAAACGTGAGTTTTAAATTCATGCATGCTTAAACATCCCTTTTGATTATATTTTTCTTTAAAAATGTAATCTCTATTGAGTTTAGTCAACTCCCCTCAATGACACCTTTCAGGATTTAATCAATCAGATTCTCAAATATCGAGTCAGGATTAGATCAGCCGAGTTTATTTAATTCTCTTAGTTTTAAAAATTCTCTTTGAGAGGCATTTTATGAGGTATTCATTTTATTGGATGACTGTAATTCTTATTCTTAATTTTTGCATAGTTATTTCATTTTGGATTATATTGTTTTACTATTTGAAATCAGTTGTTAGACCTGATTATCCCGTGTTTATGGGGCCTTGGCTATAACTAATATTGTCTTCCACTGTCAATTAATAAAATTTAAGAGGAAAAAAGGTCGGGCGATTTGATCTTTTAGGCCGGTTTGTTCCCCGTTTTGTCTTGGGTCTCATTTGAATCTGACACTATGACTTTTAGAAAAGAAAATAACATACAAGAATTTTAGGGAAAAAATTACAAATGAAAAAATTTACTGGTCTTTTACTGACTATCAAAAATATTGAGACTTATAATGACCACTTAAATGAAAATTACATAACTCTCTTTTGTAATTTATCTTGTATTCCTTAAAGTTGTTCTCACTTTTATTTTTTAACGTATCCGCAACATGTAAACTCCCAGGTCTAATCTCAAATAAATTATTGAATTCTATTTAGAAGTAATGAACTAATTAACAAATGTAACATGTGTCACCTAATATTTGATCCTAACTCAAGTCTCTTTATCATTCCAGCATGGAAATCGGTAATTTATCTTGTATAGCTAAAATATAATATGTAGCATTATTTTTAATGCTTGCTCCATTGACTCTTTATGGGACCAATTTTAAAAATAGTGATTTTTTTTTCTGCTGCATTGAATATAGTTATAGAATCCCTATTGAATTCAAATCTGTTCACCCTAAAAGACTATTCATGGTGACTAGAATCAAGAGTAGCCAATCTCTGTGGAGTTTCTACTTTATTTCTTTTCTTTTGGAAATTTTATTTTCTTTGCAATGATGGTTTATTTCTTTTGTAAAGACCCACATTTTATTTTCTTGAAAATTAAGTTAAATTTAAAATTTTTTATTTATTTTTTATCAAACAACAGAAAACTCTTTTTAAATTATAATCAGTGTACTTTTCTAAAAAGTCGGACCGTTAAAAATCATGTTTCACTAATTTGTTATGGAAAATCGTTATGAGCAGTGGAAAACTATAATTATAAAATACTTTTTTCTCAAAATGTAGCAGAAGCATAAATAATTTATCGAAGGAATACTAAACAAGCTATTGCGTCTTAATTACAAAACACTTTTCTCTTTTATTTTCTTTAGCATAGCCAATCACAAGTTTCGCACGTGCAAATCCTTCATCAACTGCTTCTTCACCTATTCTCATGCGTGTACCTACACCACAAGCAAACTATGAGCCTAAGAACCAGCAAGAAATGAGATATGCAATATAATGTATGCCTCTAACTCATTATGTCAGAATGAGATCCTCCAAAATTATTCTTTACTCACGGTTACATATACATACATCAACTCATACATTGAGCTGAGACATTGGAGGTTTTCATCGTAGGGAGAATGGCAGTTGTTCGGCTTCTAATCCTCTGGTAGATAGGCTCTCGCGACTCGATAATGGAAGGGTATAACCTCGAGTCTCTCGTTAAGTCAGACAGGTTCTCGCATCCCATCAAGGGAAAGGTATAATCTCGAGTCTACCTTGTAATACCCTGATTTTTTGTATTAAAATTTAATAAGGATAATTGGAAAGTAATTTGAGGTATTTGGATTAATTGGATAATTATCGGGGTATTACCAAAGACGTATTCGTAAGATGATAATTTAAGGAATTTATTGGATAATAATTAGGATTAATTTGGAATGAGTATTTTATTGGGTCATTAAATTAAACATGGAAAATTATCTTGGATTGTGTATATGGAGTTTTCAAACACATGTGGATGATGGTGGACGATGGCGGACGATGAGAGTTTAAATCTGTCCAAATTATCTAACTTTTCAGACGAATGCGGAAGAGGCGCTGACGCTTTCCTTCGTCCAAAATCACAATTCTGAAGGGGAGAATAATGGATTGAGCCGGTTTGATTCAGCACAGTTTAAAAATTAAGTGGCTCGGTTTCTAGTTAAATGAAGAAGATTGAAATGAGATTAATTATAATTGTTTTGAATTAAGTATTAATTGAATATTAAAGTGGGGGTTACGTGAAATATAGAGATAAAAAGGAATTAAATAGAGAAAAGAGATTAATTGGTGTTGGGGAGAGTTGAACTAGTTCAGCCGAGCAGGTTCACGCACAGTGTTTTTGGCTGGAAAACAAAAGAGGAGAAGGGGAGAAATTGGCCCATGGCCATTTTTGTGAAGGACGGAGAGAACTGAGAGAAGAGAGAATGAGAGAGTGGCGAAGACGAGGAAGATGAGGGAGACGCGAGGATGAGTGCGACGCGGTAGGCATCATCTAGCGAATGGCGAGCGACTGCGGGCTTGGGTGGCGCGGCTTTGCAGGATGGTTCGGGGCAAAGCTTTGGGTCGTTGGGACGGATTGGAGTCGGGTCAAGGTGCGCTCCTACACCCCGTCGAAACCGAGGGTTGGCAACAGTGAGGTAGCGATTTTCGGCCTCGGGTTGAAAGGCTGGAGCGGGCGGTTTGTGAGGGATAGCTAAACTGGCTTACGGTTTGGTCCGAATCGGTTCATCCATTTCTGGTTCCTGCTCTGGAAAAGATGACAACTCAGACGTGTGAAGGTAATGGTGCAGTGGCAGGAAATGGTCTACGGCAAAGGCAAGGAATGGTTGTGCCTATCTGGTGAGGTAGAAATGCAGAGGAGAGGGGATGGCAGGGAGAAAGCTCATTGGGGAGGTTGAGCCAAGAGCTGAAGGAGGAGAGAAGCTCCATGGAGAAGGGCTGAGGGTCGAGTGCTTTTGAAGAAAATGAGAAGAAAGACTCTGGGAGACAGAATGTGGGAAGAGGCTCTGGATGGAATTGAAAAGTTGTGAGGAGAAATGCTCTCTGGAAGCTATGAACCAAGAGCTTCTGAGAGGAAAGAGAAGGGAGCTCTCTCTAGTGCTGACCAAGTGTGGCCTCTCGGGTGTCTTTTGGTAAGATTATTTCTCCTCTTGTATGGTTTTTATGGGTTATGGAAGTATGCTCTGTCGATGGAATGGATCTTTCTTTGTGTTTGGCTTGTATATGCGCATATTATGTTAATGAATTATGCCTCTGTTGAGTTTTGCTTTTTTGTTATGTGAATGGAATTGTTAATATATCATTGGTTTTGTCAAGAATAGTCAAATATGTGCTCTGTTGCTTGGGTTAATATTCTGTGAGGTTTGAATTGTGATTATATGCCCTCCGTTAGTTATTTCTAAAACCATGAACATGTTGGAATTAGTCTTGCGGTAGGTTACACTCTGTTAGTTGTTGATTAATTATTATCTGAAGTTGGAAGTGAATTGTTCTCTATCAATTGTGCTTCTATATATATGTTTAATGCTAAGTTGGATTTGTTCTCAGTGGTAGTTGTTAGAACTGTTAAATGGTTGAGGCCTATAACTGTTGTTGGATATTGATAAGCATGGAAGTGTTATGTTGCTTGGAAATAAACCTGTGTAGTTACAGCTTTGATGATATGCTCTATTGGCTTAGGTTCGAGTCACTAATTGGATAAACATATTTTGAATCTTGGTGTGTCCTGTTGGATAAAAGTTGTATTACATCTTTACGTGCACAGTTGTTAATTGGTTAAAAAATGGATATTGAGTTTGGATTACAAAATGCTATCAAGTGATGAATGAAGATTAAAAGTATAAATAATGATGAAGTTGTTTAGTTGAGAATGTTAGAATTGTTAAGTGTATGTTCTGTTTTGGTGTGTCGAAGGGGTTCCTAGAATTTCTATAGAATTAAGGATAGGAATAGAATGAAATTAATAAGCTTTTATTATTGATACGTAAATGTTTTTAATCATTAATGTATTGAAAAGGAAAAGAAAGATAAAGATTAAGTATGAATACACAATAAAGCTTCGAGGTAAGAAATTGAGTAAAGTCATTGGCCAGTGGAGACCCTACACCATTAGCAGTGTCTTTCCTTAAATTGTTTTTTTTCTTTTCTACTATATTGCCATATTATGCCTATATTTCCGCACGTTATTAATTTAATCTCTAAGCATGTTTAGGATGTTAGCATATTGTTATTGCTTCATTTGAATTGCCAAACATGTCTATACTGTTATTATTTCCTTTAAACTACCAAGCATGTCTATATTGTTATTGTTTCATTGAAATGGCCAAACACATCTATGTTGTTATTGCTTTCTTTAAATTACCAAGCATGCCTATATCGTTATTGTTTTCCTTAGATTGCAAAGCATGCCTATGTTGTTATTGCTTCCTTTAAATTACCGAGCATGCATGAATAGTATGTTAGTAGACTTTCCATATCTCATACTCTTTTATTGTTATGATTACTATTTTATGTCTCAAACTTTTATATTGTCGTGATTACTGCCTATCATTGACATGCATCATGATAATGTTTTTCATTGACATGTATCATGATAATAGAAATAAGTAGGAAGTGTCACCTCTGGGGTGGTACTCATATGCATTATGTGAGGAAAACAGATGAATGAAAGGAAGGAAAGGAAACGGAAAGTGGGGGGAAGGACGGGTAGTTCAAATCTAATCAAGTAGTCTAGACTAAGCCCCTCCCTTGTCGAAAACGGGACTAGCTACCCTAGGTGGTTAGAAGCCGACCAAGACTATACATGCAACATAGGTTCCTCCAATCTCCCGTTTGACGAACGAGTTATGAATGAAAGAATGAAACGTAAAGAAAAGATTGGTTTAGGGCGGAACCCATTCCAAAAAGAATGAAAGAGAGACATATTTCATACTAGATATCTCATTTCTTATTGGACTTTGGGATCATAGTTTGCTAATGGTGTAGGTACATGCATGAGAAAATGATGAATAAATCATGGAGCAGTTGATGTAGGATTTGCTCGGAGGGACTTGTGGCTGGCCAGGCTAAGGAAAGTAAAAGAGAAAAGAGTTTTATAATTGTAAAATAATAATTTATTTATTGTCTTTTTAAAATGAACGATTTATGCTTCCGCTATAAAATATTTTATGCTTCCACTGTAAAATGAGAAAAATGGATTTTATAAATAAAGTGTTTCACTGTTAATAAATATTTCAATAACGAGTTTCAAGTAAGATGTTTTAACGATCGGTTTTTTTAAGAAATGAACTTGATTTCAATTGAAGGGTTTTAATAAAGATTCAGTTGTTTTATAAAAGTTCTAAATTTAACGCATTTTTAAAGTAAAGAAAAATCTGTGTCGTCACATACCTGGTTACGATCCGAACCACCACCCCACCTCCAATTCCCCTTATATTTCTTTTCTTTATCTTTTTCCTCACACAAATGAATATCAACCTATGCATGATATTTTCTAGGGGTTTTCTATTAATATGATGCATGTTGTAATACCTCGATACTAATTTTCCTGTGTATGTGATGTAATCAAACTTTGGAGATAAACTGCATGTTACATTGCATCCCTATACGTGTTAAATTGTGACGTGTAATTATGGGAAAATTATTTCGGGATAAAAAGTTAGTAGGAAAAAGTGAAGGAAACGACAATTTGGTTAAACGGACGCATGTGGACCCCACGCAGACGAGAATCGGCGTCCGCAAGAACACTTGGGGATGAAGGCAGGACGAATTCTCGCGTCCTGAACTTACCCTGTCGCTCTACAGACGAAGTGCGGACAATGTGGACGAGGATGAGATGCGTCCACAACGAACCTGTCCAATTTCTAGGCACCTTCGAACAATCGCGGACGAGTGCGGATGAGGTGAGGCCTCGTCCGATTTGCCTCTATGCCGATTTATGGACATATGCAGACGGGTGCAGACACTTCGTACGAACGCTATAACGCATCCGAATATTAATTGCAAATGGTACGAATGAGGGTGGGGACGCCAATTTCCGCCCGTGATCAAAATTTTGCCTATGGAATTTTACTCATGCGGACGAATACAGACGAGATCTATGCATCCGCACTCATCAGGAAGATCGCAGATCTGCGACAGAAAATGATTTAAAATCAGAACAAATCGAGGAATCACCCAATAGAAACGCGAATCCTCGACACATATCGCTCTCCACCACGTCCCGACCGGCAAGGGACTGTCTCCTGTACCCCCCTTGCTGGACGTACGGACGGTCTCCAAAGGGATGTGCCATCCCTTTTTTTTATCTTCAGCTTCTTCTTCTTCTTCTTCTTCTTCTTCTTCTTCATTCAGTTGACATCTTCTTTTTGGAGCAACTTCCCTGTGTGAGGCGTGAGACTAGGAGCAAGAAGTGGTTGTCCGTGTGTAAATTCCTTCAGCTAGGTAAGGAGTGAGATAGTCCTTGGCAATGTGGAGGCCCTACACCCAAGTAACGTGTTCGTGAGTTGTGAATTTTCCTGTGCTTTGTAGAATTCTTCCTTGAGTCATATGTTGTTGTTCCATCTCTGTAGATACTTCTTCGGTAAGATGGAGTAGGTCATTGTTAACTCTATGACATTTCTTTGGACGATATAACCCGTACTATCCAGTTTTGGTATTTCTTGTCAAGCATATAATTTCTTTTATACCCATTGATAATGTTAGGTGATGATGGTTAAGGTAAGGTATGGGGAAATGAACCATGAGTCAAAAAGGTGGGAAATCTATGAACTAAGGACTTCATAGTGATTGAGAAAGATGCAATAGCCTTTTATGCGATATATGATTTTGTTACTCATAGTATGTTCTTTACAACTTACTCTTATTCTAAGTATGTTACTCTCTGTTATTACTGATTTATTTTCTACACCAAGTCTAGTATTCCTAATGTCTTCACTATTGTTATATTTCTCTTGGCCTCGATCATTGCTAATCTCTGTAAAAAGCTTGTTTCGTGGTTCACTGTCAATATTATATTGTTTGTTTTAGTGGGTGTTGAGAGCATGTTTAGCTTCTATTTCATTTTTATATGCTGCTGTTAAATCTATGGTGTAAAGCATGCTCTATTATTTGTTTTATTGGATGTTGAGAGCATGATTTATTGTTATTTCATTTCTATATGTTGCTGTTAATTCTATAGCATAAAGCATGCCCTATTATTCGTTTTAATGGATGTTGAGGGCATGATCTACTGTTAATTTGCTATTATATGCTGCTGTTAATTTCATAGTATAAAAAACATGCACTATTATTCGTTTTTATTGGATGTTAAGAGCACGATTAACCCTTACTTCGTTGTGATACGCTACTGCTATCTTCGTTGTATAAAAGCATGTTCTATAGTTCATTTTAGTAGATGTAAGAGCATGTTTAGCTTCTATTTCGTGGCTATACGCTGCTATATCATCGTTGTATGAAATCATGTTCTATTATTCGTTTTTATTGGATGTTGAGAACATGATTAGCTTCTAGTTCATTGTTATACGCTGATGTTTTCTTCGTTGTATAAAAGCATGTTCCATTATTCATCTTAGTGGATGTTAAGAGCATGATTAGCTTCTATTTCATTGTTATACGCTGATGTCATCTTCGTTGTATAAAAGCATGTTCTATTATTCATCTTAGTTGATGTTAAGAGCATGATTAGCTTCTATTTCATTGTTATACACTGATGTTATTTTCGTTGTATAAAAGCATGTTCTATTATTCGTCTTAGTGGATGTTAAGAGCATGATTAACCTCTATTTTCATTGTTATACGCTGATGTTATCTTCGTTGTATAAACGCATGTTCTGTTATTCGTTTATTTGGATATTAGAGCATGATTTACTTTTACTTCGTTGCTATATGCTGCTGTTATCTCCATTGAATGAAAGCATGTTCTATAGTAGTCTGTTCGACTTCCGAATTCATGTGTTTCTTTTATAGTTGCCATATAAATATTCAGCTATGCCTTCGTTCTCCTTACTTGTTTTAAATTTGGCCATTTAATAATTGATTTGACATTCTTCAATTGCTGTAATTTACATTCCGTGTGTGCGCTATTTAATTTGAAAGTGTTATCCTGCATTCAAGTTAAAAGAAACCAAGTAAGGGGTCCCACCTTGGTAGTGGTACCCATACATGCATGAGTGAGGAAAAACGCTAAGAAAAGAATGTTCAGGATGGGTGGAATACGCCTATCACTGCTGTAGGTAATGAGATGGTTGTACCAGTAGCAGCAGAGGAGGCCATTTCCATGGAGCCTGTAGTGTATTCGGAGGAGACGCAACCCGAGTAGTAATATGGCATCAAGGGAAGAAGTAATTTGTAAGGGTTTAACGGCAAACTTGTTTGGTAAATGTTAATTTCTATCCTAACCCTTATTTGAGTATCTATTCTGAATATTAAGTATGTTACGTTTTGAACTCTTAACTTTGGATTTTAGTAAATGTTTTAAGTGATGTTTTAATTACGTTTCCGCTAATTTCTACAATTATAGTCCTTCTATGATTTGATTAACGGTTTTAAATTAGTTAGTGACGACCATATTTTGTTAAGGCACTCTGATTTCTAAATTGAAAAGATTTTTAAATGAGGAATTTGAGTTATGCACCAAAATCTTAAATTTTAACGCATTTTAAGAAAACGAAAAATCTGGATCGTTACACATGTCACTACAATATTAAAATCACAACAATATTTAACTACTGTTCAACGGAATATAATGCTTACAAGTAAAACAGTCCAAGACAATCAGTAAGGGAAACGACAGTCTGTATCACTAAGCAATTCTTAATATATAACGGATGTTGTGAGAGATATTCAAATCCACAAACTAGAGAGTTAATTAAAGAAGAACTAATAGAATGTGATATTGGGACATTAAAGATGCTCGATAATTGAAGGAAATATTGCGAAGCTCAACATATTAACATGCTTATAATTTTGACAGATAATAATAGTGTTATCATGCTCAATAATTAAAAGAAAATGCAGCGATATTTAATGTTCTAGCTTGCCTAGAATTTAATGGAAAACAATAGCGAATCGGATAATAAACATGCTCGGTAGTTGAAGAAAATACAACAGGGATATACTCAAAGCGATAGACATGCTTGACAACAATTTAATGGCATAAAACAAACATGGATATAACGAGTGAAGACATCATAATAATCTAAAGACATAACAGCAGTACAGGGGACATCAAAGCACTATATTTGATAGTGAAAAGTCAAGAAATGAAATTGTCGATAAGCCTAGGGGAAAATAGCAGGAGCTTCACAATAATCATAACATAATTTGCTATTACACAATCTAATCAAAATGTCAACATTGGCAGGTGCATCATTCAACCAAGATCCAACAAATAGCAGAGTCAATTAATCTAACTTTCAGTATTCAAGAAATATCCAACTAAAAGCATCCTTCACATATTAACAATTAGCAAAGTCTACAACCAAAGAAATAACCAACCAGAAATTGTTATTCTATAATCAACAGAGAAATCCAATGATTAACAGGGCCATTAAGTAGTAAGTGATCGGACTAACCAAGGCAGCATAAATATCAATAGTTTCAACACCTCAAGAATCGGCAGAGTGAGTTCTATACTAGCAGCTCCATTTTTGCACAATAATACAATATATTGGAAGTTAAACTAGCAAGGAACAATAGAGAGTTAACAATGCCAAAGAGTAACCAAAAGTCTCAACAGCCATTGTCAGGAAACTAGCAACCAAAGAATGACCAATATTCCAATGACACCAATTCATCCAGAAAACAGAGACTTTAAGCAACAAATGAAACACGACACTACTTGTGGTGTAGGTCCTCCACTGGACAATACTCTACTCAATTTCTTACCTTTCAATTACCAAAGGTTGAATAATCCCTACACAGGAAGAACTGCAGCAACGGGTTTCCAAGACCAACAGTCACTCCTCCTCTCTGTAACAAAGCACCCACATTTCTCAATCCACACCCGCATTTGTATTTTTATAAAGCCAGAGATGAAGCTCCCTAAGAGAAGTGCTAGGTGATGGACAGTCACCCACTTCAACGGAGGAGGTCCAACCTTCAATCCCCACGTGGACAGCCCCCCTTATCCTCTTCTGGAGAACCACATGAAGTCATTCAAGAACTACAGAAGAAAAGATGAGTCTTGTAGATTTCTTTAGGATATGCATTCTTTCTTCACGGGTAGAGGCAACTGAACCAGGATCACACAATCCTACAAACTAGCAGGACTGAACCACGAGCCGAAGAACAAGCTCCTAGCCGAACTGCCAGTCCCCTGCCCAATTCGCCAATTCATCCTTGCAATTCACAATAGCAAATCCAAGCTGTAATCCAGACGTAGTAGCAATCAACACAAAGAATCGACCAACTCACCTCGACCGAAACTTCGCTACACATGTGAGGAAATGTAGCACACGGGAGAAATTTTAACGTCGCCCGAGCGTTCCACTGGCGCACCCCGCACCACAACTTCCCTCGCCATGCACACGCTATCACCGGACCACACCGCATGCTCGGAGTCGTTTCGCGACGTCGCCAACAGCCCGAGCTCCCTCTTGCTTGCTCGCTCTCCCTCGCGTGATCTCCTTTTCTTTTGCTCCTGTTCTTCGCAAATGTCCACGGGCCAAATGGAATTTACCCCTCCCCCTTTTTGATTTCAACCAAACCTGTAGACCAGCCAATCCATCATGAACCGGTTCGGATGAATCGGTTCAGCCCTTTACTCTCCCTTTCTTTCATTATCTTTTTAATTCTTCACTTAACCCTTAATCAATTATCCTTTTAATTTAAATCCCCATTTCACTTTCTTTTAATAATTTAATTAAATTCTTCATTAATTAAATTATTTTCAACCCAACTCCAATTCTCTTTTCTCGTTTTAGCTAAAAACTCCATTATTTTTTAACCGAGCCAAACCAAACTGGTTCAGCCCATATTTCTCCCCTTCGATTTATCCCGTTTTTCTTTCGAGGGAGGTGCCCGAAATCCTCGACCATATATCGACCGAAAGATCAAAAAATATGACAAATTTAAATCCTACATGCCCGCAACTCGACCGCAATTCGTCCATGGTTCGACCACAAACCCAAAATTCAGATAAAAGTGCATTTCAGACACAAACCGCTGACCCCAATCTCGATCTCAGTAAGACCAAAAATGCAAGTGTGACCCATAACACATTTCAGACACAAACCACAACCATGTCATCGATTGCAGTGCGACCAAAAACTGAATTTGTACAATTTCCATTAAAATTTCGTACCGTACTCATACCCAACAATTTCTCATACGTTTGCATGGTATTAATCCAACAAAATACCGTCTCGCAATATAGTATAGTTATTTCTCAAAATTCATTACATTATATAAACAGGAGAAATATATCGGGGTATTACATCTTTCCTTTACCCTTATTAGGTTTGTATAACTATATTAGGTGTTTCACATTTTATATTATGCAATTATTTCCACTTCTATTGGATTAGATTTATTGCACCATATTATATTCTTGTGATCACTATGTGAACATCGGTTTGTTTCGTATGAAATATGACTTTAGGTTTGGTTTTAACTCTTCAACTTCGAATCATTAACCAATTTTTGGGCTGGACAGTTAAGTCTTTTTTAGGGACCATGCAGTTCAACCTAGCCTTTATGTCTTGGCCCATCCCTCATTTGTGACAAAAATAAATCGATATAAGTGTTTGACGTTCCATAATTTCCTGAAAATGATTTCTTCATAATTGATAGTCTAATATTTTAGACATCATCTATTGTACATGAAATTGTTCTAACAACTTATATCAAGTTTATAGATAAGTCAAAATGTCGCCTAACAGAACATCTCGTGGCCATTCTCAAGAGGACGATACCCCATCGTTTGATCCCCTTGTGTCTATTGTGGAGGCACTTCGTAATCTACTTGCAAGTAACAAGGAGCAAACTCCTCAAGATTAGACACTTTTGAGAGTTTCGTAAAATGAACCTCACTCCATTTGAGGGTGAGCCAAATCTTTTAGAGGTTAAGAATGGTCATTAGGAAACAATAAGAATTTTTTTAGTCCTTGGGTGATCTTAATGTAACACCCCATAGCGTAAATCTTTTTTTTTACTATTTTTTTTTAAAATTTATTTAAATCATGCCTTTAAAACAGTATAGCAAAAAGTCTTAAAAGAAATCTTATTTAAAATTAAAATGTAGTAAAATTCAACATAAATATTCATAAAATATTTTAACTTAAATTTAAACATTTAAAAGCATAATTAAAAATAAAAGTCTTTCTTTTTCAATCTATTTTTTTCAAAATTTCACCATCGGGTCTATTTCGCTCAAACAATGCCATATCTTCGCCCATGAGAATCTTCCATCAACTGCAACCATCATTCATTTAGATCTTCAAGTTCCTCAGTAAAATCACCCACACATATATCACAAAGTTCACTTACGAGCCTAACACTTAGTAAAAGATGCATATTTGTCATGAATATGAGATGTAGTATGTAAAAAAATCATCTTTTTCAGTCATCAATCTTTTTTTTTTTTTGACTTAACAAACTAGTCATTGTGGGTAGTTCAATCTAGGAGAGAGAGTAAAATCATTCGGTCCACCTCATGCAAAACAGTAAACTCGAACCTTGCCTACAACAACTATGTATGTTTATTCAATTTGTCTTTCAGACTTTCTTAATTAAAACAGTTCATGATGAATGAAACATACACTTGACACATAAAAACAATCTGACCCCTTTATAACATGCATGAATATAAAACTTAACGTCTGTATAGTCAACACAATAAGTATGTTCTCAATCAACATCTCCAAAATAAATAGTACACTCCAAGCAGTAAGCAAATCCTCAATCAATGTCTAAAAAATAAATAGTAAACAATGAGTAGTAAATGTAACATCAATCAACAACCCATAGACATCACAACAGAACAACATTATGACAATATTACCCTAGCACTTTGCGATGTAGGCCAAAGGCCAAACACAAGTCAACATGTAATACCCGAGGTATTTAGTTATGTGTAAACCTTAGATTAAGTGAAATGTAATACTTTGGTCATTGTCTAACTGTCACACTTTATTGTGATATTTTTATGAAGATAATGTTATAACATTCCTTGGAATTATTGTAATGCTGTTGATTATCATTATTAAGAAAAATAAGAATTTACATATTTGTTGAATCTTATTAGCGGACGATCGTGGCAGATAATCTCCATGGTCAGCGAGCGTCTAGCCAATTGACCAGCAAAATGTGGTGCGGCTGATCGATGGATTGGCAGTTGATCGCTCAAAGAAGAATCGATCTGTAACGACCTTGTTTTTTCATTACCTTTTAAAAATGCGTTAAAATTTAAAACTTTTATTAAACCACTAAAACCCTTTTTATTAAAATTCTTTTAAAGAAATATATATTATAGTGCCTCTAACCGGACTGCTACTAACCTTTCGTTAAACTCGTTATGAAAATCCAATTAATAAAATGCTGAAGCGCTATAAAATCTTTTATTTATAACATAGCGGAAGCGTAAAACATTTTTACGAAATCATTAACAAAACTTAGCTAAAGCGAATGATCATTTTAACAATTGAAATGTTGAACAATTAGATACAACTTAAATTATAAAATGTTTCCCCTTTTTACCCTCTTTAGTCTTGCCAGCCCCAAGTTCGCTCACGTGCAAATCCTTCAACCCTAATTCTAATATGTACACTATCTTCGCCTGTGAGTACCTACACCACAAGTAAACTGTAAGCTTAACGGCTTAGTAAGGAAAGGGGTAACAATGAAAAATATAATTTAATTACCTAGATATGCTTGGGAAACTGAACATTTGATAAACAAGAATTTATGCTAAAACATGCTCAAATCTGTTGATTAATTATTAATTACACATGCTTGAGAAGTTAGACATTCGAGTAAATTGGACATGCCAATTAATTAAACATGCTACGATTATTATTCTAGTTTATCGTAATTTAGTAAATTAGACATACGAGACATGCTCAACAAATTAATTTATTTTCCTAGTTAGGTTAACATGCTCAAGTCTATTCTTGTAATTTAGAATTTTATTTGATTAACATTTTAAACATGCTCGGCTTAGTTAAATAAACATGTTAGTTACTTTAACATGGAAATCAACAAGGAAACGTCTGAACAATTTACTGCAGCACAATACATGCATTGGATGGAAGGAAATTGACAGTTTATTTAACTATTATGCTTACAATGGAGATATTTAACTATACAGAGCCAATGGAAGAACAACGAAGGAAAATATGGCACAAATAAATAACAGCAAGTAAACACTATTGAACATGGTCATCCTCGGCATAATTCTCCACTCGTTTGTACTTTCTAGTTCATCATTCTACGTCCCTCGATCACACACTAAGCATTTACGGCATTGGCTTCTATGTCATAAATCATTTGCAGTAAAGCAATAATGAAGGAAATACAACAAAGGAAATTGATGACAGAATATCATCTAAGGAATTATAGCAGTAACAAACAGTCAAGAATTTATACTAACGAACAACTAAGAAATCAACAGGAAATAACAATAATAATGCATCCAAAGAACTATCAACTAAAAATCAACTAACAACAACCAACAGTAAGCATTTCAGAGATCCAACCATAACTCAACTCACTCACACTACTTATGGGTAGGGCTTAGACGGCTAGACACACCCAATCCTTACCACTAGTGAAGACATAAAATAGGGATAGCAACTCCAGCTCACCACTTAGCTCACGGACGGCAGCAGCTCCAGCTCATGGTTTCTCATCTCACAGGCGGCACTCTAACACACAGCAGCTCACTCCACACTCTCAATAACTAACTCACAACTCTTTCACTCATCACACACTGACACGGATATCCCTCACTCATAGGCCTCTCTCCCACTCTCTAGAACAAAGCTCATGCAGGAGAGGAAGGACTGAACAGAATGAGAGGAAAGCCATGGAAGGAATGACTTTTATATGGAAGGAAGAGGGGACAATGTACACATAGGGGGTAGAGGGGAGGTCGGTTGGGCAGGGGGAGGTCAACTCCGCATTGGTCTGGAGGGGGTTCGCTATTAGGGAGGGATAATGATGGCTAAAAGGGACGGATTCTAATATTTTAAGCCCTTATTTTCTGTAAGTCTGGGCTATTTCGGACGAGTGCGGACACACTAATCTCATCCGCATGAGCAAAATTTCTAAGGCAAAATTGCACTCTCGGACGAGAACTGGCATCCTCATTTAGTTCGTACCGTCCAAAGATACACTTGGACGCAATATGGCATCCGCACAAGCCATTTGTTGGCAATTTTGCATTCGCATGAAGCGTCCACACACGTTCGAATCTGTCCATTAATTGGACAGATTCAATTCGGATGAGGCCTCTCCACGTCCACACTCATCCACAAGTGTCTGGAAGTCCAAGACACTAGTGAAGTCAGGATGCGAAATTGCGTCCTGAGTCATCCCAAGGTTCAGAGGCGATGTGCAATGCACATGCAGACAACATACCTCATCCACAAGTCGTCTGCAGGCTTCCGAAAACGCCCAGAACAACATTTCCTCACCTTTTTCCCATTTAACTCCTACCCCATAATACTTTTCCCCTAATTACATGTCACAAAATCACACGTAACCATACAAAATGTAATATCCTAATTACCCTATGCTTCAATTACATCGCATGTATGGGGAAAATGTTACTTGGAATACCCCTTGACCTAACGCTCCGAATACGTACTCGGTAATACCCCGACAATTATCCAACTTAAAAAGTCAAGGTGTTACATACCTCCCTTCTTATATAAATTTTGTCTTCAAAATTTTCCTAGTGTAATGCCCTATTTACACTTAACAAAAGCTAACTGCCCATCCAGACCTTTCGTTAGCTACCCAATTTGGTGTCCTAGTCGACTCTAGGCTTCGATTTTCTAGAATGCTAACCCCTTTCAGACTAATGGTTGCCTAATTATTACTAATGGATTTGCTTGACTATGTCCAAATGCAACTTTTTACACCAAAGTCAATCCGACTATCGAACTCAGTCTTCCACACATATGTTGTGCTTCCCATTTTGTGTGTGTGTACCTATTTTTCGTTTTGGTTTCCGTCTCGGTATCCATTTTGGTATCCGTGATCATACGCGTTCGCATCCATTTCTATGTCTATTTCTGTATCTGTATCTGTATCTGTATCTGTATCTGTATTTGTTTCTGTTTCCATTTATGGAAACTTTGTTTCCGTTCCCATTTTCATTTTCATTTTCGTTTCTGTGCTCGTACTGTTTCCGTATCTGTTTCCATTTCTGTTTCTGTTTCTATATATGTATTAGGTTATGTTTTCATTTCCATTTCTGTTTCTGTCTTGGTATCTATTTCGATATCCGTGATCGTACGTGTTTTCGTATTTGTTTCTTTGTCTGTTTCTGCGTCCATATCTATATCCGTATCCATTTCCATTTCCATTTCTGGAAACTTCGTTTCCGTTTCCGTTTCTTTTTCCATTTCTGTTCCCATTTCTGTGTTCAGTTTTTGTGCTCGTAGCGTTTCTGTTTCTTTTTCTGTTTCTGTCCCATTTCCGTTTCGGTTTTTATGTGCTCGTGTTGTTTGCCTAGGCTCTACAACACACTCTCTCTATTCCTTCCTAGAGTTCGAGACCGAGTGGTAATTACTTGGCTAGAGGAGAACCTATTAGTCCTTAATATGACATCTACCCTTTATCTACCCATTGTAACCTAAGTGACATCGCAGTTTTAATTCTCGTCTTTTTCTTACACTTCTTTTTAAATCGTCGTTATATTTCTCTTTTCTATTCATGACCTCTGGCATAGCAGCAATGGCATTTGCAAAAGCTTGCTAACCATTAGCCGTTCATTTCATCGTTTACCTCCGATATAGCAGCAATGACATAATCCGAAAGAGTGTTAATCATTGGTCATTTTTCATCGTTTACCTCTGATATAGCAGCAATGGAATAATCCAAAAAACTACTGATCATTGGTCGTTAGGTCTCGGCATAATCCAGGGATTGTCCTGGCATAATCCAGGGACATTGCAAAAGATACGAGCAGCAACGGCATAATCTAAAAGCTAGCTAGCGACGATGGCATAATCTGAAAGCTCACTAGCGACCGTGTCCACAAAGGACTTAACGGCCTCACATCATGTCGTTGCCCTTTTTCTTTTCTTTAGTTCACTTTTTATCATTTATTTCTTTAGTTCACTTTTTATCATTTATTAATTCTTCGTCTTCACTCTTGTTACTCGTGATTCGTTCGTTGTCTGTGCCAAAAATTGTGCATAATTCAACCTAAGTGCCCTCAATAAACTATATGACTTCATTTAACTTTCTAGTTGGTCTAATCTACATCCCTTCCACTTATTCCCTCTTAGAGTCTCCCTTGTTTTTAGACTTCCCCAAAGCTAAACATCTTGCATAAAAATCTCAAACAGTTCCAGTATTTTCTACCATCTATTACATACACTCATACAATCATCCCGCTATCTATAACAGAACATTATCTACGACTCGTTCGTTAACTATAACGCCATTGTCGTTAAAAATAAATATTCTTAACTAAGGAAAATAATTAAAGCGATTTAATTAAAGTACAAATTGATTCAATTAAAGTACCTATAGTTGATGAAATATTTTCCACGACGGGGCTTGTGCTGGTAGACAGGCTTCATTATTAGTCTGACTTTTTCAAAATCGTTTTACTCAGCAAAGCGTACTAGAGCTCGGTTTTAAAACATAATAAAACAAAACAAATTTGCTCTAATACAAATTGTATCTTTACATACAATTGGTTTTAGAACAAACAAGAGACTTAGTTTTAAAAACGATTATCAACACAGTTAAGTTTTAAGACACAGTAGAGCAAAAACTAATTTGCTCTGATACCAACTATAACGACCCGATTTTTTCGTAACCCTTTAAAAATGTCTTAATATTTAAAACTTTTATTAAACCACTAAAATCCTCTTTATTAAAATTCTTTTAAAGAAATATATATCAGAGTGCGTCTAACCGGATGGCTAGTAACACTTCGTTAAACTCGTTATGAAAATCCAATTAATTAAATGTTGAAGTGTTATAAAATCTTTTATTTAAAACATAACGGATTTATTAAAACATGGCGGAATCGTAAAACATATTCGCAAAATCATTAACAAAACGTAGCGAAAGCGAATCATCATTTTATCAATTGAAATGTTAAACAATTAAATGCAACTTAAGTTATAAAACGTTTTCCCCTTTTTACCCTTTTTAGTCTAGCCAGCCGCAAGTTTGCTCGCGTGCAAATCTTTCATCCTTGTTTCTAATATATACAGTATCTTTGCCTGTGAGTACCTACACCACAAGTAAACTATAAGCCTAACGGCTTAGTAAGGAAATGGTTAACAATGAAAAATAAAATTTAATTAACTAGACATGCTTGGGAAACTAAACATTTGAGAAACAAGATTTTATGCTAAAACATCCTCAAATCCGTTGATTAATTAATAATTATAAATGCTTGAGAAGAAAGACATGTGATTAAATTGGACGTGTGAATTAATTAAACATGCTACAATTATTATTCTAGTTTATCATAATTTAGTAAATTAGACACACGAGATATGCTCAACTAAATAATTTATTTTCCTAGTTAGGTTAACTTGCTCAGCTTAGTTAAATTAACATGCTAGTTACTTTAACATGGATATCAACAAGGAAATGGCAGAACAATTTACTTCGGCACAATAAATGCATTTGAAGGAAGGAAATTGACTGTTTATTTAACTCTTATGCTTACAATGGAGATATTTAACTCACAGATCCAATGGCAGAACAACGAAGGAAAATATAACACAAATAAATAACAGCAAGTAAACACTATTGAACATGGTCATCCTCGGCATAATTCTCCACTCGTTTGTACTTTCTAGTTCATCATTCTACGTCCCTTGATCACACACTAAGCATTTACGGCATTGGCTTCTATGACGTAAAGCATTTGTAGTAAAGCAACAATGAAGGAAATACAACAAAGGAAATTAATGACAGAATATCATCTAAGGAATTATAGCAGTAACAAACAGTCAAGAATTTATACTAACGAAGAGCCAAGAAATCAACAGGAAATAACAATAATAACGCATCCAAAGAACTATCAACTAAAAATCAACTAACCGCAGCTAGTAGTAAGCATTTCAAAAAACCAACCATAACTCAACTCATGCACACTACTTGTGGGTAGGGCTTAGACGGCCTGACACACCCAATCCTTACCACTAGTGAAGACACAAAACAGGGACAGCAACTCCTCATGGATGGCAGCAACTCCAGCTCACGGTTTCTCAGCTCATAGGCGACACTCCAACACACAGCAGCTCACTCCACACTCTCAATAGCTAGCTCATAACTCTTTCAATCATCACACACTCACACGGATATCCCTCACTCATAGGCCTCTCTCTCACTCTCTGGAACGAAGCTCACACAGGAGAGGAAGGATTGAACAGAATGAGAGGAAAGCCATGGAAGGAATGGATTATACCTGGAAGGAAGAGGGGACAACATAAACATAAGGGGTAGAAGGGAGGTCGGCTGGGCAGGGGAGGTTGTCTCCGCGTGGGTCTGGAGGGGGTTTGCTGTCGAGGAGGGATAATGATGGCTGAGAGGGATGGATTCTAATATTTTAAGCCCTTATTTTCCGCAGGTCTGGTCTATTTCGGACGAGTGTTGACGCACTGGTCTCATCCACATTCGTCTGCATGAGTAATGTTCCTAAGGAAAAATCGCACTCTCAGACGAGAACTGGCTTCCTCATCCAGTCCGTACCATCCGAAGACGCACTAGAACGCAATATGGCATCTGCAAACAGGGGCTGGTCTTATTCGTAGTCATCTGTATTGGCCATTCGGACGTGATTTGGTGTCTGCATGAAGCGTCTACACGCGTCCGAATCTGTCCATAAATTGGACAGATTCAATTCAAACAAGGCCTCTCCACGTCTGCACTCGTCCCCAAGCGTCCGGAAGTCCAAGACACCAATGAAGTCACGACATGGAATCACGTATTGAATCGTCCCAACGTTCAGGGGTGACGTGCAATGCACATGCAAATGATATACCTCTTCCACAAGTCGTTCGCATGCGTCTAGAAATGCTCAGAACAGCATTTTCTCACCTTTTTCCCACTTAACTCCTATCCCATAATACTTTTCCCTAGTTACATGTCATAAAATAGCACGTAACCATACGAAATGTAATATCCTAATTACCCTATCCTTCAATTACATCGCATGTACGCGGAAAACATTACTGGGAATACCCCTCGACCTAACGCTCCGAGTACGTACTCGGTAATACCCCGACAATTGTCCAACTTAAAGAGTCGGGGTGTTACACGATTGACCACCAAATTGAAGGGTTGCCTCGAACAATAATTTTCGTCAGGAAGCTTCTAAGCTCGACTATTGACACTTTGGGGAACGCTCAAACATCCCTCTCCTTGGCTCTTCACCTTTGTATGGACACTGAAGAGGTGTTGTAGATGTTCTATAAATAGGGGTCGTGTGTGTGTTGGGAGAGTTTATGGAAAAAACAAAGAGTGAGTTGTTTGCTATTTTGGTTCTGTGCTTCTGTGAGATGCTTCAACGGTGAAGAGGGAGGTTGCTACTAAGGAAGGAGAAGAGAAGGATTAAGTGATGTAAGGAATAACGTGTGTGCTTTGTCTGTAAGGACCTACATCATGGGAGTAGAACTAGTTGTGCTTCTCTGTAATTTTCATGCCTGTTTCATGCAGAATATTGTTCTTTCATGGTCTATTGCTCGTATTCCTTACTTCCTGATTTCTTAGATTTATTCTCAATGATATTATATCTTCGATAATGGTTCCCTACTTATGTTGTTCTTTGTTGTGTGGATTTCCAGTGGTATTGATGAGAACAAATTGAAGTTTATAGCGAAAGATGAGTTTTGCTCTGCATGTTTAGTTGTTATTCCTTGCAAATATTGTCTCTATGATAGATTTATACTTAGATGCTCTCTATATGATTAGTTGTTCCTCTACATGATTGTTCCTATAGTCTAGACACCTCGTTAATGAACCCTGTTTGTCCATAATTGTTCTTCCCTACATGGTCTTTCCTGTGATGTTTCCTTCTGTGAATATTTTCCATTCATGGTTCCTAGTTATTTTTGGTCTGTCAATGTTTTGGGTGATATAAAACAATCTGTTAGTAGTAAAAAGCAAAGAAAATGTGTTTTACATGATTTCCTTAGGAATTATGCTATAGTGGATGTGTTCCTTGCATGTGGGTTATTCCTTGTATGGTCCCTATTTGTGTTAAGGTATTAAAATATTTTTGATAAAATCAATATGATCGTATAGAAATTGTTATAAATAAAATAGGTGTTATAGTTTTATTGTTAGGTTGTTAATAATTATATTGTTAACATTATAAAAATGGGATTAAGTGCATATAACCCAAGTAATGCGAATTAATAAAAGTTGTGAGAATTAGAGAATAATATGATGATTCCCACCCTTATTGGTATTTAGTGTCCTTAGAGAATTTATTCATGGTTATGTCATGTTATATTAAATTGTTAAGGTTAGTTTCTGTTTGTTAATATAATAGTAAAGCATTCTTACTGATAAATTGTAGTCGATGCATGATTCTTGATTATTGTTAGATAATTGTTTGTAAAATTGTTTGCGATATATGAAGTACTATGTGACATTCATATAGGCATGTCTTAGAATTGCATATCATGCATTGCATGAAATTAATAATGAAGATAATAAATGAGCATTTTCTATGTGGGTTTGGAGAGTTAAGAAGTTGCTCTGACATAGAAAACAGCCCGTTTGGGAAAGTTTGGAGACTTAAAAGGTTGCTCTTACTCAACAGATTGGTGAGTTCATAGACTGAAGAGGTTGCTCTCACCCAAAAATTAAATAAATGTAAATGTAAGTGGGTTCATTTTTAGTGAGTTCGAAAACTAAAGAGGTTGCTCTCACGTAAAAACGAATTCAAGTGGTGAGTTCGTAGACTAAAGAGGTTGCTCTCACCCAACTTACGGATATATCAGACTTATGCATGTAGGGTTGTTATACATATGGCATCTGCATTTCATTTATATTCGTTACTAGGCAATCGACTCATTATTCTTCATGTGATGTAGGTATCGATTGTGAACCAAATGAGATGAACGTTGTAGAAGTGTGATGCGATGCAATCTTGTGTTACCATGCCCTGATCGACCATGGGGGTTATGGCTCAAAAGAATAAAAGTTTTTTAAATCGCATAAAGACTCTAATTATGGGTTTTAAGTATTTTAAATTATGTTGTTTTTGCAAACAGTTTAAATGTTTTTATTATTCCATGTAATGTACTCTGATATTTTCTTTTAAGTATATTTTAAATGAATTTTAAAATGTTCAAAATTTTTATGAATATGTGAAAAGGCATAAACGGAAATGGGATGTTACACAACATCACTTACTTGGAATTCTTATGAAAGTCTATTTAATCACAATATCCAACTTGTTCCAAAAGTTTTTTTTCCCTTGACATTAAAAAGAATCGAGTTAGTAATAATAAAAAAAAAAAGAAGGGAACTTTTACAACTAATCTATTTCAAGGACTTAAAAACAACTCCATGATTTATTCAATCATCATCCTCACTCATCTCATTCTACTAAGTCCTAATTGTAAAATACATACCTTCAGAGAGCTTGAGAGGAAATATACAAAACTTTGCGGCTCAAGGGAGATTAGGGTTTCACCCCAATCCTTTGTATTTATAAAGCATCAATCTAAAAATATCGTAGAAGAGAATCATGCAAAAAAATGTATCTTGGTGTTATTGTTTCCTTATCGACAGTCTGATGATCTAATCGTAACTGGAAAAATTTGTGAACAATTGTATTTTAAATATCCCATATATTTGTTATAGACGCATGGGATTCTGCTACGAACATCCACTCACCTTTTTTTTTTATAATAAAGGCCACTGTATTTACTGTCTGCTATATACTTTTGAGGCCAAGTAGTTTAGCTTGACCTACCTTTTCCCAATATAATAGAGTTTTGCACTTTCTTCCATATAATACCTCATACAAGGTTATACAAATTGTGCCTTGGTAGTTGTTATTGTAGACGAACTCCACCAGTGGCAGTATTTTATTTTAACTAGCTTGAAATTCAAGTACACAAGCTTGAAACATGTCCTCCAATATTTGAATCGTCCTCTCTAACTGGCCCCCAGTTTGAGTATGGAACGTTGTACTCAAATTCAATTTTGAACCAATAGCCTTGTGTAAATTCTTCCAAAAGGCTATGGTAAACCTTAGAGCACGATCTAACATGATAGAATTTAGTACCTTTTGCAGTCGTACAATCTCTAGGATATATACACTTTGGCTTACTAATTCATCGAATAAGTCATATTGATCGGCCAAAAGTGGGTAGACTTTGATAACCTATCCATGATCACCTATATTGCATTCACAGATCTTGGTAAACTCACAACATGCTTCCATTTTCATTCTGGTTTTGGCAAAGACTGCAATGTTCCTACTATCCTCTGTTGTTCTATTTTTACTTGTTGTTAGATTAAACAAAACACACATTCTTTGCAACATCATTCTTAAGATTAGGCCGCCAATAATGATGCTTCAAATTTTTGTACATTTTGGTACTGCTTGGATGAATAGAAAAAGTAGAAGAGGGACGAAAAATTCTAGCAGAGGCGGGACGAACAGAACAGCCAGGTCAGGGTACTCGATTCTTGGAGAGAACCTGGTTACCCAACCCTAGGCGTGAATTTTTGTGCGAAAGACTTAACGAGAATAATATAAAGCCCAAGCTCAAATCACATGAATTGGGGTCCACAAAGTGATCAACTAGAGACATGATAGCATAATAAAGAAAAATAATGTGCAGGAATTAAATCAAACAACAATAAACTAAAAATTCCAACATACCAAGAATAGATAGATTGGACCAACGGAACTCCACCCATCCACAGGGAGATCGAGACATCCAGCGGGGAACACAAGCTTTGCCCAGATGCCACATGCACAAGACCAATATACCAAATCTACACCCTAACCAGGGGAAAAATTTAGTCTAAGGGGTGAATGACTAACTCAGTAGGGAAATCTATACTAAATACATGCTAAAATTGTTTTGTTTTTCATTTGAAAACCATTTTATGCTTCTCATTTTACCATACATGGATTTTGAACATTTAAAATCTTTTTATCATTTTAAATAATCTGTAATGACCTAGTTTTTCGTAATTCCTCAAAATGCGTCAAATTTAAAACTTTTTAAAGACACCTTTCTAAAATGGTATAAGAGTGCCAAATCGGACCGTTAAAAACCCTTTTCGTATAAAATCATCGCGGGAGCGTTATAAAATCTTTTATGAAAACATAGCGGGTTTATCAAAACATAGCGGAAGCGTAAACAATTCGTTTAAGGAAGAAATACTATACAAATAGATACTGCATTTGAGAAATGAAAATTAACAATTAAATACCACTTAATTACAATCGTTTTCTCTTTTACTCTCTTTATGCCTGGCCAACCACGAGTCGCACGCGTACAAATCCTTCATCTTTGCTTTTTGATCTATTAGTCATCTCCTCGTATGAGTACGTACCTACACCTACACCGTAAGTAAACTGTAAGCCCAAAGGCTTAGTAAGGAAAAGGGTTTATGCAATATGATATGTCTTTCTTTAGTCCCTTTTGGAATGGGGGCCACCCAAATCGATCTTTTCATTAAATCATTGGTTCTTTACTCATACATCGAGCTAGAGATTGGAGGTTGTTCTTTGAGATGGCATAGCTTGATCGGCTTCTAACCTTCTGTGTGCACACTAGTCCATTTTTCCCGACGCGGTAGGGGTGTATCCTAGCTGTCAACCTAGATCCGAACTACCCATCTACCCAAATTCCCATTTTCTTTTTGAGCGTATCCCACCCTCAAGGCGTTATCCCAGTGATAAACGTATCCCGCCCATCCTGAACGTTTTCTTAACATTTTTCCTCACTCATGTGTGTAAGTACCAACCCGAGGTGGCACTCCCTACTTGTTTCTATTATCATGATGCATGTAGACATAACATAAAAGAATGATAATTTAACAACACAAATGGCAAACAACGAATAGCAAGAATAACACTAATGGAAATCACCGAATAGAGAGAATATTACTAATTGGAAGCAAACATAGAAATGAATAGAAGCAACATACGACATGCTTGATTCTACTGAACTTAACAATGAAGAGATAAAAATTTAAACTAGGAGTTCAAATCACGTACAAACGGACATTTCAGGATATTAATATCCCCATGACAATGGGCATCAACCCAAGAGATAAAAATCATCACACAACAAGAATTTAATTTTTTTTTTTCCACAAACCCTTTCTGTAAACAACAGCCTAATAGAAAGGAAGCTGAAACCCATTCAAAAAAATGTAGCAATAACAGAAATCAATCAACGTGGAATAAAACCCAAACTGACATGGAATCTATCTCACAATCCTCCAAACAGAGAATTTTTCATAGAAATCAAAGCAACATATCATTCCACATTATTTTGCAAGGACAGTAGCAAAACAGGGAACCAAATTCACCTAAACTATGGAACAATTTTAAAATCATTTTAAAATCTCAGATTTTACATACCATATGCCTTTGAACATTATTATCCCCTCATTAGAGATTGAATAATTTGTTTGGTATATCAGTGTTTGATCTGATTTAAAACGTACACACTTGGAGTCATCTGCCTATGCCTCTTTTATTCTCTCTAATAATATGGCATTAACGTCATAACAGAATGTGTAGAAGTCAACTGTGACATAATTGCTTTTAAACCAAACTTCTAAATTTCATATTGAATAGTTGGGGGAAATTTTGGCCATAAGGAGAATACTATTGTCGTTTTTCTACTTAACCCATCAACCATTACATTTGTATTTCTCGAATGATATTTAATCTAGCAATCATAATCTTTTACAAATTACAACCATTGTCTCTATCATATGTTTAATTTCTTTTGACTAAAGATGTACTTTAAGCTCTTGTTGTAACAACCCATTTTTCCTTTACTTTCAACATTGTGATTGAAAACACATTTACTTTGTAAAATACATAGCAGAAGATTTTCATTACAAAAAAAACACAGAATTTAAAATTTTTCTCATTAATAAAAGCTTTCCAGTAGAGTGCATAGCAGAAGACTTTACATTTTAATATAAATCATGTTCCTTAATGTCATTATGATGTAAACATTTATTCTATATTATGAACATACCATCTCCATTGTCACAAACCGTATTTTACGTAAGTGTAGAAAATAGTTTTCACGTGTTGCTTAAAATTTGTTTCTAAACCTTCATACAAGTATTAAAATATGATATGTAAAACATTTTATTTCGAGCCATAATCCATCGATTAGTTCGCCAACAACGCAAAATGCTTAACATAACAATACTCCATCAATTGCTATATCCTCCCTATCTTCATTTCACAAGCCCTCATCCATAAATATGATCCTCACCTACATCACTGGACATAAACTATGAGCCTAACGCTCAGTAAAAGATAAAAATATGTTATGTTCATGCTATGCATCTTATGCACCACAAGACCCGATCACTAGAGCTCAGGCCAAAAAACTTATTAAGCTTTTCATGACTTCTTATTTTGCAGAAGGAATTGCCCTAGATGGCCTTGAAGATGAACCAAATCTCGAAGACAAGGAAAGGCCAAAGCACTTGATCATTTGGAATGTCCATGCAATACACACTGCTAAGAATCCACCCGAAGGCTAAGCATGCATTCACAATATCGTGCTTACTTGTGGGGAAAGTTGAAGATATGGTAAGATAACATTATTCAAGGAACCCTAGCTGCTTAGTAGATGGTATAAACGCATGTGCTATCATTTTGGAATATTTTTGAAGAATTAGATGTTCTCGGCTATGCTTGTTAGCCGAGAACCTTATTTTTTGTTTGTTTTACTATGATGTTGTTTATGTAATTGTTACATTAGGGCAACCCTTGTGGGAGTATTTATACCCTCATTAAGCATTTAAATTTTTAATTTAGAATTATTAGCTGAAAATTTTGTTGAGTTGGAGAGTCCTCTATTGACCGTCTATTTTCAAGGTGTGAACCAATAAAGTGAGAGACTCCCATTGATCCACCACGTTTTTTGGCATGTCTTGAGGTGGATTTCTTACACTAGTCTTCCCTTCATCTCTTTCTAGAGGTGAACATCCATAGAGGAAGATTAAAAAACTTGTCGCAACCCAAGTTGGAGTGATTTCTTTGAGGAACCCATTTGAAGTCAAAAGGTGCCACCATTACACCTTTTAAGACCAGCTTGTAAGTGTCTATGTATTATATCTTTTCCTATACAAACTGGACTCTAATTTTAGGAGGGCTAACTTTACATCAGTAGAGAAGTGCGTGGTCCAAATTTTGCACAATTTGGACATGTAGTGATTGACTTATGGCTATTCCAATTTCAGGCTCAGAATTGCCATATTGGTGCCCTTACAGCCAGATTTGGTCGCGATTTCATATATTTGTCTCCCATGGTTCTTTCTGTGTGATTTTTGGAGGGTGTTCTCTACTCTCATTAGATTTATTTTGGTTTAAATTTGGTGCCATTTGGACAGGAAGTGTGTAAGTTGTGGTTTATCCTTTCCTGCCCAAAAACTGTCTTGTGGTACCATTTTGGGAAGTGACTTTTTGCATTCGCATATCTTCCTCTTCTTTTGGAATTTTTTGTATGATTTTTGGAGAGCACATTCTAATCTGGCATTACTGGTTGTGGTTTTAATTTGGTGTTGATTGGATTTTAACTAAACAAGCTACATATTTGGAAATTGGATATTCTGTTTTCAAAATCCGATACCGCCCTCTCCCGAGTGCTTGTTCAAGAGTTGCACCCCTGGGTGTAGCATTTGGTATCAGAGCAAATTTTTCCCTGCCCTCATACTCTGTGATTAGTAATTTTGATTTCTTAAGATGATGACAAGAAGTGGAGATAATGCTGCCCTCAATAGAGAAGCAAACCGACCAACCAACCAAGCACTTGAAAAACCAATAAATGAGGCTGAGAATAGCATACAAGGCCAATTAGATGAGATTCGTGGCATGATGTCCAAATTACAGTAGAGGTTGGAAGATTTTTCAAACCAACATGTGAGGGATAATAGAACCCCTAGGCAAAGGAGGAGAATGAGCACTTCTATTGACACTAGAGGCTGTGAAGATCGTGGCCAAGATGAAGAGTATATAGAAAATTATATGGAAGAAATGCATAGTCTGAGGAGGAGGTCTTATGCTAGAGATGATATGAGGCACATTAAGGTGTCTATTCCCCCTTTTAGAACTTCCTAGATTGGTTGGAGAAAGTTGATAAAGTTTTTGCTTGTTATGAGTACACGGAAAAGGTCAATTTGTAAATGGTCACTTTAGAGCTTTTGGGTTATGCAAGTTTGTGGTGGGAAGATTTAAAAGCTCAAAGGAAACGTGAAGGCTATGATGAGATTCAAAGTTGGAGAATGATAAAGACCTTAATGTAGAAAAGATTTGTCCCAATGCATTACAAGTAAGAGCTCTTCCTTCAAATTCAAAATCTGACGCAAGGGTCACAATCGGTTGAGGAATATCTAACCAAATTTGAGACACTTAAAATTAGATGTGCTTTGGAGGAACTGAGGGAACAAATCATGACACAATTTATAAAGGGGCTTAAGAAGGAAATTGGAGATGTGGTAGAGCTTCAGCCCTATGAGAATATAGATGGTGTTATTCAATTAACTTTGATGATTGAAAGACAAAGAAAGGGGAAAAATCAAAGAATCAAGCTCTCGGCCATTCAAAACAATGCACTTCCCTACAAGCCTCAAGCAAAATATGATGATAAAAGCACAACCTTGAAGTTGCATGAAAGCAAGAGTTTTGAAGAAAAGAAAACAAGTGGAGATGCCACAAAACCATGGTCAAAAGACATCAAGTGTTTCAAGTGCCTCAGCCTAGGGCACATTGCTTCTCAATGTCCTAACAAGCATATTATGTTGATTAGAAGTTGATGCACCCCAAGGTCCTATCATTCGGACCCGAGCCAATAGGCTCATTGCTTATAGAATTAGTTACTATTTTGCAGGATTAAATAAACTAGAAGAACTTGAGCATGAACCAACGCATGATGACAAGGAGGCTCCTCGACATTTAGTCATATTTTGATCGAGGACAATTCAGAATTCACTTCTATGGAAGCTTGGAGAACGGCCCAACAACCTTGGACTTAGATAAGCCCACACACTTAATCAAATGGGTGGGACCAAGTCCAATTGAAGAAGAAGAGAAAGCCCACACATCCTTGGCCCAATTGTTCTCCTTAAATGTATTAGGTGGCATTGGAATTACTAAAAGAACTTTACATCTTCCTAGGTAAGCCTTGTCTCACCAAAGAATGATCTAGAGATGGCAATTCATATTCCAAGATACTCTTGTAGTTTTTTAGACTCTTTTGATTTCCCTAGGTGATGAATCTTCCCTCTTTCACATCCCCCTTCTTCTAAGTAATTAATGTTTGTCTAGATTTGCTAATGACCTTTTCTCTTCTTAGGTGGTTGTTTATTAGCAACTATTTATTACTTGCATTGTAACTTGTGTCCAAAATGGGTTATATATGCCCAAGTTTTGTAATTCAAAAGACAATCAATTTTGAATAAAAAAAACTCTTGTGTTTCGTTTGTGAAATTCTTTCACTCTCTTTTTGCTATCCCTTATTTTGGTGAGTCATATCCAAATTGAGTGTTAGTAGGTTTGGTGAGTCATATCCAAACCGTAGCTTGGTGAGTCATATCCAAGCTAGCCTCCATTTTTCTTAGTGAGTCATATCCAAGCGAAGTGTAAGTGTACATCAATTAACTTGATCCCTCAAGTTAATCCTCTCTCCATCAACTTAGCAAGGTGAGCAAAGTCCAATCCATCAAGAATAAGTCCAAGCACCCCTACAGGTCTCCCTTGTTCCTTTGTTCGCATTCACACTCTTCCAAACCCCTATTTGGAAACACATAGATTGAAGTTAACCGATTGCCCAATGGCCTTGTTTTGTCTTGTGCATTTTTGGGGCACATCATTTGGTATCAGAGCCTGCAAATTTCCAGGTTCCCTTGCTTCTATTTTATTACTTTGATATTTGGATAACTTGGTCTTCTCTTATGATGAAACGAGGCTACCAGTATGCGAGATATTACAATAAAGAAGAAAATGAGTTATTGCCATCTATCCCAACTTTTGACGGTTCAGTCATTGCCGAAGACTATTTGGAATGGGAAGGCGAGGTTGACAAAATTTTTCTACGGCTGTATTTTTCAGAAAGGAGCACAGAAAAAAATTATTTCTTGAAAGCTTCAAGGAAGAGGTTCAAGATGGTGGGACAAACTAATTTCCTATCGAAAAGAAAACGGAGAAGAAGACATCAACATGTGGCATATGATGAAGAAATACTTAAGAAGAAAATTTGCTCCATCCGCAAAGAGATTTTCTAAGAGTCAATGACCTGAGCGCCAGGAGTGGAAAGTCATTTTAAGTAAGGTCAGTCAAATAATAGACAGCATGAGTGATAATCTGGCATTGATACAAAAGTCTAAACATTCTTCCACATTACAAGGCGAGAGTCATATTGCGGTGGTAGAAGAATCCGACAAGATTAAGGAGAATATTGTGGAAGAGGAATGTAAAGATAACTCTTTGGCAGCAACTAAGGAAGAAGAAAAGCTTGTGGGGTGGTCATATTACCTGAAGAAGGACCACTACTATCTTTGGATTTTCAGAGCATGAAAGCAGAGTTGTTTGAAGAGGAATGCTCTGAGTCGAAAGACCTTGTTGACAAGAATGTTTCCTCGGTACTTATTCTGAAAGAAAAAAAGTGTTCATGGAAGAATGTTGCAAACAAGAGGTTGATATTCCCCAAAATGCACAAAGAAACAATTCCCTCAAAAGAGCTCAATTGGTTAGCTTATAAACAAGGCAGTAACTTCCAACAATCGTATCTTCAATTTCATACAGCCAAAAGCATCCAAACTTTATCAAAGAGGATAATGTAATTCAAAACACTCGTTCAAATTCATTGTGGAATGCAATTTATACACTGAACAAGGTTCTATCCTAAAAACAGTTTTCTCAAAACAGGAATGGCGACCAGCAAGGAAACGGGCATTAAAACAACAACTTCCAATCCAAATCATAACAAATTGGTATCAAAATCTTCGTATTCCAAAAGAAATTACAACATTAAAATTTCAGAATCAAAATTAGAATAATCACAGAGATATGGGCAAAGGAACAAGCTGTTCAGAATTCATCGACTAGCCATAAAATTTGAGTACTGAAATTAGACTGAATGTAACTCGAGTTGCATACAGAATCTGGACCTCAAATTTACAAGTTAAATAGCAATTAACCTATGTCAAAATACCTCCAAAAATCCCTTTCATAGTCGACGCACACACAGAGTTATGCGTGAGAGAAGTCACTGCTCGGATTTAGGGCTTCCAAAAAAATAGTTTGTGGCAATCTTGGAATAACTCAAAGAAATCCAAGATGTCGACTCCAAATCACCAAATATCACTCAAAACTTCATAAAAATAGAGGAGAAATTAACTTAGGTAGAAAATATAGCAAGAGCCTTCAAGAAGAATGAATAGAACTCTGAGCACCAAGCTGATCCGTAGATCCCTGACTCGGCTTAAGGGTGCGACTTGTTCGGGTGATTCGAAGAACACCTCTCCACCTTGGGTTGTGCTGTGATCTTCTAACTCCACACCCCAAGGACAACTCCAAGAGAAGTTGCTGGAAGAGCTAGTAATGATCTTCCCCTCCTAAATCACACAAGAACAAAGAGGAAGATGTTTGATGGAGATTGTGCCGTGAGGCAAAAACCGACCACCTTGAGAGCTAGAGAGAAATCTCCAAGCAAAGATGCAATATCAAATTAGGGTTTTCCAAGTTCCTAAAAACCTTCATTAGAGAGGTATAAATACCATCTAATGAGTCACAAATGAAAATTACACATTTGCCCTTAATTAATCAAAATTTGGGCGTGAGGGCTCGGTTTACATGCAAACCGAGCACCTCAAATCTAACAATCACAAAACGATTTAACATTCTCAAAATATAACTCCTAACCAGTCATCAAATAATTAATACATCTAGAATCATAAAGTTAACATGGATCTTTCATAAAATATGTTCATTTGACCTTGTTATCTTCGATCAAAGGGAATGCTTCTAAATCTGGACAATATGGCTCAAGCCGATCGTGGATTGCATGGCTCCATGTGAGAGCATGACGTGGAACTTCTTTGTCTTCATGCATCAGCTTCTACGTAGACTCCAATGAATTGTTATTCCCTGCAAAATAATAAAAGGGTTAGAAAACAAAAGAGCCCTTGGCACGGCTCAGGTGATAGGATCTTGGGGCACATCAGAGGTGCTTGTCCTCTTAGAATGTCAAGATCCTCCATCTCTCCAAATTCATAAAATTGGACTTCCAAGGGAGCCAAACTTCTAGGACCAACAAGTAAGGTACTTACCGTCGAATTCCTTAATTGATTTGGATTTTAATATTGGATGGGTAAAGAATAATGATGATATGGACTGCTATACCACTTGGGATTGGAAATGTTATCATTGATGCTCATGTTAATCACTCTATATATCCTGGGATTTCAATTGAAGTTGATAACTTTAGCATGCCTAATGAGAAGATGGAAGACTGTTTGTTTGTTGCTTATTATGGACAGTCAAAGATGGAAGTCATTATGCTTGGTTTCAACCAGAATTGTCCATTTGATCCGGGTGGAAGGAATGAAAAGAATATAATGATGAATACTCATTGGATTTGAGGAAAAATCCTTTTGAACCCGGGAGTATGGTGCACCACAAGGTCCTATCATCCGGACCTGAGCCAATAAGCTCATTGTTTATATAATTAGTTACTATTTTGCAGGATTGAATAAACTAGAAGAACTTGAGCAAGAATCAATGCATGATGACAAGGAGGCTCCTCAACATTTAATCACATTTTGACTAAGGACAACTAGGAATTCACTTCCATGAAAGCTTGGAGAACAGCCCAACAACCTTGGACTTAGATAAGCCCACACACTTAATTAAATGGGTGGAACCAAGTTCAATTGGAGAAGAAGAGAAAGCTCACACATCCTTGGCCCAATTGCTCTCTTTAAATGTATTAGGTGGCATTGGAATTACTAAAAGAACTTTACATCTTCCTAGGTAAGCCTTGTCTCACCAAAGAAGGATCTAGTGATGGCAATTCAAATTCCAAGATTCTCTTGTAGTTTTCTAGACTCTTTTGATTTCCCCAGGTGATGAATCTTCCCTCTTTCTCATCCCCCTTCTTCTAAGTAATTAATGTTTGTCTTGGTTTGCCAATGACCTTTCCTCTTCTTAGGTGGTTGGTTATTAGCATCTATTTATTACTTGCATTGTAACTTGTGTCCAAGATGGGTTATATGTACCCCCCCCCCCCCCCTTCCTTTTTGTAATTCAAAAGACAATCAACTTTGAATCAAAAACTCTTGTGTTTAGTTTGTGAAATTCTTTCACTCTCTTTTTGCTATCCCTTATTTTGGTGAGTCATATCCAAATTGAGTGTTAGTAGGTTTGGTGAGTCATATCCAAACCGTAGCTTGGTGAGTCATATCCAAGCTAGCCTCCATTTTTCTTAGTGAGTCATATCCAAGCGAAGTGTAAGTGTACATCAATTAACTTGATCCCTCAAGTTAATCCTCTCTCCATCAACTTAGCAAGGTGAGCAAAGTCCAATCCATCAAGAATAAGTCCAAGCACCCCTACAGGTCTCCCTTGTTCCTTTGTTCGCATTCGCACTCTTCCAAACTCCCATATCAAACACTTCTACATAGCATTTTCTCCATCCTAAATGATCTTAACCATTCCCAAATTTCATCCAATAGTTCTTATTGCATCCGGTCCTTCCTACACATATTTTCTTTAATCCTAAAACATAAAAAAGCTATACCAACAATTACAATTTTCTTTAACCATGAATTATTACACATTACTTCTTATTAATTCTAACACACTCAGTTTTCCTAATTTTTCAATAATTTCTATTTTATTTGATTATTTGTAAAACAAAATTCATTATTTTAACTTTCCTAATTCCATAACTTATTTAATCATCCTTTATTTTAACTTTCCTAATTCCATAACTTATTTAATTATTTTAATAATTTTATTCCTTCATGAAAATTCCTCAATTGTCAATAATTAATCTATTTAAATTCTAAATTGTCACATTACATAATTAAACTATTCAAAAAATCAGGTTATTACATTTTCCGTGCATGGTATTGGATTTGATCTGATTTGTTTATTAGAGATGATGAATCCTCTTTTATGCTTTGTGTTGTCTTGGTATCAAAAGCATTATGACGCTATCCCCAGGCATTGGAGACATGTCCTTGGATTTTGAATCCCTAAAGTAAAACAGATAATGAGGCAGTGATGGTGCGCTCCTTGGGTTTTGAATCCCTAAATCTAGTCTGGGTATTTTGTCACATAGATTGAAGGTTGTTAATCCCTGAGTTTTACTCGCATAGTAAGTCTTTTCATTTGATGAGCGGTTATGTCGTCGCACAACTATACTCGTCGAACACCCTTGGTTATTGCAATATAATGGGTTATTAGGTGCTGAGCAATTTATTGCCGAAAATCTTATCTAATACTCAATTCTACGGGTGGTGTCAATGTCTGGTCTTCAGATATTCAGCCACTCATGTGATGCTACAAGGTCTTCAAAGCACTGTTACTTTGATTCCTTCTGTCTCATGAGGTGATAGCTGGTCTTCAGATCATCGTCTTTCTATGATGGTGTGCTGGAGGGGTCCCCGGAGTGACTCTTCTTTTTCACTAGGATGGTGTTTTCTTTAAAAGCAAAAGTGGCTTATTTTTAATATAGATCTCTATGAATCCAACATTATTTGATAATTTCCTATCAATGGCTCGATATAATTTACCTACTGAATTAGTTACTCAACTCAAATAACACTTTCCCCTTCCAAGTAAGGACAAGAGCGGCTAGGAGTGCTGAACTGGAAGACTATTTTGTCATGTTTTACTTCAAAGTGTTTTTAGTTTTATTTTCTAGTGAGGGTTAATTTATTTGGATTTGTATAACACTATTCGGAATGGTCAGGACTTTTTACACAATACATTAACTTTTTTTTTATTTTATACACTATTATTCTCATGATTGCTATACGGACCTTGCCCCAATTATTTGGGTTTGTGCTTGAAATTATACTAAGTTTTCCGATGACAACCTAGCATTGGGTTGGGCAGTCGGGTCCTCTCCGAGGATCAGATCACCTGACCTAACATTTCTCTTTGGCCTTCTTCCTGGGCATGACACTGTTGAATAGCCTCGTCGAGTTTTCATATATGGCAACCCACAAAATAAAGTTTTGGAAAAACCATGAATACTGTTTAGAAAGCAATAAATCTCTACCTCAACGATGCTTGCTCCTCCTACCAACAAAATCATCATTACATAACGGACTTAACATTAGGAATCCCAGTCAAAAACTCAAGGGAAAAAAAATCAAGGAATGGGTCCTATACTGAAACAAAGAACCCAACTCAAAAAGAATGACACACGATTGCCGAACGACCAGTGCAAACATCCAGTCCAAAAACGAGTTTTAGTGCGGACATCCAAAGTTGTGCATCTTGGGGATGCAAAAATAGAATATGCAGACATCTACATTTTCATGAAAACTAGCGCTCCCACAGACACACGTCTTTTTACAAAAGTTTGTGTTTCTACAAATATGTGTGTTTCCACAAAAGCCTTCACTTCCACGGACACGTGTCTTTTGCAGACACATGCTTTCCACAGACACATACATATCCTTGTGTTTCCATGGAAGCCTTTGCTTCTGTAGATACGTGCATTTTCGCAAAAGCCTTCACTTCTGCAGACATGTGTCTCTTTGTAGACAAGTGCTTGTCCTTGTGTTTTCTTGGAAGCCTTCACTTTTGCAGACACCAACCTTTCGTGCACACGAGTGTATCCTTGTGTTTCCACGGAAGCCTTCTCTTCCACAGACACGTGTGTTTTTTGCGAAAATATCTGCCTTTTGTGGATACGTGTTTGTGCTTCCATGGGTAAATCTCCAACGGCATACCACGAAGAAATATGCCTCTTTTTGCCAATTTTTGGCCCTCAAATGACCTAAACATTTGCATAGACTTTAAATCTACCCAACAATGCAGAGAAAAATCAATGGATTCAAGTTTTCAAACTCGAATTTGAAAACAACATAGAACTCAATCCTTAAACATGAAAACTAAGAGAAAGAAATGTCCTACCCTCGAAGTCTCTTCACAACAATCACATATCGAAACTTTAAGAATATGAATCCAATGTCAGATTGACATTCTTCTCTGACTCAGTTTCTACTCTCTCTCTCTCTCTCTCACCTATTCTTGCTAGTGGCCAAAATGAAGGGAAATAGGGTTTCTCTTGCCCTTATACAAACTTAACTTTTATTATCACACGATGACACTCAATTATACTAATTTAACCCATTGACCAAATTTTTCATGTGGACTATTAAAATTTGAGAAAGGAAAATATAGGTCAAAGAAGATTACATGACTGAGGATGACTTAGAAAGTTTACATGGAAATTTATTTACAAAAAAATGTTGGGTTTTACAATTTTGCTAGTTAAAAAAAAGGATGAAACTTGGCTTTTTTGTGTCAATTGCAGAGCCTTGAATAATATTACAATTAAGATAAATTTCTCATTCCAACTATTGATGAATTGCTGGATGAATTATGGGGAGCAATGTTTTTAGCGAAGTTGATCTACGAGCGGGTTATCATTAAATTTGTAATACCCTGACTGTTCATAATATAATTTAATAAGGATAATTTGAAAGTAATTAGGAGTATTTTGATTAATTAGATAATTTTTGGAGAATTACCAAAGACGTATTCGCTATATTATAATTTATGGAAATTTATGTAACTAAGATAAATGCTAATATAATGAATTAAATTATAATGTTTGGGGATAAATAATTTAGAAGGAAAAATTAAAAGAAGAAAATGAGATTATTGGAATTTGAAATGTGAGAGGTCAATTAATTAGGGGGATAATTTAAGTGAAATATAGAATAAAAATGGATAAATTAAGGGGGAGATATGGAAGGCATGAACCGGTTCAGTAGAACCGATTCATGCCATTTGTTTTGGTTCTAGAACGCGAAAGAAGAAAAGGAAGGGGGAGAAGAGAAATTGGCCTTCGGCCATTTCGCGAACAAAAGAGAAAAAAAATGAGAGAGGGAGAAGGGTGAGCGATGGTGAAAAGGAAGGAGACCGTGAGCGAAGGAGAATGGCGGGAGGCCTCAAGTGGTCCTCTCCTGCGTCGTGACAGGGAGTGAGTCACTGTTTGGCAAGCTGTTGGCGACGATTGAAGCCTCGGTTTTGCAGGATGGATCGGAGATGGATCGGACCAGCGTCGAACGTTGACACTCTGTCAATTCTGGTGGCTGGCATTCAGGGAATGGTGACGACAATGGGTTGGCAACGGAGATGAGGTAGCAAGCGAAGCTGGATGCGTTGGGAAGTTTGGGGAATTGCTGGTTCATGCAAGACCGGCCGAAGGCCGTGGTCCAGCTTGTGGTCAGGTTTGAACCGATTGTCCTTGCTCTGGAAATCGACAGCTTGGACGTGGGGGGTATGGTGCAGGCATAGCGAGGCATGACTTGTGGCAGGATATGGGTGCTTCTTTGGAGGAATTGAAATGCCAAGATGGAGGAGAGATAGAGCAAAATTGCTCTCTAGAGGTTGAGCCGAGAGCTGAAGAGGCGAGGAGCTCTATGGAGGGAGTTGAGGGCCGAGTGCTTTTGGCAAAAATGAAAAGAAAGACTGAGAGAGATAGAGTGTGGGAAGAGGCTCTGAATGGAATTGAAAAGCTGTGAGATATTTCTTCAACTTTATCCTAGATTTATATGGATATTCATGCTCTGTTATTAGACAATAATTGGATAAATACTCTGCTGTTGATGGATTAGTGTTCTAGTAAAAGATAATGCTTTAATCACTGCCTCTTGGGTTTTATTTGGACAATAACTGGTTGTTGCCCTCTGTTGTCTGTTGCTAGTTGTGGAAAATATAATAGTGATTGTCTGTTGTTGGTTGTGGAAAATATAATAGTGAAGATTATGTTGGTTTATGTTGGAATAGAGTTCCGTGTTAATCGGAAGGGTTATATTCTATGTTATTGATTGGTTCTGCCTCAGATTAATTTACGAAGACATTATGCATGCATGTTGAATTACATTCATGCATTGTGGGATTAAAGATAAGTATGTTGAATGATAGGTGATACTCTATTAATGGAAATGTTCCTGTTGGATATTGTCTGGATGAGTTATGAAGTATATGCTTTGTAGTTTCTTTGACTGGATTACTACTCCTTGGTTCCCTAAGATATTTAAATTTGATATTGGTCTATGCACGGTTTCAGTTACGAGTAGTTCAGATGGGTGATGTTCGTTTTAGGCATTAGCAGGTTCCTAGAATTACTACGTAATTAATGATAAGAAAAGGATGAAATTTATAAGTAGTAATTATTACTTATAGATATTTTTAATTATGAAGGTATTGGAAAAGTAAAAAGAAGGATAGCGATTAAGTGCAATACGCGATAAAGTCTTGAGGTAAGAATTTGGGTAGAGTCTTGGCCATCAAAGCCCTACCCATAAGTAGTGTGCGTGAATAGAGTTTCTTTGTTGTTGATATTCTTTGTTAATTGTGTACTTTCCCTTACTGCTAGTTTATATAGTTAGTTGGTAATGTTTGCTATGAAGTATAGCATGATGAACCATAAGTTTGAAATTATGAAGAATGATGAACTAAGACGATGACTCTGTTCTAGGAATATTTGTTGCTGTTTTACTTGCTGTGACATTTGGTTAATACTGTCCTGCTATTTCTAGTGTTCTCCGTTATTGTTTCACTTCTTGCAAAATGGGTTAATCTATTCATGTTGAATAGTTGTCTAGAATAACATTGATAACAATAACTCTAATCCGAGTATGTAATTGGTAACAATAACTCTAACCTGAGTACAATAATAATTGTAGCAATAAACCTTAATTGTAATAATGACCCTGACTACCTGAGTATGTTAATTAATTAGGATGACTACCCAAAATAATAACTAACTAGAGTAATAATCGTAACCTTTCTTGAGCATGTAAATTAACTAGGATAACTAACTATAATCATAATCTTTCTTGAGCATGTAAATTGACTAGGATAACTAATTAGAAGAATAATAATTGTAATATTTCTTGAGCATATAAATTGACTAGGATAACAATTGTATGAGCATGTAATTTAACTATGTTATGCCATGTTTAATCAGCATGTTTAATTAACTAACTAGAATAATATTAGCACGTTAATTAACTAAGTAATGCCATGTTTAATTAACTACTAAACTATAACCAATTTGAGCATGTTTAACCAAGTAATCAATTAATCTTAGTAGTGTCAAATTCCTTTACTGATATTTTGTATATTGTCTTTTACTGCAATTTCCTTTACTATAAATTTTATAATTTGATGTTTTACTTTATTAGAGAATAATAGAGAAGATGAAAGAATAATGAACTAAGCATGAACGAACTAAGAGTTTCATTGACTATGATTCTACTCTGCGAATACATGTTTTATCTTTCCTTCTGTAGTGATAGTTTTCATACTGCTTTACCCTGCTATCGTGTCCTGAAATTTAATGTTATTGTCTTTTTTGTAAACCTGAGCATGTGTAATTATATTACAATAAAATCATGTTAATCAACTAGACTCCACTAATTTAAGCATGATTAGCTAACTAGGATGAAAGCATGTAATCAATTCTTAAGCATGTTAATTAACTAGGATAACTAACTAGGATCGCTAAATTATGCTTTACTTTCAGATGCACGTCAATCGTTGCTTCTTCCCTTATAAGCACAGTTATTCATATATATATGTGCAGTTCAATCATTCTTTACTTTCATTTCAATGCGTTATTCAATAATTGTTACCTTCATTTATATGTGTTATTCAATTATTCTCATTTACTTTCTTTTATATGCGCAATTCAATTATGTTAATGTTACGTTATTCTGCATCATGTATCATGTTATGTATTAGAGAATGTATCATCATGCATTATGTGAATAGAAACAAATAGGGAGTGTCACCCTGGGGGTGGTACTCAGACATGCATTATGTGAGGAAAATGTTAAAAAAAATGAAGAAAAAGAAAAGAAATAGGGAGTTGGGAGCGGATCGATAACGGATCTAGTCTGCAGCTAGGTGAAGCCCCTAGTTGCAAGTAGAAGGTTAGATCCAATCAACTATACCATCCCATATTGGTCCTTCAGTCTCCAACTCGATGTACGAGTAAGAACGAACGAACGAACGTAATAAAAGGATTGGTTTTGGGCGGTACCATTCCAAAAGAACTAAAGAGATGCATATCATACGGCATAAACCCTTTTCCTTACTGGGCCACTAGGCTCACGTCTTATTTGTGGTGTAGGTACATGTACGTGGAAATAATGCACAGCTCGAGAAGTAAGGATGAAGAATTTGCACGCGCGGAATTTGTGGCTAGCCAAGCTAAGTGAAGTAAAAGATAAAGTGGTTTGTAATTAACATGTAATGCTTTGTTTAGTATTTCTTCCTTAAACAAATTATTTACGCTTCCACTATATTTTGATGAACCCACTATAATTCTTGATTTGACTTCCACTGTATTTTGGTAAAAGATTTTATAACAATTTTCATAGAATAAAAAGAGCTTTAATGGTCCGAATTTCGAAAAGCACTCTGATTATATTTCTAATAAAAGGTTTTCCTTTGTTTATCAATGAAAAATTTTAAATCTAAAGCATTTTAAAAAGGGTTATAAAAAGTTGGGTCGTTACAAAATCTACATGTGATCTAATGATGTTGAAAAAATTGCTTTCAAGAAGCATGAAGGCCAATATGAATTCCTTGCCATGCCTTTTGGGTTGATGAATGTACTTGCAACCTTTCAAGGAGTTATGAATTACGTTCTTAAACCATTCTTACGGAAATTTGTGGTTGTTTTTTTTTTATGACATTCTCGTATATAACAAGAGTAGAGAAGCTCATTTGTTACATTTTGATCAACTATTATTATGTTTACAGTAAAATTGATTTTATGCTAAAATGAGTAAGTGCACTTTTGCCCAAACCTCTATTAACTGTCTAAGGTTTGTAGTTTCAGTTGCAGGTGTTCAACTGGAGTAGAAGAAAATCGAAGTTATTATGCAATGGAGAGCTCCACAATTTGTCAAACAACTAAGAAGCTTTTTTAAGATTGACAGATTATTACAAAAAAATTTGTTAGGAATTATGTATCTATTGGAAGTCCTTTAAGAAATTTATTGTAGAAAGATACTTTAAAATGGAGCAAAGATGTTGAACTTACATTTACTAAGTTGAAACAGGCAATGACTTCAACTCTAGTGTTGGTTTTGCTGGATTTTACCAAACAGTATGTAATTGAAATAGATGTGAGTAGAGTTGGAACTAGCACTGTGTTGTTGCAACAGGGACATCCAGAAGCTTATTTTACCAAAAAGTTGACACCAAAGTTGTAAAAAGCAAGCACTTATGTTAGCGAAATGTTCGGTATAGTTGAAGCTATGAAAAAGTGGAGACAATATTTGTTGGGTTACCATTTCTTATTAAAACTGATCAAAAGAGTATTAAAGAATTGATGATTCAAACCATTCAAACTTTAAGCAGCATGTTTTTCTTATCAAATTAATGGGATATAATTTTGAAATCGTATATAATCTAGGCAAAGCTAATAAAGTTGTTGATGCACTTTCTAGATAGGAAGAGGGTGAATCAAGCAGTGGTGTTACTTCTTTCTTTGCCTTAAGTCAACTTTATTGTAAGTTGTTGGATAGCATTAAGAAGGAAACAACAGAATTATAGGAACTATGCCAACTTAAGAATGCAATTGAACAAAATCTTGCAGATTATCCTCGACATAGATTAATGAATTGTTTGATTTTTCAGCAAGGGTGAATTGTTATTTCAAAACAATCTGCTTTTAAAACTGATATTATGCGTGAATTACATCCTACTCCTCAAGGAGGTCTTACTAGCATTAATAAAATAGTGGCCATAATTATTTTTGGCCTAGATTACGTAAAGATGTGCAACAAATTGTTGACATTTATTTGGTTTGTCAATAGACTAAATATGATATGTGAAAGCAAGGAAAAATGTTACAACCATTGGTCATTCCATCTCAAATTTGTGAGGAGTTGACCATGGATTTTATTACGAGACTATTAATATCTCATGGATTTTTAGTAATTCTAGTGGTAGTTGATAGACTAGCCAAATTAGCTCATTTAATTTCCCTTAAAGTTCTATATTCTTTAGGAAAAAAATTGCTGACATTTTTTCACAAAACTTTTGTAAGTTGCATGGTATTCCTCAAACAATAGTTATTGATAAAGATCCAATCTTTATGAGCAAAATTTGAAAAGAGTTACTGAAGCTTAGCAACACTACATTATTATATAGTAGTGCATATCATCCACAAAAAGATAGTGAAACGAAGTTAACAGATCAAATTTTAAAGCAGTATTTGCGCTACTTTGGTATGGATTTTCCAGCTAGGTGGTATAAGTTTTATATTGGGCTTAATTGTATTACATACATCAGTTCATTCATCTATTGGAAAGTCTTCGTTTGAGATTGTATATGGTAGAGTTCCATCAGCTTTACAACATTGAGGACAAAGTTACTTTTCAAAGGGATACAAAATGTTATTGCAAAACCAGTAGCAGAGGCATATTCAAATTGGCAAGAAGGCGTTCAGCAGGAAGAAAGAGAGAGAGATGAGCAGAAAAGAAGAAGAAATAAGCCTAATTGGCTTAAGGATTTTGTGTAAAAAATCTGTAATAGCAATAACTGTTTTTCAATGATATAAAAAGTTGTAATTGTACAATGTAGAGGATTACAAAATTCTTTCAAGAAAAATAAAATTAGCTTCTTCTTTCAGTTTTCTCTCTTCTCTATTAGTTATTACAGAGTGCAGTAACATTTTCATTCTTAACTCATCATACCTTCAATACATTACATCAGAATCATACCATTACCAAACTTATTAGGTACATGTTGCATACACCAACCCATATAATTAACTAGGGGTGTGCTAAACCGAACCAAACCAGAACAGGTCATTTCAGTTCGGTTTGGATCGATTTTGCACACCGTTAAACTGATTTTCGGTTTAATTTGTTAAGAACACAAAATTTTGGTTTTGTTGTGGGTTTTTCTTTCTCAAATCCCGATAGCACCAAATTCTAGTGCTCACTTCGTCTTCTTGCGCTACGCCTCTCGCGTTCGCTTGTTGTGATTCGTGATGACAGAGATAAGCTCATAAATTGACAATTTTCCTTCTTCATCTTCCTTTTCTTTAGATTCTCTCTTTCTCTCTCTTAACTTTTTTGTCATTTTCTCTGTTTTTCCACCAACTCTATTAATGGCTTCTACTCCTTTCTTGTAACACCTCAACTTTTTAAGTTGGATAATTATCAGGGTATTACCGAGGACGTGTTGGGAGCGTTAAGTCTAGGGGTATTTTCGTTATGTTTTCCCCATGTACGCGATGTAATTAAAGGATGGGGTAAGTAGGACATTACGTTGCGTATTTATATGAGTCATTTTATGACGTGTATTTATGGAGAAAATATTATAGGATAGTAGTTAAGTGGGAAAAATGTGAAGAAAGGTTGTCCAAGGCATTTTCGGACGCTTGCAGATGACACTATGGACGCATTATGTCATCTGTAAGTGCATTGCATAGCGTCTCCGACACTTGGGACGCATCCAAGACGAGAATTTGTGTCCCAATGTGTTTGGAAGTCGACTTCTAAACGCATGTGAACGACCTTGCGAACGACCTTGAGGACGAGAAGTGTCGTCCGCAAGGGCATTGCATGTCATCCTTAACCTGGGAATGACTCAGGACACGATTTCACGTCCTGACTTCATTGTGTCGTGGAGTTTCGGACGAGGTCTCGAATGGTGCGGACATGAGATGCTTCGTCTGCATCGAATCTGTCCAAACTCTGTGGACTTTCGGACGAGTCTGCATGAGCTGCGTCCAATTTGCCTCTGTCCGATTTTGGGACACTTTCGGATGCATGCAGACGCTACGTGCGGACACCATTTTGCATCCGAATGTCACCTGTGGACAGTACAGACCAAGACAAGGACACCATTCCTCATCCGTGAAAATCATTCTGCCTTAGGAGTTTTACTCTTGCGGATGAATGCAGACAAGACCACTGCATCCGAACTTGTCTGAAGCAGCCCAGATTTGCGACAATAAAGGATTTAAAATTAGAAGGAGAACGACCCTTAACCAATTAGAACGCAACCCCTGACAGCAAACCCTCCTCCAGACCACGCGTAGCCGACCTCCCTGCCCCCTACACTTATGATTTGTTCCGCCTCCCAGGTATAAGCTTCCTCTCCCCTCTCCTATTCAGTATTTTCCCCATTTGAGTGAGAGAGTGAAGGTCCGAGAGAGAGGGCTTCTGAAGGTGGGAAGTTGTGAGTTAGCCATTTGTGGGTTTGCATTTGCGATTAAGCGTGAGACGTGAGAGAGTGAGCTGTAGTGTGGAGTGTTGTCTGTGAAGCTTGGAGTTGGAACAACCGTGAAGGCTTGGATTTCCTTGTTGTCCCTATTGTGTTATCGGTTTAGGTAAGGAATTAGAGGTGTCTTGGTCAGTGGAGGCCCTACACCACAAGTGGGTGTGCGTGAGTTGAGTTTATTCTTGGTTGATTTTACTATTGTTAGTTCATTAGTTTTCCTATAGTTTACTTACTGCAATATTCTTAGTTCTGCTGTTAGTTTTGTTATTTCCTTTAATTTATTTACTGCAAATATAAGAATGAGAATGCTTAGAGAATGCTAGGAAAATGAAATGGTTAGACGTGATGAATGGTTATTGAAGGTTTAAAGAAAGAATGAACTACTTGCTGCAATATTCTACTGTATTTAGTTATGGTTTTACTTGCTATAATTATCCTGCTGTATTTGGTTTAATTATTCCCGTGTTAGCTACAAGCTGTCATTTCCTTTATTATATTGTCTTGCTGTATATAGTTGAGCCTATTGCCAATCAAATAAAACCCGGAGTATGTTAATTAATTCATCGTTGTTTAACTAATCAATTGATTAACCTAAGCATGTGAACTCATTAGTTAATTTAAACATGTGAACTAATTAATCGGTGTTTATAATTCTCTTTGAGCATGTTTAGTGATTATCATGTTTAACTAGTGGGCATTAATTAACATGTTTAATCAATTATTCGTTAGTTACTTAATTAGAGTAATTAACTAGACATTGAGCATGTTAATTTACTAGAGTAATTAACTAACTAGTTGAGCATGTAAACTAATTAGTTGAGCATGTAAACTATTTGGCTGAGCATGTTTAGATTATAAGACTTTGTCTTGATGCATGTCAATTAACTAGTCGTAAAGGAACTAATCAAGCATGTTAATAACTAGTTGAGCATGTTAATCTATTTAGAGAAATCAACTAGTTTAATAATCATAACATGTTTAACTTAGCTTGCATGTGTAATTATCTGTATGTTAATTAACTAAAATAGTTAAGTAGCTTTGAGCATGTAATTAACTAAGTATGTTAATTCTTCTGTTGTTTAAATCAATTAGTGGCATGTTAATCAACTAAGGTAATTAGTTTACTTGAGCATGTTAGATAACTAAACTAACATTTATTAATTATACTCAAACATATTAAGGAACTTAGATAATAACGGTAGCATGTGAATTAAATTATGTTAATATGTCCATGAGCATGTAAATCGACTAATAAATATCATGTTTAATTAGCGAGGCTCAAGCATGTTAACTAATTCGAATAAGTAATTAATTAGACATTGAACGTGTAATCAACTAGAATAAGAATTTACCAACTTACTAGCATGTTTCTGTTATTCATTGTCTAAAGCATGCTTCCATTTGAACTACTCATTGTAAACGTGTTTAGTTTAATCTCACTATGTGCCTGAGCATGTTTAGTTTATTTTTCTTTCGCTATTTAAATTCGATATCATAATTGCTTTCTGTTGTGCGCAGTTATCTCCTTCCATTATATGCTTTACCTTCCTTATATGCGCCTTCAATTTCAGCTACTTCACTTTCAATGCAAGTGTTAATTACTTTTCTTATATGCGCGATTTCAATTAGAGTTACTTTCATTTCAATGCGGACTTCAATTTCTGTTAATGTTACGTTATAAAGTATCATGCATCATGTTAGGATGAGAATGTATGATCATGCATCATGTTAATAGAAACTAATAGGGAGTGCCACCTCGGTGGGAGTACTCGCACATACATTATGTGAGATAAAACAAAGAAAATGATGAAAAAGAAGAACAAGGGAGTTGGGGGACAGTAGGGTAAGTACGGATCAGCCAGGTAGAAAAAAATTAAAAGAGAACATTACCTTTTCTTTATCGGGACTGCGAGATTGTCTACACCAGGTGGTTGAAGCCGACAAAGACCTACCCTACCACAACGAATTCCTCCAATCTCCAACTCGAAGTACGAGTAAAGAACCAATGATGTAATGAAAGGATTAGTTTGGGTGGCCCCCATTCCAAAAAGACTAAAGAGAGTCATAAGCATAATTGCATTAAACCCTTTTCCTTACTAACCCTTTGGGCTTACAGTTTACTTATGGTGTAGGTACGTGTATACGAAAATGATGAACAGATAATAACACAGGGATGACATATTTGCACGCGCGAGGGAGCCGGTGGCTGGCCAAGCTAAAAGAGTAAAATAAGGAACGGTTGTAATTAAATTAAGTTTTATTAAATTGTTTAGTTCCTCATTAAATTATTTACGCTTCCGCAATGTTTTAAATAAATGATTTTATAACGCTTCTGCATTTTATTAATTGGATTTTCAATACGAGTTTAATGAAATGTTAGTAGTGAGCCAGTTTAGTGTTGCACTCTGATTTTTTTTAAAAGGGATTTCAATGGTTTTATAAAAGTTTTAAATTTCACGCATTTTAAAGGATTATGAAAAATCGGGTCGTTACATTTCTCACTAGGGGAATCAATGACCTCAAACACCTTTATCTCTCCAATAATTTCATGTCAATTCGGTTTATGTAGAGAGTTCTTTCTCTTCTTCAATCCTTTCACTCCAAGTTGACTCTGCTCGTTCAAAAGCTTCATTTACCTGTTGGGGAGAAATGGCTTGACTAATATATGAACGAGAGCTCTAAGCTCTACGAGGCCTGCAATGTCCTGAAATCCAGCATATCGGTAATGGAGAATTTCTATTTTGCTGGCTTCAATATTGCTTCCTCTCTCGATAGCCATTGCTATTTGAGTCCTCAGTTATATTGCCATGTCCTTTTTTTGATTGATAAACTTCAATTTCTTCCAAGTTCTTATTTTCTATTTCTTTTTGGATTAATAATTCCCTAACTAGTTTGAATTCTCTAGATTTAGGTTATCCAAACAATTTCTGGTTGCCGACGAGAAGTAGTGGGATTGGAGGAGGAGAATGGAGCATTGATTGAAACTCGAATCAAAATACTTCATATTATTTTGATATTTAAAAATAAATAAATAAATAAATAAGTTGGGAAAAATTGAAACCAAATTAGAATAGAAACCGAAGTTTCGATTTGGTTCCAGAATAGTAAATACTCGATTTCAGTTTAGCAATGACCTGTTGCGGTTCAATTCGATTCAACACAAAAATCAAACGAAAGAGTTGGGTGTCCACCCCTATATTTAACTTCATATGAAAATTAACTGGTGAAACAAAAAAGTGGGTAGGACAACGAAAAACAGTATATTAATTGATAATTACTTTATCATACAGTAACAAGGGACAATCTACAAATCCACAGAAAGGAACACATTATTCAACAATAACCTTAATGACAAAATTACCATGACTAATTTCAATTCAAAGTTGAACAAACTTGCCTAATATTCCCATCTATTCCTGTCTTAACTCCAATCTGCCCCATCTTTACTATTGAATTCACAAAATCAACTCCAAAATAAGGGCCAAAAATCGGGGTCAAGAAACCAAAATAGGAGTCAAGAATAGCCTTGGTCGATGTATCGTCTTTGAGCCTGGCATCAGAGGCAAGCACTGCAAATCCGCTCCTTATGTTTTGTAAGATGTGTTCATCAAACGTCTGCTCACTCCCTCTGTCGATAGCTAATCTCACATTAACATCTCCATTTTGAGGACACACTTCCTTCAACTTTGGAAGTAGATCAGGGTTTATTGTCGGATCGGAGCCTCCACCAGGAAAAAAGTCGTACAACCTTTTCATCATGAAAAAGCATGCCGTGGTTCCAATCGTGTGGGCAGCTGCATTTGTTGTAGTTATATATGGTGTGACATTTCTATAGGAAGCATGAGGAAAACAACTAGAACAGCAGACCTTGCCGAGTAAATGTTAAAATTAATGTAAACTAAATATATCACTATCTACCCCAAGAGATGTCAGTTCTTTGAATCTTTTTCTTAAGATAATGCTTGGCACAGTTCATTTTCCAAGTACCCAACAAAAACGGTCAATCAGTCTCAATATTACAAAAACGGAGATTAGCCCAGACCCTATGAGAGAAAGAACGGAATGGACCTACTCAGTCATGTTAGGTTCCAAAATGATAAATACAAACTAAGGTTGTTAAAATGTACAAGTTCGGCAGGCATAAGTCGGGAATGGGCCAAAACCACGTATTAAGTTTGGAGTTGTGCTCGATTTGAGATAGAATTTGAATTGATACGTCTTAGAAAACTAAGAATCAAACCGTGGCCGACGGTTCCGTTTTAGCCCAAACCGATAATCGGCCATAAATTGCATGAAAACCGGATGGAATCCAAAAGTTTGGTTTGTGTGTGTGTGTGTGTGTGAGTGTGAGAGAGAAAGAGAGAGAGAGAGAGAGAGAGAGAGAGAGAGAGGGACCAGTAAGCAGAACCAGGTCTTGGTCGGACAAGCCCTTGACAAGGAACTTGTTTTTTAGAGTCTGAATTGAGTCGCCAACTTCAGGCATGTCATCTGCAAGGGAGATGTTTGAAATCCGGCCATCTTTTCGTCCGGTTGGAACCTCGTATTCCTGTCCACCTGCCTGTAAATTCAATGATCTCCAACGTCCTTACCAACCAAAAGACTATATACTTCGAAGGAAATAGAAAGGAAAAAAAAGGATTCGAATACCACAACAATGGCTTCTCGAGCAGCTAGAGCTACAATGTCTGCGCAGGAGACGACTCCTGTGCATTGAGCTTCCAATTCTTCTTTTGCTCTTTCTATCACTTCAAACCCACCTACCCCTTGATGCCCAAATGCATGTCTCTCTCCATTTGGACCATTCTCTATCAGAATCGATCCATCACATCCCTGAACAAACAAACATTTCTCTTCCTCAAATCATTTTTTTTTTAACCCATCTTATGTTATACACAGCGTGAATCTAGCATAAATGTCACGTAAATTGATCAGCCATACTTGGCTTTATTCTTCTCAATTTTCATCACAATTTCTAACTTCATAACATACAACTGAGAGAGAGAGAGAGAGAAGCCATGAGAGAAAGAACCTCGACGAAGCAGTCATGGAAGTGGAGCCTAAGCAAGACAGCAGCCATGTTCGGGTTGGAAAGAACGGAGTTTCTCACAACTTGACGGACAGTAAGCTCTGCAGAAGGACATGTCTTGGCATAAAATCCAATTTCTAATTGTCCTTCGGAAAAACCCATGAAAATGGTTGTGAGAGAAACCAAAATCAAACTCTCCATTTCCCTAAAAGACGAAAGAACAAGCAAGGTAGATGCAGGAACGTTTTTGCGCAATAAGAAACTGTTTTTATTGCTTCATAAGTGACAGCGCTTTGTTTGGGAGATTGTGTGTCAGTTCAACACAGAAGTGCATGAGATTTGTCATCTTGCATTTATATTATTGTCAAGATTTATTGTTAGGTGACACGTCAGTTTTAAGTTCTCACTCAACGAGCTAATATACTTAAAACGAGTGATAAAAGTATATTTTTGCAAGAATCTTTTCATATCACATAGTTTCTTTGCAGTATATTTTTATATGAATCTTTTCATACCATATAGTTTCTTTGCAGTTTTGGCCTAGTGAGTATAATATTGTCCACTTTAAATTAAAATTCACACATTTTTTTTAGTATTAAAAGATATTGTACTCGTGAAAATCTTCATATTAATTTGGATTTAAAATGTATGTTACCAAATGTTGCACCTTACCATACATGTGCTGGCGGTTTCTAAGTTATTGCCATAACTCAGCACATTAAGGCTTACTGATGGGCTATTATATTTTGGTGGGTCAGGGTCAACATATAATCACATTTGATTCTGTAGTGGTGACTGCCAGTAGAGACAAAGGTGACTGCCACTAGGGACGAAAGTTGTTATAATCGTAGGGGTAAGCTGGACTACCTAACCTTTTTCTCATATTTCGTTAGAAATTCAAAATTTTGACTTAAAATTTTGATTTATATTAGATTAACGTTATTAGAGTGTAAATCCACGATGAAATCAAGGGGCACCAAAGGTGATGGACTACAAGGTCCATCCACAAAGACAAAGGTCCAAGGTCTCATCAACTCCTTTCCTTCCAACTATTTGGAAGGTAACCTATCAATAACCTAAATAGGAGAGCTATCAACCCATGGAGATCAAGGAAGATCCACACCATTATTACTATGAAAAGGAGCCCAAGAAGACGAGCTTGAAGGGCAAAAAAAAACAAAGGAAATAGAGATACGAAAATCTTCCATAATCGGCCATACATGTGCACAAAGGAAGGCCAATTAATGCATAGATTTGGCAATCATCCAAGTGGTGAAACTTGAAGAGAAAGTAGCTGCCAAAAATCATAAAAAACATGGATTCAAAGCCAGCAAAGAGTTACTATATAATCCCTTTAGAAAGTTACTAAAATCTTAGTTTAGTAATCGGTCATATAGGACTAAATATCTAGTTTGTTTCCTATTATGTTATTTCCTATTCTATACTTTGTAATTAGCAATATAAAGCCACCTAAGTATGAGTGTTTAAGACATTGAAATTTAATTAAGAAAAGATTTTGCTTTCTTTGCGAAATTGGAGTGATTCCACTTTCAACACTTTGGTGAGTTGCATCAAAAGTCTCCTTGTATGTGTTGCATCACAAGATTAGACTTACTTGGAGTTGAGTAAGTTCTCTTATTGGCATTCACATTCTTACTTCTTACAGGAAGAGTGTATGAAAAAGTATCTAACTTCCAAGAGGTGTTTCCATTGGCAAGTCATCCATACGGGTGTATTAGTGCAAATACTGATCTTTCCAGCCAATCAAGTTCACTCAAGTATATTTCCAAATCCGTGGCCATTAGTTTCATTATTCTTGAAGAGATTCTTTCTTTTCTCATCAAAGAGGTCGTGTTCTAAATTTCATAAAGAAAGCTTTCAAATTGATGGAGATGTGGTTTTCCAAAGTTGAAGTTTCTATATTGAGTTTTGTAGTAAATTAAGGAAATTTGAAGGACTGATCAATCACCCTCACTTAAGTCGATCAACCGCATAAGAAAACATTTGAATCTGTCTTATTTTCCACCGTTGACAATCGACTTCCTAAGCAACTGCAAATCTTGTGGATAGTCAACACTCTTCAATTGCAGTCGAGTTCCTTCAATGACGATCAACCGCTTCTTCAACTCTTCAGCGAATGGTTGTTCACTTCTTCAATGGACCTTCATCAAATTATCAACACCCTACAGGTTATATTCTCTACCCTCCTTCCGCTGGTGCATCATTTGGTATCAAAGCTAAAACAACTCCTATTAATTATACATTTTCCTTATCTTCATGATGACACGAAGAGCTACAAAAGCAGGACAAAAGGTTGAGGCAAATCCAAGCATTATTTTCGACACTGAACCACCATCAACACAAGAAGCCAGATCAAGTTTGCAATGACAAATAGATGAACTTGTGAGAGTGTTTCATCAGCAAACAAGTATTTAGCAAAGGGGTAGCCTAAATCAACAAAGCTAAGAGAAAGGTTTCCCCACTTGGATAGTGAAGAAGATTTTGCAAGAGAAGGAACCGAGTATGGAGATCATCAAAGAAGGCCAACCCAAAGGGATGATTTGAATCTTATCAAGGTATCCATCCCTTCGTTCAATGGTTCTAGCAATGATAATGACTATATTGAATGGATGGAAAAGGTTGAATGGATATTTGAATGTTATAATTTTTGGAAAAGAAGAAGATTGAACTAGCATCACTTGAGTTCGCGGGATATGCGAGCCTATGGTAGAGTAACATTAGTTCAAAGAGAAGGCAAGGAGGAGAAGAAATCCGAACTTGGCAACTCTTGAAGTGGCACATGAGCGAGAGGTGTATTCTAAGCCATTACAAGTAAGAACTTTATTATCAAATGCAAAGCCTCAAGCAAGGGTCTTCATTAATAGAAGAATATGTAGTTGAGTTTGAGACCTTGACAACGAGATGTGATTTGCAAGAGCCGAAAGACCAAATCATCGCAAGGTTCATCCAAGGACTTAACTATGACATTGTGGAGCTGCAAACCTATACAATCTTCGAGGATGTTACCAAGTTAGCTCTCCAAGTTGAAAGGCAAAGGAAGAGAAAGGAAAGGGTGAGGGTTAGTCGATTTCCTCAAAGAAACACAAGTTTCTCTAAGCCACCACCCAAATTTGATGAGAAGGTATGAACATGAGGGGTGCTACTACTAAGCCTAGTGTAATAACCGGAACTTCTAGGTCACAATAAGCTTAGAATACGGATGATAATAATTCAAGATAATTTTAGAAAGTGTTTTGGTGAAGATTGAAAGGGAATTAAGGATATATTATCTTATGATTATGGAAAATTAATTTAGAAAAAAGAATTGAAGAATTTAAATTGGACCCCTAATCATTGTCAAGCGATACTCAAAATAAGTCGGGAGTTGGAAGTAGGTCAATTAGTATATGATATGTATTTATATATTTACATATTAGGTAGATAAATGAAATTAAAGTAAAATAAAAGAGAGAATTTAAAATAAAAGACATTTAAATTGAAAAAGAGGATTGAATCGATTTTCTCCTGTGAACCATCTCCGGTTTGGTTTTGAAGATAAAAGGGGGTAAATGAAATGTGGTCTGTGATCAAATTTTAAAGAGAGAGAGAGAGAGAGAGAAGACAGGGGAGAGGCGACTCCCCCGAGGAGAAGGGCCCTTTGCGATGGAGAATGCGACTGGGGAATGTTTGGCATCACTGGGCGACAGGCGAGTCGAGTCATCACCATATGGCTCACTGAACTGCGAGGCTAGCTTGGAGTGTCCGAATCTATGGAATAGAACTAGCGTGTGACGATCTCCACAGCACCCAGACGGTGAGAGCGAAGCTCCAGTGAGCTGGAGTGTCGCAGTGCCAAACCAAAGCGAATTCTTGGCAGGCTTGGAAGGAGGAAACCCCCGTGATGTGGCTGAGCTCTCGGCGGGGTGTCCCATCATTTTGGTTCTCGGCCTCTAGTGTCGTGCACTGTAATTTCATGGATTTTGTTTGGATTACCGTATGATGAATTGTCTCGTTTTCTGTTGATAGGTATTGCTGTGGAATTGGTGCTTCGTTGTATGGGTTGGTTCTGCATTTTGTGTTGCCATGAAAATCACAGAGATGAGGTGATGGAAGAACCGCGTGGGAGGGGTTGAGTGAGCGCTGACATTTTTAAGCCTGGGCGTTGGAACAGTCCAGCAGTGCTCGACCGGTCTCAAAGGGAATGAAATGGCAGATGGTTTTTATGTTATATCGGTCGAGCACTGCTCCCCCGATCCCACTGGTTCTTAGCTTGTGTGATTCTCTCACATGTTCTACTTTATAGATGGCAAAATAATATATGAGTTGGAGAGAAATATGGGAATAGATGAGGCTTGGGGAGAAGTGAAATAAAGAGATCGAGAGAGGAGAAGAGAAATAAAAAGAAAGGCAGAGGGCTTCTGCATGAGAGAAGAAGAGCGAGAGGAGCCGAGAAGGAAAGAGAAAGAGGCAGAGAGGAAGGGAGGAGTTCTCTAGTGAAGGCCGAGAGCTGCGTGTGAGAAAGACAGGAGAAGGGAAGAGAGTGAGAGCTCTCTAGTGAAAAGAGAGAAAGCCTTCGAGGGAAGAAATAAAATGATGGACTACGAGTCCACTCTATCATTAATCAAGTTGCAAATAATATCATGGAAAGATTGATGTGAATTGGAACCATTCAGTTATTAATCAAGCTTCCAAAATTATCAAGGAGAAATTCAAGGTTGAACATAAGTGGAAGGTCAAGAGAATAACTGAAGATCTTTCCAAAACTATCTTCATTCAGAACTTTGCCAATGGTTCAACTAGTTTTGAAATCAAGACAACGTCTTTTCAAGAAGTGTTCTTCATGAAGATTGTAACCAACTTCCTAAGCTTTCTAACGCATGTTAGATCGTTTAAGTCGAAGTCCATTTTCTATGGTAAAAGCCCAAAGAACAGAGAGTAAAATTTTAAGGGAAGTCTAAGTTTCCAAACTTGGAGATCAAGAAACTCAAGATATGGAAGTTATTCAAGTGAACGATTTCAACATGAAAAGAAGCCCAAGGCAAGCCCATGAAGACAAGCTTGGAGGACAAGAGAGAGAAAGATATTATCTCTTTAGATATTATCTTTAAAAAGATCCACTTATCTAGGATATCTAGATCCACTTATCTAGGTTATCTTTTATTTAGTTTTCTAATTAATGTTTTCAATCGGCTATATAAAGCCATTACCGCTTATGTTTTATGGGAGTTGAGAATTGAATACAAAATAGGTTTTGCTAAACTCGAAATTAGAGTGATTCCTCTTTCAAAAACTTTGGTGAGTTAGTCACATCCAAAGATCTTTTGGTGCGTTATATCCAAAGAACTCCTCGTGTGAGTCATATCACGGGAGCCCTATCTTAAAGATTACTTTTAAAAAAAAAGTAATATTTTTTCTTCATATATATTCTTCTTTCATTAAAGAAACAAGTTGGAAGATAATTGAACTTTCCTAAGTTAAATTCAAGGCGGATTCAACATTCAAAGTCATCATATTTACAGGTTAGATCTAAACTCTTTCCATGCGCACATCAAAGATTCATGGTCAAGAGAAATGGAAAAACTTTCCAAAACTGTCTACTTTCTGACTTTTGACAGGTGTTTGACTATTTTTTTATTCAAAATGACATCATTTTAAAAAGAGTGCCTCATAAAGTTTGTAGCTCACATTCTAAGCTTTCTAGAATATTTTGGATCACTAAATTCTAAGTTCATTTGCTATGTGAAAGGCCCATGGAATAGAGAGCAAAGAATAAAAAAAATCCAAGTGTCCAAGCTTGGAGCCAAGGAAATCTCTACATGAAAACCATCCATGTAGCCAAGCACCAACATGGATTAGCTGCCAAATATATCAAGACTTGGAGAGGAAGAAAGAAAGATATTAATTTAATATTCTTTTAGTTAATTAACCTAGTTTCTATTAAGTAGAAAATCAGACAACTTATTCTATGAGCCGATTAAGATTATTATTGCTTAATTAGTTTATCATTATTTTATGTTTTGTAACTGGATATATAAAGCCACCTAATGCTTATGTTTTATACAATCAAAGTTTGAATACAAAAAGCTCTTTGCTTATTTCAAAATTGGGGAGATTCCTTTTTCAAACACTTTGGTGAGTTACATCCAAAGTATCAATGTGTGAGTAATATCACAAGATTGACCTCACTTGGAGTTAAGTGAGTTCTCTTATTGGCATCTATAGCCCTATTCATTGAACAAAGGTTGTGAGAAGTGGTGTCCAACCATCAAGAGGTGTTATCATCAACAAAGCATCCATTTGGAGGTTCCAAGTTTCCATATTTGTTAAATCTGACTACCTGGAGTATTTTCAGCATATTTCCTAATTCTTGAAGATATTTCCAAAGTTCTTTAATGGTTCTTTTTCTTATTTATTCAAGAAAGTGTGGTCCAAATTTCAGCTCAAAAGCTTCTAAAACGAAGGAGTTACAAGCTTCCAAAGTGAACTTGGCCAAAATAAGGAAAGTGGAGTTCCGATCGAGCAGATCGTCCCCAGCCTCAACCACATAGTTGACCGCTGAACAAAAGTCAAATTTGTGTTGTTTTTCATACGAGTAACATGACCGTACCATCAACCGGCCTATCGACCGCAAAGTTACAAATTTCCTCCATTGATTTTTTATTCACAACTTCAACACTTCTATCACATATTTTCAGGTTATATTCTAATTCCCTTCCGCTGGTGCATCATTTGGTATCAAAGCTAAAACGTCCTACAAATTCATGCTATTTTTTTAACTCAATGACGAGGGGATGAAACTACTCATGGAACTATATTTTGAATGAGGAGAAGTTACAATCATGCATCCATACTTTTAGCAAGGCAATAGATGAAGAAGATTACTTGGCTTGGGATGCAGAGATCATTCAAAGTTCCTATTTTTCAGAAAAGACCATGGTAAGGCTTATTTCTTCAAGATTTAGAGGGAGAGCTTTTTCTTGTTGGGATGATTTGATATATGACGGGTGGCGAGATGGAAGAGAAGGCATCAACATGTGGCACTTGATGAGGAAATTCTTGAGGAGCGAATTTGCTCTACTTTCACCACCACTCTCAAGGTATGAAAATTCTTCCGAAAGTCAACAAACTCAACTTGCTAAAATTAGTGTCTTGTCACAAAAACTAGAAGCATGCATATCAAGCACTATGGCCTTACAAACACAAGACCGCGATAAGGTATTAGAAGGTACTCTTGAGCAAATTGAAGAAGAAGCTATTTACGATGAAGAAGGGTCATTACTATCTTAGGAGCTTCAATCAGAAGAGGAAGATTGAGCAAGTAATCGAAACTAAAAAACTTTATGGTAAATACAACTTTGGTTGATTCTTCTTATAGAAGTTTTACTAATATATTGATATGTGATATGGTAAGTACAAGTGATCCTTTTTGGAAAATACTATGGCATGCGCATGTTGAGTATTCAAATTGTCATTCTTCATTCAAAGATGATGAGAGGATAGTCAATCTATCTCCAATTCAACCAAAGCAAATTGTTATGGACTATGATGCATTAAAAGGATATCAGATGAAAACTACTGTACTTGTGATAAAGAGGTTGTAACGACCCGTGTTTTCAAAATCCCTTTTTAAGTCATAACTTTTTTTTTTAACGTGTACAATTAAACTTTATCAGAGTAAATCAGCGAAATAATTTGAAAACATTATTTAACGTATATGAAGAAAATTGACTTGAAAAGATATCAAAGTATTTATAAGCGAAATAATTAAATCAAAGTTTTGATACTTAAAACACAACAGTCCATAGATTCAAACAACAGTCCAGTTTGCAAAACGTTTTCTGAAATGAAAAACATAATTAATCATAACAACTACCAGAGTTTTTCTCGAGCCATAACCCATCAAGTTGAGCCCAGTTGGTAACCCAAGAACTCCGCAGGTAACGCCTCCTCCTTTACATCGACATCATCAACATTATCACAATCACTTGCAACACAAGACAAAACAATGAGCCTAACGCTCGGCAAGAAATATGATGAAATGCAATACTTATTATCATGCTTATGCAGTGAATCTCTATAAAAGAACCTATGTAACGTCCCAATAACTAACTATTTTTCCCTATATATTTTTTTTAAATCCATAATATAAAATTTTTCGTTTAAATTATTCAACTTCGGAAGTTCATTTGAAAGAAAATGTATCAGAGTAAACTGAGCGGAATAAGAAATGTAATTTCACAACATAGTTCCCGAATGTTTCTAACACAAAAGACCCTGTTTATAATATTCAAAACAGTGATACTGCCAAAATACTCATAACGTCCAAATTACCAAAATACCTTTTTCTCCCAACACTCATGTGAGCCACACCCAACAAGTCAAACCGGTTGATAACATGAGGGTTCATCCTGGAACGCTTCCTCCTCGACTGGTACGTCATTATCATTATAATAGTCACCTACATTACGGGGAAAACAATGAGCCTAAAGCCCAGCAAGAATCAGAATTCAAATGCAATGCAAATGATATGCATGACTATACAATGCATTACAGAGGAGATCCGTATCCCATCTGTGAACCGAGGTGATAGATAAGTCAATTGATCACGTAACCTGAACTGTATTACTGAAGAGGAAACACACCAATAGGGGTGTCACTACGTGCCATACCCATACACTTTTATTGAAGGCATTGGGGATTTCAGTACAAGAGAAATGAAAACCTTAGGGCCCACGTGACTTAACCGTACCTCACTGCTCCCTAAGTGGAAGTAGGCACTCCAATAGGGGTGTCATCATGAGGAACCATCTCCAATTCTCTCGAACTCCCACATGTCTATTTACATATTTTAAAATGATATACAGCATGTGAACAGTTTCATAAACCCTAGGATAATGCATGAATGCCACAAAACAAATCATGGCATAACGCATGAGAGAAACATAACCCTTCCAAATCTAATTTTCAATTAGAAGTTCAATCTAAGGACACTGCAACTATCGTCATTTTATTATGGTAATTAGTTTAGTGTAATAACAAAAAGAACAAGGTATTACAATTTTGGGGCATTCTTTAATTGTTAAGAGCAAGGAGAAACATGTTTAGTCGATTTAAGGACAGGGTTCAATTTCGTTTCAATTACAACTATCCTATGCGGCTTTCCAGATTTAATCCAAACAATTAGATTGCCAAGTATGCTCGAAATTCAAGGATACCAATTGTGAGCAGAATGATAGTTTACAATACTCAAAGCTACAGATTCAGCTTACAATTCATAAATGACAAGAGTTCAACTATAGGCATGACTTAACTTTACCAATTACGACATATATGATAATTGGAACCATCACCTTAATACACAACAATCCATATTTTCATATGAGCTAGATTAGCACTTAGAATACTCATACTTGGTAGCAACAATCATTGATGCTAAATCCTTCATTAAGCAGCTCATTTTTCTATTTAGTTTAGAACCACATTGGCAATAGATTTAAGGAATTCACAGTCCTAGTTCCCACACAATTCACCAATTTCAGACGGTCATGATCCACAAATAATTATCATTTTCTACCTTCCATGTTTTGCATCCAAGCAACAATTTAATATACAAAACTCGTAATGTAGGGCCTCCTTTGGCCACCACAATATTCTAATTCTTATCTCAATATCCAGCAGTAAAAACCAACAGCCGAGACGGGTCCTCTATCCTTCAATCTTCCAACCGTTCCTTTGCTTCAATTCACGAATGGACAGACCTCACAGCAACTCCACAGGTTCACACAAATTGTCCAGCACTCTTCACACTCACAACACTCTTCACTTACCCAAAATTCCTTCACACTCACAAGCTCACTCACACTCACAAGTTCATATTTCCCAGCGCCAGAGCAAGTAAGAATATAGGGCTTACCTTTTATAGACGGAAGAGGGAGAGAAGAATTGAGTTGCAACAAGGATAAGCTTCTGAAAAGGGGATGGCATTACCCAATTCAAGGAGAGGAGGTCCATTCTCAAAGGGCCACGTGGAAAAGCTTCCACATCTCCAGGATGGACTGGACGTTGCAGCAGGAGTCTGGGGAGAGAGGATTTGTCGGGTAGGTCACGAAATCGGAAGAGAGAGATGAGGTATAAATAGGTTTTTTCCCAAAATTTTTCGACTTTTTGGACCAGATAAACTGTCCAAAATCGACTTCGGACCAGAAAACGCATCTGAAATGCCCAAAAAAATTGTACAGATTCGTTTCATCCTCGTCTTCGCCGTCCGCGCCCGTCTAGACTTCATCCGAAAACTCACCAGTACACATTTTTCCCTAACTTTCACACTTCGATTAATTTTCAACATTAACCCTATATTTTCCAAGCATAATTCAACGCGTATCATCACACAACATGATATGATATGCATATATATTAATTATCCAAATTTAATACATCAACAAAACAGGGAAAAATATTTTTTGGGGTATTACAACCTATCTTTTCTGTCTTTTCATTTTCTTTACATTTCCTTTACGTTTCATTACTAGAGAAAGGATACATCTACTGATTGGTGTGGAGTAACAGACTCCAACCTCTACATGAGTGGAGTTTTCCATCTAGGTGATCCCACCAACGACTGTCACCAATCTCTGTCTTTTCTAACGTTGAGGACTACGATTAGGAATACATCTGTTGGTCGTTGTGGACTAACTGACTCCAACCTCAACATGAGTGGGGTGTTACCACCTACGACCGTCACCCTAAATCCTGAATCCCCATACGCCCATTTACGTTTATTCATTCATTTCATTTATCATGCCATGCATATGTCACATTTTCATAAGTCCTATCGTGATGCATGAATGTCAGTTCATATACAGTCCAACAGTTCACAGATGGAATATACAAGGAATTATAATAATACTAAAACATGGATACAACAGATCATGCTTCATCCAAAACAGTTCATTTCATCTTCTAGCACTTATTAACAATTTATTAGGAGCAATAAACTAAATGTTTATCAATTAAGGGAAATCTGACAATTCGTCAAAGCAATTATCTATTAGTTAACCCACGGCAATTTGTAGGTTATTCAACAAAAATAACACATCTTACTATTCAAGGGGCATTTCCTAAATTATTTTCACAGGGAAACAATTTATATTAAATTTCAGGAAACAATTTATACTTTTGCTAAATAGCAGAGGCTCCAATTTATACCATAGGGAACATTCTCAACAAGAAGGCAAATTATAGTCCAATTTCTTCTTCCTCCTAACCTTAACAGCATTTAACTTCTTTCCTCAACATATAAGCATTTTTTTCAGCAAATGTTCATAACAATGTTTGATTCTCAGCACATTAACAAATCTGCAGCAAGTATTCAGGGCAGAGATCTGATGTAAAGGAGCAACATCCATTATAGCAAAGTGCTATTCTACCATCAAATTCATAAGGTATAACAGAGAGCAAAGACAATCCAACAGAACAACAATCTCATCCAAGGCAGATTCAACAATTATATTCTTAATCGCATCAGGTTATCAATTGACGAATCATACTTTCATTCACAACCGTCTTAGCAAAAGATAGTAAACATCCAAAGCAGGATTCAACAATCCTCACAGCCAACTTCACGAAATAACTGCTCCTTCATTTGTTCTCGTGCATGTACCTACACCACAAGCAAACTGTGAGCCTAAGGCCCAGTAAGAAATGAGATGCAATATGATGTATGTTTGTAATTGATTATATCATAATGGAATCCACTCAAACTTTCCTTTACTCACGGTTACATACATTAACTTATACATTGAACTGAGACATTAGAGGTATCCGTCGCAGGGAGAGTGGCCACTATTCGGCATCTAACTCTTGTGTAGATAGGCCCTTGTGACCTAACATGGGAATGCATTAATCTTGAGTCTACCCGGTTACGATTCGAACCACTTCCCTAACCCCCAATTCCCCTTTCATCCATTTACTTATCCATTTTTCTCTCATGATATGCATATGAATACCAACCCACACGTGGCATTCCTAATGGTTTCTATTATCACGATGCATGTCAATGCGGCACAACAATCACAACAATATGTCAATATCATATAACGGGAAAAGAAACGAAACTAATTAAAGCAAGAGCAAGCCAACAATTATAAGAGAGCCAACAACCTATATTGCCAAGCCACATAATACAAGATGATGATTTTGAGTAATAATCCAATTAGCAAAATTAACAAATTAAATAACGGAAAGCTAACACGAGGCAATATAGCGTGATGGAATTTAACATGGCATAATTTAAATAAAGGAATAGTAGTATTCGAGATGCTAAACATGCTTGGCAGTTCAAGAAAACCATAACGATATTTAACATCCTAAACATGCTCGGCTATTAAAAGAAACCATAATGATATTTAGCATCCTAAACATGCTCGGCTATTAAAGGAAACCATAACGACATTTAACATCCTAAACATGCTCGGCTATTAAAGGAAACCATAATGATATTTAACATCCTAAGCATGCTTAACAGTTAAAGTAAAAACAACAGTAGCATTCGGTATGCTAAACATGCTTGATAGCGAATTAAGGATGTGAAATGAACATAGACATAACGACAAGTGGCAACATAATATCCAAATGAAAATAGCAATGCAAGCTATAATGGGACATTATAGTTGTAACGCCCCATTTTAGAAAATGTTATTTTGTGGTAAATTCTTGGGATATATATATAGATATATAGATATGTATATAGATATGTGTATATGTATGTATGTATGTATATATGTGTGTATATATATATATATATATTCTTTAAGACCATCCCACTAAAATGATGTTACTTAAATTCTTTTTACGATAAAACTCTACTTTAAAACCAATTAGTAAAACATGCATTCATAAAACATTTGCAGTGGAAGACTTTGTTAATTAAATACCTTTCTTGCTAAAACACAGTTAATTAATAGTCCCTTACAAATTTTGTATAAAATATTCATTTAATAAAACAGCAAAGTAAAGTGTCGGATTACCCAAGAACTGCCAAGTCTTCATCATGAGCGAGCTTCCTCAACGTGTCTTTGCATTTTCCATTTCCTCTGTAATACATGTACCTACAATGCAAAGCTCATCTATAAGTCTAAGACATAGCAAGTAATGCATGTGACCGTGAACATGACATGTCGTGACCTTTGTTTTCTTTTCATTTCATTTCTTTTCTTTTCTTTCTTTTCGTTTTTTTGCTTTCGTTTCTTTTTGTTTCCTTTGCTTTCGTTTCTTTTCTTTATCTTTTGCTTTTATTTCTTTTCTTTATCTTTTCGAATATGAGTACGCACGACAGTGAGGCACATACTACGTTTCTCCAAGCCCTTGTGGGAGATTCGGACTCCACGCCCTTTTGGGAGTCCTCCGTTAACTGTTGTGCAATTAGTGCACAACAATCCAGCAATCCACTATGCTCGTCAGCCCCCGGGTTGTGCCGGAAGCTAGTTAACAGGCTTACGACCCACTGACCCGCCTTTTTGGGCAGCCTGTCCTCAGTCACCATTTACGTACTTTCTTTCTTTCACTAATTGGCATTGGAGATGTCAAAACTTGACAAGGATGCACAAGGGGGCAAATCATAGCACACACCCGAAGGCAGCCAATTATAGCACCCAACCACGCGACCGACTCAAGTTTTCACACCTCCAACCGTCTATTTACATACTTTTCTTTCGCTTTGATGTCGAGTTGGTAACCATTCAGCCCAAGTAGGCAGTCTGATTGGGTGATCAGCCTGCACAAACCTATTCTTGAGCTAGCGTCCCATACCACTAGCCTAGAACTCATCCACTTGGTATGGATGGGCACCCAATCGCATCTCATGCATTTATTCCTCTTTTTATCTTTCTTACATGTTGACTCATGCATAAACATGCAATGCCATACTACCTGGATACTTCACAACAATGCAATATTAACAACAATAAAATAACATCTCCAATGCCTACCATTTTTAACAGAACCATTCTAATAATCCTCAATGAGCATAAAGTAAACACAATGAACATAGTAGTACATCTCCTAGTAGATCTAATAGAAACAATAAACAACTATCTCCAAGAAATCCAATAAAACAGTAAGCATTACATCTCCAAAAGACAACAATTATACTAAAGCAGAACATGATCACTATATATATTCTCGGGCAGTTTCCTCTGTAAAACAGTAACACAAGACCCTTCACAACAATGCAATATTAATAACAGTAAAATAATATCTTCAAGCATCCAACAGAAAACAGAAGCATTACATCTCCAAGAAAACAGCGATTAAATAGAAACAGAACATAGTAGCTACATATCCTCGAGCATTTTCTCTATAAAACAGTAACAACAAGTCCTCAATACTTATTCTTCATGCATAGAACGTCCAACGCACATTCTAGAAATCCTCTAACTACCATCGGATAATAGAACCGAAATGAAAATAGAGATGACAGAACGACTCACCTAGCACTTTGCATTGTAGGGCCTAAAGACCAAAACACAAGCAACATTACTTACAGTGGTCGAATAAGGAGGTTCACAAGAGAGAAGTGCTCAATCGCCACTGCCCTGTCTCACCGATGGTTAACCACAAGTGCCATTCAAAACCCCCTTCCATCTTTGCCAAACCTGCGCCTCTATTTTCCCTCGGTTTGGCACCATAAAAACCCCAGCTCACAGTACGCGGTTTCGATCATTCCTGCGGGTCAGCGCTCCTCCATTTGCCCCACGATTCAGCAGGTCGGCAACGTTCTTGCTCATCCGCGTCCAATGGCGCTGTCCAGACGCTCACCGGTCTCACCCCCCATTGCAAGGAGGCTTCCTTGCCGCGGGTCATTTCTCCCTCGGTCCCCCTTCTTCATTGGAGTCGCCCTCTCCTTTTCTGCCCTCGCCCTTTTTGTTACTTCCTATATTTCATTTATCCCCATCGTCATTAGGGGTGTTCAATTTTGGGTTCGGTTTGGTTTTAATACGAAACATAACCGAACCAGTCAGTTTCAATTTGAAAATTTTCAAACATAAACTGAGATTTTTTGTTTGAGGTAACCGAACCGGCATTTCGGTTCCGGTTCCGATTTAATCTTTGTTTTTTTTTAATATATATATGAGACAGGTTTAATATGAGACAGTTGCAATAAAAGAATATGTAATTTTTTTATACATAATTGTTGCTTCCAGTGTTTTTTTATAAAGTTATCTTTGTTTTTTTTTTAATATGAGACAATTGTAATAAACTAGACTGCTAGCAGTCCAGTGTTTGTTTTTTTTTTACTTTTTTATACAAAATCCTGATGTTGTTTTATACGTAATTAACAAAGAGTGATGGGTTTTTCAAAACCTGGGTACATTACTTTGAAGCAAATCTAAGCCGCCGGTAATCCACTCCCAAATTTAAGCCGCCGATAATCCACTCCTAGACTGGACTGCTAGAGCCTAGAGACAAACTAAGACCGCCGGTAATCCACTCCTTGACTCCCAAGTCTAAGCTTCCGCTCGACTACTTAAAGTCTTAGTAAGACGAACGAAGACAGAAGACCTCGGAACCTCAAAACGAACAGGGATAACGATTAACGCTTCTGACTTCTGAGTTGAGAAGTGAAAACACAAAACTTCGAAGTCTTAAGTGAAACTATGAAACAGGACAGGACGAACAACCCTAAAAGTTTACTTCTAATGCTCTTCGGTTCGATTTCCATGGTTTTGAGAAAACAAAACCGAGACCGAACCGCTAATAATCAGTTTTGACACATTTCATCCAAATTTTTTTTTTTTTGCACAAAACCGAACCGATCCGACCTGAATTGACCAGTTCCGGTTTGGTCCGTCGGTTCGGGTTCGGTTTGCACACCCCTAATCGTCATTAATCTCTTTCCCCCTACTTTCATTTCATTTTCTTTTATTTATTCATTAAACCAAAACAAAATCATCCTACTAAATTTCCAAACATACCCTGAGCTTCTTCTTTTCTATTTTAAATCCTTCTTTTAATTTAGTTGTTATAAACTCATAATATTACTCTATAATATCTCTTATCTTTCCTCTATAATTATAATTGATGTCCCATAATTTCTTATTTATTTTTCATAATCATAAAATAATATATCTTATTAATAGGTTGATCCGATAATTATTAAATACTAATTTGTCCAAAAGGAGTTTCGGTTTTTATAATAGTTGACAGGAGAAAATTAAACCACGTAGTTGTCAATGAAACTAAACCCAAGCAGAAGACTAGCAATGCAACATCACTTCCAGAGCAGCAGAATAATACCCAAGAGAACCAACAAACAACTCATAATAGGGTGACTAAACTTGACAGTTAAAGGAAAAATGACAACATTTATCTAGCAGTGGTGAAATAGAAATAAAGCAAACAACAATACTTTTAACACAATCCATCAGAGCAATAAGTAATGAAGCAGTAAATGAGACAAATTAAACAAGCAATTTAGTGTTCTAAATGTGCAGTAAGGTATCTAACATCCATCAAGTAGTAAATGAGAGTTTACGGCAACCCAGAGCAAGGAAACCAACTAGCAACTAATAGTTCTATCTTGATAGAGACCAATACTACTAATTCATAGGATTATGCATTTGTAAACCAACAGAGTATCTAAACAAAACATGAACCCAAAGCATCCATATGATAGAAGCATTGTCCACAAGTATGGTGAGAGTTTACAGATAACCACGAGCAAGGAAATCAACTAACAACTTTAACAACAATTGACTAACAACCAGAGAATAACCAAGAGTTCAAGCATTATCAATCGTTCAGAAAACACATATTCAAGCAATAATCGAGAAAGACACTACTTGTGGTGTAGGGCCTCCATTGGCCACGAAACTACTCATTTTCTTATCTCAATATTTTTCTTCTACCCCACAGTAGCTAATGGTTGTCAAACTATCCCAAACAGCAGCTCCAGCACTGACTCTCCTTCACTCTCTAAAGAAAATGACAGAACACAACACCATCTGCACACAATTTATAGACAAGGAGTTCAATGGGAGATGATGGCTGATGGAAAATTGCCCATTCCAAAAATAGAGGTTCAATTCGTCCCCGACACATGGAGAGTGACATATCTTCTCGGGAGAAAAGAAAACTTTGGGAGAAAACAAAGAAAAATGGCAATAACAGGAGTAGCGTTCGTGTTAAAACTAGACTTTTCGGTCGAGGAAGTAGACCGAACCGTCAACCGAACGGCGACCAAAAGCCCAATTTTCACCTCTGTTTGTGTTTTTTATCAGACCTTGTGACCGCGTCCTGACCGATGACTCGACCGCAAAATCGACAAATTTGACAGATTCAAAACCTGTTGTTTTTCGATCATGCATTACATCTACGCCCTCAACCGCGTCGTGTTCGAAAACCACAAAATGTAATTTGGAGTGCATTTCAAATGAGAACCTTGACCACGTCTTCGACTGCAGTGCGATCAAAAACCCAATTGCAACTTGTAATGCATTTCAGTCGAGACACTCGAATACGACCCGACTGCCCAGTGACCGTAAACCCAAAATGGACTTTTTCCTTTAATATTTTATACTTTAATCACTCCATAATATTATCCATACATTTACACGGTATTATTTCGACCACAAGATACCGTCTCACAGTCAAATATATTTATTTCACAAAATTCATTATATTACATAAACGAAGGAATTTATCAGGGTATTACAGCCGAGCACCAACATGGATTAGCTGCCAAATACATATAGACTTGGAGAGGAAGAAAGAAAGATATGAATTTAATATTCTTTTAGTTAACTAACCTAGTATCTATAAAGTATAAAATTGGACAACTTATTCTATAAGCCAATTAGTGTTATTATTGCTTAATTAGTTTATTATTATTTTATACTTTGTAATTAGCTATATAAAGACAGCTAATGCTTATGTTTTATACAATCAAAGTTTGAATACAAAAAGCTCTTTGCTTATTTCGAAATTGGAGAGATTCCTTTTTCAAACACTTTGGTGAGTTACATCCAAAGTATCTTTATGTGAGTAATATCACAAGATTGGGCTTACTTGGAGTTTAGTGGGTTCTCTTATTGGCATCCGTAGCCCTACTCATTGAGGAAATGTTGTGAGAAGTGGTGTCCAACCATCAAGAGACGTCATCATCAACAAAGTATCCCTTCGGAGGTTCCAAGTTTCCATATTTGTTAAATCTAACCACCTAGAGTATTTTCAGCATATTTCCTAATTCTTGAAGGATATGTCCAAAGTTCTTGAATGTTTCTTTTCCTTATTCATTCAAGAAAGTGTGATCCAAATTTCAGCTCAAAAGCTTCTAAAACGAAGGAGTTACAAGCTTCCAAAGTTCACTTTCCAAAAGTGAATCTCGGCCAAAATAAGGAATGTGGAGTTCTGGTTGAGCAAATCGTCTGTAGCCTCGACCACATAGTGGATCGCTGAACAAAAGTTGAATATGTATTGTTTTTCAGATGAGTAACGCGACCGCAACATCGACCGGCCTATCGAACGCAAAGCTGCAGATTTCCTCCTATTCATAACTTCAATACTTCTACCACATATTTTCATGATTTATTATAAATCCCTTCTATTGGTGCATCATAGAAGTAGACAGAAGAAGGGGAAAAGAGGCAAAGAGTGAGAAACCTATTTGGTGAAGAGAAAGGAGTGAGGGCAATGGTAGGGGAAGCTCCCTACTCCTTGGGTCTTCTTGGATTCTTCAGGTAAGAATATTTCCTTCATTCTTTTATGGATTTTATGTGAAAAATAGATGGATGATAAATGTGATGCTCTGCTATATGGTTTAGTCTCTGGGTTTTGTTTCTGTCATGTAAATTAGTCTGCAATTCTCTTCTGTTTGTTAGTCATGGAAAAGAAAATATGTATATATTGCAGTGCTTGGTGTAGGTTGTGGATTTCTCCTTGTTATCGTTGTTGGTTGTGATATATGCCCTATGATCCTCTCTGCTCTGTTAAGTTAGTGATGCTTCCTGGATGGATATTGTGAAGTCTGTTCCTTTGTTTTAATAGAGCTGTTAGAACTATGTACACAACTATTGGAACTCGGCCATGTTTTGAGTTGTGCACTGTTGTTTGAAAATAGTTTTGCATATTTGAGTATTATTGCGATTGGTCATTGTTCTGTCAACTATGTAAATACTAAATAAGGAGAAAATGTTGGTTTATGGAATATGTTATATTTGCTAGTTATTGGGAGTTTGGCTCCAATGTCAAGTGATTAAGTTGAATATTGGAATTGTTAAGTGTTAAGATTTATGGAATTTGGTAAATGGTTATTAATGATTGAGTGTTATGTATTTTGAAGGTATCAAAGGAAGAAGAGTGTTAATTGCTGAAGTTCTTTAAGGACGCAAGGTAAGTGATACTGTATGTATTTTGGTCTTTGTGGCCCTACATCACAAGAATTAGGAATTGTATGTTGGCTATTTACTGCTCTCATAGATTATTAAGCTTCGTTGTGATCATATCCTGAGGATTGTATTGATGTTTGTTGCATGTTTATTAGAAATAAGTTCTTTTAATGATGTGTTTATAGCTTTAAGTTCTTTAAGTTAAAGATTTGATATTAAGCATGTTTTGAGGCCTATATAGAGGAGATTGAACTATATGCATTCACGAGCATTATGCACCATAGTTTTCAAAACTATACGAAAATAGTTTTTCATGCATGGTCTTGGAAAGGAAACAAAAATAGAATATAAATGAATTAAACAGAATAAATGTAAAAGAGATGATATGAGATGTGAGCTTGTTAATTGGTCCTCGATTGGTGCTGAGACTGGCCAGTCAATGGGTGAGTGAGGCTGTTTAAGCATTGGAGCACATGGCTGCTAGTAGGCGACGGTTGTAGCCTAAGCCGTGGGTTGGACATTATAGTGTACAACCACCAGCAGAGCTTTTGGTTGTAGCCGAAGCTACTTATCCCTGAGGTTGGGTCGTTGTGTATGGATTTACACAATAGCTAACATGAGGTTTGATCGGAGTCGAGCCTTTATCACATAGTGGGTCCCTGGTTGGTGCCGGGATGGACCAGCCAATGGTTAGTGAGCTTGTTTAAGCGTTGCAACGCATGACTACTAGTAGGCAATGGTTGTAGCCCAAGCCGTGGATTGTGCGTTGTAGTGTACAACTGTTAGCAAAGATTTTGGTTGTAGCCGCAGTTGCTATACTAGAGATGTCGGGTCGGGTGCATTGGATGGACAAATCAATGGCTAGCGAGCTTTTGGACTATTCCATTGCTGCTATGCCGGGGGTATCGGGGTCGGGTGCATTGGAGAAAAAAAACTAAAACGTAAAAGATAAAGGAAAATGAAAATAGAAACTACATATGGTTTTAAAAGCTGCATGGCACGTGCATTTTAGATTTTATTCTATATCACTTACTGAGAGTTAGGCTCATTAGTTAAGTTTTGTGATGTAGATACACGCACGAGAACAGGTTAATGAGCAATTGGTGAAGGATTTGCACGCGTAGATCTTGTGGCTGGCTAGGCTAATGGATTTAAGAAAGAGAAATGGTTTGTAAAAGATTTTGTAAAGTATTTAATTATAAAAGAAAAGAATTTTATTTATTTCCGATGCGATTTGTAAAAGGGTTTTTAAGAAAAGGATTTTGATTATTGGGTTTTATAAAAGAAAAGTCTTTCGCTGTTTTTATAAAAGAAAAAGTTTTAAATTTTACATGTTTTTAAATGTAAGAAAAATCAGGTCGCTACACCTAGAGACGACAAAAAGCTACCGATTGAAGCACCAAAGCCAAAAACAAGAAAAATCAAGTGTTTCAAATGCATTGGGATCAGACACCATGCTACCAATGTCCGAATATGAAAGTGATGATATTAAGAGAAGACATTAGTGAGGTTGAGAGTGAAGCACAAGAGTCACACGAGGAGGAAGCACAAGTTGAAACTTTATATTTTCAAAAGGATCACCTCCTTATGGTCATTCAAAGAGTAATCACTACTAAAGTAAGCATTGATGATTGTCAAAGAGAAAACATCTTCCATAGCCATTGCAAAGTCAAAGATAAAGTTTGATATCTAATTATTGATGGAGAAAGTTGTGCTAATATAGTTTCTACGGATCTAGTGAGTAAATTGGGAATGAAAACGACCTTGCATCAGACTCCTCACAAGCTAGGTTGGTTAAATGACCAAGAAGACATCAAGATTAGTAAGCAAGTTTCGATTGAGTTCTCTATTGAAAGTTTCATGGACAAAGTGTTATGCGATGTGGTTCCTATGAGTGCTAGTCATCTACTTTTGGGGAGACCATGACAATACGATCGGAAGACTATGCATGATGGATTCACCAATTGCTACACATTCAAGCTCAGTGAAAAGAAGATCAAGCTAGCTCCACTTCCACCAAAGCAAGTAGCCAAAGACTATGAGTCAATAAGAGAAAGTAGGTTGAAGACTACTTTGTTCATGTCAAAGAAAGAGTTGCGGAAAGTTGTATAGAAAAAAGAATTGGTGATATTGATGATGTTCTGTGACAAGCTTGTGAAGATGGGAAGGATACCCGAATCATTCCTAACTCTTTTAGAAGAGTATCAAGATGTATTTCCCGAAGATCTTCCTTAATGTCTCTCACCAATTAGAGGAATTGAGCACCAAATTGACTTGATACCCAGTGCTAGTCTCTCAAATCGACCCTCTTACCGACTAAATCCAGAGGAAGCCAAAGAACTACACAAACAAGTGACAGAGCTACTAGAAAAAAGCTTTATAAGGGAATCTCTAAGTCCATGCACCGTGCTAACACTACTAGTACCAAATAAGGATAGAAGCATGAGGATATGTTTGGATAGCCGAGCCATTAATCAAATCACTTTCAAGTAGCGATTTCCAATTTCTCGACTTGAAGATATGTTAGATGAACTAAGCGGGGCTTCATTATTCTCAAGAATCGACTTAAAGAGTGGTTACCATCAGATTAGAATGAGAGAAGGAGATGAATGGAAAACGGCTTTCAAAACCAAGTATGGGCTTTAAAAATGGATGGTCATGCCTTTCAAACTATCTAATGCACCAAGCACTTTCATGCGGGTCATGTACCATATGCTCAAAGACTTTCTAGGGAAGTTCATAGTGGTTTATTTCGACGATATCTTGATTTATAGTAAGACTCTATCTTCACATATTGAGCATCTTAGAAAACTTCTTGAAGCCCTCCGACTGGCCAAGTTCTATTGAAACTTATTGAAGTGTTCATTTGCACAAGAAAATGTCTATTTCCTCGGTTTCATTCATCTCTAAGTATGGAATGGAAGTAGACAACTAAAAGATCAAAGTTATTCAAGAATGGCCTACATCCACAAGCATTACCTAGGTACAAAGCTTTCATGGCCTAGCTTCCTTTTATAGAAGGTTTATTCAAGACTTCAGCACCATAGTGGCCCTCATAACGGATTGCACAAAAAAGGAAAGAAAGTTTTTATGGAATCATGCATGCCAAAGAAGCTTTAAAGAAATCAAAGGAAAGGTTATGCAACGCCTTAATCCTCATATTACCCAATTTTAGCAAAGTATTTGAAATTGAATATGATACATCCAGAGTAGGAATTAGAGCGGTACTTATGCAAGAAGGCAAGCCTATAGCTTGCTTTAGTGACAAATTAAAAGGAGCAACTTTGAATTACTCCACGTACAACAAAGAATTCTACTCAGTCATAAGAGCACTTGACGTATGGCAACACTACCTCCTTTAAAAGAAGTTCATTATTCACACTGACCATGAGGCTCTTAAGCACCTTCAAAGTCAAGGGATCTGAATCGAAGACATGCTAAGTGGGTTGAATTTCTAGAAAGATACCTCTACCTCATCAAGTACAAAATGGGAGACACAAATGTGGTGGCTGATGCTCTATCTCGATGACACTCCACTACTTGCAACCAACAAGACTCATCGTGCCCCTATGACAACAAAAAAATGAAGTAAAGTTAAAGCTTAAAAAAGATTTGAGGTAAAATCCTCAAAAACCTAGAGAGGATGATGGACTACAAGATCCATCCACAAAGACAAAGGCCCAAGGTCTCATCAACTTCTTCATTTCCAACCATTTGGAAGGTAACCCATCAATGACTCAAATAGAAGAGCTATCAACCCATGAAGATCAAGGAAGTCTCATGTCATTATTACTATGAAAAGGAGCCCAAGAAGATAAGCATGAAGGACAAGAAAGACCAAAGGAAATAGAGATATGGAAACCTTCCATAATCGGCCATACAAGTGAACAAAAGAAGGTCGATTGATGCATAGATTTGGCAATCACCCAATTGGCGAACATTGAAGAGAAAGTAGCTGCCAAAAGTCATCAAATGTGGAGCCAAATCCAGCAAAGATTTACTAAATAATCCCTTTAGAAAGTTACTAAAACTTTAGTTTAGTATTCGGCCATATAGGACTAAATATCTAGTTCGTTTCCTATTATGTTATTTCCTATTCTAAGCTTTGTAATTGGCTATATAAAGCCACCTAGTATGAGTGTTTAAGACATTGAAGTTTGATTAATAAAAATTTTTGCTTTCTTTCAAAATTGGAGTGATTCCACTTTCAACACTTTGGTGAGTTGCATCCAAAGTTTCCTTGTGTGTGTTGATCACAAGATTGGACTTACTTGGAGTTGAGTAAGTTCTCTTATTGGCATATGCATTCTTACTTCTCGAAGGAAGAGTGTGTGAAGAGGTGTCCAATTTCCAAGAGGCGTTTTCATTGGCAATTCATCCATACGGGCGTATTAGTGCAAATACTTATCTTTCCAGCCAATCAAGTTCTCTCAAGTATATTTCAAATCCGTGGCCGTTAATTCCATTATTATTGAAGGGGTTCTTTCTTCATTCATCAAAGATGTCATGATCCAAATTTCATAAAGAAAGCTTCCAAATTGAGGGAGATATGGTTTTCCAAAGTTGAAGTTTCTATATTGAGTTTTGCGGCAAATTAAGAAAATTTGAAGGACCGGTCAATCACCTTCACTTAAGCCGATCGACCACCAAAGAAAATGTTTGAATCTATCTTATTTTCCACCATTGATGATCGACCGCCTAAGCAACAGCAAATCTTTGGATGATCAAAACCCTTCAATGTGCGGTCGAGCTTCTTTAGTGACGATCAGTTGCTTCTTCAACTCTTAAGTGCACAATTGTTCACTTCTTCAATGAATCTTCATCAAATTATCAACACCCTATAGGTTATAATCTCTACCCTCCTTCCACTGGTGCATCAAAAGGTATTACAGATTTTTGAATAAGTATCTTGTAATTTTTGAAATTTTTAGAGTTTAAAGGAAATATTAGATTCTTGGATACAAAAACTCTAAATTGATGTATTAAAGTTAATATTTTTGCATGAATATGAATAATAAATCAACTAGCTTGGTTTCAAAATTGATTGATGTTGAAGAAAATTTGAAGATAGCCATACAATCACCGTCATGGCTTGAATAGTTCAATGTTATGTAGCAATTGATATGTAGCTGCAATGCTAGTTGCAAGGTGGGCGCCACAGTGTCCCTGCTTACTGGTCGCAGCGTCAAGCCCTTTTTAGGAAATTTTAAGTGATTTTTGCTATGATTCTTCTAGTTACTTCATATCACAGTTATAGATTCCAACACTTAATCAAAGAGGTTTAGAAGCCTACTAATATTGGTACAATAATAGGTACTAAAAATTGACAAATTACTAGATTCTTGGACACATGATTTAAAAGTGTTATGGTATATACTGGTTAAGGTAGGAGTTTTATTTATTGTATTCAGTTATACATATCATTGTTGTCTAAGACCATTTTGAGTTATAACTCACACTCAATATAACATGTCATGTCTTACTAACATATTTTGTTTGTATTACATGTATACATTTTCTAGCACATTTATTTTGTGTATGCATTTTATTATTATTCCTCATATTGGTTGTGTGTATCAATGTCATTTGACCCAAAGTGATAGTTGTTTGTTGTACACCTTCGATTGAGGGAGAAGGTATTTTCATGTTACGCGTTTATCGTAATGGGGCAACTCATGATGTCATCTCCCTGAGGAAGAATCCCTAAAACTGATCAAGGGTTGTTGTTTACAATATGATCATCCAAAGATTATTTTCTCCCTTCCTACCCCTATGGCACTAATGTTTCAGGTCTATGAGTGATTCATTTTTCACTAGTGTTTTTATACTAATTTAGTAATGACATTATTTTTATTACTTCACATAGTATAGTGGACAATTTTTATTTGGCCCTACTAATGGTAATTTTATCATTGTTGCATGCATACTTATATTTTTAAACCACTGAATATGGCACATGAAATTCTTATTGATTTTAGTCAATTCACCCCAAATGACTCTCTCCTTCCACATCATAGATAGAGGGATTCGGGGCAACAGGCGCAGGATTGAGATCGACATTTTCCTAAGTTTTCAATTATTTCTTTCGAGTACTATTGTGGTGTGGACTTGTAGTGCTTTCTTTATTTAGTTTACATTCCTTTTAGTTCGTCGTGTGATCTCATATCATGATGGTTATTATATGTTGCATAGACTTTACATTTTATACTTTTATTATTATGTTATCTAATGTCACTGTTAGACCTTTTTATTAGCTCAAAGTTTTTTGGCTTTTGGCTTTTTATATTTAATTATTTGGGTTTTTAGTCTTCCGTCATGATTCATTTAATTTTATCGAGGTCGGATTGTTCTCCGTTTCCATCGCAATCCCCATTTGGGTCGCAACAATACTTATGTAGTGGAGAACTTTACCTACAAGTTATCTTTATTTACCTTTCTCAATCAATGGGATGTTTTTCCTATGAGATAAGCTTTCACAAATATTTGATCTTGAGTTGTTCTCGCATTTACAAGAGAGACTACCATAATCATACACTCAATTAAAGTCTGGTTTATTTGTATTCTGCCTTTCTGCTTGAACTTTGGCTATAATATCTTTTGAGTCAAAAGCTCACAAACTTTTTGTTTTCAAGTTTAATCGCAAAATGCTTTATAATATTTGGAGTAGAGAACATTAACTATGAATCATATTGTTTCAATTTTCTCAAATGATATGGAATTGTGGAGCTACTCGGATATGGATTGAGCTCTAATAATTACTTGCTCTTGGACATTTTTGTCTTCACACAACGAGTTCTCATTATTCTTTTTGAATACTGTCGTGTAAAATACAAGTAGATGATTATTAAGTTCATATATTTGTTTCATTTAACTCAAAAAATTTGACGCAATTAACATTTGAACATTGAATTGTACTTGACAGTTGGCCAAAATTTGTCTCGTAATACCTCAAAGAGAGCAAAAAAACAAAGCCAAAAAGAGACCTTGATTGAGTATAGCAATGTACATCTCACGTAATAAATATAGTGACCTTGATTGCTAACTGTGGGTCACCTACTCATACTAAACTGCACTTTACCTGGAAACAAATATATGAAATATAAAATGAATTTTTTTTGAAGAAAAATCAAAATTACGATTTTATCTTTTCTGACATGACATATCTTTTCAACTAAGTTCTTTCATTTTCGAAAAGGACAGAAATATAAAATACATTTAAACATCACATTATAGTCTTGATGATTATTGCCATACACCAAAAAGCCCTTTCTTAAAGTCAAATTTATTATAATCACCTTCCACTTTCCACTTTTCTTATTGGAGCTCTTCATCTCCCATCGATTTAGAAACATCTGCCAAGGACAGGTAATATGACAACGTTTGACAAACCAAAATAGACCTTCCCTCATAATTATAGACCCTAATAATCATAAAGAAGCTGCAAGCAACTACCATTCCACTCTATAAACTATTTCCCTACAAGGATTTTCATAGGCCAGTTGGAACAAAATAGCCAGGAAAGATGTGTGTTCTTTACACTAAACATATTTCCCCCTGTATTTAGGCTTCACTTCTTTACTACCGTTGTTATTATCATCAGCTGCTTCCCCCGCCGCGTGGTGATAAGCAGGACTGAAAACTGCAGAATGAAGATTCCCATCTTCCAACCACTTTAAATGATTCTCTCGGAAATCCCTGTGCTTGTCTCGAGCTGCCTCTGCAATTTCTTCACTGTATGGGCCAGTTTTGACCATAGTGAGTAATACCCGGCTGTATCTTGAGCTCAGAATCTGCTCAGAAGCAGAAATTAAGGTGAAACATGCATGCTCAGGGAAATGGATATCTGCACAGTCATCCTCTCTCAACACTGGGAAAAAGAAGACAAGCCTGCCGCCCATGACCAGCATCCTGGCAGCAACATCCAGCAAATCGTGCACACACTCAACTAAGCTGTATGGGGCAGTAGATGGTATGTGGCCTGCCCTCTTGTCCTCAGGAACAGTATAGGGTGCTTTAACCCCGTTCAGGAGTTTCCGCCCACCTGATTTACGCCCCCCAGCACGCACTCCATATGGAGGGTCACAAATAATAGCATCAAACATCTAAGCATGAAAATAAACAATATTGTGAAACACAGAATCCATGAAAGCAGTTTTCGAGAATCACTGAGGTCAAAATCTTAAAGTTCACAAAAGATTCCAAATAAGCAGCTAAGAACACAAGCAAAAGTTAATATTTAACTTCTAATGGGCCACATATCAACAATCCAGCTTCTAAAAGTATCATGGAGATATTCAAGATCAAGTATAAGTGAAAGTTAAAAAACAAGTGTAGAAGATTTAATGGACTTCACAAATCTGTCTATTTTCTGACTTTTGACAAGTATTTGATGGTTTTGGCATTAAGAATGACGTTATATCAAAAAGAGTGTTTCATGAAGATTGTAGCTGACTTCTTAAGCTTTCTAGAATGGGTTGGATTGTTAAAATTGGACTTCGTTTGCTATGACAAAAGCCCACAGAACAAAGAGACAATATTGTGCAAAACCCAAATGGACAAGTTTGGAGACCAAGGAAAGTCAATACATGGAAACCATCCAAGTGGCCGAACTCAATAGAAGAACATATTATACCATGAGAAAAACTTTAATATTGCATGACATTGATATTGATTTGATTCTATGACAATAATTTTATGGCAATAAGGATGATGATTTTGTTAAATTCGATAATTGTTTGTTTAAAGATTTCAAATACCACTTACCCAGTTTGGCATCATTATCCAAAAATGCGTTGCTAAAGTGTTTCTCATACATGATCAAGTACAAGAAAGAAAAACAAAATTAGTGACTCATGCACCAATACAAAGATTATCTTTATCATGCTTGGTTGGAGTCATCCCCTTTTACTCTATAGGAGTTCTTGGTAAATTAAAATAAAAGGTCTACATTACCACTAGCTCGATGGCAAAGAATGAGAATCAAGCACCCGAGTTATTGTTTAAACATGAGAAGAGGTTTTGTGATGAACACCCTTACAAATTACATGAGAATGAGTTTTTGGAAAATTCAAGAGTGGGCCGACTTCAACAAATAAGGCTTGTTTCCTTATTACATTCATGAAGAATTTGAAGACATCGCAAATCTCAAAGTCCATGACACATCTTATTTTGTTGAAAAAGATTATAAAGGAATTACTCTTTGGTCACACATACTTAAAGGTGTTCACAATGATGTATCTAAGGGAGTTATTAATTTGAAGGTGGTCTACATTACTTCTAACCCTATGGCAAAGAATGAAAGTCAAGTATCCGAGTTGTTGTTCAAGCATGAGAAGAACTTTTTGAAAATCTTGATAGTGTTGACCTACCTCAACAAACAAAACTTGTTGTCTTATTACACTCATTAGGAATTTAAAGTATTTGCAAGTTTCATGATCTGGGATGAATGTCCTTATTGTAATGAAGAAGACAATGGAGGAAAAAGACTATAGAGGAAAAAGATTTGATTCGAGGTCGAAACATTTTCAACCCTCGAGAGGACGATGAACCACGGATCATCAAGCTTCCAAAAGTATCTTGGAAATATTCAAGATCAAACATAAGTGAAAGTTCAAGAACAAGTGTAGAAGATTTGGTGAACTTCACAAATCTGCCTACTTTCTGACCTCCGACAAATATTTGATAATTTTGGCATTCAAAACGACGTTATATCAAAAAAAGTGATTCATGAAGATTGTAGCTGACTTTTTAAATTTTCTAGAATGGGGGTTGGATCGTTAAAATTGGAATTCATTTGCTATGACAAAAGTCCCCGGAACAGAGAGCAAATATTGTGCAAAGCTCAAGTGACCAAACTTGGAGATCAAGGAAAGTCAATACATGGAAACCATCCAAGTGACCAAACTCAACAAGGAAAAGCTGTCAAAAGACATCAAGATTTAGAGAAGAAGAAAAAAAGAATCAATTAAGTAACCTCTAAGTTAAGTTACCTAATAACCATTAAGTAGAGAATCGACCAAGTTTGTATTATAGCTGATTATGTGATATTTTGCTTATTTAGTATTTACTATTCTATAGTTTGTGTTTAATTATTTATAGCCACTTTATGTAAATATTTAAGAAATTGAAGTTTGATTATTAAAAAGTTTTTGTTTATTTCGAAATAGGGATGATTCCTCTTTCAACCTTTGGTGAGTTATATCCAAAGTCTTTTGTGTGTAGTACATCACAAATTGAGTTTACTTTGTAAGTTGAGTAAGTTCTCTTATTGGCATCCGTACTCTTACTTCTTGAAGGAAGAGTATGAGAAGAGGTGTCCAACTTTCAAAAGCAAGTGCATTGGCAAAGTCATCCATACGAGAGTGCAAGATGCAACTACTTGTTATTTCCATCCAATCTATTTCTCTCAAACATATTTCCAAATCTGTGACGTTTATTATTATTATTATTCTTGGAAGGCATTCTTCTACATTTATCAAGAAAGTCGTGGTCCAAATTTCAGAGGAAAAGCTTCTAAATCGAAGGAGATATTCGTTTCCAAAATCAGACTTTCCATAAGGTGATTTGCGGCAATTTAAGGAAGTTCTTCAACTGGTCGCTCGCCTCATCCTTCAGCCATTCGACAGCTCATCCGCCCGCACAATATCGGACGTTCGAATCTGTTGATTTTTGCACGTTGCTAATCTACCGCTATCCCGCCTCCAAATTTGCAGCTGATCATTTGTGGTCGTTCTCGGCTGTGTGATCATCCACCGCACCTCCATTATTCAGCACTCGATTGTTCACTCCTACTCAGCAATTGACTACTTGCAGATTATTTCTTTACCCCCCTCCGCTGATGTATCAACATCCTTACAAGAACAGGCAAACGATACTACTCAAACTACTTCCATTGGCTTGATTCTTGAGTTTTTAAGGTAAAGAATTTAAGATATTATAATTGGTCAATAAAGCATTCGATGATCCCATTGATCATTGTGCTCGAGATCTAGGTTGTAGTCAATAAGATGTGGACATAGCCAATAAAGTAACTTGAATTTCATCGGGCTAGAAATTCTTCATCCCAACTTCTTAATGGCCTAAAAACAGACATCATCCTATTTTATTCCATTATCACATTTTTGGAGTAAAGAGGGTAATAAGCGGGAAGAAAGGAGCAGGGAAAGGTAGGAAAAATTTTATGAGTTTAGCTTTGCAGGGAGGGCTTGTAGCCCTAATGAATAATATGTCTATTCTACTATGTTTCCATGTTTTCTGTAGTAATTTAGTGCGTTTTATTTGAACTAAAGGGGTTCCTGGCATATTCTATAATTCTGTTTTTACAAATGACAAACTACTGTGAGGAACCTAGGACATTGAACTCAAGAAAAAAATACAGAAGACCTATATAATGTATTTCGCAAGTTCTATAAATGCTCTAGATTTTACAAAATTTCAGGAGTAAGTCTTGCATTTTGATTAGGTAGTTGCAGGAAGGGCATCTAGTTTAAGTCTTTCATGGAAAGTATTGTAACAAGGACTAGCTTCATTCCAGCCTTGATCAATATCTTAGACTGCAAACTTCAATTCGCTAAAGACCAAAATGACAAAATTTTCAAATGTAGTTAGTACTAAAAAGAACTAAACTAAACCATTTGTCCAGCATATAAAAAATTGGCTATTGCTTCAAGGCACCGTGTCCAGTATAATATGCCATGATCTAAAAAATATTACTTCATTTTAAAAATTAATCAAAGATTGAGGACCAATGGTGATGACATTGGCCAAAATGAAGAAGACAAAGATGGCACATAAACTGACAATCAGATGTAGTTTGTTAAATTCATTGATCATATCAAACTTATGAAGTCAAATTATTTATTTTAGATGCTACTTATTTATTTTGATTGTTATAAAGATATTGATAGATATTTATAATTCATTTTTGTTTAATACACACATATTATTAAAAAATATTTATTATGTTCAACATATTGTCGTGTTTGCAGTTATCAAAAAACATGTCGTGTTGGTATATATGTATTGTTATTCAGTAGAGGACGCAAGTAACCACATGCATATGAGTGGTTGTTTTGAGAAGTAAACTTCACGAGCAATGGATCTACTATGTTAAAAAGATGGAAGAAACATACGATAATTACAATTGAAATTATCCAACAACAGAAGTTTCCTAATACCTCTTTCAATCCTGAACGCCAAGGAGGAAGATTATTATCAGCTCTTATCAGACTAATGGGCAGCGGTAATCCATACTGCAGGTAGCATGAACAATACAAGTAATCTCATGGCAATAGATAAGAATTTTACCCCAGGAGTTTGAACATTCAAAAAAACATCTGTGCTATAGAGTTGGCGTCAAATTAATTTTCTATGCAACGTTAGATAGCTTTATATACAAATTTCATTGTCAGTCACAAAACAGAGTAAACTCTAAAAAGCAAAAATCAAAATCAAAATTATTAAATGGATGAATTTTTTTTTGAAAAAGTGTGCACCTGATTGAAATTGCTCCAGACATTACAGTCAGGACCCCGTCCATCACGCACCACCCTGATATCAATGTCAGCCCCCTAACCAAATGACGTTGATTGAACACAATTATATTATAAAATGGATGCAATTGTTGCTGAAAATATTCTAAATATAGAAGGTCGAAGTTAGCACCATAGTCATAGCCCCAAAATGTGCAGCAGCAATAAGTATGCTTCCAGTGCCAACAAAAGGATCATAAACAAGTTTCCCATGTGTGGCTAGAGCTTGATTGGCCATTAAGAAAGCCATTTCGGCATCCATGGCAGTTGGCCCCAGATAAGTACGGCTTTTCAACTGATATGTTGGTATCAGATTCCTTGCAGCACCACCAACCTCGCGACCAAAAAAGATTCTTCTCTGTGAAATTGGTGGTAGACCATTGTTAGTGCCACAATCATCCGTTTCCATAAGACAGAATTTGTGGTCGGGATTTTTTAAATTGACACGACCCTGCGATATATGGGTATGTTAGCTACCTCTTAGTTTTAATACAGAATCACTTAAAATGAAAAACACTCTGAGCAACTAATTTTAGTACAGGGATAACTTGCATGGTCCATTAACATATAAATGAAAAAGAGTGGCCTCTACTATGATATATTGAATCCATATTGCACCCAAAGACCACAATAAATAGAGAGCCAAATCACTGAGTTGATTACTATCACTGAAGGAAATGAATTTAAAACAGGAAAAAAAAATTTGAACTTTTTAAAATAAAGAAAAAAAAATCAACTATGATCACTTCTCCAATCAAATACGTATATTGGCATTTTTCTAATTTCACACATTTGATCTTGCCTGTTGGACGAAATGAGTAAAAAAGATGAACAAATATTTACAATAGGACGTACGACCTCCTACCCCACCTCTCTAGCTACTAACTGAGAGTTTAAATAGAAGAACATTATAATCACTTGAAGGTCATGTATAGAGATGGATCTTTAAAGAACTTGGAGCAATTAGGCATCTTAACAAATAGTTCATTCCCCAAATGTGGTCAGTAAGTAGAGCTCTGGTTCTGATAGTTCATCTGAGAAAACTAAACTCTGCGGGCTAATCTTAACAAATGTATCAAACACAATGCACTCAATTTGCAGGAAACTAGTAATGACAAATGAAGTATCTAGATAGTTTCAACTTAAAGGGCAGATATTCAACAGAACAAATAGCAAAAAAGATTCAGCTATAGCCATGACACTACAAGCCAAAACGAATCATATATGAACCACACTTTGAAAGGTATATAACCGAAGCTTTGTATTCGTTCATTTTGTTCCTTGAAACTGACGCCTTTCCCAAAGCTATCGACGGCAATTTTGAATGTGGATTCAGAACCCAGGTAAGGCAACTTCCGATCTTCTGGGTAAATTCGAATTGACAGCTCTAGTTCTTCATAGTTACTTCCTTCTCCCCAGAGTTCATACATCCCCTTTACAAGTATGCCTTCAGCAGCAAACATAACAATTTTAATAAGACAATCGCCGCTAAACACTGATTAGCCAAATGAAAAAGTTCTTAGAAGTAAATAATAATCGATTTTAGGGGGCAAAAGTCTGACTTCGATTTGCAACGAAGCGGGCAGTGTCCTCAGAAGGAAGGTCGACTAAATGGAAAGGAGTATCCAAGTGATAATTTTGAGGAAGTCTCCATTCCAAATTTCTCCTCCCACTCTCTCCATTTTCTCCGTCCCCAAAAGCTCCAAAGAGCTCTGCCAGTGACTCCACCTCAGCTCTTCTGAAATCGAGCAATCTGTGATAGAATACACAGAGATACCACATCGATTACTTGCGTTGGCTTGCGGTGATCCTTCGATGAGCAGCAAAGATTCTAACAGGGCACAGGAGAGTGGCGAACAACAATGAAAGACCGCTAGGGCAAAGCAACCATGCACCACACCATTCCCGCCCACCGTCTCTAAAACCTTAAACCCCGAACTCGAAAACTGTCTCTCCTTTCTACTGATTTTACTGGGAAATTAACAAAATAAACCTTATAGTTTAGAATAACAAACAAGCAAACCTTAAAAAAATTTTACAAACAATTAAAACCTCAAACTATGTAAATTGAATGATGCAAACCTTCTCGTCACGTTTTCCGTCGAAATACACAAAGTCAAACACAGCAGGCGCTCTAACTAGGGGTGGAATTGATTCAGTTCGGTTTTGTTCAGTTTGGTTTTAGATTAAATTGGAAACAAATTGACTTAGTTCGGTTTTGAAAAAGAAAAACCAAAATTGAACCCAAAACCAAACTGAATCCACCTAAAAACTGATCAAAAACCAAACCTTGGTTTTTGGTTTTCCTCGGTTCGGTTTCAGTTTGATTTCGGTTTTTCACTTCTAATCACAGATAGAAAAAAATGTCTTTGATTTTTTGAGAAAAATGAGAAGAAGACAGAGTCTGTGCGAAGAAAAAATAAAGAAAAAATTGGAGATTAATTCTCATAAGAATTACAAAACCAAACCAAAACCAACAAAAACCGATTTTACAACAAGATTTTAGAAATTTCACAGCAAGATTTGTCTGTGCAAACATAGACCAATATCCTATCGCATTTGTTCAAAAATTGACCAAATTTCACAGCAAGATTTCACACATTTTACACCAAAAAATTGATTTCACAGCAAGATTTTATAAATTTCATATGCAACTAATCTGTGCGAACTATAAAGCGAGAAATGAAAATGAAAATCGAAACAACAAAACGTTGAATATATATTCGACGAACCTGTGTGAAGTTCACACTACAAATTACAACTATCCAAAGTGACAACGATGACTGCAAGTTAGGGCTACGCTGAAAAGGTGACAATGACGACACCGCCGACGCCAACAACACCGCTCGGTAGTTGACACTCGACAAAGAAACAGAACGATGGCAGAGGGTTGAAATACACAACTTTTTGTCTCTTCAAATTACACATACTGGAGGCAGCGGAGGTCGAAGGAGCGAGGAGTTGTCGGGTTTACTTTTACAGGGGGTAGATTTATAGAGAAAAAATTGGAATTAAATTAGTGACTCAAATAGGTTTTCAAGTTTAGTTTTTGTAACATCTCGGTTTTTTGTACAATTTAAAACTTATCATTTGTAAAGACTTTTTCTTTTATAAATACAGCGGAAGACTTTTCTTATTAAAAAATTCATAAATTCTATAAATAAAACGTTTGCTACAGCAGAAAACCTTGTATTTTAAAACCAAAGAGAATAAAATAAACTTTCTTAATAAAACATAATAACGGAAATAAGATTTCTTTTCTTAAAACAATATTACAAAATCTTTTACATTTTCGCTTTAGCCTAGCCTGCCACCAAGTCCGCGATATACAAATACTTCATCAACTGCTCATATCTTCGATACCATGCATACCTATATCACAAGACTTAAACTATGAGTTTAACGCTCACTAAGAAGTGAAATGAAATATAAAACATGCAATGCATTTACTTAAATCCTTTTTATAAAATCTTTTACTCATTTTAGTTTTATTTCTTTCTTTTTCGTGCACATCCATGCACTATGTCACAACATCAATCAAAGACTCCAACCATTGTACACAAGTCCCGACATCAATCAAAGACTCTAACTTCCATACACATCAATGTATAACATCTCTTGGTAAAAGGCTTGACATCAATCGAACTACTTGTTAGTTGTTGTGCACTTCAATGCACAATGACTCATCACCTCTAGTAAGCAGCTCTAGCATCAACCGAAAGTTTTGCTAGTAGTTGTACACATCAATGCACAACAATCGGTTCTGACATCAATCGAGAACGCACTAGCAGCCATGCGCATCAACGCTAATGGCCTCACTAACTGTTAGCTAGTCTGTCTCGACATCAATCGAGAACAAACTAACAAACTCAAGCTTTTTAGTCATTCAGTTTACATTTCAATTATCAATTATTCAGTTTAAACGTTGGGAAATTTGTTTACATTTTCTAAAACAACAATGCACGAATGCACACAATCTCTACATCCTTGATCGACAACAGAATCATAACCGAGATCTAACAATATCCCAACATTCCTCAATTTATACAATAGAACTCCACCATTACGGAAACCAAGGAGAACCATCATACAATGAGTCCAATAACTTATCCAAACAATAATCAAGAGTAATTCCACCACAGAACAGATAACAATTCCACTATTTCAAATGTGTCTTCAACTTAGCATTTTATGTAGTTAACGGGATAATAGTTTATCAAGTGTCCAACATTTTATGTAGTTAACAGGATAATGGTTTATCAAGTGTCCAGGAGTACTTTCAAACTAACAGCTACTGGATATGTTAAAGGAAAACAGGGAGCAACGTAATAAGTAGTAACAAGCCTATGTAATATTTTCAACAACTATCAAAATCAATCCCAACCTTATCAAGTATAATTACCTCATTTAACAATATCTCAACCTTTATCAAGGAGTCATCACTCAACAGGTTTATGAGTATACCAAGGAACCATCATGAATTCAAACTTATCCACAAACATCCTTTTCATATAATCCAAAGCTTATCACATACAATATAATCCAAAACCTACTTATCAACAACGATCTGCCCTTTAACCATCAACAACACAACATCATTAAAGAATACCGACAAGACTTATTCTTATTCAAGCAACTCATCTTTAACATTATCAATAGGATCTTATCAAGCAACTTATTTTGGATCTTATTAAGCAACTTATTCTAATAGCGTCGTGCATATATCCAGTAGAACCCAACAGAGAGTATATTAACAATATCAACTAATATTTCCATAACTTACCCTAGCTGTACCTTAACATATCCAACCTTGTTTCTTATCAACTATAACCTTAACAATTCTTAGTAATTTTAATCATAGAAATCCAATACCACCAACATAATACCCTTAATAATTCTTATTAATTTTTATCAAAGCAGAAGCCATCTCACAACAATAGAACTTGCATTATCTTTAACCAATTAATTCCTTCAAAGAGTAATCAACCAAATCATAACAAAATCTATTCTCAACAAGCTTATGAAAGAGCTGAACAATATAACCTTAATAACATGATATTAAATCGGCAACATCAAGAAAACAAGCACCTAATTCTTGTGATGTGAGTCCTTTCGGACAAAACACATACAAACTTCTTACTTGTAGTCCTTAGCAATAATCCTTCCTTAGTCAAAATATTTCTTCTAACAGTCACACCGTAGCAGCACACAAACAAAGCAGCACCATTGTAACATCCCGTAACTTTTTCCGTATAAAAATTTTATTTTCTTTAAATCATTTACATAATGGAAAACCAGAGTAATAAACATATAGTGGAAGTCTCAGAGTAAACATACAGCGGAAGTCTTTTACAATTAAATATCACAAACTAATTGTATAAATAAACACATTAACTTAAACATTTATTTGAAGTCATAAAACACTTAAAAATTTTTAAAACATTGAAATGCATTTATTTTATTTCCGTGAGCCATATCCACAAGGTCAATGTCGCCAACATCACAAACACCCACACAACAATACTCCATGAGCTACGTCCATTAACAGCTTTATCCAATCATCGGCTTCTTACCTACATTAACGGGACATAACTATGAGCCTAAAGCTCAGTACATGGTATAAACGTAAAACACATACAATTTGTATAACATTGTATACAGTTTTCTGTTTTGTTTCTCTATTATTGTTCATGTCTTTTGCTATTATTTAATTTATTTATGTGTTGGGCATATCCAACCAGAGCGCATAAACATCTGTTTACTGTTCCTGTCTTTTACTGTTTATGTGTCAGGTGTATCCAACTGGACCACATAAACATTTGTTTATTGTTCCTGTCTTTTACTGTTTATGTGTCGGGCATATCCAACTGGACCATACAAACATTTGTTTACTGTTCCTATCTTTTACTGTTTATGTATTCTGTTTATGTGCCGGGCGTATCCAACCGGACCACACAAACATCTGTTTACTTGATTTCTGTGCCGGGCGTAACTAACTTGTTCACAATTGTTTACTTATCTTTGGTTTTTGTGTCTGGCGTAACTAACCGGTCCACAGCTGTTTACTTGTCTTCGGTTTATGTGTCGGGCGTAACTAACCGGTCCACAACTGTTTACTTATCTTTGGTTTCTGTGTCAGGCGTATCCAATCGATCCACACCTGTTTACTTATCTTTGGTTTCTATGTCAAGCGTAACCAACCGGTCCACAAAAACAACTATTTATGCATTTCATTTTCGTATACTTTGATTTCTGTGTCGGGCGTAACCAATCGAACCACAATTATTTACTTATATTCCATTTTAGTGTACTTTATGATCAAGTCTTAAACGTTATTGTTCACATACAATCCTATCTAACGTGTTCCTCAATCGTATCGTTAAAACGTTATCAGTCCTAGCTAAGGAATTGAATTTGAATCTAATAAACATATAATTCATAACAATCAATTAAACAGGGCGTATCCAACCGGTCCACACTCGTTTACTTATCTTTGGTTTTTGTGCAGGGCGTAACCAACCGGTCCACAAAAACAATTATTTACGTTCATTTCATTTTTATATACTTTGGTTTCTGTGCCGGGCGTAACCAACCGGACCACAGCTGTTTACGTATATTCCATTTTTGTGTACTTTAGGATCAAGTCTTAACGTTATCGTGCACATACAATCCTACCTAAAGTGTTCCTCAATTGTATCCTTAAAACGTGATCAATCTTAGCTAAGGAACTGAACTTAAATATAATAAACATACAATTCATAACAATCAATTAAACAAACAGTAAACATCCCCTAATTCTCATGATGTAGGTCTTTTCGGACAAAACACATGTAGTACCACGTACCTGAAGTCCTTAGCTTTAACGAATTACCACTTAGAGTTATCCCTTCCAAAACCTGAAGCATCCATTTATTCACTTTCTGCACCCCACGATCCTTACTTTCCTTCATAAATGGAACCCTCACAGTTCTCCCATCTCTAGAGACTTTCTTTCACCGTCACTCACTTACACCCAATCCCTTCTCTCAGATTCCAAAACTTACAACAAATCCTTCACTGCTTCACGCGCAACTCTTGGCACTCACAGATTTTTCATCTAGAACCAAGAACTCACAACAATTTGGTAGAGCTTCCGCATGCTTTCAACTCTCCCTGATATTGCTGCCTTTGCATCTCTATTTATAGACTGCAAACCATGACTCTTCAACGTTCACTGCGTGAAGATAGAAAGCAAAGAGACGTAGTTTCATCAATGTCCAGCAACCCTTTTGATGTCCAAACACGTATAACATCGTTCCAACGGTTTGTTTCATCTCCAGATGTTTCTAGTGACGCATTTCATTAACAGGCGACCTTTCAATTTCTGGCGGTTGATCGCAATGGACGATCTCCCCATGCCAAACGACCGCCACAAACAGTCGCGACGGTTTCCTTTAGAAATTGTCCATCTTCACACCGATCGATCGACGCCAGTCGATCGCACCCCTCAGATCGATCGCCCCTATCGATCGTCAACTCCAAGTGCTTAATCTCGTTTAATTGCCCAGATTATTTCGTCACACACACACACACACACACACACACACACACACACATATTATTTTTAATAAACCATATTTCACTCTTCCAAATTTCCAACCCTCAACTTATGCCATATGTTTCACCATTCCTTCTTCACATTATCCCTAATTAAATCCAATATATCCTAAAATAGTATAAATCTTATACCTTTAACCTTATTATTAACTAGCTCTCAACCCTTACAATATCCATACAATATCCAAATACGTCTAATTATATTTTCTCTTACTATTTTCACTGACTATCAATCTCATTTATATCATTTAATCTAACTCCAATACCAAAAAACAATTCTTCAATTAACTTCAATCATTCCCTTAATCTAACTATGAACATAACGGGATATCATAATTCACTGTATCCAAATTTGTTTCACTTGACTAATACCTTAATCGTCCATTTAGCTCCAACAACCCCAGAATTATTATTTAAGCTATGCCTTCAGCTCAACGAATATTTGGGATATTACAACTGTAGCATCTCCAAGAAACCAAAACAGTGCAGGAGATACACTCCGAGAATACTAGATAATTCCTCCACTTTCAAATCCTCCAGACTTCTCTCTCTCTCACTGGTATTGTAACGCCCCATTTTTGTAAAACATATTTTATAGTAAATTCTTATGATATATTTATATATATTTTTTCTTTAAAAACTGTTGCACTAAAATGATTTTGCTTAAATTCTTTTGGAATAAAACATATCTTTAAACAACTGCTAAACCATGCATATATGAAATCCTTGCAAATATTATACTTGTCATTTAAACATCATTGGAATAAAAACCATACTTAGGAAAGTCAATGCAGCGGAAGACTTTATGAATTAAATACATTTCCTGCAAAACATAAGTTTCTTAACAGTCTTTTACAATTTCCATATAAATATTCATTCTATAAAAACAATTAAATAAACCATGAAATTACCCAAGTCCTTAGCATGAGCAAGCTCCTTCTACGTGTTTTCGCATTTGTCATTTTCTATGTAATACATGTACCTATAATACAAGGTTCATCTATAAGTCTAAGACTTAGTAAGTGATGCATGTGACCATGAACATGACATGACGTGACATTTATTTTTCTTTCTTTATTTTATTGTCTTTCTTTCTATTTTATTTCCTTTTCTTTCTTTCTCTTTTCTTTTCTTTTCTTTTTCTTTTCTTTTCTTTCTTTCTCTTTTCTTTTCTTTTTTCTTTTCTTTTCTTTTCTTTCTTTCTCTTTTCTTTTCTTTTGCTTTTTGGTTATGAGTAGGCACAACAGTGGGATACACACTACATTTCTCCACCCTTTTTGGGAGAGTCTCCGGCCCTTCTGAAGACATATTCTACCCTTTTTGGGAGTCCTCCGTTAGCTGCGTGCAATTAAATGCACTGCGACCCTAGGTGGCCCTTGTGCCTATCAGTTTCCGGATTGCGCCGGAAACTAGCTAACGGGCTAATGTTCTGCTGGCCCACCCTTTTTGGGCAGCCTATCCTCAGTCACCATTTACCTTTTTCTTTCGTGTTCCTCATCTTCCTTTCGTGTTAATCTTTTCAAGTATGAGCAAGCTCGACGATGGGGCACACACTACGTTCTCCACCATTTTTGGGAGAGTCTCTGGCCCTTGTGAAGACAGACTTCACCATTTTTGGGAGTCCTTCGTTAGCTATATGCAATTCAATGCACTACGACCCTGGGCAATTCTTTTGCCTGTCAGTTTTTGGGTTGCACCGAAAACTAGCTAACGGGCTAAAGCCTCACCGGTCCTCCTCTAAGGGACAACTTGTTCTCCTTACCAATATACGTACATTTTATCTTTCTTATTGCAGACCCATGCATGAACATACATTAAATGCAACAGGAACAATTCCACATAATATGCAACTACCAAGCTTTAGCAACAATAAATCCTACACATGCTCAACAATTAAAGAAAGCAGTAACAGAGATTTTCTAAGAATAGAACAGCATCAACCTAGCCTATAAAATATACCTCACTATCATAGATACAGGGACCCAACGATATATCCACAATGTAAATTTCCACCCAAATATACCTTATAAGCAATAAGATATTTTATTTATATCAATCAAAAACAGTAAGTGAATTAAATAACAAAACGCAATCAATGGTCATTTCATCCTTTATAATGTCCTTTAAAGCCACAAGTGAGTTATGCAATAAACCCAATCCAGCATTGTGTTAACCTCAACAATTTTTATTAAAGCCATGAACAAACAGAGAGCAAACTCCCAATCACAGAGCACTATCCCTATCACATATTATTATCCCCAACAATTTTATCAAAGTCGTGAACAAGCAGAGAGCAAACTCCCAATCACAGGGCACTATCCTAATCACATATTATTATCCTCAACAATTCCTTTTTTTTTTTTATCAAAGCCATGAACAAGTAGAGGGCAACCTCCCATTCACAAAGCATGACCCTCCTATAATGTCCCTCAAAACGGTAATCAACACAGAGAACACAACCCACACCCAAGCGTAAACATCCAGTACTATCCAGCCAACAATAACCAAATTGTAGAACATAAACTCTCAACAATATCTCTTGCCAGGAAACCAAATCAAAGAACAACATCCATAACAGCAGAGCAACATTTTCTCAGGAATTGTATCAGGCAAAAACAAGAGGAAGAATAAATCCAAGCCAACAGACAAAAAATACCATTAACAGAGCATGAAATCGACAATGTAAATCAACCAGCAAAACAAATGGGGGAAAAACCCCCTGCCTATACCTTGCATTGTAGGGCTGATAAGGCTAAACCACAAACAACATATACTTACAGTAATTGGAGAAACAGCAGAAGTAGCTCCTTGGTTCGGGTTGCGCACTTGCTTGCGGTCGGAGATCGATCGGAGCTCCCGTTGGTCACCAGAATCATTTGCTTCAATCCCCGTTGCCAAGGCACTGCGAGAATCGCAGCCTATAGGTGTGAGAGTTCACGTGAACGCTCAGCCGATTCGCCCATGAAGGACACTCCAGCTGCGGGAGTCGACTCCCTTCTCCAGGCCTTCATCGTTCAATTCCCCTTTTTGCCTCCCCTTCGTTTTCTTTTATAGGAAAATGACAAATTAACCATCGTGGTTTGCGATCAATGACAAGTCAACCACTATCCTTTATTTTCTAACAAATTAACCACTGACGTATGGAAAAATGACAAAACAAACATCGCTATCACGTTTGCCGTTAACAAGCTGATCTGGAGCCGCAGCGGTCCATGGAAAGAAGGCCAAATTTAGCCTGGACGCCGGGGCATCTCAGACGCCGCTGAGACGCTGCGATTTCCTGGGACGCCGCAGCAGCATCCATTAGAACGCTTCAGCGACATTTCGCTGTTTGTTACTGGAAAACTTTTTTATCGCAAAATTGAGGGCCTAAACGCGTGATTTTGGGGCCGAGAAAGGAGGGGTCATGGGATATACCCAATGATGAGTCGTAGATCTCTGAGAGAGCTTTGATTTGATACCTTTTGCAGCTGATTCCAACATCTGTAGCCAAAGTTATGGTCCTTTGAAGTTGAAGAGGTCAAAATTTTAAAAAAAACATTGGATTTGAAGCGTCAATGGATGATCCACACATTTTCCAAGCGACGGTTTTCGTGTTTCTGGCGACTCTCCATTTCGACGGTCCATCAGCCTCTTTAAGGTGATCGATTGCCATCACTCCAGAATCATGATTTCCTTCGACACTGGTCGATCGATGATCGACCGCTAATCTGCAATTTTCGTTATTCAGTGAATTATCAGTTGATCAACTCCCTTTGGACAATCGACTGATACCACTTGGTTACAAGTTTATATATTTTCCACCTTCAGAGATCGACCGCCAACTTCCTCACGATTAATCACGGTATTAATTCTTCTTTTTCAAACCAATAAATTCCAATTTAAAAAAAAAATATATATATATATATATATACACACAACTTCCTCACGATTAATCACGGTATTAATTCTTCTTTTTCAAACCAATAAATTCCAATTTTAAATATATATATATATATATATATATTATTTATTTATTTATTTATATCCATAGTAAAATACAATATTCCAAATCATCAAAACTGTCCTTAATTTATCCTCCTACATTTAAAGGTATATGATCCAAAATTCCTCTTTTTTAACTCTTATTATCTTTAAATAAATCTCCAACCAATTTCAATAATTCTCAACATCCTCATTACCCTAAGAAATGTAACAACTTGAAATTATAATTCACTATATCCAAATATGTTTTCCATTGACCAATACTTTAATCATCTAGTTCAATCCCTAATAACCTCAAAATTATCACTTAACTCTTATGCTTAGAACTACGAAAATCTGGGGTATTCTCAATTTTTCTCACTTACAACAGAGAACCAATCGGTTCGGTTTGGTTCGGTCCTATATTTTTTTTTTTCATATCAAAACCGAACCGAATCGATCAAAAATGATCAGTTTGGTTCGGTTACGTTACCTAGTTTGAATTGAACCAATTTCCACCCATAACTCTAACGTCAAAGCTCGTCCAACAACAACGTCCAATTATCAACAATGGACGTCCTTTGACCACGAGAGACGTCCAAAGCTGATCCAATTTTTCTCGAAAGTAGTATGAATGTCCGTTTTGAATGGCCGTTATTCTCCATTGTTGTCGGGAGAGTATTTGACTAAGAGAGAGAAAATTGATGTCAACATCATTGTCCTTGGAGTGATAACTATATTCAGAAGATAAATTAACAGTTGTTTTTACCACATTAAAGTCATAATTCATCAAACTTGGTTTGTACATTGCATTCTTTTTGCATTGTCTACAGCTTGTTTGACTTTGTTTCAGTCAACTCTTTTGTTTCTCAATCTCTTTATGAGTTGATGAGATTGTCTTGCAAGTGGGACGTCCGTCATAAACTAAGGGACGTCCGTTTTAAGCTGAAAGACTTTCTTTATGGACTTAGAGATGTTTACGTAAGTTGAGAGATGTCTATCTTAAGTGAGGGACATTTGTTTTGAACTAATGGATGTCCATTTTAAGCTAAGAACGACGTTTTCTTTTAATAATCCATCCTCAACGTCCATCGTAAGCTGAGGGACTTCTGTCACAAGTTGAGGGACGTCTGCTTTAAGCGAGGGACGTCTGTTGTTAGCTAAGGGACGTCTGTCATAAGCTGAGGGATGACATCGTCTTTCAATAATCCATCATGAACGTCCATTTCTATAGACGAACATCCTTCAGCTCTGAAGGATGTCCGATTAGTTCATCCAATGCCCAACAACCTTCGTCTACAACTTTACTCCCATTTAAAATAGCGTGTGCCTTGCACGTGACCACCTTCAACATAATGTTTGCCAGCGCCTTAGAATAATGATTGTAGTCGTCCATCCTCGATGAGGGACTTCCGTCCCTTAATCTAAAGGGTGTGAACCTTTGTCCGCCAGCGTTGTCACGACCCGGAAGTGGGCCAATAGAACGGTCGAGTCAAGCGACCAGATTCTCGGAGAGAACCCGATTACCCAGCCCAAGGCGTGAGTTTTTATGCAGAAGACTTAACGGGATTAATACCAAGCCCAAACCCAAATAACATGGGCTAGGGTCCACATAGAGATCAACTAGAGACATGATAGCATAATAAAGGAAAATACTGTGCAGAAATTAAATCAAACAACACCAAACAAAAATCCCAACATACCAGGAATGGAGGGATTCAACTAACGAGTCTCCATCCATCCACTGAGAGATCGAAACACCCATCAGGAAATTCTGGCAATGCTCCGGTGTCATACATGCTATACCGACACGCGATACCTACACCCTAACCTGAGGAAAAATATAATCTAAGGGGTGAGTGACTAACTCAATAGGGAAATCTATACTAAATGCAATGCATGCTAAAACCGTTTTCTTCCTCTTTTGAAAACCATTTTATGCTTATCATTTATCGTACATAGATTTTAAACATTTAAAACCTCTTTATCATATTATAAATCCTGCCCATAGCCCTCGATGTGGCTTTATTAAAATTCATTGTATACATAGACAGCTATTATCGTAAATTACACCAACATCGTTTTCCTTATGAAAATGTCATCAGTGAAAAGAGATGGTCACTCATGGACTCATCCGCCACTCATCATCAAAAAATGGTATGATCTCTCGAATGTGTCGACGGGCCGTAGCCACCGCCGATACGATATGAAGATCCAGCGCAGTACCCGGGTTGTCGACGATTAGCTCAACAGTGACACAACTCGCGTAACCACCCGGATGTGCCGATGGGCCGTAGCGGGTGTCGATACAATCCGAAAGTCCAGCTCATTACCCGAGTTGCCAGCAATTAGCTTAGCAGCGACACAACTCGTGTAACCACCCAGATGTGCCGACGGGCTGTTGCCAGCGCCGATACGATTCGAAAGTCCAGCCCGTTACCCTAGTTACCAATGATTAGCTCAACAACGACATAACTCGTGTAACCGCCCGGATGTACCGACGAGCCGTAGCCAATGCCAAAACGATCCGAAGGTCCAGCGCATTACCCGAGTTTATGGCGATTAGCTCAGCAGCAACACAACTTAGGTAACTGCTCGGATGTGCTGACGGGCCGTAGCCAGCACAGATACGATCCAAAGGTCCAATGCATTACCCGAGTTGCCGGAGATTAGCTCAGCAGCGACACAACTCCGGTAACCGCCCAACACATGTCACAGAAAGGTGGCTATCCGCCAATAGCAACACCTCATGAGGCAGGAAAGAATACCAATGATGACGATCCGATGATCCAGCATGTCACCCAAGTTGCCGACGATTAGCTTAGCAGCAACACAATTCGTATAATCGCAATAGCTGATGAGGTTGCCCCACGATAGACCCTTATTCACCAGAATCTCAGTGTTCCAAATTGACGAGGGTTGCCGATGAGCAAACTCAATCATCCAGCCAACCTGCCAAATTGAACGATAATGTGATAGACTAATCTTTGTGATTGACAACACTGTCAACTCCATGCCAATACCCTGACCAGGTTTTGGGGCTTGCAACCCAAGGAAGTGTCATCATCCTCCAATCCGAATTTACAACTTTCAGGAGTTTCAACCTAAGGACACATTGTCAATGCCCCACCTATATTTTTCCCACTTTCAAGAATTTCAACCTAAGGACATGTCATGAATGCCCCATCATATTTCTCACATAATGACCAATCTTCACGCAACAGAAGATTACACGGGAATAGTCTCAGGATGCTTTAGCGCTAGAGTGCTTAAAGCATCAAGAGGATTCATCCTCCTGATGTACATATTAAACATTCACACAGTAAAAGGTTTCGGGGATAGCGTCGTGATGCTTTAGCGCTAAAGTGCCTAAAGCATCAAGAGGATTCATCCTCCCAATGTACGTAACAAATGCCAAACTTTTTTGTATTCGAAGGTTGACGGAATAGCCTTGTGATATTTTAGCGCTAGAGTGCCTAAAACACCAAGAGGATTCATCCCTCAAACAAGTGCACAAAATCACATCATCAATACAGATATCAGCAATACCACGTACGGAATGTAAACGTACACATCATCAATACAGATATGAATGAATTTATATTGATTAATTTTATGTTAACATTTGAGATTATGTTTTATAAAATTCATAGAAAATTTCTTGGTTATTTATGGTAACTTTATATTAACATATAAATTGTATATATGTGGGATAAAATAAAGCCAGAATATGTCTATGACTTATATTTGAAGTATGGAATCTTCAAATAGTTCATAGTCATAAACATAGTTTTATCTCATTAAGAATGTATAGTCATATCCTGACTAAATATGTAGTGACATAAGATAAATATGTTTTATATAATAAGATTATATAGGACTGGACCAGATATAATTATATTGTTCCGATAATTTTCGTTAAATATAAAACAATTAATTTTATCATAATGATTGTCATGTATGTATGATCTTAATTTGTTGTATTTAATAAACTCCTATTTTATTTTAATTTATTCTTTGATTTACTCAGTAAAATTTTGTACAAGTTACGATTCATATACCTTGTATATTGGGAGTAAATTAAAATGAATAGCTGAGAATGTTAATATCGATACAACGAAATCCATTTCTATAGATTCTCTTGTTTGTTAGTTCAAGGATCGAATAATTAGCGCGCAATTCATAATCGTTATGAATTAATTATTCAATTAAGAACTAATGGTAATCAAGGATAAAGAAGCAATATGAGAGGTTAACAGATTATAAGCCTAGCTCTATTGCGAATCTAAATGGAGAGTTAATACATATGTAATGATTATATCAATGGACATTACTTTAAGTAAATATACTCTATAGTTTTGAGAGTGCAACTCTAAATATTTAGTGGAATTACTTTAGAGTTAATAATTATGTTAATTAATATAAAGAGTTTATATTAATTAACAAAATATTATTGGAGCTTAAAACTATAGGTTCATCGGTCCATTCGTCACCTTATATCATTATTCGAATAATAGAAAAATAAACAAAGAAGATTAAATAATTAATTATGAATTAATTATTTAATACACTCAAAAATAAGTTTATTATTATTTTTTCATTAGAAGAAATAATTTTATTATTGATTATTCAATTAATTAAGACAAAATGACAAAAGTTGTCAAAGTTAATATATTTGTTATATTTCATTAAATGAAATAATTGAATTATTGATTATAAAATTAATTAAAAAATATAACGTAACTTTTAAAAATAGTTTTTAAAATGGATTTTGTCAAATTTGAATTAGTGTCAAATTTGATTTAATGTCATGACCTTTTGTTTTCCATAACATTTTTGTTATAAAGGTGTTATAACTTAAATGTGCTAAATGTTGAGTTATGGTGACAAGACTTTTGATTTCCATAACATTTTTATAAATGTATGAAATCAATGATAACTTTAATGAGGAATTTGAAGTGTTTTTCTCTAATTGCCATAATAGCCATTATAGAGAAATACCACTATAAATAGAGGTCCAACCTCATTAGATGATAGTTGGAAGAAAGTTGGTGAAAAAGTTAAAGTTGTTGAAATCTTTGAGATTAAGGAATTCATTTTGAGAGAAAAATTTGTGTCTTCCGTGTTGGCTTTAAAAAAGTGTTTTCTAAATTCAAATAGATCGTCTCATGTGTTGAGAATATGATCTATCATAAATTGAGTGTGATCTTGTTTTGTTCATCACGCCCACACGTGCTTATTCGAGGTGAGGAGGATTGACGGAGAAGATCGAAGGTTGATTTTGTACCCGTGTGAAGTAAGCTACAAAGGTAATATTCTTTATCTTTTAGATTAGATCTAAATAGAGTTTTTAAATACATATTATTATTAATATATTATAACAACGATCCGTTTTTTATGTTCATGTAAAAATTCTTTTTCATGATACATAGGTTACGCACGTTACCGTTGTTATGAACATCGGCAATTCCGCCGTGCGAGGGAACCTAAAAACCAACAGTCTGGCTTTGAGTTTCTCTTTGACAGAATTAGAAGATCCTCATCACTATAATCTTCTTCTTCTGCAACAACTACTTCACCGGACGACATCAATTGTTTTCCCTTCTTAGTAGCTCTCTTTATTTCATTCTGCAATTTATAGCACTCAACTTTAATATATCCCCTCTTCTAACAGAAGTAATAGATTCTATCTCGATTCCTGGACTCAAACCTACCCTTTGAATTCTGAACATAATCACTGCCTTCGTTGTTTGACTCTCTTGTTCTATGCCGAACGATGAGTCTCTCACCTCAAGACTTGGATCTAACAACAAGCTGTGTAAGACCCCGACTTTTTTTTAAGTGGATAATTATTTAATTATTGGGGTATTACAAATAACATATTCGTAAGAATTCTATTTCTTGAAATTAAATAGAATTTACCATAATTAAAATAAATATTTATTTAATGAATTTAAATTATAATATTTGAGATTTATTATAATTGTTGTTCATTAATGATTAATTTAATTGTTTTACATTAAGGAATTAATTAAGGATTTAAAATGATGAAATGAGTATTTTAAAGTTAATGAATAAATTGGATTTAATTTAATAAATTAAATTAAGGTGTTAGTGTAAAGGCTGAACCGGTTCAGTTGGTGTGGTTTGGCAGTTTTGTTCGGGCTGGCTCGGTCTGGTCTTATGGCTGGTTTGGATTGGAAAACAAATGATTGGAAAACAAATGAAAGGGGGATGACAATCGAGTTGGTCCATGGCCATCTGCTGAGTGAAGTGGAGGAAGAGCAATCGGGAGATTCGGGAGGACGACACGTGAGGGAGATGTCAAGGGAGTACCAAGTGCCGAGATATTGGCCGAGAAATCAGCGTCCGTCTCCATGGATTCGAGGGATAGCCTATCCTGTTAACCCTAGCTATTTGCGTTTTTATATATCGAGAGAGAAAGGAGAGAAGAGTGCAGCGAGAATAGAGAAGAGGCGAAGGAGAGCTCGCGAGCCAACGACGGCAAGTGACGAGTGACGAGCGACGAGCAACGAGCGACGATGACGGCGGGTCCGGCGAGCTTGGGCGTGCAAGTTTGTTTCGGTGCGGGCATCGCTACTAGTTTGTTGAATCGGAAGCTAAGGCTCGGTTATGCCCAAGCTGCAGGAGCAGGACGAACTACAAAGTTACGTTTTTCACTACGATTGATCGAGGTAAACAACTCGGTTGTTTGTGTTGTGTAATTCGTTTCTGTTTTTGGGAATGTTGGATTCGTCTGATTCCTCCATCGCTAGGGAGCCGAGGTGAGTGTTGCAAGTGTTTTGGCAAAATTGTTCTCTATTCTCCTTCACTGCTCTGTTGTTATAGTTTTTGTCTAATGCGTTATTTTGTGATGGGTATTGCGGTGGATTGTGCTCCATTTTTTTGGGTTTGCTCTATGGAGTCTGGTGTTGGAAACAGAAGTCATTTTCCTTGGACTCTGTTGGTAAGGAAATTCCTCCTTTGCTGCTTGTGGATTTATGAGTTATAGTATTATGGTTATAGTTGTTTGAGTAACAGTAAGCTGGATTGGATTATGTGTTGTTGGTTTTAGAACCTGTTCTCTTTATTTGGGGCGAAGGGGTGATTGAGAAAAGAGAGAAGCTCTCAGGTGCTTCTGGGAAGGACCTGCCATGTGTGCTGCTGCCATGTGTGCTGGGTACTATAGAGTCAGTTGTCCGTGTATGATTTTCTTCAAATTGTATGAATTGGGTGTGTCTGGCCGTCTAAGCCCTACCGCAAGTATATGTGTGTTTATATGCTTATTGTTGTTTGTTTCCTATGTTTGATATTTGGTATGTTTCGGTGCTTGGCTAATTTTATGTATTGCTACTGTAGTATACTAGTGATACCCTGGATTGGTTTTATGAACTTGCTACTGCTCTGTAGGTTGGTTGCTTTGTGATATGCCCATTCTTGTAGCTTTATTGCTTAATTATTATATTGTTGATAATCTCCCTAGAATGCTCATTGTTTGTTGGTGGTAGTATAGGATATTAGTACGTAGAATTATTACGATGTTAGCCTGCATGTTTATATTCTTGTTTGTGGTATGTTTTCTATGTTGGATTTATAGGTTAGTTTTCTATGCTTCCGTTGTAGGTTCACGTACGTTTCTGTTTCTATTGGTGTTGCTGTGGGCTTGATATTGTTAGCTCTAGAGTTTGTTATTGATAATCAAAAACTGATAATTTATTTGTTAAGTTTTATTGCTTTGTTATTTAGCTTGTTGTTAACTCTGTAATATCCTCAATTTTTATATTGAAATTTAATAAAAATAATTGAAAAATAATAAAAAATATTTGGATTAATTGAAAAATTATCGAGGTATTACCAAAGACGTAATTGTCAATTTTCACCGAGCAATATTTGAATTAAATTGGGAATTTGAAATTTGGGAATGAGAATAATTTAATTAAATGATGGATTTAATTAAATTATTAAAGAGGAAATTATTGGGTGATAATTAGTATTAATTTAAGGAAAAAATATAGATTTAATTGTTTGGCTCAATCTAAAAGATATAAGTGCTCGATTATTTGCTAAGAGAAGAATTTAATTAAGAGAGAGATTAATTAGAATTAAGGATAATTAATTAAGTGGAGATTAATTGGATATCAAGTGGAAAATTGGATTAAGGGAAATTAATTGGATTTGATGAGGAGAACCATTCGGTTTAAGTGAGTTTTGGTTCAGGTTGATGTGGCTTGGTTCAAAAGCAAAAGAAGAAAGGGGTTGTTTTGTGAAGAAGAAATCTGGTCTTGTGGTCTGCTGATAAACAATCGAGAGAGAGAACGATTAATTGGAATTAAAGTGTACGGAGGATAATTAAATGAATAATTAAAATAAAGGAAAAAAATAGAAGAATAAAGGAGGGGCTGAATTGGTTCACTGGTTCAATTTGGCGATTCGGTTCGTGCTACTGTTGGGCCGGTTGGAGATTAATGGAAAAGGAGAGAAGAAATCAAGTGTTGGCCAATTTCTGCTGAAGAAAGGAGAGAGTGAGATCAAGAGTGCAAGAGGGAGACCAAGAGATTGAGAGAGGCCGAGAGAACGAGCGAGTGAGCAAGGAGGCGACGGCGTCGACTCGGGTGGCGATGTTTAGTCAGGCGAGCAGCGAGCGGAGCGACGTCGCTGGTCGCGGGATTTCTAGGGCACAGGTTCGTTCGTCCCAACTTCAATCGCAATTTGGGGGTCACGATTTCCTGGCCTAGGTGCGCTCTCGTTCGATTTTTCCGATGCTCAATGTTTTTGTGATTTTCTGGATTGGCAGAAGTGAAATCGATGAAGGAACGGCTTGGGGGCTTCGGTTTGCGATGGAAGTTCCGGTCCAGCTTGCAAGTTCGGTTTAAACTGATCCACTGTTGGTTCTTGCTCTGGTGAAGGACGACAGCTTGCAGCTCAAGATGTGGCCGATAATCTGCACCATTGCTAAAAACGTGGGATAGGTTGGTATACATTCCAAATTGCCATTTGTGTTTATATTCGGGGAATGAGAGAGAGAACAGAGAAGGGTGGTGGCAGAGTTGAGGAAGAAGAAGAAGAAGAAAAAGCATGAGAAAGAAGGGTTGCTGCCTCGGGTCTTCACAGTGAGAAGGATTTCTTCTCTGTATTCTGGATTTTTGGATGTTGTTTTTGAGTGTTGTCTAGATGTTAGCTTATTACAGTTCAATGTTATCTATAATTCTGTAATTGTAAATATTGGTATCCTCTAGTGGTGTGTGTACGTTGGTTGTACACTGTTAGGTTTTATGCTCTGTAGGAATGATTAATTGGTAGGATTAATCTGTTGGTTCTGGAAATGATATTGGTTACTTGCTGTGATGCTGCTGCTAACCTTGGTTGATTAATCCGTTTTGTATTCGCTGTCACTTGTTGGATAATGAATGAAGATAGTGACTCTCTATTGCTCGTAAATTTATATATTAGTCTTCTAGTTGGAACTGTTTGAGTAATTGGTATTGGTGACTGGTTAAGAGCTATTAGTCTGTTGGTTACTTCCGAAAATATGAAAATGTTGAATTTAGCCTCACTGCCATGTAGTTGTTAATATGTTATGTTTTGTGAAATAAAAATGTTACTTAAGTTAGATTAAAACTTGGATTAATATTACGTAAAGTTGCTCCTTTCTTTATTGTCTGGATAAGATATTAAAGAGATGAACTGCAAGAACTAGTTATTTCTCTGTGAAGCATGTTGGTTGGCTAGTTGTTCTACATTTCAGAGTATTGTTATTGAATGATAGAAAATATATATGCTCTCTAGAAAAGAATGTTATTTTGTTAAAGTAAATATGCTATGTACATTGGATTGAAATCTGGATCGGTACTCTATTGCTCAAATTCATAATCTGAAATGTTTAGTTGATAATTATATGCTGATGTTGGATGATCTTATTAGATATGATAAGTTGGTTATCGTCTAGATAAGATATAAAGCATATACTCTATACGTTTGGATGTACTATGATAACCTGTCATTGTGAAATAAGTTGTTGTTTGGTTATAGCTTGATTGACAGAGTTGAGTTTGTTGTTTTGCTACTCGATTCAGTGATGTGAATTATTTGGTTATCAGTTGGTTTTGGATTCGGGTCACTAAGTGATATAGTTTTATGCCTCGATTCAGTTATGAATATTGAACATTGATTTATGGGTTGATAATTTATAGATGAAATTACGTGGGTTTCCACTATATGTTAAGCTTAGTTTCTAGACCTTATCAATCGATATTAATTAATTAAACTAAGTTGTAATTAATGAAACAGTTTCATTGAAGGAACTCTAGTAAGCGACATATAAGGATTAACAATTGGAAAATTCGATGAGATTAATTAGTTAATTAATTGACGAAACTAATGATTGAATGTTATCAATTGTGAAGGTACTAAAAGAAGAGGAAAAGATAACGATTAAGTGTGAATACCTTAAGCAATCGAGGTAAGTGATATGCATGTGTTTTGGTCTTCGGATCCTACATCGTAAGATTAGGAAATGCATGTTTCGTTATTTACCGCTTTCCTAGCATGTTTCGTTTTTTACACTTTTAATAGCATGTTTCGATGTTTACAGTTATTAAAAGCACGCTTCGTTGTTTACAGTTTTTAAGAGCACGTTTCGTTGTTTACAGTTCTTAAATGCACATTTCATTGTTTACTGTTTTTATAGAATGTTTTTGTGAATCGTACGTTGATTGTTTATTTACGCTTTCATATGAACTGTTATATGCATTCATCAACATCACAATTTTTAAAATAATACGAAAATGATTTTTATGCATGGTTTTGAAAAGGAAAGACGGAAAACGAAAAGAAGTACGAACAAACAGAAAACGAAAAGAAAATACAAAGGAACGATTAAAAAAGATAAAGAAGAAGATTCTTGTGGACTGGTAGGATAAGCCCGACGCAGGAACAAAAGAAAAGAAAAGATAAAGAAGAAAATTCTAGTGGACTGGTAGGCCAAGCCCGGCACAAGAACAAAAAGAAAAGAAAAGAAAAGAAAAGTAAACAAAAGAAAAGAATATGAAAACATAAACAGATATGGAAACGAAAACGGTATGAGCACAGATACGGGAAGGAAAACGGGAACAGAAACGGAAACAGAAACAAAAACGGAAACGAGTTTCCAGAAATGGAAACAGATACATATACGGATACATATACAGACAAAGAAACAGAAACAGAAATAGCTACGGAAACGCATATGATCACGGATATCGAAACAGATACAGAAACATAAACAAAACGAAAGTATGTAAATGTGAAAAGATAAATGATAAAAAGAAAGAGAACAGAAAGAGAAATTGTTTTAAAATAGCACAGCATGTACATGTAGCATATTAGGTATTATCACTTACTGATCATTAGGCTCATAGTTTATGTCTTGCGATGTAGGTACAAGTACAAGAGATATAACGAACAGAATAAAGAGCATTCGATGAAGGATTTGCACGAGCGAGACTTGTGGCTGACCAGACTAAACGAAAGTAAAGAGAAAATGAATTTTTGTAATATAAAGTAACTCTTTATTCATTTATTGTCTTTTCAAATAAACGATTTATGCTTCCGCTGTAAATTGAGAAAAATATATTTATAATAAGTGTTCCGCTGATTTTAACGATTTTAGTAACGAGTCAAAGTAAAAAGGGATTTTTAACGATCTGGTTTTAATAAAAGAACTCTGATGTTTATTTAAAAATGTTTTTCGTTATTGCTTTATAAAAGAAAAGAAAAAATTTTAAATTTCACGTATTTTTAAATGTAAGAAAAACCGGTGCGTTACAAACTCTCTGTTAGTTTTGCTGTTAGTTGACATCTTTGGTCGATTATGCTATTGTTGGTTTTCCTTAGTTCCATGTAATGTTCCTATGCCTCTGTGATATTCCTATGGATGTGTTGTTGTACTTTCTCCGTGATATTGCTCTTGTGAAATTTCCTCAGTTATTAAATTGTTGAGTTCCCTATTGTAAATAGATCTCTTGAGTATGCTATTGAAATTAAAGTGATTACAACTAGCGTATGTTAACCCATTTAGAATGTTAATCAAATTGTTAAGCTGGTAAGTATGTTTACCTAATCAACTTAGTTAATCTAAACAAAATAATTAATAAAAGCATGTTAATAAATTAGGTTTATAAACTTCTCGAGCATGTTGTGTTGTTTTGATTAAATTACTTGTTTGAAATATATATTATTGTCGTGCAATATTATGTCCGTTATGGTTGTTATATGAGCTCTCTTGTATGCGCCCTTAGTTAATTCTTGTATGTGCTTTTAGGATAGTTTCATGACGATAAAAACAATTAGAAACACCACCACGAGGTGGCCATACGACTTAAGTGAGGAAAAGAATTAACCTTTCCATTATCGGGATCACAAAACTAATTAACATAATTAATTAGAAACTAATAAACTATCTCTACGCTTTATGTACGAGCTATTCCTAAAACACGTAACTGCTCTTAAAATACGTAACTAAAAGCTTGGTTTGGGGTGGACCCATTCCAAAGAATTAAAGAGCGGCATTTCATATTTATAAACCCATTTTTTTATTAGGTCTTTAAGCTCACGTCTTACTTGTAGTGTAGGTACACATGACGCGCAAAAATCCTCGAGCAATGAAGAACTAATTGATGAGGAATTTACACGCGCGAGCTTGTGGTTGGTCAGGCTATGAGAAGTGAGAGATAATTAAATTGTAATATAATTTAATTTCTAAATTGTAATTAAGTTTCTTTCCATAAATTGTAATTTAAATGTTTAGTTTATGTTCTTTAAATTATTTACGCTTCCGCAAATGTCTTTATTTCCAAAATGATTTATTTTCACAACATTTTAAAATGTTCCTAACGGCCCGACGTGCACTTTGATATGTTTTTCTTAAAATCTAATGCATTTTTAAATGTATGAAAATCCGGGTCGTTACAAGTTGCTTCATCTTTTCTTTTGATAAAAAAGAACCATAAACCTCTTCCAGAGTTAGACTTTCTCTACTGTATAAAATCGTATATCTGAAAACACTATATAAAGCAGGTAACAAGCATAGTAGAATCAACCTCAAATCCTCCTCATTATATTTGCATCCCATAGTCTCCAAATCTAACACTAACTCATTGAATGCAGCCAAATGTTCTGTAATAGAAGCTTCTTCGATTAACTTATGAGAATAAAGTCTTTACTTTAAATGCAACTTGCTAGTTAAGATTTTTCTCATACACAACTGCTCTAATCTGAACCATAACTCAGCGGCAGACTTCTCGTTCAAAACATCCTGCAAAATTTGATTTAACAAATGCATACGTATAAAAGATAGGGTTTTTCAATCATTTCAAATTTTCTCCTCTTCACTCCATAACGTGGGCATTTTATCGAACTCTAATAACGCGTCGTCTAAATCCATCTGTGCAAGCACATCTCACATCTTCACCTGCCATAACTGAAATCTCGTATTCTGATCTAACAACGAAATATCGAATTTCAATGAACTCATCTCCCTAAAAATTTCAAAATTTTTGCTAAAAATATCCGCTCCCAAAAATTTGATCCCCAACAAATTCGAGAAATTTTCCAACCAAATTCTCAATCACCAAAATTTTCAAATTTTAGATCCAATTTCTCCACCCAAATATCACAGGTTTCCAAAATCCCAATAATGTCACCCACGAACAGAATAATTTGCAGAATTAAATCCAAGAAATTTAAATTCTCAACCAAATTAAAATAAACCCAAAAAAATCAGAATTTTTATCAACCTACGATACCGAAATACTCACACAACCTATTCAATGGTTCGGCAAAAATCGGAGGCTTCGAGAGCTGCTGTGTTTTGTCCTCGGGACGGACAGAGAACGTGGAAGCAGGGACACCAAGATTTACGTGGAAAACCCTTACAGGAAAAAAAATCACGGGGCATAGGAGAAATTCACTATAGGAAAATCAAGATACAATGAGTTTTGCGACTCAAACATCAATATATAGAAAAAATAAATAACCTAATATTGGATATGGGCCCAACCCGGCCTAACTAGAATTCGGGTCACATCGAACTCTAACACATATTAATAATAAAAACTGACGTGCTATCGAACAGTTCTGGTCGGGTTTTCAGGTGTGGTAGCCCACAAAATATTAGTTTTGAAAACCATGATGCCAATGCAGTGCAAAAAGTATAAAGTTCCCTACCTCAATGACGACCACGACGCGCTTACTGAAAATCAGCCCCGCACGCTGTCATAAGCGAAAGGTCAAAGACACCTCTAGAACCTACAACAAGGTCGGTGGTCAACATCTCATCAATTATACAGGGGATAACAGACAAATTTTAAACAATGCTAGAATTCACAACAATTTCTAGGGTCAACCCTGAATCCCAACTCATAACCAAATCTAGGATTACAATCTATATATTGGATTAAACCTAACGTCCATTAGTAAAAGCACAACCAAAAACAATAACCAAAATCATTATCCTCGAGTTATCAACCATAACCCAAATCAAACACGACATTAACTCCCCAATATCATCCAACAAGCAGTAAGTGATGCACATGACAACACCCAAAACGAAGGAGCCTTAATCTAACATAGCTCAGTTTACAGGATGCCTATCAGCAGTAACCAGAAATGCAGACTAAAAACTCAATTGACCTAACCAAAATCCCATCAGTGGCTATCTTCAGTAACCAGAAAAATACAGAACAAAATTCAATCCATCAGGGTCTGTCATAACAGAGTTCGAACCCAACACCAACAGAGCATAGATAATCATCAACAATATCTATCGGCAAAATAAAAATAGAGGGTAGAACCCATATCAGCAAACCATTATTCCACAACAGCAACCAATCGGACAGAAAACAACCAAAGCAAAGCAACCTTTTTTCATCATGTCTGTCGGGCAGAAAACAACTGAAGGACAGAACCACACCAACAATTTTGAAACAATTAAACCAAGCATGAACTTTGATGATGGCCACCTAAACCGTAACAAACCAATTTGACCGAGGGTACTCACCTCAACCGTGAAGCGAAGGAAAACCTAGCTCACCACTGCCTCAAAAACTGACTCTCGGCAGAAATAAAATGAAGACCAGAAATCAACCGAAAAAAAAAATCAAACAACCTTCCCACTCCGTAACCAGTCGGAGAATGGCGAGCTCCACGGTTTAGCCCCCGCCGTCCAGAAAGCTCGGAAAACGCCCTGGACAGACCGCACAATCGCCCGCGATCTGCAGCTTTCGATTCCGCCAAGCTTCGTTTCTTCTGCACGCGGCTAGGGCACAGGGAATGCCTCTCGATCTCGAACAGATTCGCCTTCGCCCGCGGTCGGAAATGCTCGAACGGACCGCCACTCCTGTTGCCGAAATCGGTCGCGTCTCCACTCCTCACGAGATCTCTTCTCTTGGCTCCCCCTCTTCTCTCTCGGTTGCCTTCAGAAAACGAAGAAGGGAGAAGATAAAAATCCGATTTCTGCTTCTCTTTTTCTTCTAAATTTAAAATTTTTAATTAATAAAAGTTTATAATTTATAATATAAATCTAATTACATATTATAAATCTAACTCAAAAATTCAATTTAAAATCTGGCTCATTTTCAAAATGCCAAGTGAAAATAATTTTTTTGGTCAAAAATTTAAATTCTCACTCAGAAAAATCTAAATTTGACCATTTTATAGAAAACTCACCCGTCGCCGCTACGTAACAAAACGAGTCTATTCTTCTACATTTGATCAAAAATTTGTAAAAAATTTACACGTGGTATTTTTTAAAATCATTTTAAAAATCTTAGATTTTACAAGCGTCTTAGGAGAATGATCCTTGCCATCCATTGTCTATTGAGGGACGTTTATCCTCGATCCTCCTCCCATTTTGGACGTCCATTGTCGTCAACAAAGGACGTTCCTCATCCATAATGCCCATCCCTCCTGCTTGATCAGGTTTGGACGTCCCTCATTGTTGAAGGACATCCGTCGTTGGTCTCCATTGGATCATCCTTGACGTTTGTAAGCGTTAACATGATAGCGGTGTTTGTCTCTACAATTTTTGAAGAAAAATATGACCGGAAGATTTGCATCATTCATTTTTCATAGTTCGAGGTTTTAGTTATTTGTGAAAATTCTTCAAGATTTTCTATGTTTCTTATCTCAAACTATAGAATTTATTTTGTTAATTTTCCTTTGGAACACGAATATCATCATGAAGTTTCAAAACTAGTACTTTATTTTTCAAAAGTACTCATATGCCCTTTTGTCTCTCTCTTTTTTTTTATACATTTTTCTGCAAAAATATTTCCAATAGCAAATGCATTCAATGCGCGAGATGAATGTGAAGGGGAACATGAATCTCATACTAAATTTGGATCTATACGTATAACGCCCCACTTTTCATGAACTTTTTTTTGAAAAATTAACAAAATAAACCTTATAGTTTTTGGGTCAACGAAAAATCAATCTTTAAAGAAATTTGATGAACAACTAAAACCTTGAACTATCTCGTAGTCACATTTTCCATCAAAAAACACCAAGGCAAATGCAGGAGTCATGTTTTCCGCTTTGTGGAGACTTTTATAGTCTTCAATGTCATTTCCTAGTTCAAGAAATTAAAAAAGAGATCTTGTAAAGGGTATGGTTGCTCTGATGAAGTTGAAAGGTCACTTGAAAATTGATTAGGGGAAATTGTTGCCCCCATAGCAGACGTCCTTTCAGTTTATATAGACGGAGTTGAGGGACGTTTATTTTAAGCTGAGGGACTTCTGTTGTGGGCTTAAGGACATCCGTTTTAAGCTGGAGACGTCTGTCGTAAGCTGAGGGATGTCCATTTTAAGCTGAGGGACATCCGTCTTAAGTCGAGGGACGTTCGTTGTGGCACGAGGGATGTTCGTCATAAGTGGAAAGAGTCTGCTCCCATTTAAAAAATGTGTGTCTTGCACGTGATCTCCTTCAACATAATGTCTGTCAGCACCTTTGATCCATCAAGTCCATCCATTCTCATTGAGGGACATCTATCTCTGTAACGATCCAGTTTTCGTATACTTAAAACTATTGAAATCAAACACATTTTCTTTTATAAAATGTTGTGTAGCGGAAGACTTTGCATTTGAAACTAAATGAAATGAAATGAAATGCCATAAATAAAATGAGTTATCTTTACAAAATGTGTCATAATTTAAAAACATTGAACACTTTACATTGAAATCATTTATATTTCCTTTATCATTTAGCATAGTTAGCCATAAGGTTCGCAACGTGCAAATTCTCCATCCACTGCTCCTTTCCTCGTTATTGTGCATACCTACATCACAAGACTTAAACTATGAGCTTAAAGCTTAGTAAGTGAAAGAAAATATGCAATGCACATATTATGTAACTTTATAAAATATAAGCAGTTTTTGTTTTCATTTTCTTTTACATATACCTTTAACTGTAACTTTAACTTTCACTTAACCATCCAAGCATTGAAGATGTCACCGTATAAGGTAGAGTGAAACCTCTTGACCCATACGGGCAGCTAACTCAAGAACTCATAACTCACAACGTCTATTTACGTTTATTTCTATTACACCTCGACTTTTTAAGTTGGATAATTATCAGGGTATTACCAAGGACATAATCAACATATTATAATCTAGAATAATTATTTAAATTAGACTTGTGATAGTCGTTAATCGGTATTCAAAATAAGTCAAAAATTATGTATGAGTCGATTAAAAATACGGCATGTGCATTCGACGTAAAGTTACATATTAAGTAAATAAATAAAATTATGTGAGTAATTTGATATAATTGGGGGATTGGTTATGATTAAAATATAAGAAGATAATTAATGGAAATTAATTGAGTATTAAGTAAAAAATTGAAATTAGGTGGAGATTGGAAGAGTTGAACCGGTTCTGCCAAATCGATTCGAGCTGCTTGGTCTGGTTCAAGAAGCAAATTACAGGGGGAAAGGAAATCAGGTTAGTGGAAATGTTTGTGTTAAAGAAATGAGAGAAAGAGAGAGAGAGAGAGAGAGAGCTGAGAGAGGGAGGCTGTGAGAGAGATGAGCGAGAGAGAGAGAGAGCGGAAGCTTGGTTTTCTGCACGGCAACGAGATGGGTTTCCAATGGCAGGTGGACAAGTTGCTACGGCAACGTGGGTTGCGCTAGTGGAGTGCTCGGGTAGTTCGTGTGAGGGTCGGCTGAACACAAAACGATTTGGTGCAGCGATTTCTGTCCTCGCGTGCTCGGGTCGACGATGTCCAATGGCCATGCAGGTGGCAACTCATGGAATGGCGACGATGAAGTGGGCTAATGGCGAGGCTGCGATTCCAGCCTCGGGTCGGTTTATAGGAGCCTGAGTACTCCGACCCAGTTTGACCCGATTCAGGTTGAACCGTCGAGTAGCAAAAACGAATCTTCCATGTTGGCCCTCCTTTCCATCTAGTTGTCTACTGCCGACCAATGAGGTATGGATGAATGATTTATTTGGTGAATTGCTGGTTGGCAGAATATGGAGGAATTGACTTATGTTTGTTTAGGGAAAAGTGACAGTGAGGTGTGTGTGGTGAGTTCTCTGGAACTAGAAATGAAGGTTGTTGGCTGAAGGGTGGAGCTCTGTTCTAGCTTCGGTTGCAGGAATAGGTAATGACTTTCTCCTTTGTTTAAATATGCTCCCCACTGTTCAGTTTGGTTGAGGAATTATATCCTGTATTTTGATTATTATTGGCTGGATATTAGGACATTATGCTTGGACGCGGGTTGTGTTCTCTATTTGGGTTATAATTGTGGGAGATTGTTCTTATTATTCCTAATTGTTAATGCTACTAGAAGAATGAGTTAGTTAAGCTTCTGAATGGATTAATTCATTGAGATAGGTTATATTCTGTTTAGGCATCAAAAAAGTTCTTAGAATTATTATTATTCAAGTTATGGGTCGCAATCATTAATGGTAAGTACTTTAATTGTGATGGTATTGAAAAAGAGAAGAAGAAGAACAATTAAGTGCGAATGCACAATAAAGTCTCAAGGTAAGGATTGGGTAGAGTCTTGGCCGTCAAAGCATTACCCACAAATAGTGTGTGCGTGTTGTGCTAGATGAATTGCTGTCAATTCCTTGCAAAATTACTTTGATTATATCTTGCTACTGTATTGTTTAATTTTCTGTACATATCCTTATTATGAATGTTGAAATGGAATGCTTAAGGATGGAATGAATAATGAATGGAACATTTGTAGGATGATGTGATAAGCATGAATGCGTTATGAACTGCATAAGTCATGATTCGGTTTTGTGAAATGTTTTACTTGCTGTAATTACTTCTTAGTACTTGTAATTGTTTGTTTGCTAACTGTAGATCTCTTAAATCCGAGCATGTGTAGGCTAATTCAGTTATTGATTCGTTTCAATTTATTAATTATGTCTATGATCTGTTTTATTCAAATAAGCATGCATAGATAGATTAGTTTAGCATATTGAAATCTAGCTTATAATGTTATTGCTTCTTGGTACTGGTTAGGCAATATAATTCTTGTCTTTTATTGCAAATGTTTACTTTAATGGAAGTGTAGTGAATGAATAATAATTGATGATGTTAAGCTGTAGGATAGAATGAGGAAATGGAGGATGATATGATGTGTACGTATGGTTGTGAATGAATAGAGAATTCCATTTTTGTTTTGTACAATTTATTATATTCACTTGAGTGGTTTCCTGCATAATTCACCGTGATATTCGCTGTAACTTCTTAGTTGTTAATGCTTACTTCATTTCGTTAATCAAGCATGTGTAGATTATTTAGGATAATAATTGTATGAGCATATTTAGCATGATTAATTAAACTGATGCACGTTTAATTAAATGGAGCTCTTTGCATGTTTAATCAAATTGAATAAAAACATGATCAATAAACTAGAATGTAATTTCTCATTGAACTCCTTTAAGTAATTCGAGTATGTTTAGTTAACTTAATTAATTAGCAAGTTTATAGTTGAAATCGATTATTAAGCATATTCCATTTTCTATTAGTTGATTATGTTTCGATATAATTATTAGTTAGACAAGCATGTATAATTACTCAGTTTATCAAACACGTTTCCAATAATTGTTTGATAAGCATGTTATGTTCGATTTTGTTTAGATGAGTATGCATAATTAGTTTAGCTTGATACCTTGTAATTATAAATCAAGAATATGTTCATTGTCATTTCTTAACCATGCTTCTATTAGTTAATTATCGAGTATGTTTCCTTTTTATTTATTAATGTTACATCTAAGCTTTTATAACATTGTTAAGTATGTTAATTCGCTTAAATACCGCGTAGCTAATAGTTTATTCGTCTTGCTATATCTTGATTGTTATGTTCGGTAGAATTAAGCATGTTATATGTCGCTTTTAATTCGCTTCTATGTTTACTTTCAATTAATGTTATTCTTGTCATTCGTTGTTTACTATTCATGCTATTCTCGCTATTCATTGTTTTATTATTGTTCTTTCTATATTGTGTCAACATGCATCATGATAATAGAAACAAGTAGGAAGTACCATTATGGGGTGGTACTCACATGTATGAGTGAGGAAGATGAAATGAATGAACGGGATGAACAAATGATGTAATGGGAAGTTGAAGGGTGGGTGGGTAGTTCAAATCTAGTCCACAAAGGGCTAGAAGTCGATCAAACTATACCATCTAATATGTGTTCCTTCAACTTCCAGCTCGAAATACGAGTTATGAATGAACATAATGAAAGATTGGTTTGGGGCGGACTCATTCCAAGTAAACTAAAGAGAGACATGACATATGCCTATTCTCTTTCCTTACTAAGTCTTTGGGCTTACAGTTTACTTGTGGCTGATCAGGTTAAAGACGAGTAAAGTATTTGTAAAAGTAACGATTTACTTAGCATGTTTTAATTATAATGTTGTCGCTTCTGCCATGTTTTAAATAAGTCAGTTAGGCTTCCGCTATATTTTAAATAAATTATTATTGCGTTCGCTATGTTTTGACAAACGGTTTTCATAACGAATGAAATGAATGGATTTTGACGGTTCGCTTTTAGCACTTTGATTATAAAGGATTTTAATTGCCTTACAAAAGTTTTAAATTTCAAGCATTTTTAAAAGATTACGAAAAACCGGGTCGTCACAATTTCCATTTACTTTCGTTTTCATGTAGTTCCAGTTACCCATCCAAGCGCAAGAGGTATCACCGTATAAGGTAAAGTGACACCTCTTGACCCATATGAGTAGCCAACTCAAAACCCATACCTCTTGGCGTCTATTTATGTAACAACCCAGTTTTTCTTACATTTGAAAACGTTTAAAATTTAAAACTTTTCTTTCAAAAACCCTTTTACAAACCGCAGCAGAAAGCTTTTATAAATAAAACCAATCATTTAAAGAATAAAATAAATAGACCTTTTACATTATCTTTACAAAATCTTTTACAACCATTTTCCTTTAAATCCCTTTAGCTTAGTTAGCCACAAGATCCGCACGTGCAAATCCTTCATCAATTGCTCCTTAACTTGTTCTCCTATTTTTGTCCGTACTTACATTCACAAGTCTTAACTAATGAGCCTAACGCTCAGTAAGTAATATAAAATAAATATCTGAACGCACATGCTATGCCACTTTAAAACCCGTATACAGTTTTCCATTTTCTTTTCCCTTTATCTTTTACGTTTTAGTCTCTTTTCTTTGTTCGTTTTCTGTTTCTATTTTCTTGTTTGTTTACATACGTTCCCAGGATTTTTGACACACTGTCTCATCCTGGAACGCCTATGTTCCCAGGTGTAATACCCCGAAAATGTATTTCCCTTTTTGATGATGTAATAATTCTGGATAATCTTAATACGAATATTACGTCAAATTATACAATAGTGAACGTAAGTTGTGCGTGGAAAGTTGAGGGTTAATGTTAGAAAATGAACTAAATATGAAAAACTTAGGAAAAATGTACAAAAGTTGGGTTGCGGACGCTGATGGGCACTGCGGACGACACATGACAGCGTCCGATTGAATCTGTACAACTCTGGGACAATTCGGACGATAGCGGACGACTGCGGACGAGGAAAAATGGCGTCCGAATGAATCTGTCCTAAATTTTGGACAATTCGGATGATGCGAACGACACATGCGGACGTTATGTCGCGTCCGCAAGGCACTTGTGGATGGTACGGACACAGGCTGGGGACGCATTTTCTCGTCCCAAATCGACGTTCGGACGATGCGGACGAGTACTGTGGACGACTCGACTCGTCCGCAATATCGAGAAATTTTAAGAAACCTATTTAAATTCAGTTTCTCTCTTCCGATTTCTTGTAGAAATCAACAAACTCCTCTCTCCTCCAGCCTCCTCCTGCATCGAACAGACCTCTCCTCTAGCTAGAGAAGCTTTCCACGTGGGTTGGAGTCATTGGACCACATCTTTCTTAAGTTGGGCAATTTGTAGACTGTCCGCAGCTGATCCCCTGCAGTTGCTCAGTCTTCCTTCTCCCTTCAACTTATGTCTATAAGAGGTAAGTTTCCCTGGGAACTCCAGTGTTTTGGGCAATTGTAAGAGTGTGTGAGAGTGTAGTCTTGCCGTGAAGTGGCTTGGCGAGTAAGTGTGTTGGAGTGAGTGTATTTAGTGGAACAGAACATATCAATGCATCTCTTTAAAGGTTCTCAACGTGAAGGTAAAGGCTTTACTCTGGGATTATTGGTCCGATTAGTTCTTAGTTTAATTGCTAATGCCTTGAATCTAAACGTTACTTTGCTTAGGGAGCATTGAAATTTAGGAAAATATTGGCTGTTGTTATTGGACTTTGCTGAGATTTTGTTGGTTACTGTTGAATATTAAGCTGAGCATTAAGGTAAGAATTGGAATTTGAATTGGCCAAGGGAGGCCCTACATTACGGATTTTGGTTTGCTAAATATCAAAGTTGTTGCTTGATGATTGGTGTTGGATAATATCCTGTTATTGTCGTTGAATGTAAAGCATATTAAGATGCTAAACATTAGCTCAAACTCTGTTAACTGCTGTTGAGTTGCGTTACAATTTCTGTGTACTGATATATTCATTGCCAAATGAGAAGGAATGCACTAAACATAAAGGGTATGATAATCTGAAGTGGGTAGCTATGCCTTTTAGATGGATCTGGAGTTGATACATGAATATGAAGTTGATTCCTTTTCTTGCATGCACTTATGAAACTGCTATAGAATAAACTAGACCCATGTTAACTAAATTGGATTCCTTAACAGAATGTTGCTAAGCATGAAATTATAGAGTATTGTAAATCATTCCTCTGCTCACATTGAATATCATTGCATTGAAAGCATGCTTGTAATATGATGAGTTGGAATTAGATGAACCTTGCAAACGAATCAGAATTGTTACCCTTGCTCTTGTCTACCAATAAATGACTTAGTAATTAACTTGGCCATGTTTCACATAAATGCTTATATTGTTTCACTGGGTTGTTAATAGTAATAGTGTTGACTGCCATAATGAATTTTCACTGGCCATTAATGGAATCGTCTTGTATTAGGCATGAAATATCTTAGCTTAAATTATTTGGCTAGTAGTACAAATCATGCTGAATTTCATGTTGGATTTCACCTGTATTAATTGTTATAAATTTTGTACGTTAATTCTGTGATTTACTTTGTGGCACTCACGCATCACTTTAGGGCTTATAAAATTGTTTACACTGTGAATGTCATCCTAAAATACGTAAATAGGCATGGGGGTTTAGGCGAATTGGTAACTTTCCATATGGTAGATTCTTCCCACGTAGGGAGTGGTAGGTTTAGAAGTTAGCTACATGGATTCTAGGGTTCACAATTAACCCGTTCTGAAACCCCCAACGTCTTCAACAAAAGTGAGGATACCTGCTTGTGGTAACACCCCCGATGGATATATCTCCTCGTCTGAGTGATTGGTTAGGGCACATGTCTCTAGGGAGTATTCCACCTTAACCTTCAGAGAGAAACGGTTCTCTTCTGTAATGCATTGTATGTACATGCATCATTCACATTGCATTAATTCTGATTTTTGCTCGGCATTAGGCTCATTGTTTTCCTCGTAATGTAGGTGATGATTTTAATGAAGAATATGTACCAGTTGAGGAAGAAGTGTTCTAGGATGACCCCTCGTGTTATCAGCCGAATTGTCATGTTGGATGTTGCTCCCATAATTTGATAGTTATTGGTATTTTGATAAAAATGTTTTGGAGGAAAGAAGGGTATTTTGGTAATTTACTATTTTCAGTGTTTGAATATTTTGAACGTTGTATTAGGGACCTAGTATTTTGTTAAACATTTGGGAACTATGTTTAAATTTCCGCATCATTTACTTTGATTTCATTTCCTTATGAAATGAATTTCAAATGATAAATAAATAAAAGCGAAAAATTTTATGACGTATTTCTAAAAACGAGAAAAATAGTTTTAAATTAATGAGGCGTTACACCAGGCCTTTTGGCACACTATCTCATCCTGTAACGCCTACATTCCCAAGCCGTTTAGACTCCAGCCCTCATCCTATAACGCCGACGTTCTCAAGCCTTTGACACCCAGCCTCATCCAGTAACGCATTCGTTCCCAGGCCTTTTGACACATAGTCTCATCCTGTAACGTATTCGTTTACGTTCATCTCTATTTAATAACTGTTTCCGTTTCCTTTTCAAAACCATGCATGAAAACCATTTTCGTATTATTTTGAAAACCATAATGCTTGATGCTCGTGAATGCATACAATTCTATCTCCTCTATGTAAGCCTCAAATATGCTTAATTTCATTATCATTATCTTTAACTCAAAACTAATAAACATATCATTAAAAGAACCTAATTCTAGTAAACACATAGTAAGCATCAATACAATCCTCAGAACATGATCACATTCTAACTTAATAATCTATGAAAACAGTAAACTATCAACATACAATTCATAATTCAAATAATGTAGGGCCCTAAAGACCAAAACACATGCATATCACTTACCTCGAAGCTTTAATGCGTATCAGGACTTAATCATTATCCTTCTTCCTCTTTTTAATACCTTCATAGAGTAGGATTGATATACGCCTATAGAGGAGGGGGGGAGGGTGAATAGAGTGTACTAGTATTTTCATGCGATATTTAATCTCTAAATCTCTAAGTGATTTATCGNGTTGATTCGACAATTTCAAATCGGCGACGGCAGGGACGAATTTGCGATGGAGGAGGCCTTCAAACTTCAGTTCACTAGAGTGTTGGTTCGGTTTCGGTCCTGTTGGTCCACTGATGAACCGGTCCGTTTTCTTCTGGCTGACAGGATAAGGATTTCCACATGGCCATCGTGTATTGGACCACTCTCCTTGAGTTGTGTAATATTCCAGTCTTCTCTGCCTATATAGGTTGGCAGTGGCAGTTTTCTCTCGGCTAGGAGTCGTCTGGTGCAAAGGAATTTTGAGTGAACAGAGGAGAAAAGAAGAAGAAGGCAGTGTTGCATTTCTTCACGCCGTGGGTTTTGTAGGTAACCCCTGTGTTTCACTTGACTTGTGGATATTCTGTTGGTGAGCAATGAGTTGGTTGTTGATGGAGCTCGTTTGTTTATGTTGTTACAGCTTGTGAAGAAGTTAGGTTGATTCTGATTAGTTACAAAATATGTTATTTTCGGTGAATTAATCCATGTTCAGTTGTTGTGGAAAATGACCTGCTGAATATTGGTTCTGCATTCCCTATTGAATTAGAGTTTAGTTCTGCATTTTAAATACTAATTTCTAGACATGAATTGGATAATACCCTGTGGATTTTGTCTTGTGCATTGGTGGAGTTCTGTTATGGGATTTGGTTCTGCCCTTTTTATGGTAATTCATGTGGATTGGATGTTTTCTCCCTTTTGTTACTGAATGACAGAGGTTATGGTAATTGTATTCTATCAATTGTGGATAGTCTTTGGTTATGATCAGTTCTCTCTCAAGCTTTAGTTTGATTATTGCTGAATCTATTGTTTGTTATTCCGTTGTTCAGCTTCTGCCACTGAAAAATAAGTTAAGCTTTAGAAATTTGTCTCTGACTATTGAGGCTTAAATTGTTGAAATTATTCTATGTGATGACAAGTGAATCCTTGTTGTTTTAGTTGTTGCTTCTGAACTGTGAAGAAATGTTACTATGTTGAAAGTGTTTAGTTCACTAGTGGGTTCCTGCCAAGAGATATATTTTGAGGATATTTTGAGAAAATGTTGGTATGTGATTGTCCAGCCCTGATAGATTTAAGTGTTGTCCTGTTGATTGGATTGGAAACTGAATAATATTCTGTGAATTGTGGAGGATTGTGATGTGTTCACCCTTTGGATATATGCGTATCGCTGAGGCTCCCTACTTGATTTCAACGATTGGAATTGTTAGGCATGTTGTAGTTAAGCTATTGTTCTATTGCTTTGTTAGCTGATTAAAGTGCTAAGTTAAGAGGAATATTGTGATATGAGATATATTGTTCAGCTTCATGTATGTTAATGTTGGGTATAGAGTGTTGGCATGTTATTTATGCTAGACAAAGAAGGGTTCACTGTTTTGATTATAAGAGTTGCTCTTTGACCATAAATATAAGAATATGATAATTAGTTGAATCAAAATTTCTCTTTTATTGGTTATGGTATTGATGGATATAATGAATGGAAGCCGTTTGAGATTAGTTGGAATTTTATTATGAGGATTGGTTGTGCTGAACTCTTTGCGAGTAATGAGTTGTGGAAATGAGGTTAATAGTCAGTAATTATTAATGAATGTTATTTAATGATTTTGAAGGTACTAAAAGAAAAAGAATAAAGTGCAACAAGCTACGGACTCCAGGTAAGTTGATACTTACTGTGTTTTGGTCTTTGGACCCTACATCGCAAGAATTAAGATTGTATGCTATGTGTTTACTAGATTTAGGTTCTTTTAATAATATGTTTACTAGACATTTATATCATCATATAGGGTTGTATGTATTCACGAACATGTTGCATGACATAATTAATATATGTAAATAGGCGTGTGGGGGTTTGGGTGAATTGTGACTTTCTAAACGGTAGATTCCTCCCATGTAGGGAGTGGTAGGTTTAGAAGTTGGCTACGTGGATTCTAGGGTTCACAATTACCTTGTTCTGAAACCCCCAACGTCTTCAACAAAAGTGAGGATACCTGCTTGTGGTAACACCGCCGATGGATATATCTCCTCATCGAAGTGACTGGTTGGCCACATAACTCTAGGGAGTATTCTACCTTAACTTCCAGAAGAGATATAGTTCTCTTCTGTAATTCATCGTATGATCATACATATCATGTGCATTGTATTTCATTCTATCTCTTACTGAGTGTTAGGCTCATTAGTTTAGGTCTTGTGATGTAGGTATGTACGAGCAACTGGTGAACACGTCAAAGACAGTTGATGAAGGATTTGCACGGTGGATCTTGTGGCTGGCTGGGCTAAAGAATTTTAAAAAGGGAAATTATTCGTAAAAAGGGTTTGTAAATTATTTAATGTTTTGTTTTAAATTCCGCTGCATTTTATAAAAAGAATTTTATTACTTCTTCTGCAAAATGTTTTAAGTAAAGAGTTTTAACGATCGATTTTTATAAAGAAAAAGTCTCACTTTGATTTTATAAAAGAAAAAGTTTTAAATGTCACACGATTTTAAAGCAAATAAAAATCAGGTCGTTACACGGGGCGTCACCCTAAATTTGACTATTTCGGGGAGTCACCTGTTAATTGAACTTTCTAGTGTTCAATCGAGCCGTTGACTATTTCGGGGCGTCACCCTTGTATGACGAATCCGTAAGGCGTCACCCTTTACAATTGAGTACAATAGAATTTGGAAATTTAAAGCGCAATAAAACTATTTTGAACTCTCTCAAATTGAAATATCAAATTTGGGATTAGGGAGAGTTGGATTACAAAGCTTACAGTGATGTTTGGAATCGAGTATAAAATTCAGCAGGGCTTCACCTCAGTTCCGCGTTCGTTATAGAGAGCTTGGAGTGATCCTTTATACATAGACTGCGAGTTTTTAGATCATTCTAAAAGTATTCAGACTTCCGCATGAATCCGTTGCATTTTGCCCATTAAAAAATCGACCGTTGGAAATCTGTTCGTTGGCAAAATCTGGACTTTTCGGACGCAGAGTCCTCGTTCGCTATCGTCCGAAAAGTCACCAAAATATTAGATATTCAAAAGTTCTGCGTCCTCTATCGTTCGTCTACGTCCGCGTGTGTCCAAAAAGTTTTCAGACAGTTTTAGGATGCATTCCCTGCGTCCTCGCTCGTCCACTTGCGTCCGAAAACTCCAGATTGCAATTTTAGAATGCATTTCCTGCATCCTCGCTCATCCGCTTAGGTCCTCACTCATCCGCTTGCGTCCAGAAACTCTAGACTGCAATTTTAGGATGCATTTCCTGCGTCATGCATCCACACCTTCACTCCAAAATTAACCTTGAACTATACTAAGGCCTAAAATGATATGCTACACTACATGGACTCAAGTCAACTTGTTAGCACATAAATAATACCCATTTTGAGGGTATTTTCAATAAACACGAATATAAATATTATGATAAAACCGATAAGAATAATATCCAGTAAATACAAAATATAACACAAAATACAACTTATTGATTTATTAAATTAATCAACATTTTAGTCATCATCAAAATAAAACTTAGCCTAACAAAAAGGCTAACAATCTTCCTCTTTTTGATGATGACAAAAATCCAATAAGTTGACTATCCAAAAATTAAGTATTTGCATATAAATATTGTATATTAGATTTCTCCAATTAAGTTATGCAATTTATCAAACAATTTAATCCATGCAACATGCTATACAATAGCCCCTAAAATATATTACAACTTATACATTTTTCTCCCCATTTTTGTCATAATCAAAAAGAATTTCTAGGGGAGGGAAGTCCTAAAAAAAACCAAAAATATTTACCAAAATAAAATCATCAAAAGATTCATCTAAGAAATGCCCACCCTCTTCCCTTGCCTTCCCTTAACATTATTGACATGAGTAAATTGAGGGAACATGAGTAAATTGATGAAATAAATATTAGAGTTCAAAAACAATCTCAACAAAAATTTCAACAATTAATTCTTCCGAAAAAAATTTCTCCCCCCCCTTAATCAAGGAATCTATCCAAGAAGCAAATCATTGAGAGAATTAAACATTAACATTCAAATCTAAGTTGTGGTTATAAATAGATATACCAATTGTAAATAACCACAATCACAATTCAATCAAAAATATTATCCCTCTTTGTCACTAAGCATACACGTTTGAGGGAAACAAACATTAGAGAAAAAATAGAAACCAAATGGAGGAAATAGAACCCAATTTAAGATTAAGAATGATAAACCAATTTTCACTTTCTAAAAGTGATACCAAATGAAGAAATAAGAAATTTAACAAATGATACCAATAGAAGATTCACAATTAAAAAAACATTTTTTCAAAGATTGGTACCAATTGAATAATTAAGAAATTAACAAAGGATACCAATTGATAATTCTCAGTTAAAACCAAGACCAACTTTTCAAAGATTAATCCCAATTGTAAATCCAAAGTTAAAATCAAATCAATTTTGACAAGAATGATACCAATTGTAAATTCAAAAAGATCAAACCAATTGTTGTAAAAAGAAATTGTAAGAGAGATACCAAGATTTAAAATAAAAAACAATTTAATTATCTCTCCCCCTATGTTGTTCACAAAAGCAATTAATTGGGATATATTCAAATATGAAAATCTTTTGCTCTCCCCCTTAGCAACAACAAAATAACTTAATAAATTTCTCCCTTTATAAATTTATCACCTAGCTTATAAGAGGGCATACAACCAAAAATTATGAAACATTCAAGTTTAGCCAAAATATATAACAATTGAAAAACAATCCATGGATGAATTCAAATTTTGGAAACAAATTTTCTCCCCCTATCATTATGCACAAAATCAAATGGTTGGGGAATACTAATGATACAAAAGTAAAAAACCTTAAAAGGTTATACCGATTTTAGAGAAAAATGATTTCATTGATACCAAACCAAAGTAATTGTATAAATGGTACTAATTGAAAAAAATATGTCCAATGATATCAATTGTTGTAATTCAATCCTAAAAACAAAGATTGATACCAATTTAAAGATTTCAAAATAAAAGTCATTATTGATACCAATTCTTGTCATGATATCAATTTGTAGAAGTTTGAACCGATTGAGGTATTAAAAATTAATCTAAAAAATACTAATTGATATACTCTATCTTTTAATGTATTCAAGTTAAAAATCATTTCTCTCCCCCTAAATTATTTCACATAATCAAAACATTGGTGATGAAAATTCAAGAGAGATATCAATTATAAGGGTTTAAGAAACAAAACCATTATTGATATCAATTGAGAGATTTCAAACCAAAGAGAAATATTGATATCAATTTGAAAATAAACTACACAAAAATTTCCCTTTTTTAAAAAAAAAATCAAATCATTTGGGAAAATGATACCATCTTTCAATATAATACCAATTGAAAAAAAAATCATTTAAAGATTTCAAACTAAAAGAAAAGATTATGAAAACTGATTTGAAAGTTAAATACAATTTTTTCTTCCGTTTGATGATAAACAAATTGGAGTCGTAGCAGAAGTACAATCATCAATATCAAAATAATTGTATTATTAGTTTTCTTCCCCTTTTAAATAAAAAATCAAATCATTTGGGGAGACACCAAGTTAAATCAACCAATTTTATTTTCTCCCCTAAATCAATGATCAATATAAAATCAATGGGGATTATCAAAGTTTAAATCAATAGCAAAAGCAAATTTATCAAAATTAAAACATTTATATTTTTTTCCTCTAAATCAATTAACAATATTCACTCTATAGGGAATTCCATAATTAAAACAAATCAATTGTATTCAAAACATTTATGTCCTCCCCTTTTTGATAAAGCAAGTCCAAAGGAGAATTATCAAAGTTTAAGCCTAAGCGGAAACATTTTATCAACATTGAAGTTTAACAATTTTAAAAACAAGTCATTAATCTCTAAAACAATTTTCAACAATTCTATTTTCTTCCCTTATATCATTAACCAAATTCAATTAAAGGGAGACTTTTAAGATTTCAAAACAAAAACAATTGTCAAATCAATTTATGACTCCCCTTTTTATCTGTAGCAAAATTAACCCAAAGGGGAAACACACTTTAGAAAAATCAAAACAAGAATCTCTAAATAATTTTATTTTCTCCCTTTATTTCACTATCCAATTTTCAACCAAGGGAGAATTGTCAAAGTTTAACCTAGCGGAAGTAAAATCTACCAAATACTATAATTAAAATCAACATTTCAAAACAAGTCAATGATCTAACTTGATTCTCAACAATTCTATTTTCTTCCTCTATTTCATTAACAAATTGCAATTCAAGGGAGAAACAAATTTTTAAAAAGACAAAACAATTTAATCCGAACAATTTCAAGAAATAATAGACAATTCAATTCCTAGAGACCCATTGAAGAAATAATCAACTTTACAACCTATGATGCCTATCAATTTAATCCAAAGGAGAGATATAATAACTTATCAAATAATTCTATATCCAACAATTCAACAATTTTATGTTATCTAGAAATCCAATTGTTGGAACTAAATCATCAAAATACGAATAGAAGGAATAAAGCAAATTTTAACCTAGGTATACAAAAAGATCAAAGCTAACAATTAATTAAAAAAAATCTACTAACCAAAGATAAACCAATTCAAGAATCAAAGGCAAAAATTGATTATCCAACAATTCAAATAATCCACTATTTGCAATTTAGACTACCAATTGTTGGATCAAAAAACAAGTAAACTATGACAATTCAAGATATGATTGTAATATAGATTAAGGATCACAATTGAAGAATTAATAGTAATCTCAACCTAGAGATATCTATCAATTCAAACAAAAATCAAAATCCATAATAATGACTCCAAAAGGAATTTCATCCAATCAAAGTCTAAATATTAATCCAAATCAAATTCTACAAATAAATTTAATTATAACAAAGAAATTGTGTACCTCCAGGATGTTTATTTTCATTTTTCAAGCATTGGAGACATTATCTTGAAGCTTATCCCTTCATCCAAATCCATTAAGTTCGTTGGGAGAATCTCCAACCTACACCAAAAATCATTTTGCATTCTTTGGTACCCACACCATTTTGGGTTTTTTTGTTAAAGGTTTGGTTCTTTTAGGAACCCACACAAATTTAGAATTCAAAATAGATTTAGAATTTAAAGTAGACTTAGTATTAGCACTAAATCTCAAAGGACAAACAAATTTAGAATCAAAATTTGATTTAAAATTAACGTTCAATTTTAATGGACAACAAAATGGTTTATGTCCCACACAAGTGCAAGAATTACAAATAGATGAACTAACAAATAAATTAGTGTAATTCTTCTTTGCAAAGATTTTATATCCAATTTCGGCTTTATCAAAAGTAGCCCTTTACGAATTCAAGAGCATTTTTAAATTTTTGCTTCCATTAGTGATTTAAATACAATCGAATTTAAATCATCATTTTTAGCTTTCAATTCACTAACATCATCATCATGTGATTTGATAAAAATATTCAATTCGTCATTCCTAATTTTCAAATAAAAAATCTTATGCTCATGACATTTAATAGTAGTAATCAAATCACAATTTTTAGTATTTAATGAACTAATTTCATTTTCATGTGATTTGATAGTAGAATTCAATCCACCATTCAACAATTTCAAATTACTACTGTCATGTTCAATAGATTTAAAGAAAGCATTAGATTCATCAATCATACTTTTTAATTCAACAATTTGATTATCAAAAGATTTATCTAAATTAACATGCTTTTTGATCAAATTGTTATGCTCCTTTTTCAACAATTTATATATACCTTTTAGCTCATTCAAACTATCTAGCAATTCATTTATTAAATCACCATCATCATCACTATTAGAATTTGAATTGCTATAATAGTTTTTTACCTCTGTCACGACCCAAAGGGAGGGCCTAACAGAACCGCCGGGTCTGGCGACCCAATTCTCATAGAGAACCCTGTTATCTAGCCTAAGGTGTAAAAGCAATGCGGAAGACTTAATGAGAATTAATGTGGAAGACTTAATGAGAATTTAAGCCCAAAACCCAAATCACATGGGTTGGGTTTACAAAGTGATCAACATGAGTAGATAGTATAAAATTGAACAAGGAAGTTACTGTGCAGGAGTTTAAAACAAACAACACCAATAAATCCCAAATGTACCAATAACGAGGGATATCAACGAACATCCATCAGGGAACACCAGAATCTTCCCACAACAACTCGTGCAAATCCAGTGCACCAAACTTACACTCTAACCTGGGAAAAATATAGTCGAAGGGGTGAGTGACAAGCTCAGTAGGGAAATCGATACTAAATGCAATACATAAAAACTATTTTTCTCATATCTTTTGAAAAACATATCATTTTTCTCATTTTACCGTAAATGAATTTTTAACTAAAAACTCTTCATCAGTTATTAAATTGGCCCATGGCCCTCGATGTAGCTACGTCAAAATCTGTTGTATACATAAACAGCTATATTGTAAAATATGCCAATATCATTTTCTGTATGAAAACTTCATCAGTGAAAAAGAATGGTCACTCATGGATTCATCCGATACACACCACAGAAATGCAGCAAAAGCAACACATCATGAGTCTGAAGAGAAAAGGCTAACAGATAAAAAGAGATATTGATAAGCAATAATTTAAATAAAAAATTAAATATAGGCAATACTCAGGCGATCGCAAATAGCCAAAAAAAACCCTAATTAGGTTTAGGGATTCGCTTCGCAACCCAAGGAACGACACATACAACTGTTCTATTACTTATTTGCACTTTAGAGATTCGAACCCAAGGACATTTGAAAAATCTCCTATTACCCAATTAAAACGTACAAGCAATTAACCTTCACGCAGCAGAAGATTTTAACATCAAGAGGATTCACCCACAAAATATATAGAGAATCAAAACATCAGAATACCATGTACGATAAATTAAACGTGAGAAAACATACGTACATATACGTAAAAACAGACGTGCTATTGAACAGTCTCTGTCAGATTTTCATATGTGGAAACCCACAAAAATAATAGTTTGAAAACCATGATGAAATGCAATGCATAAAGTATAAAAATCCCCACCTCAAAGGCAACCACGTACTCTTACCAACTAGCCAGCAACTAGCGCTATCAAAAGTGAAGGTCGTATCATAACATCTCCTGAACCTATAACAATGTCGATATCAAAATCCCAACAATCACTCAAGGGATAACAAATAAGTCTTAAACAAGACTATAATCCAAAATAGTTTTTAGGGATAACCACGAGTCCCAAACTGGAAACCAAACCAAGAATACAACAAATATCCTAAACCAGAAACAACCTCAACCGTCATTGAAACAAAACGAAGGTCAATTGGGACCTCGCAGTCTCAACCAAACTCAACAACAATCAATTTGGACCATTTAGTTTCAACGTTCAACCGAGACTTTATAACGATCAAAACGATCAACCATTTAAGGCTCAACAATCGCCTAGTAATCGACCCGAACAACCCAAGGACATAATGGGGACAATTTGCCCACTTCCGGCAAACATGAATAGTAACTAGTGAATAGGAAATTCCGCGCGTGAATAGTAAATTCTTGCATGAATAGTGTCACCGGAATATACAGCCGAAATATGCCGCCAGAATATTCTCCCGCCAGCATGAACAATGACATCACCAGCGGTGAACAGTGACGTCACCGGTCGACTATAAAAACACTCCGTTTCGTCCAATTTTGATTTTTAACTACAAATAACCTTACATAAAAAGTCTACTCTATCAATATATACTAGAATTGTCTCTTGGATTTGAGTTTTTAAGCTCGAATCCAAAGCCAAAATTTTCAGAATTTCAAACCTAAAATCGGACGAGAAAAACTTAAAATTTCGAAAACTACCTTCACAAAGGTTACTCCTATGGACGACGAGAACATGGATCTGTAGTCGGATTCAGAAACCTTCACGATCGGATCTCTCCTCTCCTCTCCATCGCCCTCTCTCCATTTGCGTGAAGAACCAGAAGAAGTGTGCTTCTTCATTCTTCTTTCTTTTAATTAAAAACTTTTCTGTTTCTTTTATTTAATAAAATAAAATAATATATATTATATAATTAAAATGTTTAGTGGAGGAAACCCTAACCAAATTTAAAATAATAATAATAATAATAATTCTTTACCTAAAATAATTTACTGAAATCATTTCCGAAATTTAATTACCACTCGGTAAAATTTAATTTGACCATCTTTGACCATTTGATCGAAAAATCACACGTAGTCGCTACGTGACAAAACGAGTCAACATTTCAAATATTGGTCAAAAATTTGTGAAAACTTTACACGTGAAATTTTAAAATCAATTAAAAATCTGGGATTTTACAACCTCAATTTCTTCATTGGCCATAAAACATGTATTGGCCACTTCCTCTTCTTTTTCGGAGGTTGAGCTTTCTTCACTTTCAATCATTTGATTTGTTCCTACATGTGTTAGCTTAAGAGATTTCCATATATCGAAAGCACTAACACATGATTGAATTTTATCAAATTCATTTTTACTTAAGGCACTTTAAAAAACATTCATGACTTGAGCATTTAAATTCTAATTTCATTTATCTAAATCATTGAATTCACAAGATGGTCTAGTAAGATTAATTCCATTGTCAATGATTTTCCATAAGGCATAATGTAACATCCCGATATTTTTAATCATCGGGATATTATAAGGCGTACTAGGAGCATTAAAATTAGGGGTATTCTAGCGATAAAGAATAAATTGGATTTAATTTGCTAACTTAAATCAATTGAGGGGTATTTTAATAAATTGAATTAAATTTAATTAGTAGAGAATTTAATTGGAATGGTATTTTAAAATTAAATTGGATAAATTAAAATTAGGGGTGGGCAAGAACTGCCCAGAACCGGGAACCGACGCAAAACCGCACAGCAGTTCTGGGTCGGGTCCGGTTAATGGTTCCAATATTTTGTTTAATTTTCGGTTCTGGGTCTCAGCAGGTTTTTTTTTTTGGTTCCCGGTTCTGTGGGTTGATAACCGACCGGTACCGACTCTGTATTCAAACTATATATAGTCTGGACTGGAGTGATTTTCACTTGCCTTCAACCTCGTCTACCCTCTGCCTCTGGCCTCGCCTCGCCTCTGCTAGATTTCTTCTTCTGGAACGAACGACTACCAGCTCGGTCTTGGTCGCTTTCTTCATCAAATCTGTGCTGTTCATCGCCTCGCCTCGCCTCACCCATAGCGTCGTTGCTCCTGGATTGTGTTCTGTCAGTGTTCATCGCCTCGCCTCGCATAGTAAGCGATTCTGTTCTGTTAATCTTCATGAATTTGTTTTGTTATGTTCTGTTCTGTTCTGTTCTGCTCCTGGATTCTGTTCTGTTGTGGATTGTGTTCTTTTTTGGATTGTGTTCTGTTCGGTCATGTTCTGTTCTCAAGCTTCAAGCTTTAAGGCTTGCCTCACCTCACGTTGCCTCTCTCCTCATATTCTGTTTAAGTTGTTGATATTCTCATATTCTGTACTCTGTTGGAAAGCAATAAGCACCTCGACGTTGAACAGAACAGACTATCATATTCTGTTCTGTTCATCTTCATCAATTATGTTGTTGGTTAGTTCTTTGGAATAAGGTGATTTTAAAAGTTTTAAGCTTGAAGTTTTAACCATTGAATTTGAGTATTTCAATTTTCAGGTGACGGGTTAGCACTTAGCAGGGTTTTAAGTTTCTATTCCTTATTCACCACAACACTTTGAAATATTACAATTATCATTTAAAATATGTGCGTAGCACTTGAAAAATAACCAAAAAATAAGCTAGCACATGCTGCATAGACATTAGCTTTCACTTTGGAGCTTTTCTGGTACATTTTTTTGCACTTTGGAGCTTTTCTTGTACTTTACAGCTTCTCTGCAATCTTCTTCAAATGTCAAATAATGGAAAGCATTTGATGTCTTGAATGTAAGTCATATCCGTGACTTGAGTGTTCAATTCATTAATCTGCAAATAGCCAAATAGATATCATATCACTATAAGACAAATTTGCTTACTTTCAGAAGTGATATTGATCACAAGCATCGCACAACAAACAAGCTGTGTATATATTGATCACTACCATAGCTGATAGCACAACAAACAAGCTATGGGTATAGATTCTCAGGTATTCACAAGAACAGAGAACAACTACCAAGAACAAAGAACAACTAACGCATCGCAATCTCATCAGTTATCCAAAACAGAATGGAGACATTTCTATCCAACATGGAAACTAAAAACAAAAATCTCAAACCGAATCATTGCTATACCCCCCTGAGTGTTCAATTCCTTAAATCTGCAAATACAAATAAAAACACTGTAAGAGAAAATGGCTCAACATCAAAAATCAAAACAAAAATATCTCACCGAATCCAAAAAAATTTAGGGCATTCTGCATCACTCACCGGAATCGGAATTCGGAAGACAAGCCTTCATCATTCTGCCCTATTATTGCCGGAGTGCTCCAAATAACCTTCATAGTCGCGGTTTCGTTTTCCTTGCTCAGAATGCTCTCGGACAGAATAAATCGAAGCCACGAGTCTCCCGCTTTTAGCCGTCACTCTCCTGAAAGGAAGAAGAAGGCGAGACGAGAGCTGAAGAAGACGAGCCGCGAGCGAGAAATTGACGGCGAAAGAGAGCAAGACTGCGAAAGATTGAGCGACCGAGAAAGAATCTGAAAGAGCGAGCGTCGAGCGAGAGTGCGAGAGGGCTGAGAATGAGATGCATTTCAGACGAAAGTTATTTCTAAATTTAGGAACCGGGACCGTACCGGAACCGACCCAGAACCGAGTCACGGTTCCGGTTCCTGCGGTTCTTGGTTCTGGTTCCTTACGCTAAGAACCGAGAACCAAACGGTCGGGTCCGAGACCTGCGGAACCAGCACCAAGAATCGAGTTGCCCACCCCTAATTAAAATTGAAATAATTGTTAATTTAATAGGTTAAAGTGAATGGGTGGAGAAAAGAATGGCCCGTAGGCCATTCTTTGCTGAAGGCCAAGGAATGGCTGAAGCCATTCGTGAAAATGAAGACAGAATGAGTGAGATGAGAGATCGGGACGAGGAGAGCTCACCGGCGACCAACGAAACGGCGGACGGCGACATGGGCGAGCTTCGGCGTGCGGCGACGACGGAAGCATCGAGCGGTGTCGGGTTTTGCTCGCGGGTCCACGACGAGGATGTCGGGCCTTCGATTTCATGGCTGGTGATAACCGAATGGCGGCGATGGAGGGGTAGTGACGGCGACGGGTTGGCGAAGGGAGACGGTCGGAGCTCAGCGACTCGCGGGCTGGCGTCTTTGCTGGTTGGGCTGGACGGCATGGGCTGCGATGGGTACTCCAACCCAGCTCCATTGGATACCCGGTTTGATCGGCCCATCAAGGCTGGTTTTAGCTGCGCTGGAAAACGACAGCAAAAAACATGGGAGACACTTTCTGTTTTTGGCAGTCACAGTCGGGCGTGCAGAAGGGTTGCAGGGGACTTGGTCTCCTGGCGTGGGCTAGATAAAAGGGACAGATCGAGATTGAGAGCTCCCTTCTCTACTGAATTGTTGAAGACGGAGAGCTGGGAATGGCTTAAGGTGGAGTTGCGGTGTGCTGGAAGCGGAACTGGAGCTGATGTTGAGGCTGTCTTTGTTGAAGCTGAAGCTGGACTTCTTGTTGTGTGTCTTCGACAATGGTAAGAACTTGGGTGTGTTGTTGGCCAGGTGGAGGCCCTACACTGCAAGTATGGGTGCGTGTGTTGTGGAGTCTATATACTTTTCCATGATTCTCTGCCTGTTATATGCTTGTTCGTTTAGACTAGTTTTTCTGAGGATTTTTCTGTTGGTTGTTTGTTTACTGAACGTTGGATATGCTTCTGTTAGAATATTGTGCTGCAATTTCTTCTTAGTCGTTCATGAGCATATTTGCTGCCTCGTTGATATTGTTATTGTAGACTACAAAGTTGAGAGGCCTGATTCATAGACTATATTCGCTGTGTTTGTTTGTGGTTATTTACTGCTGTTCAACACCCTGTTTTAGCATTACTTATTGCTGTTTATCACTGTTAAAAGACATAAATTCGTAGATCTAATTGGATGTTTTGCTTGAGATTAACTTCTACTGTTATTAGTATTCGAAAGCATAATCTGTGGTTTTACGTAGTCAAATATCACTGCTGTTTTGTTAGTCGGTTGAGTGCATAATTAGTGTTTATTTTCTGCTGTGTTTAGTTGTTAAAAATGCACGTTTCACCTTTTTGTTCTCGATAAATTGCTACTATACTTTTAAGTGAATTCGCTGTTGAATCTTAGTTGTTAAAAGCCATATACTGGCTGTTCTGTTTTGCCATCTTTTGCTGCTGTGAATTCGCCGATAAAAGCCCTATTTTCGCTGTTTACTTCAATGTCTTTCGCTGCTGTAAATTCGTTGATAAAAGCCCTGTTTTCACTATTTATTTCAATATCTTTTGTTGCTGTAAATTCGTAGATAAAAGCCATGTTTTCGCTGTTATTTCGATATCTTTCGCTGCTGTAAATTCGTCGATAAAAGCCATGTTTTCGCTGTTATTTTGATATCTTTCGCTACTGTAAATTTGTCGATAAAAGCCCTATTTTCGCTGTTTATTACGATATCTTTTACTGCTGTGATTTTGTCGATAAGAAGCACGTTTTTGCTGTTATTTCGATATCTTTCGCTATTGTAAATTTGTCGATAAAAGCCCTGTTTTCACTGTTTATTACAATATCTTTTGCTGCTGTGATTTTTTCGATAAGAAGCATGTTGTCGCTGTTTATTTCGATATCTTTCGCTGCTGTAATATAGTCGTTAAAATGCATATGTTGGCTGTTCCATTTTACTATTTTCGCTGCTGTAATTCAGTCGTTAAAACGCACATATTGGCTGTTCCGTTTTGACATTTTTGCTGCTGTTTTGCTGTTGTTTTTAGATATTTAAAACATGTTTTGCTGCACGTAATTTGCTAACATTCGCTGCTAATTATAGTCGATTTAGTAGACTTGGTTACCATGTGATATGTCCATCGTTGTTAGCTTTATTGCCTTATTATTAGTTGTGTTAGCTCTCTGTTAATTCGGTTGTTAGTTGTTAATTGCTTATTGATTTCTCTGCTTACATTATTAGTTGGATTGTCTCGTAAATATAAATTGATTGATGATCAGTCTATGAATTGACTAATTTAGCATGTTGAGATTAACCTAATTAATAAGCATTTATCTGTATACGTCCTTAATGTTAAATAGCATGACTAATTAGTTAGTTGTTAAATAACCCAATGAGTATGACAAACTAACGAGTTGTTAAATAAACGAATCTAAGCATGTAATTAATGTAGTGTGTTGCTTTATTTTTTGCGTTAGCCCATATGATTTTCTATGTGTTTAATTGATACGTTGCTTTGCATAATTCTTGTTGTGAATAAACCCCTTGACCATGCTATCTATGAGAAGTTGTAACTCGTATAATTAACTAATGTGTTGAACACGTTAACCCAATTGTTAATTTGTCAAGCATGTTAATATAATCAATTTAGTTAATCTAAACAAGTTAATCAATGTAAGCATGTAATAATTAAGTTATTAATCTCTCAAGCATGTTGTATTGTTTTGTTTTAATTATTGTCGTGTGCTCTTATGTTCGTTATGGTTTTGCTTAACTCCTTGATTGTGCTGTTAGGATAGTTCCTTATATGTGTTTTTAGGATAGTTTCATATCGCTAGAAACAATTAGGAAACATCATCACGAGGTGATCATACGCCTTGAGTGAGGGAAAAGAATTACCTTTCCCTTATCGGGATTAGAAGACTAATTAACGTAATTTATTAGAAACTGTAGGATTTCCCAAACTCCATGCTCCATATACGAGCTATTTTTAAAATATGTAACTATGTCTAATATACGTAAATAAAATATTGGTTTGGGGCGGACCCACTCCAAAGAATTTAAGAGTGGCATTTCATATACATAAACCCATTTTCTTACTGGGCCTTTAGGCTCATGTCTTACTTGCGGTGTAGGTATACACGACACGTGGAGTCTTCGAGTAAGGAAGAAACAGTTGATGAAGGATTTGCACGAGCGAGCTTATCGTTGGCCAGGCTACGAGAAGTAAAGATAATTGGGTTGTAATTTATTTAAATTACGCTTTTCCTAAATTGTAATTAAGTGTTTAGATTGTTCCTTTAAATAATTTACGCTTCCGCACATATTTTATTTCTGCAGTGCTTTAAAATATATGATTTTAATGCTTTCGCATTTTATTAAATAAACAATTTTTACAATGAGTCTAACGAACGGTTAGTAGCGGTCCGGATTAGGCAAAATCTAACACATTTTCTCGCATTGTAACTCATTTTCAAAAAGAGACGAAAATCTGGGTCGTTACACATAATCTAAAGATTGCACAAATATTTTCATTCTACACTTCCAATATAAATAATTACAACCATCCAATAGAGGAGGTGTAGATGTGCATTGACCTTCAACAAGCATATTGGAATCCATAAAGCTTTATGTAATCTAGAAATTTAATTGAAGTTATGCACAATAAATTTCATTAAGAAATTCAATCCAAATAATCAAAGATATACAATATATATTTAAATATATTTGTTAAATGAATTCTAACAAGAAATTTATCCCAAAAATTCAATAAAGTTTATTCTGGTAAGTTTCTACGAGAGAATTTACAATATGCATGAAAATCACATAAAAAGTTAAATACCCGCTCTGATACCAATCTTACATCCGAGCTAGAGGTCAGGTCAGACCAATCCCATTCATCCTGGTCCGATCCGAACGGATCTTGTTGAATGAATGGATCCGCAGATACAGAAATGTATGCCCTCTGAGTTCATTTTTTCCTACTTGGACCCGCCGTACTTCCTTTGACTACTCCTGAGATATAGTAGAAACTTTTTGTTATGGTGGAGAGTGGGGAGTGAAAACACTAATGCAGCAGAGAACGACCGCATGAATCGGAATCCACTCAAATTAAGACAGACGACCGAGAAAGAAAGGCTCCACGTTCTCCTAGTGGTTGATCTTAGCGTGCTAGCCGCTGCTTCATTTCGTATAGTGATAACGCTTTCTCTTTCTTAGCGCTCCCCGCCTCCCCTTGTATAGTAAGGGGAACAGTTTCAGTGTCTTTGCAAGTGAGCAGCGATCGTTCGGAAAACAAGTCGACATGGTCTTGAATGACCCCATAGGCTTTGGACTTCGATGGCTGCTTGAAGGCCCTATGGAGTAGTCAAGGGATTGGGAAGTTGGCTGTGGTCCGTCGTGCATTGTGCAGACGACTGATGGCTTACGTTGCTAAGAGGGTGAGACAAAGGAAAGGGCTGAAAAGGATGGTCTTTGGCCTAGGATCTCACTATCACCTATGCATGTGCCAGAATGCGATACGGTAGAGGCCGATGTGTCATTGGGACACTTAGCGTGGTAGACCGGGAAAGAGTGCTGTTACCACGAATGCGGTGAAGAACTGCGTTGCCTGCCGGTGCCAAAAGACTCAATGTGCAGAAGTGTGGTGGTCGAGCTATAGAGCTGTCACCAATCATACGGAGGAAATGCCATTGCCGCTGTTGGAGAAGAAGCTAAGAGTTGAAGCCTGTGTAGTTCTTTCCTTTCAAATGCAAAGCTTGCCTTTTTCCGCTGTAGGTAGAATGAAGTTCAGTACTATTTAGTGAAGGTCACTAGTTAAACTACCGCAGGTTCTGGATTGATTGGATCAAATACAACTGGGATTAGATGAACAGAAGGGTGTAACACCGTCAAAGTCCAGAGTTTCAGTAGAAAGGACTGGTAATAAAACAAGAGGCATCAAAGCCACACCTGGACTTTCAATTAAGTTTCATTGGATTCTTAGGCCACTATAAATCTTTCATTTGCTTTAGTTGAATTAACTACAACTAGCCTATCCTATACTAGAAAGGCATCATTTCTGTAGCAGCTATAGAATTCTAATTTACACCCTCAACTGGAAGAATTTAATTCACTTCCCAGCAACTGATGCCTTACTCATTTAGGGCTTTCATTTCGAGGTTTATAACCCTACAATTCTTTATTAGTAGCTGAAAGCTATCCTTTTAGTTCTAGTATTGGACTCTTCCACTCTGCCACTACTAAAGGTTTCACCCTCGAAGGAATAATCCTCCTTCTTCCGTAGCTTATCTTTCATCTGTAGTTTATGGTAAGGTTTGACTTGAACCTCCCCTTTCTTAGTCCGAGTCCGAGACTTGCTTCTGAGGCATTTCAGACTTTACTTGCTCTTGCCAATGTGATCTTTTCTTTCTTGAAGAAGTGGAGTTTGCTGCTATCGTAGATAAGAGTTACGGAATGGATAGATTGAATCCCAGGTTTGAAAGAAGAACTGCAGCT
>CM039471.1:28411054-28456673 GCA_022433065.1 Begonia loranthoides
TATTGCGGGGTGTCACCTTAAATTTGACTATTTCGGGGAGTCACCTTAAATTTGACTATTTCGGGGAGTCACCCGTTGATTGAACTTTCAGGCATTCAATCGAGCCTTGACTATTTCAGGGCGTCACCCTTGCATGACGCAAGGGTAAATAGTGCACACAATATTTATAGGGGGGGGGGGGGTAAATATAGTGTATTAGTATTTTCGTGCGATATTTAATCTCTAAATGCATAAATTAAAGAGTGAGGGATAAAGAAATAGTGCACACAATATTTATTTACATAGTTCGGCAAACTCGCCTAGTCTGTGCCCCAAGTTCCACTTAGTGATCAACTAACTAATTGACTTACGAGTGTCAATTAAACCGTTTACAAAGACTAATTCTAAAGACATCACCCTTTGACTATTACGGGGCGTCACCCTTAAATTGACTATTGCGGGGTGTCACCTTAAATTTGACTATTTCGGGGAGTCACCTTAAATTTGACTATTTCGGGGAGTCACCCATTGATTAAACTTTCAGGCAGTCAATCGTGCCTTGACTATTTCAGGGCGTCACCCTTGCATGACGAATTCGTAGGGCATCACCCTTTACAATTGAGTACAATAGAATTTGGAAATTTAAAGCGCAATAAAACTATTCCAAACTCTCCCAAATTGAAATCTCAAGTTTGGGATTAGGGAGAGTTGGATTACAAAGCTCACAGTGATATTTGGAATCGAATATAAAATTCAGCAGGGCTTCACCTCGGTTTCGCATTTGTTATAGAGAGCTTGGATTGATCCTTTATTTATAGACTGTGAGTTTTCGGATCATCCTAAAAGCATTCAGACGTTCGCATGAATCCATTTCATTTTCCCCGTTAAAAATTGACCGTTGGAAATCTGTCTGCTTACAAAATCTGGACTTTTCAGATGTAGAGTCCTCATATGCTATCGTCCAAAAAGTCACCAGAATATTACAGATTCAAAAGTTTTGCGTCCACTATCGTCCAAAAGTCACCAAAATATTACAAATTCAAAAGTTCTGTGTCCTCTATCGTCCGCCTGCGTTTGAAAAGTCTTCAAATAGTTTTAGGATGCATTCCCTGCATCCTTGCTCGTCCACCTGCGTCCAAAAACTCCAGACTACAATTTCAGGATGCATTTCCTGCGTCCTCGCTCATCCGCCTGCGTCCTCGCTCGTCCGCCTGCGTCCGAAAGCTCCAGACTGCAATTTTAGGATGCATTTCCTGCGCCCTCATGCATCCACACCTTCACTCTAAAATTAACCTTGAACTATATTGAGTTCCAAAATTATATGCTTCACTACATGGACTCAAGTAAACTTGTTAGCACATAAATAATACCCATTTGAGGGTATTTTCAATAAACACGGATATAAATATTATAGTAAAACTGATAAGAATAATATCTGGTAAATACAAAATACAACACAAAATACAATTTATTGATTTATTAAATTAATCAACATTTTAGTCATCATCAATGTAACGACCCGGTTTTTCGTAAATATTTTAAAATGCTTAAAAATTTAAACTTTTGTAAAACCGTTGGAATCTCTTTTAAAACAAATACTAGAGTGTGACGTTAAACCAGATTGCTACTAACCTTTTGTTAAACTCGTTATGAAAATCAAATTAATGAAATACGGAAGCTTTATAAAATCATTTATTTAAAACATTGCGGAAACATAAATAATTTAATGAAGAAACTAAATAATTGAATACGATTTAATAAAACTTAATTTAATTACAGTCGTTCTTTATTTTACTATTTTAGCTTGGCTAGCCCCAATCTCGCTCGTGCAAATCATTCATCCCTGCTTTATTATCTGTTAATCGTTATCGTCGTTTTCGCATACAAGTACCTACACCTACACCACAAGTAACTGTAAGCCCAAAGACTTAGTAAGGAAAAGAGTTTAATGAAATTATGATATGTCTCTCTTTAGTTTTTTTTGAAATGGGGGTCACCCAAACCAATCATTTTATTACGTCATTCATTCGTTTTATTACTTTACATTAAACTGTGGCACACTCAGGAAATCCAAGCAGCAACTTCCTTTCCTTCTTTGTAAAATGACAAGCCATAATAACTCCCTCCTTCCACTCTCCTTCTCTTTCTCTCACTCTCTCCCTGTCCTTCTTTTCTCTCTGCAACTCTCTATAAAACCTCCAGCACCCTCCTCTACCTTCCACTCTTTATGTAAGAAACCTGAATGCCTCATCCTTCTACCTTTGTTTTATAGACAAAAACTAAGCTTCCTAGAGAAGCCAAACATGATGGACATTCACCAACATCGAAGGAAGGGGTCCTATCCAACATTGCCACTTGGAAAGTCTCTTATCGCTTAGGGAGAGTCTATGTAAAACTCATCAAGAGAAACATAAAATGGCCCCTGAAGCAAGCAAAATTGCATGGGAGCGGTAGACAGCCGGTCGACATTCCATGTCGACCGCTCTAACTCGTCCTTTGTAAAATACTGTGGGATTGGTCAACATCCCATGTCGACCGCTAATTACTAATCTAATGTGATTTTGTCTCCGCCTTCAATGCCCAAAACGCCAATGTTTCCTTAACCAACTCTTCATTTCCTTTCTTAAATAATTTAGTACTTCATTTTTAATTAATCATCTTACTTCTAAATTATTTTCACACTTCAATTAATTCCACAATATTTCTACCTTTATCACCATTGCATTATATCAAGTATATCATACATAATAAAGGAACATATTTCCTTTTTATCGAAATATTTATTTCGTAAAATCCTTTACATTATACATAGCGAAATTTATCAGGGTATTACACAACCACTCACAATAATTGACCACTCCCCTACTAACTCTTAAAAAACATAGAAATTTCATACTTACAAAACTCCATATCACAAATCCTTATATACCATCCTATTTAACTCTAATTATCATCAAATATTACTCAACATTACCATTTATTTCCTAGTCTCAAACCAACAAAAGTTCGGGGTATTACAGTCTCTTTATCCAACGACCATGAACCTTCGTTTGCCAGCGCCTTTAAGGATGTCTTTGGTCCATCTTGATCATCCATCCTCATTGAGGGATGTTCGTCCCTTCATTCAACAACCATGAACCTTCGTCTGCCAGCAACTTTAGAGGATGCCTTTGGTCCATTTTGGTCGTCCATTCTCATTGAGGAACATCCGTCCCTTCATCCAATGGTCACCAACGGTCATAAACCTTCATCTGCTAGCATCTCTTCTCCAATCTTGGATGTACATCCTCGTTGCAGGACATCCACCTCTTCATCCAACAACCATCAAGGATGTCTGTCTCCTCGTGAATCAATCTTGGGTGTCCCTCATCGTTGAAGGAGGTCCACGATTGATCCTTGAACGTCCAAGTGACATCCTTGGAGTTTTCTAAATAGAAAACGTGACTCTGGCGTTTGCCTCAGCTCTTTTGACAGAAAACATGACTGTGAAGTTTGCTTTCTTCATTTATCATAGTTTGAGGTTTTAGTTGTTTGCACAATTTCTTTAAGCTTTGACTTTTCGCTGACCCTAAAATGTAGGGTTGGTTTGGTTAGTTTCACTTTTTAAAAATGTGTTTAACTTGTTGAAAACTCTTAACATAGTAGAAAGTTTTTCTTTATAATATAAAAAGTTCATTCATTTCTTTTTGTAAGTATAAAACATGTAATACCCCGAAATTGTATTTCTCCTTTTCACAATGTATTAAATCCGGATAATTTTAATATATAAATAGTGCATCATTTTATGTGATGGTATGTGTTAAGTTGTGCTTGGGAAGTATAGGGTTAACATTGAGAATAAGCTAAGTGTGGAAGACTTAAGAAAAATTATGCATTTTCGGTGTTTCAGATGACTATGCGAACGATGCGGACGAGAGGGTTCGTGTCCACATTGAATCTGTACAATTCTGGGACAATTCGAACGATGCGGACGATGGCGGACGAGGAACAAATGGCGTCCGAACGAATCTGTCCCAAATCTGGGACGATTCGGACAATGCGGACGTGGAACAAATGGTGTCCGAACGAATCTGTCCCAAATCTGGGACAATTCGGATGATGCGAACAATACATGCAGACGACTCGACTCGTCCGCAACATCGGGGAAATCCGAGAAACCCATTTTAAAAATCATCTCTCTCTTCCAATATCGTGATTTACACAAAGGAATCTTCTCCCCGAGGCCTCCCTCTGCGATGCCAGGTTTCCCATATAGCTGGGGAAGCCTTCCACCTGGCATTTCCTCATTGGGCCTCCTCTCCATAGGTTTGTGTGATGGCCAGGAGATCTTGCAGCTTATCCCCTGGAATGACAGCATTGCCAGCTCCCTTCCTCTTTCCCTTCTTGTATATAGGTAAGTCCTCTCTTCTGTTTCCTCTCTAGAAAACGAGCTCATTTGTGTTCTTCTCTAGGAAACGTGAGTGGAGTATTGTTGTGAGTGTGAAGTGAATTGTGAGTTAAGGGAAGTTACCATCCACCAATGAAGTAACGAAGAGGTAAGAATTTGTTGTCAAATTAGTTATGAGTCACCAACATTTTGAGACAAATTGGTTCTGAGTATTGGGTTAATCTCTAATGTTGTCTGCTTAAGAAAAGTGTGAAGGTGTAAACAGTTGAAAACCTTCCCTTGGTGGCCATTGGAGCTGTTGTTGGAGCTGTTGTGATATTGTTAGGCTGCTGGAGATTTGATGAAAGGATTAGAATATTGTTTTGGCCAAAGGAATGACCCTACATTACGAGTTATTGTTTTGAATGTTATCAAACTCTTTTGGATTTATGACTGGAAATGATGAAGTTTTGTTCTACTGTTGAGATTGGATCTGTCATGCTCTTAATGTTGGATTTTGTTTTGAGAACTGTTACACTCTAAATGTTGGCTGTACTTCTAAGAGCCATAAAATCTCAGTATGTGGGCTATATTAGGAAATAAGCATGTACTAGAGGGTATTGTTATCCTTTAGACATAAAGAGAATAAGCATGAAATGAGTTGAAATAAAGTAGGGTAGTCTAGGAGCTTTAGTGATGCAAACTGTCCCTCAATGTCTTAGTGAAAATTATGAAGTGGAAACTATGAAAAGAATATGATCAGTTGTTATCGAATCTAGTTACTGTGAAGCATGCTAAGTTGAAATAGAAGTGATATGAAATGTTTTCTTGTTTCATATTTAGCATCCATGTTATCGAAGATCTTGTCTGCTATGAATCTTTATTGGGACGAAATTACGATGAGTGCACAATATTGAAAGTCTGTAAGTCATGTTCACCAATTTAATGTTTTTATGCATAGAATTAGTCGGATTATAGTCAAGCCTTGTGAAGGGAATTAAGGTTGAATCCGTGCGCAAAATTGCCAATTGAATGAACGAGAAATTACAATGTCCTTGTTTTACATAAACGAGAAAGCTCCTTAATTTCAATTGTTTTGCTAGTAGTAGGAATATTAAATTTTGCTGGATATCAACTACAAAGAATTATGGTTATGATCTTGTGTGATTAATTCTATGACTTATTTTGTAGCATTCATGCATCACTCTAGGAATTATGAGATTGTTCACATGCTGTATGTCATCCTAAAAAAATATGTAAATGAGTTGGGAATGGTATACGTGGTAACACCCCTATTGGAGTGCCTACTCCCAATTAGGGGGCGGTGATGCACGGTTAAGCCACGAGAATCGTAAGATTCTCAATTCTCTTGTTCTGAAATCCCCAATGGCTTCAAAAAAAGTGTATGGGTATGGCTCGTCGTGACACCCCGATTGGTGTGTTTTCTAGTCGGAAATACGGTTAAGCCACGAGACCTAGGCGTACCCATCGCCCCAAACAACAGACAAGTTCTTTTCTGTAATACATCGCATGATCATGCATCACTTGCATTGCATTTAATTCTGATTCTTGCTGGGCGTTAGACTCATTGTTTTTCCCGTAATGTAGGTAATGATTATAATGAAGAATTTGTACCAGTGGAAGAGAAGGCGTTCCAGGATGATCTCTGGTGTTATCAGCCGAATTGACCTGATGGGTATAGCTCACATATTTTGGGAAACATTGGTATTTTGTCATTTGTGTTTTGATGAAGAAAGGGGTATTTTGGTAATTACTATTAGCAGTATTTGAACCTTTTAATCAGTGTAATAGAGACTTTGGAACTTTTATTAAGAAAACTGGGAAGTTATGTTTTGAAATCCTATTATTATTCCATACTTTCACTCTGATTACGTTTTCTTCAAAAATGAATTTCAATTGATAATTGATTAAAGCGAAAAATTTTTATGACGCATTTTAAAATCAAGGAAAAATGACTTTTCAATTGACGGGGCGTTACAAAACATGTCTTGCAAAATATCATCATAAAATTGTCATTCAAATAGCACATCAATTTGTTTCAAAACATTATATACAAAGCATACTATCTTGAGCCATAACCCTTCGATCAAAATTGCATAACAATACAAGCATTCAACAAAGCTATACTCTATCAATTGCAGCCTCACTATCAGTAGTCTATACGTCCCGCATCTAGGTTACAATCCTCACCTTCACCACAAGATTTATCTATGAGTCTAATAATCAGTAAGAGATATAACAATGATATGCTCGTGTGTATGCATATTTGTAAAACATGCATTTTTAGTTTTAGTCTTTCTTTTCTTTAACTTTACAGTCTAGCTGCTGGGTTACATTAGTCAAAGCGAGAGTGATATCATTTGGTCCACCTTATGTGGAACAACCTACTCGAACCCCAACCCACAACATCTATATATGTTTATTCTGTCTACTTAAAAACATATGCAAGGAAATTCTATATTTTTCTTTCTTGGAGTATTTTATTTACTTTGGGTGAGAACTCTTTATTTTATTTGGTATGTATAATTATATTTGGTGTTGGATATGTTTTATATCTTACATAGTACTTATTTTAATTTTTTGCACTATCTATTTATTCATTATTGTTACATGTACTTTGATCTATCTCTTGTAGGTTATAGTTATAATTTTGATTAAATCTTTTGCTGCAAACCAAACTTTGAGCTGAATGTTTGACTTTTATTTGAAAATCAAGTTTAACTCGACATTTCTGTATGGGCATAACTCCAGGGAGTGACAACATCGGTGCTTCATTGGTGGCCTTTCCTAGTCAACTTCCTTTAAGTCTGAAAACATTTTAAAAGTTTGGCCATCTTCATGAAGCTAAGGTTTAGAAACATACTTTTCTGCTTTTGACTTTCTCTTATTTAATTATTTTTTTTTTGAAAAAAATAATTTAGTTCATTCTTTATGCTACCTTGTGTAGGTTGCTCTTTTTTTTTTTTTTTTTAAATTAAGATTAGAAACACACTTTAATTCTTATTCAGTCAAGTAACACGCCCATGTCAGTTCCCCGTTACTTTTATGTAAAATAATTAATTATAATTGGATAATTGAAAATTGATATGGTATTGTGCAAATAGTGTTAAAATTACATAGATAATATAATAGCCTCCATTAAAATTGGCACAATAAATTGTTAATTGAAATGAAAATAAGTTGGAAATCATTAAAATTTAAAAGTAGGTCATTGCAATTAGAGGTGACAAACGAGCTGGCCGAGCCAACTGAGCCTAAAAAAGTCTAGTTCATAGAGCCTTCCGAGTTAAACGAGTCGAGCCTAGCGAGCTCAACGAGTTGAGCTTAACGAGCCTGTCTAAAAAAATTTTCAACTTAAATCGGCTCGTGAGCCACGAGTTAAACGAGTCAAACTGAGCCAACTAAACGGGTCTAATGAGCCTTAATGACCTAAGCATAACAAGTCGAGCATAAATAAATATTTCTAATTTATATTAATATATTGTATATTTTTTTTAAAATTTAATTATTAAAATTATAATAATAATTTATTATTATAATATCAAAATATAATAGTTAGTCATTTAATCAACAAAATTATTTTATTAATGTATAAAATGACTATATTAGGGAAAAAAATTATTTGAGACGATCTAATAAAACAATATATCACATGAATATTCTTACAAATATTTAACGTTGCATATTATTGATGGAGTACTACAAATTGATAAGTAAGAGATTAAGATATTGAAAGAATTTTTTTGTAAAGAAAATGAAGGAGAATGTGGTATTTATATAATAAAGAAAGAGAGAGAGAGAAAAAAATGAGAGAGGAAAGAAAGAGATGGCAGAGCAGAGGAATGAAGCAATGCCTATATGGAAATATTTTTCTTATTAGTACTTGGTTGCATGAATCTTGTAATAGTTCTTGATTATCAAGTACAACACATCTAATAGATACAAATGACGTAATTATAATTAGTGTTTCCAGCTATGCTTAAGAAACTATTGACTAAAAAAAGCTATGCAAATATCATATTTTGCTAAATTTATATTTCAATTACCAATTTTGAGTTAATTAGTTTAATTAATGTAAAAAAAAACTCATTGGGAATGATTGGAGTTAGTTAAGCAACTTACTTTCATAGAGGAAACTTTCATCTCGACATTTATACAAACAGATGGAGTACATTTGAAGGTAATGTGACAAAGAGCCAAACGAGCTTGAAAAAGTTTGGCTCACCGAGCCTAGCGAGTGAAATGAGTCAAGCCTAACAATCTCGCCCAAAAAAAATTTCAACCTAAGCTAGCTCACAAATCATGAGTTAAACGAGTCGAGTCAGGCTTGACTCGATATAGTACCGAGCCGACTAGTCTGCTCATTTAACATCTCTAATTGCCATTTAAAGTCATTTGAGTCAAATGACTTTAGGGACGAAATAAACTAGCCAAATGTGAACAAGAAAACAATCTCAATTTAGGGTGATAAAGTAGAAACTCTAAGAAACAAAATTGAATAAAAACTAAGTCAACTAAATTAAAACAAAAATTTATGCAAATAGGAAGTTAACACCTAACTTTATAATGGTTAAATCGAAATTGAGTTGTGCTTGGGATTGAGGAGCATAAAGTACGTCAAAATGTTTCATGCTAATATGATTTTGCTTTTAATGCGATATCAACACGTGACTCTAATTTATTTATTTTGTAATTTTGTTTTAGAGGAAGAACAAAATTGTAATTTATGAAGACAAATTAGATTAATAAAAAAACAACACACACACAAAAACAAAAAAAAAGGAAAGGAAGATAATCTTTGAGTTGGAAAAATGAAAAAAAAAAAAAAAATTATTTATCTCATGTGGAGGCCATGGAGAGAGAGAGAGAGAGAGAGAGAGAGAGAGAGAGAGAGAGAGAGAGAGAGAGAGAGAGAGAGAGAGAGAGAGAGAGAGAGAGAGAGAGAGAGAGAGAGAGAGAGAGAGCCGCAATAAAATGAGAAAAACTATTTCGACTTGTGGAAAGTGTTCAACAAAAAAAGTGTTCTTGGTGTCTAAAGAACATGTAGATTTCGGGTAAGTTTCTCTGTACTTACTCTATTTACAAATTTATGCAAAAAATATATTATTGAAACCCATATAAACCTTGAAACAAATGATATAAAAACATACCCTACTGCTAGAATAACATGTTAGGATATTTGAAATTGTTGAAAACTGATTATTTGGATGAATTGTAGAAAAACCTAATTACTCGATTTCGTCGTGAGTGCTATAAGCTGCAACGCTCAGCTAATAACGTAGAATCTGAACTTTTTTCAGATTATACCAATGCAAAACAACATTTATGCTATGGCGTTTCCATGAAATTTTGAATTAAAATATATGTTAAAATGCACAAAATAATATAAATTATTTAAAGAATAACCCCGGTGTTTAAAGATTGAACAACATGTTGTTGAACGAAAAATGATGTAAAATCCAAGATTTTTAAATGAATTTAAACTTTAAAGTGTAAATTTTTCACTTTATTTTCAGTCAAGTGTTGAAGAGTTGATCCATTTTTTCGCGTGGCGAGCCAGTGTGCGTTTTTAGTCAAATAGTCAAATTGAATTTTTCAAGCAGTATTTTGATTGCAGAAATGATTTGGTAAAATCATTTTGATTAAGAAATTATTTACTGTTAGTGTTTGGAACAAGTCGGATTTTTAATCAGATTTTAATTGGATTCAATACTATATATTATATTATTTTAATAAATTAAGATTGGAAAATCCTTTCTTTCGACGCCCAAGCCCAAGAGGGATCGCAAGAGGGGGAGAGGAGAGATAAGCGCGGTTCTCGCCGTTCTCCGCCTAGATTGCGTTTGTGTCGTCGTTCTTTTCGTATCTCGTGAAGATGATTAACGAGTTAGTAAGTTTTTCTCCTCGTTTTCTCATTTTGAAGTTAGGATTTGTTTTGCCTTCAGATTCGAGCTTGGAAACTCAAATCTAGGGGAAATTTCTGGTTGATATTGGTAGATTTTGAATTTATGCAGGGTTAATTATCGTTAGAAGTCAAAAATTGGGTGAAACGGGCTAAAATTTGGTCTTCCCAGTGAAATTTATCAATTTTTGGTCAACCAGTTGGGCACTGATCGACCAAAAGTCGATCAGTGGGTGACACTGGTTGATCAGTAATCGACTGGTATGCTCAAACTTGTTGACCAGGGGAATTTTGTCTCCCATTTTGCCATGGATGAGTCGTTTGTGCATCTGTTGGGTTCCTAGACTTGACATAGGGCCTTCCACCTATTTTGTGACTCATTACTGGAAATTCTTACCCATTGACAAGGTTGTAGGCTCGGTTTGGTTTATGGTCATCGAGCCGACTTTTCCACTAAAGTCATACTCAATTGACTTTAGATTAGTCCCCTCGACTGTTGAGTCTTAGATGGTTGCGGGCGTGTCGTATCGACCATTGTGAGGTCCCGGTTGGCTGTCGACTTGTCTCGTCTACACTAAATGGTCCCGGTTGACCGTTGTTGAGTCTTGTCTAGGCTGTGAGGTCCTTGTTGACCTTCGCTTTTCCTTAACGACTGTTGGGTGGACTCAGTTGAAAACTGTGATGCCTTGATGACTATGGTTGGGTTCGAATGGATTCAGTTATGTTTTCTCAACTACTAAGTGGATCAGGTCAAGTGTGCTGTGTTTTGCCTTCCATCACTGTGTCTTGTTGACCGGTTGGACTTCTTGGTTGTCTATTGAGTGCTAGGTTGACTGTGGTTGTGTTTTGGTGGACCGCCCTATTTGTTTCCCCTGAGTTGGGTTTAGCGAACTCCATTCATCTTCATCAGCCATACTTTGTTTTACCTCGTGTGGATTCTCAGCTCGGGTGTAGGGAACCCATCGTTCCTTGTATGAGCTGGGAAGTCTTGTGTTGATCATTTAGGTCGGGATTGGTTTCTGGTTTAGGATCTTTGTTGTATCCCTTGTATGTTTGTTAGGATGTTGACATCGGCTTTGTTATAGGCTTTGGAAGTGTTAGTGCTGCGACCTTCCTTCTGATAGCACATGGAGCTGGTTAGTCGTTAAGCGTGTCGTGGTCGTCATCGAGGTAGGGATCTTTATACTTTCTGCACTGCATTATGTACGAAATGGAGATGGGGAATTGGTGACATGCCCTCAAGTTTTGAGCCCCAAAAGTGGAAATGGAGATGGGAAGTGACGACGCTTCCTTGGGTTTCAAGCCCTAGAACCTGATCAAGGTTTAGTCACATAGATTGGTGGGCTGTTTTGTCACTAGGTTTTGTCTATCCTAGTATCGTTCCATTTGACAAGTGGTGTGATAGCTTGTAGTTTTGCTCATCAGTAGCCCTCATCAATTTGGAACTTAGAGGTAGCTAGTGGAGAAGCAACCAGTTGCTGACAACCTCATCCGTTTATCTTATGGGTTGTGTTGTTGTGGAGCTTGCTCACGGGCAACCCGGCTGACGAGCCGGGTCTTCAGACCGTCGTCATTGTGTCCTCTAGGCTCATGAAGGTTGGCCATTCTAGGCCTCCTTTCTGTGGTATGTTTCGGAGAGGTCCTTGTGCGACCCTCCTTTTTAACGGATTCTCATTTTGTTTATTGAAAAGAATGTTGGCATATTTTGCAATATAGTTGTTTATGTATACAACCGGTTTTGATGAGGCCGCATCGAGGGTCTTGGGCTGGTTTGATAAAATGATAAAGTGGTTTTTGAAACATTTTATATACATATACGATAAATGAGAAGCACAAAATGGTTTTCAAAAAGATGGGAAAAATAGTTTTTAGCATGAAGACTTTGCATTTAAAACTAAATGACATAAAACAAAATGCCATAGATAAAACGAGTTATCTTCACAAAACATGTCCTAATTAAAAACATTGAACACTTTACATTGAAATCATTTACATTTCCTTTATCCTCTAGCCTAGCTAGCCATAAGATCCGCAACGCGTAAATCTGTCACCTGCTCCTTTTCTCGTTGCAATGTACACTTACATCACAAGACATATACTATAAGCCTAATGCTTAGTAAGAAATGATATGCATAATAGAGTATAGAATGCACTTTTCATAAAACATTTTTCATTTTTGTTTCCTCATTATCCTTTTTATCATTAGAACTGAATTCAAAGCCTCAATCAATGGGGGAAAACATGCCCAAAGCCTCAACCAATGGGGACCATGTCCACCAAAGCATAAATCAATAAGTTAAGTATCCAAAGCCTTATGATTACATTGGGGACAACGTCCACCAAAGCCTTCCATTGGGAACTTGTTCCCAAAGCTTTACAATGGGGAAAACCCACCCAAAGTCTCAATATAATCAGCCTGTTCTTAATCATTACTTGAAAATCGTACGTATGGTAAATCATTTTCGTATCATTTATGAAAACTATGATGCATGTGCATAAATGAATGCATACAACTTAACATATCCTCTAGCATATTATCAATACAACATCAAATCTCCAAAGCACAACATGATCAAGAACCTAACATTTATCAAATACAAGCATCAAAGCAACAATCATCAATATAATCATTTAAACATAGCATTTCTTGAGTATGAACATCATCAACATGCTCTTCACAACAATAAATTGATGTTCAACATGCTCTTCACAACAATAAAACCAAGAACCTGTCATCTATCAAACGCAAGCATCTCCCAAAATGAAACCCTATTTCTTGTGATGTAGCCTTAAAAGGGCAAAGACATACAACATTTCTTACCTCTACGAAGACAAAGCCTTCTCTCCTCCTTTCTCTTCTTCTTCTCCTCCAACTTCACACCTTCTCTTCTTCTCCTTTCTCTCTCACATTCCTTCTTACATAATTCACCTATGCTCTTTCTCTCTTCTCTTGGCTATATCCTTCTCTTTCTCAAGCTTTTCCCTTCTTATAATAATTTAAGCCCTTCCTCAGCTAACCCAAACAGAAGATGGAGTACCTACAACCATCATCTACTGCATAATCACCTCTTGTATCCAATTAAGTATAACAATGCTGCATAACTTCTAGCTACTCTTCGTATTACGTGTCGATCAATCTCCTTGGGTGGTCGACCACAATACAACCTAAAAACAATATTTTGTCTATTCTTCAGAAAACCGGTTGATCACCTTCTAGTGGACGATCGACCGTAAACCAAAATTCTACAATCTGTAATGACCAAGTTCAATCGCGAAACTCCTTATGATCGACCTCAAAACACCGTATTTTGAATTTTTTTAAAACTGTAACATTGTCAATCGACCGCTCATCCTACTTGATCGACCACTAATCTACAGAGAGCTCAAAACACTAAGAATCCTCACTTCATCACATAACACAATTTCAATAATTATCCTAGACATAACATGATAAATTCGGGGTATACATTATCATTTGTTAAGTTTGCCCTGCAGGGGTCCTTGTGGAAGAGGAGGTTATTTTGCATTGGACTTTTGCAGATTTGTTTGTCTTACATTGGAATTTCTTTGAAGATAGGGATTCTCAGAGTTTAGTGTTCTGGATTTGTTTTCGGGTGGGCCGAGAACCCTACATTGGATCTCTCATATGAAATTCATGTCAAGATGAAAATTTTTAGAGTTCAATGTGGCCCGAATTCTAGTTGGGTCGGATCGGGTCCATATCCAATATTAGGGTTTTCTGTTTTCTCTATACATTGTGCTTGAGTTGCAAAACTCATTGTACCTTGATTTCATATTAGTGAATTTCTCCTCTACTTGTAGTTTTTTCTCATAAGGGTTTTCCACGAAATTTATTTTTTTCCGTTTTCACGTTCGATTATCTATACCTCCATTAAACATTTTCCTATTTGTGGATACACACACTTTGGATTCCAACCCTTTGCATACGCCGATCCCTGTTCGCCCTTTTCTAATCTGACAGCCAATTTTTCGTCTGTCTTTCTTCATCCAAGGGACCAAACTTCGTCCAATCCCTTTCACATAAATCCTTTTGTGGCAGCTTTCATGATTTCGTAATTTAGTTGCATATTTTAATATAATCCTTTGCCCAACATAACCTTCTTCACAAATACAATATTTTAAATAAAATACACAATTCATAAAAAATCAAAAATTGTGACACTATTTATTCTATTAAATTTCAAAATGTTACATTATATTCATAAACTATTTGTGCAAATTATTCAGGTGTTAGACATAGTATCTACCTATCATCCCATGTCGTCACATTTAGGAAATAAATCAAGAATCCCAAATTCAAAAATAACTTTGTGGCATATACCCTCACCACGCTGTGCCACTATCTTAGATTACCACCTCGACATTATATACCTGACTCCGAGGAATTACTAACTCCAAATGTTGAAGCTTCTATTTCTCACGACCTGGAGGCTGGCCTAACAGAATCACAGAGTCAGGCAACTTGATTCTCGGAGAGAACGGATTGCCCAGCCCAAGGCTAAGGAGAACAAGGGGAAGTCTTAATAGGAAATTGAGCCCAAACCCAAATCATATGGGTTGGGATCCACAGAGTGTTTAGCTAGAGACACGATAGTATAAATAAAGAAACGTACTGTGCAAGAATTAAATTAAACAACACCAAAACTACAATCCCAACATACCAGGAACTGAGGGATTGAACCGACGAACATCCACCCATGCACAGGAAGATTGATACATCCACCAAAAGGTATCGGCAATGCCCCATGACGACATGTGCAGATCCTATGCACCAAGCCTACACCCTAAATGCAAAAATGTACGAAAATCGGGTCATTACAAATAATGATCAAGTTTAAGTCCTGCTTAAACTTGAGAGACACACTAGAGAATAAATCACATCTCCTCCATGGTACCCTTGAATTATCAAAGTTGTCGCAATGAACTGCACTTTAATATGTTGAAGACTCCCCACTAGAATCAATACCCTCGAACACACTCAATGCATAACCCACAGAAGTAGTTTCACCATATCGCCATGAAGTTTTACTCTTCCTCTTGGTTTTGTCTTTGACGATACCACTCTGACGTGAAACTTAAACTAGTGATGAAGTGGTGACCGCATCACCCTGAACATCTGCAATAAGCTGCCATATCAGCTATGATGTAGATTCAGATCCCAACTTGATCTTCACATAAGAACTTGAATTCTTTTGAGTCCTCTCAAAAAAATCTTTTAGAAGGCGAATTCACAAACTTTGCAGCCTTATTATCCGTTACTGTAGAACCTTGTAATACATATAAATTTACATTCATTCTGTGTTCCTTTAACATCTTGAGAGCACCCCTACTGATCTTCATAACTCCACATACAACGCTGTACTTGTACCCTTTCAAATTTGGAGTACTCAACGAGATCATATTCTTTTTCAATTCAGAAACGTGTTGCACATTACCCAGTGTCCTGACAACTTCATCAAACATTCTGATTGTGACGGTACCAATACCAACTACTTTACAAGGTGTGTTATTACCCATCATCACATCACCTTCTGAAATGGTTTCACATGTAAAAAATCATGCCTGATTGTAACACATGATACAAACAAGCTGAATCAAGAATCTAATCATAGTTTGGCTAGTTTCCCTCTGACACAATTAAAAGATCTTCATCACTATAATCTCTTTTTCTGTGACAGCAACTTCACCGGATGTCTTCGGTTGTTTTTCCTTTTTAGCAGCTCTCTTTATTTCATTTTGCAATTTACGACACTCAGATTTAATGTGCCCCTTCTTCTAATAGGAGTAACAGGTTCCATCACGATTCCTTGACTTTGATTTGCCCTTCAAACTTTGAACATCATCACTACCTTTTTTATTTAACTCTCTTGTTCTTCCCCAAAATGATGAATCCCTCATCTTGACATTCGTATCCAACAACAATCAACTTCATCTTTTTTTTTTTTTATATAACAAAAGCACCACAAACCTCTTCTAGAGTTAGACTTTCTTTACTGTATAAAATCGTATCCCTAAAAGCACCATTTGAAGCAGGTAACAAACATAGTAGAATCAACCATAAATCCTCCTCATCGTACTTGTATTCTATAGTCTCCAAATCTGAAACTAGCTCCTTAAATACGGTCAAGTGTTCTTTAATAGAACCTCATTTTATCAACTGATGAGAATAAAATCATTATTTCAAATGCAACTTGTTGGTAAGAGTTTTTCTCATACACAACTGATCCAATTTGAAACATAACTCAGTGGCAGATTTCTCGTTCAAAAAATCTTGCAAAATCTAATTTGACAAATGTAGACGTATCAAAGATAGGGTCTTTCGATTATTTCAAAGTTTCTCCTCGTCACTCCATGACAAGGGCCTTTTATTGAGTCCTAAGAACGCATAGTCTAAATCCATTTGTGCGAGCACATCATGCATCTTCACCTATCATAGTTGAAACCTTGTATTCTGATCCAACAATGAAATATCATATCTCATCGAAGCCATCTTCCAAAAATTTAAGAATCTCGCCCATAAATTATCTGAACCCAAAAATATATGAACCAATAAAACTCTCTCGAAAAAATTAGATATTTCCAACAAACAAATCAGCACAAAAATAGAACAACTCTGCCCAAATCATTTCAAATCCAATTATCCAAAACAAATTCAAATACCAAATTTTAGAATTTCTAGATTACCATAAATATTCCAACAGAACCAAAACACAGCTGCACTAACAAATCTTTAAGAAAGATTGAATTTTTTTTCCTGTGATGGAGGGCGGTAAATCGAGACTTGATGATACAAATAATGGCGACAAAGTTTTGTGTGCGGCTGATAGTGGATGACTCATTCTGAATGGAGGAATGGAGGCGACGTGAAATTCGATAGTTTTTGTGCATGTCGGTCGGAGTCTTCTTGGTGGGTTTCGACGTTTTTCTTGGACGTCGATTTGTTATGTCTGATTGAACGATGGAGGAGTAGATCGGCGATGTGCAAACTCTACGTGGCATGGTGGAGAAAAGTGTGAAAGAGGAGGTCTACTATTTCTCTGATGGCGGCTAACTCTATCGACAGTAGTGTTGTTGTTCGGTAGTGGCTGCTCTCTCCTCGACGACAGACAACAGCGGGTCAATGAGGAAGCTTCCTTCTTCCTCAAACACTAGCGGCAGCAACAGGTTCGAAGAGTTTTCCTTCCCTATTGAAGGAGGCAACAACACAAGTGAGGTGATTGTCTTTTCCTCTGTGGAAGAAGGTAGAGACATGGAGAAAAGGAAAATATTTTTCCTTTTGCTAATTTTTTTTCTTTTTCAAATTGTAATTTTTCACCAAAATAGCTATCCCCAACAATGTGTTTGATTCGAGTAATGTAACTCTCCCCTTTGCTCTGATACCAATTGTTGAGAATCAAATGTGATGCACTACGAAATCCTCTCAAGATCGATCAAATGGAAAAATTGTTTACTTATTTTTCAAGTGTTTTCTTTGTAGGTACTCAAGGGTAGAGAGCTATTAAGCCCTTCAATTATGCTTAATATATTCAAACTATAACATAGGTGGAAGATCAAGTGTAAGGAAACTTCCCAAATCCTCATAGAATTTAACCTCCAAGCACTCGTTGGCACTTTTGGCAGGCAGAACAATCTTTTATCAAAATGAAAGCTTCAAGGAATGTGTATCTGACATGTCAAGGTTTCTAGAATGTGCTTATTTGTAAAATTTGGAGTTCATTTGCTATATCAAATGTTTCTTTAACAGAGAGTTACAAACCTCACCTGAGGATAAAGATGGAAATTCCAATACCGAGACTTAACGAGGGCAGCAAGCTGAAGTTATGTTGCTCCATCAATTTGACATGTTTCTTTACTTTATGATTAAATGATTTGCTGGATTTAGATAAGTTTTGGATTGATATAATGTTGTTAAGAATTTTGGTTGTTGGTTGTACTCGGCTAGTGTGTTAGCCGAGTACTCATGTGTTTGTTTTCTTTCCATAGGGCATTTTTGTAATTTCTGTTTTAGGGCAACTCTTAAGGAAGTATTTAAATTTCCTTAAGGCTGTCCTAAGAGACTAATTTGGAATTTTGAATAGAGCTACAACATGTGTTTAGAGTTTTCCCTCTAAAAACTCTCGGCTTGCAATTCTAATGTTCACCCAAAAATTGTAACAAAAAATTGTCTCACTCAATTTCTTGTCTTGATCTTGAAGTGAGACACCAAGATTTACGTGCAAAATCCTTACAGGAAAAAAACAAATTGCAGAAGCAGATACACCAATATTTACGTGCAAAATCCTTACATGAAAAAACCATGGGTAGAGGAGAAATTCACTAATATGAAATCAAGGTACAATGAGTTTTGTGACTCAAGAATCAATATATAGAATAAACAAAAAACACTAATATTGAATATGGGCCCAACCTGACCCAATTAGAATTCATGTTACATTGAACTTGAATGGGAGGAATAGATGACATGCAACTATTGGATATGTAACGACCCAATTTTTATTTGTTTTAAAAATGCATGAAATTTAAAACTTTTATAAGACAACTAAAATCTTTATTAAAATCTTTTATATGAAAATCAGAGTATTTTTCTTAAAACCGGACCATTAAAATTTTTCGCTTAAAACTCGTTACTTAAATTGTTATTAATAGTGAAAGACTTCATTTATAAAATAATTTTAATTAATAGTAGAAGCATAAAATAGTCTATAGCGGAAGCATAAATTTTTCATTTTAAAAGACAATAAATAAATTGTTGCTTTACATTTACAAAACTCTTTTCTCACTTTAACTTCATTAGCCTAGCCAACCACAAGTCTCACCCGTACAAATCCTTCATTGACTACTCCTTAATCTGTTCGTCATTTTCTCTCATATTTGTACCTACATCACAAGTTGTAAACTATGAGCCTAATGCTCAGTAAGTGATAAAACCTAATATGCTAGATGCACATGTTGTGCCATTATAAAAATATGCAGTTTCTCTTTTCGTTTTCTTTATGTTATCTTTTATCTTTTCTTGCTTATGTACTTTCTTTCTGTTTTTGTTTCTGTTCTTGTTTCCATATCTGTTTTGGTATCCGTGATCGTACACATTTTTGTATCCGTTCCCATGTTTATTTCTGTACCCATGTCTGTATCCGTATCTGTACCTGTTTCCATTTATGGAAACTTGTTTCTGTTTCTATTTTGTTTTCGTTTCTATTTCGGTATTTGTGCTCATTCCATTTTCGTATCCGTTTTCCTTTCCATTCCCGTATCCGTTTCTTTTTTCATATTCTTTTCTTTTCATATTCTTTACTTGTATTTTCTTTTCTTTGGTTCCTGTGCTAGACTTGACCTACTGAGTACAAAAATCTTCATCTTTTCTTTATCTTTTGTTCATGTGTCGGGCTTGACCTACTGGACTACAAGAACTTTTATCTTTTATTTCGTTGGGTCATGTGCTGGGCTTGACCTACTAGACCACACCACCTCTTTTCTTTTATCTTTCTTAATCGTTCATTTGTACTTTCTTTTTGTTTTCGTTTCCTTTTCAAAACTGTGCATGAAAGCCATTTTCATAATTTTTTGAAAAACGTGATGCATGATGCTCATGAATGCATACAATTTCTAACGTATAAATGAGGAATATAAATAAACACTCAACATGTGATTCACAGAATGTGCTATAAAAACTGTAGACATGCTATAAAGACAGTAAACATGCTTTAAGACAATAAACGTGCTATTAAAAACTATAGACTTGCTTAGAAAACGGTAGACATGATATTAAAACTGTAGACATGCTCGTAAAGTTGTAGACATGCTTGTAAAGCTGTAGACATGTTATTAAGAAAGTAAACATGCTTTAAAGCAGTAAACAGTTAAACATCCATATCTTATTCTTACGATGTAGGGATCGAAGACCAAAGCACACACGTATCACTTACCTCGATCACTTAAAACACTCAATGCTTATTCGTTATCCTTTTCTTCCTTCTTTAGTACCTTCACAATTTAATAATGCTTAATCATTTATCTAATCAATTAATCAACTTATTAATCTCATCGTCTTTTATATTCTAAATCCTTATACATTACCTACTAAAGTTTCCTAAACGAAACTGCTTCGGCAATATAACTCAACCTAATAGTTTAATCTAAATCCTAACATGGTTCCACCAACATAATAGGTACCAAAAAACCAACGCCTAATATTAATATCTGAACAAGGCATTAAACTACATTAATCCAATTTCCATAATATATTTATTAAATTAAAAATCTGAATCCAAACAGTAGTAATTGTTTAACGACAATAATTACAAACCCTATATAGTCACAGTTGTCCAAACGATAACCAACAGAGAACATTTATTTATCATTTTTATCCAATTAGAAAGGTAGTAGATATATCATTCAAATGTACACGTGCATAACACTTACTTAATTCTCATAGTACATGAATTTAGTCCAACATACACGCATAATATCTCTAGCAACCAAAATCAATTCCAACATATTCATGCTTCCGGTAATAACCAATAGAGAGCATTCGATACAATAATAGTTAAATCTATACATCTTCAACAACCAACAGAGAACCAATAAATAATCCCAACTAACAACTAAGCTTCCATTCACTAAGCAACCTATTAACATTTGAACAACCAATCCATTACTAATATGTGCGTACCAGACCAACACCCATCAAACAGACAAAGTTCAAATCACAGAACAATGGCATACTACATGTCACCACATGCCATCAATATGATTTCGAGAACCAACAGATTATTGCTTCCAAAAAATCTTCTAACAGACAACAAAAGAAAATACAGAACAATCCTTCAATTGTGCATAACTCCACCTTATAGACCGAAATGCAACACCACAATCTACTCCAACGGTTATATATGACCAATCAACATCTAGAATCAAAACTGTAGATTAACAACTCATTTCACATAACAAGACTTCACACAATATTATCCAGGGGCAGCACAACAAATATCCTTTACAGGGTATAATCTAAAGAACAAAGAGCCAAGCCACGACATAATTCATAAACCCAAGGTGTGAACCTGCATTACCTGAAGACAGGAGCAGACCCGAGAGCAAAAAAACTTCAACCTCCAAACCACTCTGCCCTTCTTCCTTCATCTCACTTCTGCCGTGGCACTCTCACACTCCCACACTGTATTTATATGCAGACGGCAAGTTGAAACGCTTAACAAGTTATCCCACAATTCAAGTGATGGGTGCAGATATTTCGGCCATATCTTCATCGCCCACGTCTTGCCATGGAACCACATGCTGTCATCCTTCACCAGGCAAGAACCAGCGGACCGGTTTGGACCAAACCTCAGCCAACCTCCACTTGATTCCATCGTGAACCGATGCCCCCCGCCTTAGCTGTTCATCGCACAGCTCTCTGCCATCATCGCTGTTGCCATTCTATCCCTGCCAATCGGCACCAATCAGCCAAAACCAACAAAACATTGATCGAATGCAACTCACCTCGACCCAAAGATGCATTGAACCAACCCGTAGAGCCCTAGTCATTTACTGTGTTGTCACCCTCAAGCCATCCGCAGTAGGTCAGCCGCCGGACATCGCCACCCGAGCCCAAGCCCGAGCCCGAGCTTTCTCCTCTGCGTCGTCCCTCTCGGTCTCCCTCCATTTCTCATGATCGCTCCCTCTCTCCTTCTGTTCTTTCTCTTAGTTCTGAATGTTGGCAGCAAAAATGGCCAAGGGCTAAACCAATTCCCTCTCCTTTCTTAATTTCTAGAACCGACCCAGCCATTAGCCCGAACTAGTTCAGCTGAACCGGTTTAGCCTCTTCTCTCCCCCTTTTATTTTCATTTCCATTTTAATTGATCATTTAATCCTCAATTAAGCATTCACTCACATTTTAATTCCAATCAATTCTCACTTTCTTTTCTCCTTTAATTGAATAACTCAATATAATACCCTACTAACTTAACCCTATAATCCAATAAATTCTGTTAAATTGTAATCAACTGAATACGTCCTTGGTAATACCCGATAATTATCTAATTAATCCGATTACATTCAATTATTATCCAATTATTCTTATTAAATTTTGATATAAAAAGTCAGGGTATTACAGGATAAGGTCAAGGAATGGTCGAGATAAAAGATGGAGAAAGAAGTGGAAAGGAAAGATGCTTTTGCGGAAAGGAAAGATGTCGTACGGAAAGAGTTAAGTAGAAATAAAAGTAAACATCATTGTTTGGAGCTAATGAACATCCACGGGGAACAATGTCGTTGTGGAACGGAACACATCTGTGGATGAAAAGATGACTGTTGCCTTGGATGACATTGTATTGGGATAAATCGAGTGCATAGATGAAAACGTATCCATGGTGAATAAGATGGAGGATGAACATTGTCGTTTTGTGTCAAGAATCCATGGTAAACAATGGCAGTGAAGAAGCATACACTTCTGTAGAAAGGAAGATATCTTCAAAAGATAAATGATGGAGTGAAACCTCATCTTTTGAAATGAGGAAAGGTATGCGGAATGAAGTATCTGCGGAAACATTGGCGTCCGCAGAAGGATTTGTGATTGTGGTCATATTAACGACAAAAAATGTAAGTATAAAGGTGATAGGCTCCAAGAAACAAATGGAGAACCTTAAAGAAATCTGTTCCGGAAAAACTGTCAATACCCGAACCAGTAGCAAGAAAAGGGATCAAGCTCCAAATATACACGTGAACTAGAGCTGTATTTTGGAGGACATAAATTTAATACATTCAGAAGAGTTGTGTCAAAATTCCAACCCAAAAAGCACTCTGGATTAGGAGATATATCAAATTCAATATCAACCCGAAATTAGGTTTCAGCAGAACAGATTTACCAACGCAGATTCAAAACTGAATAACTCGAGTTGCATATATCAAATGAAGCTCAATTTTGGAGGGTAACTCCCTGACTCAATCTCGAATATATCCCTAGAAAACGTCAATCAGAGAAGAGTGACGCAAATACCTCAAACAGAAGCCCTAATCAGCGCTAAAATCATTCCAGCAATAAAACAGATTCAGTGCTACAATACTAATCCATCAAGATCTTCCTCCAAATCAATAATCCACAAAGATTTCCTCAACAACGAATAAATACTCAATCACCAGAATGTTAGGGCATCCAAGTACTGAAGAAATAACAAAGAAAACCTTCAAGAATCGTGAGTAGCTTCAATGGAGTCCGCAGACCTCCTAGTGAGAGGGGAGACTTTGTGGTTGGCCGAAACACCAACACTCTCCAAGGTTTGGAAACTTCTTTTATCTCCACTCTTCAATCCTTACCTCGAAGACAAGGGATTGGAAGAGACAATATCCCAAGGATTGCAAGGTTGAGAAGCTTCAAGAAATCCTTGCTTGGGTGATGGAGGAGGACGGCGCTAATGGGGAGGGGAGGCCGCGACAATCCTTCACAAGAAACACTTTGTTTTTCTTCAATTCAAAACTACTTCCATTCGACCAAGGGAGGGTGTTTTAACCCTAAGGATTACAAAATAGATCAAAGACCAATATACCCCTAATGTCAAAAATTCGGCATGAGGGTGCGGTTTTTATGCAAACCGCACACCTCTCTAACATCTCACAAAACATTTAAAAGAAACCAAATAAAATTGATGTCCAGAATACTTTTTCTACTAAATCAAAAACAAAACCATAAATAATACTTGTAGTCTTCACATCACCACGCCTAATAGCAAATGTGAAATTCGACTTAGGTTGGTGCTGCACACTCCCATGAGATCAAATGATAAGGAACTCCTTTATCGTCTTGTGATACATCTTCCAAGGACTCCCACAACTTGGTATTCCCTGCAAAATAGCAACTAGTTAGGAAAGCAATGAGTTTCTTGGCTCGACTTCGTGTGATAGGGCCTTGGGGCACATCAAAAGGCTGACATGGTAGATTACTATTGGACAAAATAGATGAAGTGGATGTCCGTAGTGGTAGCTTACACATCTGCGACTGCTACAGATAGATTTAAACGAGGTTGTTTTACTTAGAAACCATGAGCTGCAATCTAATTTTTTAGTAGATTAGGAAACAATGAATTTAGAATTTTATTTATGTAGGATTTTCTTTCACGAGATCCTCCATTTAACCGTCTATGAATAATAATGTTGGGGGGCTGAAACCCTAACGACTCTAAAACTGCAAAGACAAAGAGAATTCTCTTTAGCTCTCAGGTGGACATTCTCTCAAGCTTTATGAAGGTAGGTCTCCTACAGCTAAGGTTCCAAAAAATTTTGATGGACGATAATATCATGCACTATTTCTGGCTTTCTTGAAACAGCAAATAGTTATTAAAGTTTTACCATTTTCTTTCTATTAATCTGATTCTCTTTTTGATTTTAAGAAAATCAAACAAGTTAGATAATTATAAAATCCACTGAAGGTTACAGATAAGCAATGTTGCTTGTGTTTGACCTTTGGCATACATCACAAAGACGCTAGAATTGTTTTGGAGTTACTAGATATTATGTTAATTCAGAATATTCTTATTGCTTGATGTTTACTATTTCTGCTAAGATGATGTTCGAGGATTTGTTCACTATTATTGCTATGTTCGTGCATGTTAGACTTTTATTAGGTGTTACATATATGTTTCATGTATAATAATGACAAACGTTTTCATTAAGAAAGATAAGAATGAATGAAAGACTGAAAGATAGACGAAATTTACGTAAATAGCCGTTGTGTGTGCGGTTTTGAGTTGGTTGTCCCATGTAAGGTGAACCTAATGATGTCACTCTCTCCCCTAGACGGAATTATCGATAAGGACTTGATTGCTAAGTGAAAGAAAAAGAAAAAATGTTGTCTAAAAAAGACATGATTTTTACAAATTACATCTCATATACATGTCATGTCTATATATCTCTTATTGAGCATTAGACTCATAGGTGAATTTTGCGATTTAGGTAATGATGAAGAATTTATTGATGATGTACCTAATGAAACAAACAAATAAAAGTTGTTGTTGAAGAGGAGTTCTCATAGGCAAAACTAAGGCGCTATCGAAGCCAAATTAACATGTGTGTGAAGATTTAAGGAAAGTGAATAGAAAAAGAAGAACATTTTTTATGGAAAGTGAATAGAAAAAGAAGAACATTTTTATTTTATTTATTTACTTTAATATGTTTGGGTTTTAAGGTAAAGTATTTACAAATATATCTGTTTATTTTACGTTGGATTTAATCACATTTTGGATTTTAAATGAGATTGCTTTTTAAGACTTCCACTGTATCATTCAAAGATATGATTTTTTATAAATTAATATATGATGTATAAAAAAAATAGCATAAAAAAGAGTTTTATGTCACGAGGTGTTACAAATAGTATCAAAGCACCTGGTTTATGTCATTTTTGCAAACTGTTTGACAACTCAAACTTCAACATGAGAATGCTTCCTCAACTGTAAGTATGTTAAATTTAATTATAGCATTTATTACTAAGTCATTTTCTTAATTAATTGTATGAGAATTACCTAACATATAGTATGGTAAGAGAAGCCTGAAGGAATATGACCCTAGAGATGAAGCTATTACACAGTTGTCTGAATTGGTAGACTGACAGTTCCACTACCCGGAGCAAATGGTTGAAAGGGAAGAACAAAGAAGAGCGAGAGTAACTGCTCATGTGGATCCTACATGGGAAAGGTTTCGTCGATTCAAACCCAAGTTTTGATGGAAATTCCTCCAATCCTACCAAAGTAAAAGAATGGATCTGAGCATTAGAGGACATGTTCAAATATGCAAAGATAGAGGAAGGAGAAAGAGTTCCATGTGCTGCTTATTTACCAATCCAAGAAGCGATGTTTTGGTGAGATTCAATTAATACTACCCACGATGTGAAAATAATGACATGGGCAAAATTAAAACAGATATTCTATGATAATTACTTAAATCACGTTGGAGTATATGATGTTATTCTCGACAGGGATTAGCTGTTTCAATACTTTTCAACCATTAATTGTAGAAAAAGAATAGTTTGTTTCTAGCCCTTTCATGGTGAAGAATTTATATTCCATGGTACAAAGGATAAGAACAAACTGTTGGTTATTCTACATTTAAAGCTTAACAATTGTTGAAAAGTGGATGCATAGTTTTCTTGGCTAGTATAAGGGATACATGTGTGGTGTAGGTTGTAAAGCCCATTCACAATCCTATTATACAAAAATTCCCGAAGTATTCTTGGATGATTTGCCTGGATTGCCACCAAATTGAGAAATTAAAATTTAATTGATGTGTATCTTGACATAAAACCTATGATGCCCCACGGAAGCGCAATCCAAAAATAAGAAATATTTATGTTGAAATATGTTGCACTCAGAAAAATTTAGGAAAAACTTTAATTGTGTTGTCGTTTGGCACTGGAGTGGTTGACCAGTTGTTGGACAGTTTCTATATTTCTACCGCAACACTTTATGAAAGTGAAGACTTTAGCAACCCATAACTTGCTGAATATAGAAGCTTTTCTTACAAACTTTGGACAGAAACTCCTCCAATGAATGATGAATAATTTTTCCAAAAATAAGGCTAAGAAACACCACAAATATAGAAATATGCTCGGTTGAATGAGATTGACCGAAAATAACAAGAAATCACACCTAGCACCTTCGTATGGAAAACTCCACCAATTTCAATTCTTCTTGAAAGTTGTACATCTCTTCACACGTTATTCTTCAAGAGTACAAGAACACGATTGTCAATAAGAAAGATTATTCAACTCAAAAAGTAACTTTAATTTTGATATCACACCACAACACAACATAATTTAGCCGATTACTAAACTAGTTTTAGGCAACTTTACTAAAAGTAAATTACTTAAATTAACCATATTTCCTTTCTCTCCAAGTCTTGATGGCTTTTGGCAGCTATTCCTTCTCCATGCTGACCTAGGATGATTTCCATATCAATGCAATCTTTGGCTTTCCTATTGTCTTCATGCTTGGACACTTGGAATGGTTTCCATAACCCAACTTGTTTTTACTTTTCTTGATCCCCATGAAATGGTAAGTCTTTGGGCCCTAGCCCTTGTGATTGGGCCTTTTATGAAGTCAACAACTGAACAACAAAGATCTGCTTCAAAGCCCTCTTTTCTAGTTGGTTGTCTTTAGCTCCTTTTGAGAGAAGTTTGGCTTCAACTAGAAATTGCTCTTTGTTCAAGAAATTTTTGGTAATCAATAAACTCCAATTCTAACAAAACACCCAATTCTAGAAATCTTATAATGTCAACTACAATCTTCATGAAGAACACTTTTTGACATAAATCTTCCAGAATGCAAAAAGTGTCAAATACTCGTTGAAGGTCATATTGTAGGCGGATTTGTGAAGTCCACCAAATTTTCTACACTTGTATTTACACTTCCACTTATGCTTGATCCTAAATAACTCCATGATATTTTTGGATGCTTGATGAATGTAATTCATCCCTTTCCTCTTTGAATACCTACAAAATAATCACTTAAAATATGGTTAGAGAATCTCCTTACTCGATTGTTGATAGTTGGGATCCATAGTCCATCAACCTATATAAAAAAACTCATACAAAATGGCGCTTGCTGAATTGAAGGAGTTGTAATCTCAACTTGAGAAATTATTAAATAAGGGCATTATATGCCCTAGTTTTTCCCCATGGGGTGCCCCCATCCTATTTGTTAAGAAGAAGGATGATTCAATGAGAATGTGTATCGACTACAAAGAGTTGAACAATGAAACAGTGAAGAATAATTATCTTTTGCCAAGGATCGAGGATTTATTTGACCAACTCCAAGGTGCATGTGTGTTTTCAAAGATTGATTTACAATCAGGATATTACCAACTAAAGGTCAAACATGACGATATTTACAAGACTGCATTTTGCACCAAATACGGATATTACAAGTTTATGGTTATGTCCTTTGGTTTAACCAATACGCCTACAATATTTTTGGATTTGATGAATAATACCTTCAAGGTCTTCCTAGACAAGTTTATAATTGTATTCATTGACGACTTACTAATCTACTCTCATTCCAGTGAAGAACATATGGAGCATCTGGAGATCACATTATCAATCTTAAAGGCACACCGACTATACGCAATTTCTCTAAGTGCAAATTTTGGTTGGAAAATGTTAACTTCTTGAGCCATGTCATTTCTAAAGATGGCATAGTTTTTGCCCTAGCTAAGTTTGAAGCGGTTTTGGATTGGCCACAACCAAAGAGCATTGGAGAAGTATGAAGTTTTCTTAACTTAGTAGGATATTAGAGAAGATTTATAGAAGATTTTTAAAAAATTGTCTTGTCGTTGACTGGTTTAACTAGAAAGAATGCTAGATTTTGGTGGTCAAATTAATGTGAAGAAAGTTTCCAAAACTTGAAACATAAATTAACTATGGCTTCAATCTTAGCTTTACCATTAGAAAGCAATAAGTTCAGTATTTATTATGATGTCTCGAAGAAAAAATTGGGTTGTGTGCTTATGAAGGAGGGTAAAGTAATTGCCTATACTTCTAGGAAGCTAAAGGAGTAAGAACATAACTACTTAACTCATGATCTAGAATTAGATGTAGTAGTGTTTGCTATCAAAATATGGAGACATTACTTGTACAGTCTTTGGTATGAAATTTTAACAAATCCAAAGAGTTTAAAGTATATCTTCAGTCAGAAAGAGTTGAACATAAGGTAAAGACGATGGTTGGAATTTTTTTAGGATTATGACTACGAGATTAAGTACCACCCTGGAAAAGCAAAAGTGACAACTGACGCATAAAGTAGAAAAACAGTTGCAGTACACTCTTTAAAGTCGAAAATGACTTCAACTCTTTAGTCTGAGATTCAAAATTTTGGATTGGAGATAATTGCATTGCAATTGACTTTCACACTTTTAACTATGACTTAACGCCTATTATTTTGGAGAAAATTAAAGAAGCACAAGTAGACGATTCCAAGTGCATGAACCTCAAATCAAATAAGAAATTTTTGGACCAATCAAATTTTTCTATTTCCAAAGTAAAGATCATAAAATTTAAAGGTAGATGGTACGTTCCTAAGAACAAGAGGTTATGATGAGAAATCTTGCTAGAAGCTCACTCCTCTACTTTTTTGGTTCACCTTCATAGCACCAAGATGTATAGACACTTAAAGAAACATTATTGGTGGCCTAATCTTAATAAAAATGTTGGAAAGCACATGGAATTATGTTAAGTTGGCCAACAAGTAAAAGAAGAACATAAGAGGTTGATTGGAACATTATAGTCCTTGCCAATAACATATGGAAGTGGGAACAAATTGAAATGGAGTTTTAACGTGCAACGGAATCAGCGAGTGGTAAGTTGGTTGGAAAAGATTGTCTAAATTTACAACTTTTTTATTTTATTAAGGAATCCTTTCAAGAAAAAGAATTCACTTAAACAAAAAAATTGATAGTTTTGTACAATCTTATAGAATAAATTCACCAATGGAATTGGTGAGAAAGTTGTACCGAATTAACGAAGTTCAAGTAATGCTCACAAACACTTAAACTTCCAATACTCACAAGAGCAAGGATTAAATTAATCCAAGAGAAAGCAAAACAATAGCATCGACTAAAAAAAAATTCGTCAATAAAAAACTAAGTTTCATAAAGGGTATAAGTGGGGTATAAATAGCCCACAATTACAGAAAAACTAATAAACCAAAGAAAGATTTCAGCTTATGCAAATCCTTAACCAAAAAATCTCTAAAATAACTAAAATATTCGTTTGAAAATAAAATAATCAAATAACTAAAATATCTAGGTAAACTAAAAATAAGAGAAGATAACTAAGTAACTAAAAGAACAAGCAAAAATCGAGAATCACTCCAATCTTGTTAAAGTGACAAATTCGGGGCTTCTCAAGCTTTAACATTTGCAGCATCTTATTCAAACACCTAAGTAATAACATGCTTGGGTACTTCTTTATCCACTTCATTAGGCTTTTTTTTTAAACTCATACTGGATCTTAGTGTCTGAAAAATAACAAACTAAATAATAATTAGAAATCCTCCTTGATTGAGATCTTGTAAGAACTCCCCGTGGCACATCAATTTTGTGGTCACCTTACTAAGACCAATGAGGGGTCACGATGTAATATGGGTGATAGTGGACAGGTTTTCAAAGTTGCCCAATTTTTACCGATCAAAATGACTTATTCAATGAATAAGTTCGCTGAATTGTACATACTAGAGATTGTACAACTGTATAAGGTACCCATTTCTTTCGTGTCAAACAATGATTCAGTTTTTACCTTAGCCTTTTGGAAAAGCTTACACAAGGCTATAGGTATAGAATTGAAATTCAGTATAACATTCCATCCTCAAACTAATATCCAATCGGAGTGGACAATTCAAATATTAGAGGACATGCTTCATCAAGCTTGTGTACTTTAATTTCAAGATAGTTGGAATAAAATGCTATAGTTGGTAGAGTTTGCCTACAATAATAACTATCAGGCCACAATTAGTATGACACCATATGAGATATTATAAGGGAGAAAGTGTAGATCTCTGCTATACTGGGATGAGGTAGTTGAAGCTAAACTACTTAACACAAAACAATCTAGCAAACGGCTGATAAGTTGCCCTTATTAAACAAAGAATACTAATTGCCCAAAGTCATTGAAAGAGTTATGTAGATCAATGACAAAGATAGTTGGATTTTGAGACAAATGATGTTGTGTTCTTAAAATTTTCACTTTTTAAGAAAGTCATGAGATTTGGTAAAAATGAGAAGCTTAGCCCAAGATACATTGGACCTTTTCCTATTGTGGAGAAAATTGAAAAAAGGCTTGAAAGTTGGAGTTACTATTGTCAATGGAAGGAATACACAATGTTTTTCATATGTCGATGCTAAGAAAATGTGTTCACAACCCCTCACGTGGTGTTACACGAAGTTTTTGAAATTCAACTAACATTTAGCTATGAGGAAAATTCAATTCAAATATTGGGCTTTAAGATCAAGGAACTTTGGCACAATCAAATTCCAAAGGTAAAGGTGTTATGACAAAACCACATGTTGAAAGAGGCGAAAGGCAACAGGACATGGAAGATAGATACCCATAACTATTTTGTGATGCAAATTTTGGGGAAAAAAATTTAATTAAACGAAGGAGGAATGTAACACTCAAATAATTTACACAAATAGTTTATGAGTGTAATGTTATATTTTGGAATTTGATAGATTATATAGTGTCATAATTTTGAATTTTTATGAATTGTGGATTTTATTTAAAAATATTGTATTTGTGAAGAAGGTTATGCTGGGCAAAGGATTGTATTAAAATATGTAACTAAATTACAAAATCAAGAAAGCTATTGCAGAAGAATTTTCGTGAAAAGGATTGGACAAAGGTTAGAACCTTAGATAAAGAAGGACGGATGAAAGATTGTCTATCGGATTAGAAAAGAGTGGATAGAGATCAATGTTCATGGAAAGATTGGAATTTGCAAATATGTGTGTGTAACATTCCGGTTATTCTTACAATTTAAAACTTATGATTATGAAAACTTTTTCTTTTTAAATTACAGCGGAAGACTTTTCATTTGAAAACTAGCTTAAATAAGAAGTGCATAAAGAAACTGCTTTTCGTTAAACCATTTATTACTTAAAAACATGACATAATTTAAAGCTTTATAACTTGAAAATATTTACAACAACGAAAGACTTGTATTTACAACAACGAAAAACTTGTATTTACAAATCCATATAAATTGAAACACAATTGAAAAACCTTCTTAATAAAACAATTACTATAATTAAGGTTCACTTTCTTTAAAAGTATTATTACCAATCATTACGTGTCCTCTTGAATCTTCTAGCCTAACTAGCTGCCAAGCCCGCAATGTACAAATGCCTCATCAACTGATTCTATCCTTGATCCTATTCGTACCTATATCACAAGACTTAACTATGAGCATAAAGCTCAGTAAGCAGTATAAAAATAAAAGTGCTCATGAAATGCTCTTTAAAACACATATAGTTTTCAATGTTCATTATTCCATTACTCTTTGTAAAACAGTGATGAACTTTATACTATAGCAGAGAACGTGTATTTTGGTGGTGAACTTGAACCTTGAACTTAAACCAAATCGGTGAACTTATACCGCAACAGTGAACTTGTATCATGATGGTGAACTTATTCCATCATGATGAACTTAAATCGTTTCCTTTCTTTTCAATAACACGGGAATGAGCAGTGAATTTCAACCCAACTCAGACCCCTATTCATTTTCTTTAACTATCTCTTTTATTAGTATCTTCATATAAAATCTATGCATGTGGAATTCATTTTCGTTTTAGAAAACAATGATGCATGAATGCAAGCATACAATTCTATCTAACATGTCCATCTATCGTATCCTCAAAACATACTTGATTCCTAATTAAGGAACTAAACTTAAATCTAATAAATATACAATTTATACTAAGTAATCAATCAGCAGTACATCTCTCAAATAATAACATAACCTATACATCTAGTAAATGCAAGCATCAAACAACCATAATTCCCGTGATGTAGGTCCTTTCGGACAAAATACATGCAGTACCGCTTACCTGAAATCTTAGCTTTAATGAGTTAGCCCTTAAATTGTCCTTCACGAAACCTATTCATAATTAATACATATATGTATTAATAATTAATTTTCAATAATATAATCCCCAATAATGTATAATATTGTAATATGCCCAATAGAACAATACATTTACCAACAGAGTGTAATTTCTAACCCTATCCAATAGTTCAACTTAATAGGTTATTCCAACAATGACCATGGCATAGATTTCCCAAATATACTCATTCATATGCAGTAACCTTTCCATACTACTAGCAGAGTACAAACAATCTCTTCAATATAATCCAACTCATTAGCTTATTCCTACTTAATAATAATCAACAGAAGCTTAAACTAACAGACAAGACAATATCCAGAATATTAACTACACTATATAGGATTTCATAGCATAACGGATTCTTTTCCTTAAAGTCTATTATGCATGATCATCCTACTGACTAAATAATGGGTTTACCAAATTGCCACAAAACAAACACAATATAATTCAACTAGAAACCAACTTCATGGATATCATATGCATATTCCACTTAGCAAACACTAGCTTAATCCAAAATTTCAGAATATTTCCAATAGTGAACCAACAAGTTCAATATACTACACAAGCAATAAGCAGCAACAGGCAGAACCAAACTCTATCAACAACAACTAACGACAGAACCATTTTAAGAAAGCAAGTTTTGCTTACCAGAAGACCCATAGACATGGAGAATAACACAGCAACTTTCTTCCTTATAGAATTCTTCTTCTTCAAGTTCTCTCAATTTCCAACAACTCACTGTCCCTCACTCTCTCGGTTTCCCTTCTCTTCAAAACTCTCACTCAACCTTCTCTATTTCCAAACCACAACCAACCATTCACCATCCTTTCCACCACTTCCCACGGCTACAACTTCTTCCTCCCAGCAAAACTCCAGAATCTCTCAACAATTCCTCACCCTCTCTATCTTTTACCATCCAAAAACACAGCACTCTATCTATCTTCTATTTATAGACCATCACAGAACCACCTCTCTCTCTCTCTCTCTCTCACTAAAACTTCTAGAATCATAGTTTCTCCCTCGGACAATTTTTGTAAAAACTCTCTGCACACACATTCGTCTTCAATTTATAGGCCACCATCAGCGCCCCTTCAGCCACCATCTGAAGGTGAAAAGTAAAAGGAAGGACACCAGATCGTCGATGACACTTCAGACAATGAGTCTTTCCATTTCTAGGTGACAGTTTGAACTTCCAGATGACTGTCCATTTCACTAGTCAATGGAATTCCTTTGGATGATCGGCTGCCATTCTCTTCTGATCAGCTGCAAATTCCATTGTTCAAGATTATTGGTCAATCATTTTCTCTTTAGATGATCGACTGCCACATTCCAATCGATCAACCGCCATTTATTCCTACTTATATATATATTAACAATTCCTGCTTCTCCAATAATATATATATAAGTGAAGTCCTAATTGAAATTGTTCAGAGATTGACTGCACCTTCCACACAATAAAGCATATTGTTACTTCTCCTTCACCAAACTAGTATGCCCTAAATCCGTATACATATATGAACACACACACACACACACACACACACACACACACACACACACACATATACACCTACATAGTAAAACACACTATTCCAATTCTAATATTATCTTATCTAACTCCAAATATCATCAAACAATTCCCCAGTAATGTAACAACCCATTTTTATTTACTTTAAAAATGCGTTAAATTAAAAACTATTATAAAAAAACTGAATTCTTATTTAAACCCTTCAATTGAAATCAAACTTATTTTCTTAAAAACTCGATCGTTAAAACATCTTACTTAAAACTCATTATTTAAATATTTATTCACAGCGGAAGACTTTATTTATAAAAATCCATTTTTATTAATTAATAGCAGAAGCAAAAAAAATTTTATAGTGAAAGTTTAAATTGTTCATTTTAAAAAAACAATAAATAAATTATTACTTTACATTTATAAAACTCTTTTCTCTTTTATTTTCCTTAGCCTAGCCAGCCACAAGTCTCGCCCGTGCAAATCCTTCATCAACTTCTCCTTGCTCAGTTCATCATTTTCTCATGCGTGTACCTACACCATTATCAAATTGTGAGCTTGTAGCTCAGTAAGAAATGAGATATGCAGTATGATCATGCCTCTCTTTAATTCTTTCTGGAATGGGTACAACCCTAAACTAGTCTTTTCTTTACTTTCGTTCATTTATTCATTACTCGTACATCAAGCGGAAGATTGGAGGAACCCATCTGGGAGGGAATAGTCTTGGTCGGCTTCTAACCTCCTGTGGGTAGCTGGTCCTGTTCCTGTTGAGGGAGGGGCGTAAGTCCAGCTACCAAGTTAGATCCGAACTACCCCTCTGTCCCTTAACTCCCCATTATCTTTTTCTTTCATTCATTTCATTTATCATTTTCCTCACGTAATGCATATGAGTACCACCCTAAAGGTGGCACTTCCTACTTATTTCTATTATCATGATGCATGTCAATGAGAAACATTATCATGATGCATGTCAATGAAAAGTAGTAATCATAACATTTCAATGAAAAGCAGTAATCGTAACATTTATAAAAGTAAAAGATATAAAGCAGTAATCACAACAATATAAGAGTTTGGAATATAGAAAATCTACTAACATGCTATACATGGCGATATACTTTAAAACATACTCGGTAATTTAAAAAAAGCAATAACAACATAGACATGCTTGATAATTTAAAGGAAACATTAATGTAGGCATGCTTAGCAATTCAAAAGAAGCAATAATAACATAGGCGTGCTTAGCAATTTAAAAAGGCAATATTGTAAGCATGCTTGGCAATTCTAAAGAAACAATACTAATCTAGGCATGCTCGGTAGTTTAAAGGAATCAATAAGAATACAGACATGCTTTGCAATTCAAAAGAAACAATAATGATATGCTAACATCCTACATGCTTAGAGATTAAACTAATAATGTGCAATTAATATAGACATGATAAATAAAGCAACATAGTAGAAACGCAACAATTAATTTAAGGGAAGACACTGCTAATGGTGTAGGGCCTCCAACTTGCTAAGACTCTATCTCAATTTCTTACCTCAAAGCTTTATTGCACGTTAGCACTTAATCGCTATCCTGTTTTTCTTTTCAACACCTTCATAATTAACACATTTACTCATTAAAAATCATAGCTTATTAATTTCATTCTTTCCCTATCCTTGGTTTACATAATAATTCTAAGAACTCATTGACACCTAAAACAGGAACATAACATTCAATAGAGAACATTATCCTTGATGCTATCTTTCCAATCATTCTAAACTGTAGCAAAGCAGCCAATAACATCACAAACTGGTAGTAAGGCACAATTAACCAACAAGATATATGTTGTCCAATGATAATGTCCATTAAATCCATCGGTACAAAACAGGAAACCCAACCATTAACATATCATTTTCCATATTCGTCCTCAACAAAATATAAATACTTGAAATAGATTCATGTCTCAAAGTTCATGCAACTATATGGTGAGCATTTATTTACAGCCACTAATTAGAAAACATGTAATACCCCGACTTTTTATACTAGAATTAAATAAGGATAATTGAAAAGTAATTAGGAGTATTTGGATTTATTGGATAATTATCGGGGTATTACCAATGACGTATTCATAGGATTACAAACTAAATAATTTATTGAATAAATTGGAATTAAAATAAATGTTAATTTAATAAATTAAATGTGTGGGGAATTAATTGGAAATGGAAGAGTGACCCGGTTTAAGGATGAACAAGTCCAGCGTGTGAGGAAGGGAATAAGATTTAGGGGAGATTTAGGGGATAAATTCTATTACTTGGAATTAACTATGTGAGAGAATTAATTAAATTAGATTAATTTGGATTTAAAAAAAGGATTGAGGGGGATAATGGAATGCATGAACTGGTTCAGCATAATCGATTCATGCCATTTGGATCGGTTGGAACAAAAGGGAATTGGCCCTTGGCCATTCCCGCGATGCAGAACAAAGGACGAGAGAGAGAGAGAGAGAGCAGGAGACGGAGAGAGCGACGAAGAGAAAGAGAGGAAGGCGATGATGGAGCTCAGGCTCGAGTTTGGGTGACGCTATGCAGTGGCGTGCATGGCAACAGCAGCGATGTTGTGCGGTGATGCGAGGTGGAGCTAGGGCTCAGAATCGGGACTTCCACGGGTCGTGTTTCTGGCGACGATTCAGGGTATGTTTTGTTGGGTTTCTCCTCCTTTGCATTTTCTATTGATTGGTTATCTGTTGGAGGCACAATTCGGGGGACGAATCAATGATTTCAAAATCGTCGATGGCATCCTCGCGTGGGCAGGGTGGATTCAGATGGGTCCGGATAGCGACCCGCGACTAGGCTGCATCTGAACCCGGTTTGCCCGATTAGGGTAAATTGTTGTCTACTATGCAAACAACCCCATCATTCTTTCTAGCCTAGAATCATACCTCGCGTGTGGGGGCAGCCTCTGAAAAGTTGGAGGATTTGAGGGAATGCTGTTGGAGGAATGATTGTGGCTAGAGAATAAAGACAGTGAAGGAGAAATCCTCGGGTGAGCTGAGTTGAGAGAGAGTGAGAGCTGTGAAGGAGAAAGCTCTCTGGTGATGGAATTTGAGAGCTTCAGTGAAGTGGATGGCAGCCTTATAGCTTGGAGTTGCAGCTCGCGGTCTTGCTGCTGTTCAGGTATTCCCTATCTGCTGGTGAGGTTCTTCCTTGGATGTATTGGTATTTGGTTTTTGTTTTCGGATGGAGTTTTATAGTGTTGTTGGGTTTCTGCTTTTGGTTCTGTGAATGCGTTGTAATCTGTTGGTTTAAGTTGGAATTTAGTTCTCTGATTCTATTTAAAATACATATATTCTATGTTATTGATTGGCTCTACCCTAGAAAATTATTGTGCGAAGCCTTGTTGCGTGAATTAAGTTGCTAAGTTACAGTTTTGATTCTGAATGTTAGTTTTGGATATATAACTGTTGGAATTGTTTGAGTGATGATACATTGGAGTGTTTCAAGTTATGCTTTGTAGTTTTGATTAAGTGTCATAGGCTGGGTAAGGTCTCTGTGATGTTATTGGTCTGAAGCATGTTAAGTGTATATTATGAATGGATCGTTGGACGTAGGGAATGTTAAATTGATGATTTGTTGTTGGATAAAAAGAATAATGAGCATGTTTTGATGGTTGTTAAGTTGTAAGCAATGGAAACGGTTAAGTAATTGGGTATTAATTGGGAGGACATAGGATGTGGGTCATAAAAGTAAGGTTATTAATATGTGATTTTAATGCTGGATTATTTAATAATTGTGAAGGTATTGAAAAAGAGAAGAAGGACAACAATTATGTACGGATGCGCAATAAAGTTTCGAGGTACGGAAATGGGTGACTCTTGGCCATTTGGAGGCCCTACCCATAAGTAGAGTGCGTGAGTTTTATGTCTAGTGCACTGTGATTTCCTTATTGTTACTGCTGTAGTTAATTGTTAGTTGATAATTGATATTTACTTTGATTGTTAGTTTCCTGCAATTTATATATATTGTTGTTTATTTCCTGCAAATACTTCCTTTACTACAAACGATCCCTGCAAATTGTTAGTGATAATTGTGATGAATACGAAATGGGTGAACGATAACGATTATGTGAAGTTCGGAAATGAGCTAAGAATTCTATGCCATTTTTAAATGTTTACTTGCTGCTTAGTTAAATATCTCTATTGCTATTTCTTGATGCATATATTACTCTGCTACCATTTATTCTGCATGTTAATATCTTGGCGTGAATACTTAAAGCTAAGTTAAGCCTGTTTGATTAACTAGTGAGCACGTTAATTAGCTAGAGTAATTAATTAGACTTAAGTGTATAAATCAACTTAAGTCTTTTAATTTACTTAAGCATTAAGCATGTTAATTATTACCTAAGCATATCAATTAGCTTAACTAGTTGTTCGAGTAATAACTAACCCTGGAGCATGTTAATTAACTAGATCGATTAACTTAATTAGAAGTTGAGCATGTTAATTGACTTGGGTAACCAACTAGAACAATAATAATAATCTTTCTTTGAGAACGTTAATCCAACTAGAGTAATTAACTAGACTTGAGCATGTAATTTACTACTTGAGCATGTAATCAACTAGAGTAATAACTGAATTTCATCTTGAGCATGTAATTAACTAGGATAATAAAATAGACTGTTAATTGTAGTATATTTACATAATTAGAATAAAAGCATGTTTAACCAACTAGAATAAGGATTTCAAATTTATAAGCATGTTTCATGTTTTCAGTTATTTGATGTCTAAAGCATGTTTCCACTTAAACTATTCATTGTGAGCATGTTTAGTTTAATTATACTAAGTGTCTGAGCATGTTTAGTTAATCGTAATTCATCGCATGTTTACCTTACTGTCTCTTTATTGTGCATTCATTGTTTCAAATTGATATTATACTTGTTCCCTATGATGTGCTGCTATTCAATTGTTATTAATTTCCAGTGTTACGTTCCCTTGAATGCATTAGGCAATTATTATCATCCTCAATTATTGCTACTTTCATCCAATGCGTTATTTAATTATTGGTTGCTTACAATTCTATGCGCTTTCAATTTCCGCTATTCAATTATTGTTATTTACTTTCTTTATATGCGCAATGTGAATTGCATCATGCACAATGTGAACTGCATCATGCATCATGCTAGGTTAAGAATGTATCGTCATGCATCATGCTAATAGAAAACTAATAGGGAGTGCCACCTTGGTGATGGTACTCACACATGCATTATGTGGGGTAAAATGTTAATAAAAATGAAGGAAATGGGGAGTTGGAGGGCGGATGGATAGCGGGTCTAGTTTGCAACTAGTTGAAGCCCCTCCCTTGTCAGGTACAAGAGTTCTAGTTGCAAGTAAAATGTTAGATCCGATCACTATTCCATTCTAGAGGAAATCCTCCAATCTTCCACTCGATGTACGAGTAACAAACAAATGGATTAATGTAAAGTAATAAACGAATGAATGACGTAATGAAAGGATTGGTTTGGGTGGCCTTCATTCCAAAAAGGACTAAAGAGAGGCATATCATGGTTGCATTAAACCATTTTCCTTACTAAGTCTTTGGGCTTACAGTTACTTGTGGAGTAAGTGTAGGTACCTATACCTGAAAATAAATTTAAAGAACTAGGAGTCAAAGCATCATGTGCAGGGATGAAAGATTTACACGCACGAGACTCGTGGCTGGCCAGGCTAAAGAGAGTAAAAGAGAAAACGATTGTAATTAAGTGGTATTTAATTGTTCAGTTTCTTTCATTAAGTTTCTTTTACTAAATTATTTACGCTTTTGCTATGTTTTAAATAAACGATTTTTATTCGCGCTTTCGCCAGGATTTGCTAAACACGCTATGTTTCTTGATTTGACTTCCACTATATTTTAAAAAAAAGATTTCATAGCGATTTACGAAAGACTAGTAGTAGCGGTCAGGTTTAGACACAGTCTGATATTTCTTTAAAAGAGTTTTAAATAAAGAGGGTTTTAGTGGTTTAATAAAAATTTTAAATTTTAACGCATTTTCAAAAGGTTATGAAAAACCAGGTTGTTACAAAACAAATCGACCAAAAGCTTCACTTCACAACAACATGGTACCTGACAGTCCAAAGAGCCAATTAATTTAACTTTCAACAACTAAGAAATAGCCAACTTAAAGCATCATGCTATAGCCACAGAATATCAACAATCCACAAAGGCATTATCCAATAAACTCCATATCAACTACCACATCTAGCATCTAGAAAATTCATAAACAACAGAGAATTAAATCAAACTACAGAGAATATTTATCTAACAACAGACAATACAGAGAGCCTAACATCTTTACAAATCCATAAACAACAGTGAATATTCATTTATCTTTAGCTTCCGTAACCAATCACAAGCAAAGAACCAACACCCAATAACGCAGCAGAAGCATCCATAAAATCCATTCAAAAGAGGAGAATGTCACTTACCAGAGACAACTGAGATAGTGAGGATCCGAGAACAGGGAGCTCATCCCTCACACTCAGTCCATCATAGCTTCCTTCTCCTTTCTCCAGAAGCTCAAAACACCTGAGAGCATTCTCCTTCCAGCCTTCCCTCTCTTCTGCGTTTCATCTGCCTTTGAACGTCTTCCAGAGAGGCACCATCCCTTGCCACAAGCCATAGATCATGCCCTGCAACTGCACCATTCCCTTCACACGTTCGAGTTGTCATCTCCAGCAGAGTGGGATAGCCCAATTCAAACTGAACTGCAAACTGGACCCCAAGGCCTTCGGCCATTCCAATCAAGACTGTCGCCCCTGCCTTGGCCAATCCAACGCCTCTGACACTGCTTCCTCGTAGTTGCCATCCTTGTCGTCGCCATTCAACTGATGTCGGCCACCAAAACTCGACAAAGCACCGGATCCCACCACAACCTGATGCAGCCCCGATGACCAAAGCCTCAATCCTGCGACCCAACGCTTCGCGGAGCCTTCGCCATCTCGCGCCCTTGACCGAACAACGCACGACCCAACAGTCCCCAGCCAAGCCCGAGCTCACCGTCCTTGGTCGTCTCTCTCTTGCTGGTCTTCATTCTCTCCCTCAACCTCTTCTAGGGTTCTTGCCCGTGCAGAATGGCCAGGGGCCATTCTAATTCTTTTTGTTTTCTCCCCAACGCTGTGAACCGGTTTACTCTCCCCTTTCATCCAAATTCTCATTATTCTAATAATTTAATTCATTAAATCCTCCCCCACAATTTTTCTCACATTTTAATTCCAAATAATCCAAATTCCTTTTTCTCCTTTAACTAAAAGTCGTGCACTTATAAATTTTTGGACCGAGCCAAACCAACTCAGTTTGATCCATTATTCTTCTTCAAAATTGTGATTTCGGATGAAGGAAGGCGTCCGCGCTTTGTCCACACTCGTTTGAAAAGTCTAATAATTTAGACAGATTCGAATTCTCTCCGTCCGCTATCGTCCGCCTTCGTTCGCGTGCATCCAAAATTTCTCGTTACAGACGAATTAGGATGCAAAGCGTCATCCTGGATCATCCCAAAACACAGGGGATGACTTGAGATACATTTTCGGACGCAACTCCTAGTCGCGTGTCTTTCGTATGCGTTCGAATGTGTAAAAATACACAATCCAAGATAATTTTTCATGCTTAACTTAATGACCCAATAAAATACCCCTTTCCAAAATAATCTTAATTACCATCCAACAAATTTATTAAATTATAATATTACGAATACGTTCTTGGTAATACCCGGATAAATATCCATTAAATCCTAATACCCCTAATTACTTTTCAACTATCCTTATTAAATTATAATACGAAAAATTGAGGTATTACAAGTAATCTTAGTCTTTCCCTTAAGCTAATTATGAACACAATTCGGGTATCATAATTCACTTCTTCCAAATACGTTTCTCTTGACCAATATCTTCAAATTATCCAATTCAACTCTTAACATCTCAAAATCATCACTTAAACCTAGTGCTTAGCTCTACAAAAATTTGGGATATCACAGTGTGTGTCTCCACAAATGAGACAATGTCGTTTAATGGAGGAACAGATGAAATTACAACTATTGGATAAGATCAAGGAACAACTGAGATCAAATATGGAGAAAGATGTGAAAAGAAAAGATGCTTCCGCAGAAAGGAAAGATGTCATGCAGATAGAGTTAAGTAAAAATAAAAGTAAATGTCGTCATTAGAAGTTAATGAACATATGTAATGAATAGTGTTGTTGTAGAAAGGAATGCATCAGTAGATGAAGAGGCATTTGTTGCCTCAGAGGATGACATCATATTAGGATAAATTGAGTGTCCGCAGATGAAAAAATATATGCAATGAATAATGTGGAGGATGAACGTTGTTGTTTTGGGTAGAGAATCTGTGATGAACATTGGAGGTTCAAAAGCATACGCTTCTATAGAAAGGGAGATACCCACAAAAGATAAATGGCGGAGTGAAACATGATCGTTTGAAGCAAGGAAAGGTACGTAGAATGAAGTATTCATGAAAGTGTTGGTTTCTGTTGAAGGATTTGTGACTGCGATAACATTAACGACCACAAATGTAAGTATAAAGTTAACGTGGTAGATTTCCATTGGACAAAATAGACGAAGTGGATGCGGTAGCTCAGATGTTGCATACAGATTTAAACGAGGTTGTTTTCCACAGAATCCACGAGTTGCAATCTAATTTTTGAATAGATTAGGAAATAATGAAAATAGGATTCAATTTTTGTGGGATTTTCTTTCGTGAGATCCTTCATTCGACCGCCTATAAATAATAATGTTATGGGCTAAAACCCTAATGACTTTGAAACCACAATGACAAAGAAAATTCTCTTTAGCTCTTGGGTGGATTTTCTCCCAAGCTTTATGAAGGTAGGTCTTCTATGGCTAAGGTTCCAAAAAGTTTTGATGGATGATGGTAATGGACGATGATATTATGAACTATTTCTTGGTTTTTTGAAACAACGAATAGATATTAAAGTTTTATCATTTTCCTTCTATTAATATGATTCTATTTTTTGATTTTAAGGAAATCAAACGTGTTGGATAGTTACAGAATCCACTAAATGTTATAGGTAAGTGATGTTGCTTGTGTTTGGCCTTTGGCCCACATCTCAAAGACATTAGGATTGCTTTGGAATTAATAGTTATTATGTTAATTGAGGATATGCTTATTGTTTGATGTTAACTGTTTCTACTAAGATGATGTTATAGTATTTGCTCACTATTATTGCTATGTTTATGCATGTTAGACTATTATTAGGTGTTATGTGTATGTTTTATGCATCATGAAAAATGTTTTCTATAAGAAAGATAAGAAAGAATGAAAGACTATGAGACAAACATATTATACGTAAATAGCTGTTGTGGGTGGGTTTTTGAGTTGGTTGTTCCACATGAGGTGAACCTATTGATGTCACTCTCTCCCCTAGATTGAATTACCCACAACGATTGGGCTAATAAGTGAAAGAAAAAAAAAGAACGTTGGCTGAAAAAGTCACAATTTTTACAATTTGCATCTCATATACATGTCATGTCTATTCATCTCTTACTGAACATTAGGCTCATAAGTGAACTTTGTGATGTAGGTAATGATGAAAATTTTATTGATGATGTACTTGACGAAACAAATAAATGAAAGTTATGGTTGAAGAGGAGTTCTCATGGGCAAAGCTAAGACATTGCCGAAGCGAAATTGACCAGTGGATGAAGATTTAAGGAATGTGTATCGAAAAAGAACATTTTTATTTTAATTATTTAATTTAATATATTTGGGTTTTAAGTTAAAGCATTTAAGAATATTTTCGTTTATTTTACATTGAATTTATTACGTTTGGATTTTAAATGAGATTATTTTTTAAGACTTCCATTATATTATTTAAAGATATGATTTTTTTAATGAATTAATATATATGCATAAAGAAAAATAGCATGAAAAATGGTTTTACATCATAGGGCCTTATACTATACACCGTTAATTATATATACGTTGATATCACATATATGAATGTGATGGTAAGACACTTGTACATGCATCATAAGTCTTATTAAAAGATGATAAAATAATATTTCATATACATTGACATTTGCTTTGGTATTTTCTTGACAATGTATATGTAACCCCCGAAACCTCTTTTCTTTAATTTTATTTTATGTTTGTAGTTTGATTTGTTGATGTACACTGTCAACGAATACTTATATATATACACTATCAACGTGACATTGAGTTTATGATTGGTTGAGATACATGTATACTGCATTGGTTTCATGCATCATCTTTTTTTGGAAAAGAACAAAAATGGATTTTTAAGCATATGTTTTCATGTAAGAAAGATTTAAACAGAAATGAACACACATACAAAAAAATGAGAGGTTGAGGTTTGACATTCACATATGTTAGACCTATGGAGAGGTAAGCCCGTTATCCTGATAATGTAGGACCTCGATAAAGGGCGTGAGGTCGTCACATGCTAGAACCTAGATAGAGATTGCAAGGTCATCATCTATAGGGACTTCGACAAAGGGTGTGAGGTTGTTGTGTATGATGAATGTGACAGCTAACAGAGACCCCTGAGGTTGGGACTGTCTCGACAAAGGGTGTGACACGTAAGTGATGTATCTCCTATAGTTGTACCTACTCTTCCTCTATGGTAAATGAACGAGAGAAAAGAATGAATGAAATAAAAGAAAAGAAAAGAAAGAAAGAAAAATGAAAAACGAAAAAGACATGTTTTTATAAACTACATTTCATGCTCATGATTTATCGATATCTCTTTCTGAGCGTTAGACTCATAGTTTAACTTTGAGATGTAGATAAAGATGATAGGGAGGACATACCTAATGATAGAAACAAGTAAATGTTGTGGTTGAAGAGGGATTCTCATGGGCGAGGTTGCAACATTGTCAAGGTGATGTTGACCCGTAGGTGGCCCACGTGACATATTTTGGTATAAAAGACCTACAAATTAAATAAACATGTTTTGTGAATTGTGGATAGATTTTATTCTTTTTTAAGAAATGAATGAGATATTTTATGATTAAATCAGAGTAGTTGTGTTGTTTAATTTAAGAAAAGTCTTCTAGTGATCAAATGGATTTCAAAAGCGTGTTCTAACACATTTTAAAAGATTTTAACTTGGATTTTATGAAAGATTTTGGAAATTTTTAGAGAGTTGTTGCCAT
>CM039471.1:28466673-28798550 GCA_022433065.1 Begonia loranthoides
TCATCTCATGCTCACTAAGAAATCACATTTAATTAATTAACCTAGTTAATTAGCATGCTCATGGAGGTCATTATAAGGGTTCTAGTCAATTAATCATACTCAAGATTTACTTTATGAACGTACAAAGATTCTAGTTAATTACTCTAATCATAATAACTTTAGTTGATTAATAGGTTCAATTGATTATCTTTTAACTAAAGTGATTAACATACTAAATGGATTATCATTTATCGATTTACATGCAACTAAATTGGTTAGACTAAACTGATTAACATGCTTATATTATTCTTAATCATTTACATGCTCAAATAAACATTCTTAGTAAATCAAGCGTCAGATCAAACATGCTCAATCAAAGTATACTTGTAACTCAAATAAAGACAGAACAATTAACAACAAGGAAATATAAACTTAAGGAAATACACGGCTTGTAAGCTAAACAGTCAGTAGATCATAAAGAACAGGTCATTCTCGATGATTTTTTTACTCTTTCATACTTTCAGGCTTAACTTATCTATCTAAGAAAGAACATTTTCTAACAATCATATTTAACATTTTTCAACAACCATATTTATTCACGTAAGAACAAGCAAATAAAGTAACGAAAGAGTTTAACAGCAGATAAAGTAGAGCATTTAACAAGACATTTAAAGAACTAAACACCTCCAAACTCACGCACTCTACTTGTGACAATCATATTTAACATTTTTCAACAACCATATTTATTCACGTAAGAACAAGCAAATAAAGTAACGAAAGAGTTTAACAGCACATAAAGTAGAGCATTTAACAAGACATTTAAAGAACTAAACACCTCCAAACTCACGCACTCTACTTGTGGTGTAGGGCCTTTTCTGGCCAAGACATCCTTATTTCTTTACCTCAATTCTTTATTCCATGGTAGCACCTAGTCGCTATCCTTTTTCCCTTTTTTGATACCTTCACCATCAAAACATCTTTCATAATAATTTTGATTTATAATTTTCATTTCTTTTTCGAATCCTAACTTGTATAATAGTTCTAAGAATTTCACAGAACACCACATATCTCAACTTTATGCTTCCAAGGAACCATAACATAAACTATCAGAAGCGTATACATTTCAAGGAAACATACTTCCAATATTTGTCCTAAACCATATAATAGTTTCTAATACTACAACAAAGACTTCAACAGAGATATTAACACAACAGGGTAAAAATCCAACACTTTATGCTTGTGGAAAATGACAAACTCAATTCTTTACAAAAGAACAACCCAATTTGCAGCACATAGTCGAACTTCCTTCACAAATTAAGAAGCTAGAAACCAACAGGGGCATCATTCACAACAAGGTCTTAAACCATCCATCAACAAGGTTAAGCTACTCATAACCAACTGACAACAAAACAATATCTAGTTATCGTCCAAATAAACTAAAGATGCAGAACCCCAACACCTCCAGCTGTGCATAACATTAACCAAAGACTAACACACATGAATAAACCTTCCAACAACAGAGTATCGTCTCCATTTATTGAACAATCACAGCAGTAAACGGAAGGGAACAAGATCAACATCCAAAATAAACCAAATGGAGAAGAAAGTTTACCAGAAGCTCTCGGTCTTCTAGCTTCAGCTCTCGACCAGAACTTCTCCAGCTCACTCCAGAGAAGTCAACAATGCATTGCTAGGGACCCTTCTGCACTCGGTTTCTCCCATATATCAACAAAACATAATTTAATAATTCTAGACAGTATCTCCGCAAAATCTTCCATCAAACACTCTGCATTAACACCAATGTAGTCCAGTTGGAGTTGTCTGCACTAGCAGTCAACAAACCCAACAAAAATCGGATCAAGACAGAATCAGTTGGGCCCGGGTCGGAGAACCCGAGTCATGGGTCGGAGCACTCGCAGCCCCACCCAAAGCCCTGCCGAACACGACTGCCACTACCGATTGCTTCTTGCCAATATTCGATCAACAGAGAACAGAGGAGAAGGAAAATCGACCAACAGCTTACCTCACTCATCGCCGAAAAACACGCCAGCGGAAGCTCACCGGATCGCGATCTGAACGGCGACCAGCGATGCTATTCAGACGCTTGCCAAAACGACGTGCAAGCCGCCGCGCACCAAAGCCTGTTGCGCTCGCTGTCGTCGTCAGTCTGCTCGCCGTCGACCCGCGCCGTCTCTCCCTCATGTCGCTGGCACTTCCCTCTCCCTCTCTTCAGCTATCCATCGCAGAGAGAAAAGAAGAAATGACACCATTTCTTCTTTTCTTACTTTAATTTATTTTAATTAATTTTTAATTTAATTTAATTTTCTTTTTCTTTTATGTTTATATATATATGGATCTATCTCTATATTAACAATGACTTTGACTTAATTAAAACAATTTATTCTATAATTATTTAAAAATCCCCCAATTTAATTCGTATTAAAGTAGTACAGTTTAATTAAATCAATATTTAGTACGATTTTGGTAATACCCCGATAGTCAACCAATTTCAAAAGTCGGGGTATTACAATTCTAGTAACCAAACACACACACACACACACACACACACACACACACACACACACACATATATATATACACACACACATATATACATATACATATCTTGTCCAATCCCATCACCAAACCTCCATATTCAAAATTCACTAAATATCTCAACAATCCCAACATTATTCCAACAACATGCCTATCCAACTATTCATTCTCAACCACAAGATTACAAGTTGAATCCATCTATCACCTCAAATTTCCACACTTGAACTTTCACAATAAAACTCCATCATTCATTAACAAAATACACCACACTATCATCAAGTGCAAGTAAATTTTCCACTTAAAATTTAGCATACGCACATATAACAAATTTCTGGTCATTACGATTCCCTAGACTGTGCTCCAATGATCAGATTGGTAAATAAAATAAAAAGCAAAGAACTCTGACCCAAAATGAAAAACATAAACAAAAGACTCATGTTTTTATGATAAATGCATATCATGTTTTACTTTTCATTACTTAGTGAGCATTGGGCTCATAGATGAATCTTGTGATGTTGGTAACTTGGACAAAGAGACGGATAGTAAAGGACAACGCAAATGATGAAGCATACTGATGTGGAGTGCTTTGTGTTGTTACAACAAGCAAGAATGGTGGAATGAGACACAATTTTGTAAAAAAGAAAATGATTTGTAATTGATTTGTTAAAGAGAAAAGTCTTCCGCTACGCTAAAGGATAAAGAAATGAAGGTTTAATAAAGAAAAGAAATGAAGATTTTTATAATGGGTCTTTAAAAAAAATGTTACTGAAAAGACTGAAAATAAGATAAAACTAATCGGGATGTTACAGAAGACAAAGAAAGTTCTGTGTATAAACTAGGCTCAAGATGAAAGAATTTTTAGAAAGACAATTTCTCCTTCTAGATTACGAGCTAAGTTGGTTATTCAAGATCAATAGGCTTTACAAGTAGTGTGGATCCTTGAAACTAGCAGTTAATTTGACAATAAAGGTAGACAACAATAATAATAGTTCCCATTATGCATGCATAATTATTTTAGATGACAAAACCAAATTGATTCTTTTGTTCAGCCAACAATTGTTGGTAAAAAAGATACTAATCATAGAGATTTCCCTTCAATTCAAAATTCAGATCAGAATCAACGTGGAACTTGTTTCACCATTGTTCATCCTAATACTTCAGGCCAAACTCACCAGCAACGAATCGGTCACAACCATTATATGTGCCAAAAACTCAAAAAGTGTTTTTGATGCAACCAAGCAGATCACCAGCAAATGTTTAGTTAACTTTCTAGAAGAAAGTAATAATAATGAAGAACATGGTCTTGAAGAATATAATTATGCAAGTGCTAAGTTTATAGAAAAATATGGGGGAGAAGTTGTAATACCCCATATTCTTATCATATTAAGTTTAGGTTAAATGATTATAATTATTCGAATTGAATTGGATGATTTTAATATTGGTATAGTTAAACTAGTTAGGGCCTTAAGAGAATGAGAATTCTGGATGTTTGGGACAAATTGGCAGGGAAGTGGTAGACCAGTTGGATTGGTTGATTGATCACTGAATGCTCAACGTGGAAATGGAGGGTTCTCGGGCTATATTGCAGCTAGCCATATTGAGGGTGGTTGACTAGTTTTTTAATAGATTGAATTTTGTCACTCTCGAGTAGATTTGCAGTCGAGTGGTTGTGAATTTTTGGTCGACCGGCTTTGTGAAAAGTTGGAAAATTGTTAGCCACAGGTTGATTTATGGTGGACCGGTAAAATAGTGGTCGACCAAGAATGTGCAAATTTGTTAGAAATAAGGTATATGTCATGTTTTTATTGGATAAAAAGTTGATTACTCAGGATTTCCTTGTTGAGGGTGCGCCATTTCCTACTTTGGATGGCTGAAGAGAGAGCTTAATGTTAATTTAAGGGGAACTTGAGAGAAGGAGAGGGAAGCCAAGAGGTTGAAGAAGAAGAAGAAAGGAAGAAGATAAGGAAAGCTTGAAGAAGAGGCAATTTGGGGAGGAAGAATCCCAAGGAGTTTGTTATCTTTCAATTTTCCAAGGAATAGAGGTAAAAAATAATTGTTTATGTTTTTCCATTTAGGCTACATCACAAGAGGTAGGTTATTATTTATTTACTTGAGGATTTGATGTTTGATTATTGTGTTTGATAAATGTTAAGTTCTTGATCATGTGGTTGCTTGAGGATTTGATGTTTGATGTTGTGTTTGATAGAGATTTGATGTTTGTGTATAATAAAGGTTAAGTACTTGATCATGTTGATGCTTTGAGGATATGTTGTATTGATGATATGCTAAATAATATGTTAAGTTGTGTGTAGCCTACTATTACTATTCATAGTAATAGTAGAGAGAATATCATTTCCAAAGCTTTGGTAAAGACATTGAATTTGAAGACTAAAAAGCATCGATTCCCATATAAGATTACGTGGATTTTTCAAACACAATACAATATTAGAGGCAAATTTTGTTCCGTAATCATTGACCATGACATTACCAAGAATATGTTTCCAAGGCTTTGGTAAAGACACTAAATTTGAAAATTGAAAAAGATCCTTTCCTAGACAAAATTGCACGGTTTAAAAGTTTTCAAGATTTCAATATATATTGCGTGATATCACAATGAAATTGTATGTGACATAGTGAATATGGATGCTATTCTTATCTTATTGAGAAATTGTAACACTTTGATGTTGATGCAGCTTATGAGGGACGGGATAATACTCTTGTTTTTGAGTGATTTAATAAGAAAATTATTTTAGTTCCATATTTTCAAGCTTACAGAAACAAACTATTTTTCCTAGATGAGTTCATTACATCTACAAAACTCTAAGCAAACAAGTGGAAGGGACTTATGCAATACAAGTTCATAACTCATTAAATTTAGTATTATTCTTAAATTAATTATTTACGTAAATTCATTATTTCCTTAGTTAATTATTTCTTTAAATTAAAATATTTTCTCAGGTTAAATTATTATCTTAGATATATATTTACTTTATTTAGGCTATTTCCTCAAGTTAGATCTTATAATTCTATTTAAAGAGAAGTTATGAATTTTACAATAGAGTCGTTTTGAATAATGCAACTTTTTTAGTTTTTGGGATTTTACTCTCTGATTTTCTTTTAGTTTTCACAATTTCTAAACAAACCTCCATTCCACCACTTGACTTTTTTAGTGATGAAAACAAACATATTTGAGGCTTGACTATGTATTTTGATTTGAAGTGGTCAATTTTGTCTACATTTATGCATAGTTCAAAATGGAGATAGATGTGGTGCAAGTAGAGAAGAAGGAACTCTGTAGAAAGAATTGTGTTGGTCGCACCCTATTATTCTGTTTTTTGTTTTATTATAATAGTATTATTTTACTTTTGTTTGGCGACTTTTTCCTACTCATTGGTTTTAGGTGGTTTAAATTTCATAATGCATTTCATCTACAATTGTTTGTAGTCATATGTAAGATCTCTAGTGAACGAATCTTTTGCAAATCCATTAGACAAGTAGTTGTTGAGAAGTTCTCTTCGCGATCTCGTGGATTTGGTTTTTTCACTTTAGATGACAAAAAAGCTAAGGAAATGCCATTGAAAAGATAAATGGAATTGATTTAGACGATCGAAGTACTACAGTTGATAAGGATAAGCCACACCAAGGTTTAGGTAATAGAACATGACAGTGGTCTCTGTAACGACCCAGTTTTTCTTACCTTATTAAAATGCGTTAAATTTAAAATTTTTTCTTAAAACATAGCGGAAAAGTAAATAATTCAATTAAGGAATACTAAGTAGTTTATTACAAGTTAGTTACAAAACGTTTTTCTCTTTCACTTTCTTTAGCCCAACCAGGCATAAGTCTCGCGCGTGCAAATCCCTTATCATTTGCTTTTTTATTTGTTCTTTTGTGTGTACTTACACTATTAGCAAACTGTGAGCCCGAGGCCCAGTAAAGAATGAGATATGCAATATGACATATACCTCTAACTCATTATGTTGGAATGGGTCCTCCCCAACCATTCTTTTCTTTACGTTTTTACATAACTCGTATGTCGAGTGGGAGATTGAAGGAACCCATGTGGGAGGGAATAGTCTTATTCAGTTTCTAACCACCTGTGGTTAGCTATCCCATTCTCAACAAGGGAGGGGCATAAGTCTAGACTACTTGATTAGATCAGAACTACCCGTCCGTCCCCCAACTCCCCATATATTTTCTTTAATTCTTTTTCTCACATAACTCGTACATCGAGCGAGAAATTGAAGGAACCCTTGTGAGAGGGAATAGTTTTGGTCGATTTCTAACCACCTGTGGGTAGCTAGTCCTGTTCCCGACAAGGGAGGGGCGTAAGTCTAGAATACCTAATTAGATCCAAACTACCCGTCCGTCCCCCAACTCCCCATATATTTTCTTTAATTCTTTTTCCTCACTCAAATGCATAGGAGTACCACCCCAGAGGTGGCACTTCATACTTGTTTCTATTAATATGATGTATGTCAATGCAAAAGCTAATATTACAACTATAAGCCAATCAAGAAAACCATAACAACATAGGAAGCAATAATGATATAGACGTTCTTGGCAATGTAAGGGAAACAATAACACAATATATATACTAGGAAATTTAAAGGGAACTATAAAATGTAGGCATGCTTAGTAATTTAAAGAAAGCGATAACAATATAGACATGTTTGGCTATTTAAAGGAAATAATAACAAAATAGACATGCTTAGTAATTTAGAGGAAACCAAAGGAAATAAAATGATATACTAACGTCCTAAACATGCTTAGAGATTAAAGTAATAATATGCAAACAACATAGGCATAATATGGTAGCATAGTAGAAATACAAACAAACAATTTAAGGAAAGACACTGCTAATAGTGTAGGGCCTCCACTGGCCAACGACTCTACTCAATTTCTTACATCAAATCTTTATCGCGTTTATCACTTAATAGCTATCATTCTTTTCTTTTCAACACCTTCATAATTAAAACATATACAACTTATAAATTTCATCGTATTCTAAATTGTATAATAATTCTAAGAACCCCTGTCACTTAAACGATACCTAATCTATCCTGACTTGTACTATCAGCAAATTATACATTTCAAGGAAATAGAAAGCATACGTCAAATATTTTCCTCAACCATTTAACAGTTTCTAATGACTACAATAGAGAAAAATTCCAAATTAGAATTACGCCCTTATAGTTAACAAAGCATGTAACTTCAATATGCTTACCCTTAATCATCAACAGATGCATTATCTTATCAACCATACAGCAAGGCTAAATTCAATACATATTCATGCTTCACATAGAACGATAAGGACGGTGACTATATCCAAGCAAATGATATGTGATATCTATTTCAGAGAGTGATGTGCCCTAGGGTCCAATCACTCGCTCCCGAGCCAAGAAGCTTATTTCTTTCCTAACTCATTCTTATTTTGTAGGTAATAGTAAATTATGGGATTTTACACAAGAAGTTACTCACGAAGACAAAGGAGTACCCTTCCACATGATCACTTGGATTCATACTCCACCTAGCGCATAGCACGGTATCTTCCCCTTGGAGATTACATACTTTTGCGGGAAAGTATAGAGTATTAATGTCTTGATGGTGTCATTTAGGTGGAATTACTTGGTTGATTTTGTTGTTGAAATTTTACTTTAGTTTATTTTGATGTTTTAAGAAGTTTGTATTTTGAGTTGGTGTGGTTTGCATGCAAACCGTACCTTTTTATACTTATATCCTTATGTCAAGGTTATTTTGGTCTTTTAATCTCTTGTAAAGACATTAGGGGTTTATATGCCCTTGTTTTGTTGCTGGTAAACACTTTCGAAGAAATTAAACCCTAATTCTCCCTTTGTGGTGTGTGGTCCGCGGCAACCTCCTCCCTTGGCCGATTCCTCCTTGCTTGAACTCGGCTCTCTTGGTGCTTCTTGGCTGAGTTGGAAAGGCTACTACCTCTTCCAATACTTCCTACTAGTGGTGGTCATTGAGGAGTGGAGGTAGAAGAAGTATTCAAAACCTAGGAGAGTGCTTCCTATTCAGTCAAGCCAATCGAAGTCGCCCTTCTCTCTCTTTTGGAGGTTTCCAGACTCTTGGGTATTTTCTTGTGTTTCTTGCTATTTCATTGAAAGAGTTCTTGATCTTCTTGTTATATTTTCATTATTAGCAGATTTCTCAGATCTTGGAAGGTGGTTATATTTGAAGATATGTGTTGAGTATGATTTTATGGAGGTAAGTTTGCTAGCCGATTAAACTGTCCTTGGAATAATTCTATTTGATTCTCGTGATTGTGATTGGAATTTGACAACCTTGTGTGCATTCTTTTGAGCTCGTTTTTGGCTGAGTTATTCTTCAATTTGTTAAGATATTATCCTCCAAAATTGGCATGGATAGGTCGTATGCACGTCGAGCACCAGCCATTATGTTTTTAGTCGCCAGAACTGTTCGGAGCAAAACCCTAGTTTTGGATCTGCCTTATTTCTATTATAACTGGAGATTCTGAATAGCTTTTGAGCTGAAATTTTGATATGATGATTTTGAACTTGTTGACTTTATCCCCTCCAAAATCCAGCATTTGATCACTTTTGGTTGAGGAGTTATATCGGATTGAAGCGGGTTGGACATATTATTTCAAGTCTTTTCTAGCCGATTTCTTCTAAGTGCTCCTTGTGATTATTGGAGCACATCAGAGAGTTCATAGAACACTAATCCAAACTACAGAGCATTTTCATACATATTCTATCATCCAACAGGTTGATTCAGAACATCAAATTAACATTTCCTACGTCCAACAATCCACAGATAATATCTATCCTTAACATGTTTCAGACCAATAATTAACATAGAATGATTTAGTTACCCAAAGGAAACTTAAGATGAATCAGGAGACCTGAGGACAGGAGCTGAATCCCAAGGCACGACTTATCACTCCAATGGATACCCACTTCACTCCACTCAGCTAATGCCGAACACACACACTCAAGGGTTTCCTCCACGCACGGAGAAGAGAAGGAAAATTGCAGAGAGAGTTTCTACTTGGACAATTAATATACAAAACCTTACCTGGAAGGGACGGTGGTTCACCTACCAAGATAGGAAGGGTGTCCAGGAGTGGGGGAGCTGCTTCCAGCCATGGGGGAGGCGTTGCTTTGTCATTTAAGTGCGTATTTAATGACTAAATGACAAAATGTTCCATTATTTAAGACCTCATTATTCGCAGAACTGGGCATTTTCAGACGAGGAAAAGCATCCTTGCCTCGTCCGCGTTTGTCCGAATTCCTTAATTCCCAGACAGAGTCATATTTTCGGATGAAGGAAGATGTCCTCGCATTTGTTCGTGTGCATACAAAACTGTCCAAAAATTGGACAAAATCAAACTCTCTGCGTCTGCTGTCATCTGCGCTAGTCCTGGCTCATCCAAAATTTTGCGTTGAAGGATGAATTGGGACGCGAACCCTCGTCCTACGTTGTCCCAAATCACATGGGATGATGTGTACTGTGTTTTTGGACACAGTCCTTAATCCTTGCGTCGTCCGCGTGCGTCCGAAATCTCCCATTACACATTTTTTTTCTTCAAAATTTCATACATTAATTATTCCATAATATTTACCCCATCTACATAGCATAAACTAACACGTACCTTCACGCAACGTAACATAGGAATTATTCCAACAATTAATTACATCACATATACGGGTAAAATATTATCTTCCTCCCTCCTTATATAAATTTCGTCCTCGAAATTTTCTCAGCAAATTACCCCATTAACTTAACAATAAAAAATAATCACTAACTGTTTTATCACATAAGTATCCAAACATCTTCTTACCTCATACATATCCTCAAGTTTTCAATGGGTTTCATTACTTCTGCATCTCACTACTTCTGCATCCGCAACGTTTCACAACTTACCCAAACACTAAACCACACATCCACTTCATAATTTAGTTTTTCTTGTTCTTCTGAGATCATTCAAACCTTATTGCGAGCTAGCCGATGCATCTTTCTTGTTTCCTTCTCAAAAGCATGGTGTAGATGATCATTTTCTTCAAGCATCATACTTAATAACATAGTTTTCTTGTTATACTTGTACTTCATTTCATCCTAACCTTCATTAACTACATCAATTTTATCTGAAAGCTTCCCTTCAACAATATTTCTACTTTCTGTTTCTTCCTGGGCAATGTTAGTTCTTTGTTTCTTCGTTCTTCTAAGTCCCTACTATGCTCTATAGTTTGAGTTGGACACTTTCACACTCCCGTCAATTTACCATTCATTTTGTCTATTAGTTGCGTATTTATTGTACGTGCTCGCTTAGTTATGATAGTTATAATATTCTAACTAATTACTCTAATTAATTCTAGTTGAGTCACTTAGCATGCTTATTGTTAATTACTCTAGTTAATTAACATGCTCAAGTTCATGCTTTTGTTAATCAGTTAATTATTCTAGATAGTTACATGCTCATACTCATACAATTATTGTTACCCTAGTTAATTACATGCTCAACTAGTTGGTTAATTAACATGATCCAGGTTTAGTTATTAATTAAACGAACTAGTTAATTAACATGCTCCAATTACTTAACACATTGACACTAGCCTAGTTAGTTAATTAAACCTACTTAACTAATTGATTAACATGCTAGGCTAGTCATTAACATGCTAACATGCTCGAATTAGTAAATTAACGACTAGTTAATTAATTAGGTTACTTAGCATGCTCAAGTCTACTTAATTACTTTAGTTAATTGCTCTGATTTATTAACATGCTCATTTGTGATTTCATTAGTTAATTAACATGCTTTAATAAATGATCTAGTTGACTATCCCAATCAACTACATGCTTAACGTGAATTACATCCTTTTATCCTAGATGATACACACATGCTTTTATACTAGTTAATAAATTGAACTATCACCATTTACATGTTTCCTATATTTAGTATTCTAGGTGATGCTTTTGTTGTTGATTAATTAAACATGCTAATCTTAGTTAATTAACATGCCAATAAATTATTATTCTAACTAACTACATGCTTAGATTAGCTAATCATTTAACATGCTCAATTAATTATTCATTACACAACTAGTTAACCATGCTTAAGAGTCAATTACAGGCTTTTATCCTAGTTACTAATCATGCATAGGTTTCATGAAAGTAGCATGCTAATATTTATCTAATAATTAACATGCTCATGGATTAATTATTATTTACAACTAGTTGACGTGCTTAGGGAGATAGATGATTTACAGCTATTAGTTAGTTGAACTAGTTAATCTATTCATGCTCATACACCCTAATTGATTACATACATCCATATTACGAAAATAGAATTTATAGGACAATACGTACATTGGACCATAGAATAAAATAACCAGCAACACTTATTAAGGAACAGAACATATAAGGGCACACTTCTTGGTTCTTTGTTCTACACCCATTCATTTTTCTATTCTCCATTCTCATCACTAAACTAAACATTTGTAGTAAAGGAAACAACTAACAATAAAGGAAATCTAAACTAGCATCACAGGATTATATACAGAATAATATTTTAAGAAATTATAACAATAACAACAACCAAGAATCCTACACTAACACCAGCCAAGAAATCAACAATGAAGTAATGACAGTGAATCATACGAAAAGCTATCATCTAAGCAACTAACAGTAGGCATTTCAAGACAACCAACATACTTAACAACTAGTAGTAAACATTTTAAGAACATTAACACTAAACTCACACACACCCATACTTGTGGTGTAGGGCCTCCTCAAGGCCAAGACACCCCTAGTTCCTTACCAATTTTGAAGACTCTAAAAACCAGGGACAGTTGCACTTCAACCTTCACGGTTCCAGCAGCTCACTCTCCTTCAACTCACTAGCTCACCCAACCTCACTCACGTAGCTCGCTCCTCTCAGCTCACTCTTTCAAGCTCTCAACTGACTGAGCACTATCTCTCTCGGTCACTCCCTCTTTCTCTCTGGCTCTCTCTCGACTTCTCACCCAGGAAGAAGAATGAAATGAAGTGGAAGGGGAAGAGGACTATTACCTAGAGAGGAGGGAGACACCATGATGGCTCCAGGCAGGAGGAAGGCCAGCTATGGGTAGAGGGGGATGATTTTCGTCGCCCATGGGGAGGGGAGGGTCGCTTCCTGTCGAGAAATCATGGCTACCCTACATTTTTCTATGATTTTCCATCATTTTATTACTATTTTATTTGTAGGTCTGAGCTATTTCAGACAAGTGTGGATGCATAGGTCTTGTCTGCATTCGTCTGTAAGGCTAAAATCACTCGGGCTAAAACGAGGCTTCGGACAGGAGAACGCATCCCCGTCCTATCCGTACTATCCATAGGTGGGTTTCAGACGACATTTGGCGTCCGTAAGTGACGTCTGTGTTGTCCGAAAGTGTCCTAAAATCGGACATAGGCAAATCGGACGAGGCCTCAACTCATCCGCAGCCGTCCGCCGCCGTCCAAAACTGTCCAGGTTATAACAGATTCTATGCGGACGTAGCTCCCCTCTTCCGGATGGTCCGGAACCTCGTCCGCAACTCCAGTGAAGTTAGGACGAGAAACTTTGTCCCGAGTTGTCCTTAGGCCGAGGGAGACTTGCAATGCATTTGCGGACGATGTGGTTCGTCCACATCGTCCAGGACCTCGTACGCAACTTCACAGCACAGTGAAGTCAGAATGAGATATCACATCCCCAAACTCATCCCAATCGTCAAGGACGTGATGCAATACACTTGCGGATGACATGATGCTTCTGAAGTGTCATCCGCAGGCGTCCGAAAACACTCTGGACAGCCTTTCTCACATTTTTCCCACTTAACTCCTATCCCATAACATCTTCTCCATAAATACACGTCACAATTAGCACGTAAAAATACGAAATGTAATATCCCCATACTCCCAACACTTCGATTAGATCACGTATAAGGGGAAAACGTAAGGGAATTACTTCTCGACTTAACGCCCTAGAACATTCTCAGTAATACCCCGATAATTATCCAACTTAAAAATATCGGGGCGTTACAACACTACCACAGAAAGGTAGCAACCCGAAGACTAGGCAGCACCACATGAGATAGAAGGAAATAAAAATGTGACGGCAATCTGAAGACCAGGTAGTGTCACATAGGTTGTCGGTCTAACGCCATATAACGTTAAACTTTTTTGTTTTAAAAAAACTATATGTTTGTGGAAAATCAGGTCCTTTAGAAATTCATACAGCAAAGGCCCTTAAGAAAAATCTTTTTTGAAATCAGAGCTTAGTAAAACTCAACCTTTATTAAATAACTTTATGTACTCTTTTAAAACCATGTAGTGGAATTCTTTATGAAAACTCATTTAGAATTAAATGCAGTAAAATTCATCTTTAAAATAATCCAAGGCATTTATAAATGTTTCCATTTAAATCTAAAAAGTAATAGACATAACTCTCAATAAAAGTATTTAAGACATGTTATTAAAGTCTATCTTTTCTTTAATTCTCACCCACAGGTCAATATCGCTTCAACAATGCTCAAGCTTCGCCCATGAGAATTCCTCTTCAACTGCGCTATCAATTGCTTCTATCATTATGTCCCTTTAAACTCCATCCATACCTACATCACAAAATTCATCTATGAGCTTAACGCTTAGTAAGAGATGTATAACATAACATAACTATAAAGTGCAACATATAACACGACTATGAGAAGTAAAATGTAACACGACTATAAGATGCAACATATAACATGACTATAAGATGCAGCATGTAAAAACTATGTCTTTTTAGTCAATAGTCTTTTTCTTTTCTTTCACTTTATAGTCTGATCATTGCAGGCCATCAGTTTAAGCGAGAGGGAAAACATTAGGTTCACCTCATGCGAGATAGCCAACTCGAACCACCACACCCATAATGATCCTTTACGTTTATTCAATCCGTCTTTTATTCTTTATTATCTTTCTTAATAAAAACATTTTCATGAATACATGTAAATACTAATAACATAATGACAGTCTATCATGCATGAACATATTAATAGCAAATCCTTGATCAACAAACAATAGGCATCTTAAACATCATAACATAAACATGACTGTAAAAAAATCCTCGATCAACATGATATCAGTCAACGTATTCATAACATAATAACTAGTCTAATATCTCTAAAGTCGTCACCTTTCTATCCTAATGTTAATGTTATGTGTTTCTAAAGGAAATGACGGTAACACTTAAACTACCAAACAGTCCAACAAGGCATTTCAATGTAACATATCCTCATAATCCCAATCAAGTAATACATAAACTAGCAAATAATCCATCAAGGCATTTCAATGTAACATATCCTCAAAATCCCAATCAAGTAAAACATAATCTATCAAACAATCCAACAAGGCATTTCAACGTAACATATTCTCAAAATCCCAATTAAGTAATACAAAACTATCAAACAATCCAGCAAGGCATTTCAACATAACATATCCTCAAAATCCTAATAAGGTAATACATAAACTATCAAACAATCCAGCAAGGGATTTTAGCATAACATATCCTCAAATTATAACCCATAGGCATCAACACATCATAAAACTTACTATCTTACTCTAGCATCATTGGGATGTTGGCCAAAGGCCAAGCACAATCAACATCACTTTCCTGGATATCCTCATGAGGGTCTACCTATTCTAAAACCCATCCATACGCTGTCTTTCCAAACAAACACTTCAACTAACTTATTCTTTTAAATAAACACGTAATTTAGCTAACAGAGAATAATCTTTAAACTACTCACTGTCAACGTGAATTCCAAAACTAGAGACGGCAGAGAACTCATCATGAGAAAATTTAGATGGAGGTCTACCTGAGGGCTTGATAGAAGGCTCTCATTGTCGGCACGATTACTAGGGTAACTAAAGCTTCAACCAAACTTTTCTACTTAAAGTGTAACAACCCGACTTTTCGTAACTTTTTTAAAATGCGTGAAATTTAAAATTTTAATAAAAACTTTTCGTAACCTTTTTAAAATGCGTGAAATTTAAAATTTTGATAAAACTATTGAAATCCTTTTTGAAAACAATATCAAAATGCCTAAGTCGGACCATTAAAACTCTTTTCGTTCTACCCGCTATAAAAATTGTTATAAAATTCTTTTACCAAAATACAGCGGAAGTCAAATCAAGAAACATAATGGGTTTATCAAAACATAGTGGAATCGTAAATAGTTTGCGAAATGAAAACTAAACAATTAAATACAACTTAATTACAATAGTTTTCTCTTTTACTCTCTTTAGCCTAGCCAACACCAAATCTCGCACGTGCAAAGCCTTCATCTCTACTTTATTATCTGTTCATCGTTTCGCATACAAGTACCTACACCACAAGTAAATTGTAAGCCCAAAGGCTTAGTAAGGAAAAGGGTTTATGCAATTATGCTTGTGACTCTCTTTAGTTCTTTTCGGAATGGGTACCACCCCAAACCAATCTTTTCTTACGTTCTTTCTTTCGTTCTTTACTCATACATCGAGCAGGACATTGGAGGGTTCATAGGGGATGGAATAGTTGACCGGATCTAACCTTCTACTTGCGACTAAGTTCCCGTTCTCGACAAGGTAGAGGGCTTTGCCTAACCACATACTAGATACGCTACCCATCAGCCCCCCAACTCCCTTTTCTTTTCTTTCCTTCATTTTCTTATCTGTTTTCCTCACTCAATGTATGTGAGTACCACCCCAAGGTGGCACTCCCTCTTTGTTTCTATTAGCATGATGCATGATGATCATTCTCTAACTAACATGATGCATGATGCAGAATAATGTAACATTGATAAAAATCGAATTGCGTACATAAAAGAGAGTAAACGATAACAATCGAATAACACATATAATGGAAGGTAAACAACCATAATTGAATAGCGCAATGAGGGAAAGTACTAACAATTGAACACCCAATAATTGAATGACAAGGGAACACCCAATAAATGGAATGACAAGGATTAAAAGCAAAGCACGTGAAGGGAACAATTATCGAAATAATTTAATAGTAAAGGACATGCTTGAACGTCTATATACAACAATAAAGAAATGTAAAAGAAACAATGATCGAAGCATGCTATTACATAGACATGGTTAACAACATGAATCAAGCATTAAAGTTAACAACTTAGTTCTAATTGTTATTCAGTTAATTAGTCATGCTCAAGTGAGTCAAATTAATTAAGCATATTTAGAGTTCTAATTAATTAAACATGATTAACATGCGTGATTATTGACATACTCAACTAATGGTTTAATGACAGTTAATCAACATACTTAATTAAATTAGTTAGATTAACCTACTTAGAGTAATTAATTGACATGCTTAGGGTTTAATGACAATTAATCAAACATACTAGTTACATAAGGAATTTACAGCAACCATATAGGGGAAATTAAACAGCGAATATTAGGGAAACCAAATAGCAAATCGAGAAGGAGTAATAATAATAAGGAAATCGCAGGACAGGACAATTAACAATAAAATAGCACTATTCATTGACACTCTACTAGCAGTAAATATTCTCATCATTCATCGCTCTTCTACCGTTAAGCATTTCATTACATATAATTGTAGTAAAAAAAGTACAGGACATTAACAACGAAAGATGTATTATTGATAAATCTAATATGCTCGGAGTTATTACAATTATTAATATAGATAGTTATCCTAGTTAATTGACATGTTGAAGGAAGTAATTATCACTAGTTAGTTAACATATACTTATTAATTTGTTCACAAGTTTAGATTACCTAGTTAGTTAGTTAAGCTACAATAAATTGATTAGTTAAACATGCTCAAGGTTACGATTATTATTCTAGTAGAATCCTAATTAATTTACATGTTCAATTAAATAATAATCCTTAAATATGCTCAAAGAAGATTACAGTAGTTATTTTAATTAATTATTAGTCAATTTACATGATTAAGGAATAATTACAATTATTATCCTAGATGATTAGGCATACTCAGATTACACATGCTTAGTAAGATTATAATTGTGATTCTAGTTAATTGCTCTAGTTAATTAACATGCTCCATGTCTAGTTAATTAGTCTAGTTAATTATCATGCTTTAATTAATTATTCTAGTTAATTAGTTATGTAAACATGCTCAATGTAACAGATTAGATCAACTAAGTATCAACCTAGTTATCTGGTTCTAGCTATCACAAAAAAGAATTAAGCAATTGGAATGGTAAGACAATATATGTATAACACTAACAATATCATTACAGTAAGTAAAGTAGTAAAAATACATATAACAGAATAAAATCATCATCAAGGGAATAGTTCATAGCTCGTCACATTAGCATAGTACGACTATCAATTCCTCATTCAAGCAATAAGCAATTGGCATTTTCTATCGGAGCTCAGATCGTATAAGTTTCAGTAAAGGAGATTGCAAGAATTTAACAATAGAGAAATCTACACAATATCAACCAAGGAAATAACAACAGAATATCATCGAAGGAAACCAACACTACTCACGCACACTACTTGTGGGTAGAGCCTCCAAATGGCCAAGACACACTCATTTCCTTACCTCAAAACTTATCGCGCATTAGCACCAAATCTTTATCATCTATCTCTTTCCGATACCTTCACAATTAGAAACATTTATCATTAACAACTTCTCATTGAATCCTATAAACCTTAACACTTAACAATTCCAATATTCTCAACTTAACAACTTTGTCCTTATCTATACTCTTAATCTTTATTCATCACATGATAGCGTTTCATAATCCAAATTCAATATCGATTTTCTAATCTTACCACGGTATCGTATTTTCAATAATATCACATAATTAACAGAACACATTTCCAAAATTTTCACAATTTCCCCAAAACTAGCAGACTGCATAAAGTAATATCCAATAACTGAGCATGAATATCCATAAAAATCCAAGATAAAGCTGATGGAATACCTCACAGGGAGCAACACTCCTCCTGGCAATCCAACGTCTCCAGAGCATCCATCCACACCTGAGAATTTCTCTCTAGCAGAAAACCCCTCACCTCTGCATTTCAACTAACTAGACAAACACAACTCCACCACTTAGTCGACAACATCCCATAGTTTCCTCCAACTTTTCAGCATGTTCCCCACTCTACAGAGAGTGATTCAAAGCTAGAAAGGAATGTAAGGTTGTCTACATTAGTAGACAACAATTCCAACCGAACTGGGCCAAAGTGGGTTGGAGCACCCAGGTCAGAGCACTCGGGTCGGTGCACCAGGGTCGGAGCGCCCCATCGGGAGAGGACTACCTGAGGCTTCCCGCCATTCACCCTCCTTCGCGGTCTCCTTCCTCTTTGCCATTGCTCACCCTTCTCCCTCTCTCTCTCTTTCACTTCCTCATTTCCATCAATTAAACTTTCAAAAAATTCTCTTAAATTATAACCTAACGGTTACATCATTTGTAATACCCTGATAGTATCCAATTAAATCCAAATACCCTTGATTACTCTCCAATTATCCTTATTAAATTCTGATATAAAAAGTCGGGGTATTACATAAAGACCCATAAACAAAGAACCACGCGAGAGTAAATCCCACAAAAATTGCATTTTAAATCCATCCTTTACCTATACAATACAAGGATAAATCATGGCATGCAAGGAATCCATAAACTATCATATTTAAAACTACTTGAGCTACAGCAGACACGCAGACAGTAGCAGCAAACATCCGCAACAAGCCGCTCGACCAATGGCTAACAGACACGTTAGCCCTAAAACTCATATTCGTGATCACTAAAGAAATCGTGAATGCCTACACTGCCACAAAAGCCAATGCTTCAGCAGGAGCCCCAATACAAAGGCTCATCATCTGCCACATGTTTTAATCTATCACTAAAATCCATTTGCAGACGCTAATGCTCCCGCAGACTGCAAACTCATTAAAGCCAACGATGATGTTTCACATCATCTAAAACCTATTTGCGAACACCAATCAATCTGCGAAAGCAATTGCTTCCACTAATCAATACTAAACCAAGACATTACTAATCCAAACGATGTCCTTCTCATAATCTAAATGTGCAATAACCTAAAACGACAACGTTTCTATTGACTTAATGCTCCCAAAACAACATCTTCCCTTTCTATGGAAGAATCTTTTCCTAATCCAACAGCTCACTTCTTCTGCTAAACCTTATCTAATGGCTCATCATTCTTCCGCGTTTGAGCAGGACCAAAAGCTCCCACAAGAGAATCTTTCCTAAATCTAACTATAATGACTTGATTTTTCTTACATTTGAAAACGTATAAAATTTAAAATTTTTCTTTTATAAAAACAGCAAAAGACTTTTCTTTTATAAAACCCTTCTTACAAGTCGCAACGGAAATAAATACAATTCTTTTCTTTTACAATTTAAATAACTGTATAAAACCTTTTACGAATAATTTTCCTTTAAATCCCTTTAGCCTAGCCAGCCACAAGATCTGCGTGTGCAAATCCTTTATCAATTGCTCCTTAACCTGCTTTTATGTTCTCGTACGTATACCTACATCACAAGACATAAACTAATGAGTCTACGCTTAGTAAGTGATATAAAAATAAACTATACAATGCATGTGTCATGTAGCTTTTAAAAACCATATGTCATTTCTGTTTTCGTTTTTTTTTATCTTTTACGTTTTAGTCTCTTTTCTATTTACACACGTTCTCAAGCCTTTTGGCACACCGTCTCATCATGTAACGCATACATTCCTAGGCCTTTTTGCACACAGACTCATCTTATAATGCCTACTTTCTTCGGCCTTTCGACTCACAGTCTCATCCTATAACGCCCACGTTTCTAGGCCTTTTGACCATAGCCTCGTCTTGTAACACATTCATTCTCAGGCCTTTTGACACATAGTCTCATCCTGTAACTCATTCGTTTACGTTCATTTCCATTTAGTATCTGTTGCCATCTCCTTTTTCAAAACTATGCATAAAAACCATTTTCATATCTTTTGAAAACCATGATGCGTGCCATTCTCATGAGTGCATACAGTATTTGTATCCCCTATGTAGGCCTCAAAATATGCTTACTATCGAATCCTTAACTTTAATAACTTAAATCTATAAACATATCATTAAAAGAACCTAATTCTAATACACACAATATGACATGCCTCGGGGGCCGAGGCCTATTACTCGATCGCAAACAAGGTCCTTACTGTCACTTAGCCAAATTACTGATGATCTTGTTTCTTTTGCAGGTATTAACTTCGAGGATGATTCTATTTGGGATGTTGTCTCAACGGATAGGGAGCAACCTGTGCATGTCTTGACTTGGGACACACGTGAATGTTATGAGCTTTATCAGACGGGAATTTGTCTTCCCGGCATCCTAAACGTGTAACCTTTCAATTCTGCATATTTTTATTTAATTCTTATTTTTATTTTCATGGCAAACATTGAGCCTATTTTGTGAGGGTAAGGCATGGTTATAAGCTTTACTCATTCATGCATTTAGATTGTTGGTTAGGTTAGATGGTGATGATTGAGTTATGGGCCAAGTCCAATCCATCTCAAGCCCAAGGAAAGAGCAAGCCCAAAGAAAACATCAAGGAGCTGCCACGTGTACGCCATGCATGTTCTTCCACCAGCTTTAATCTCGGCCATTCATTCCACATTCATCCAAGAGCCTGCATATTGCCACCCACATGCCTCATCTTAGCCGCCCATCATCTGCCTCATCTCGACCGTCCATCACCCCTACTCATCATCACCTAGGTTTATAAATTTCCATGGTTAGATGCATTGCAAAACAACTTTGATGAGATTAATATATTACTATTTCCCTCCTCTGTGAGAAAATTCCGACTCCGTCGAGCGGCCGCCCCGGATCTTCGAATCCGAGATGAAGTAGAGGACTTCCTTGTTAGCAAGCTCGTGGTGCTTAAGCTAACTCGTAAATTTTCTCTTTTCAAACTTCCATTGGGATTTTGAGCGAGGGAAAACCGAACCATTGCCCGCGATCGGTAGATTTTCTTCGAAAATCTAGAATCCGTGAACCTAACGTTAGATAGTTCCCGAATCCGATCAAAGGTCTACATCTTCTCCCCTGTCATTCTTCGTGGGTTGCTAACACGTGCTTCCTCTTCCAGGTCGACTCGTGTCACAATATCATGCAACAATACATGCTCGAAACATGTTCAATATCTTAACATTCTATTAAAGCAATAAATAGTCAACATACAATTCCTAACTCTTGCGATGTAGGCCCCAAAGACCAAAGCACACACAATATCAACTTACAAAACCTGACATCCCCAGCTCAACCGAGTGTAACTACCATTTCCATCCTAGAAGCAAAAGCCAAACAACAGAGATCATCTTTAAATCAGTAGAGCATATTCCACAAGGCAGTAATCAAACCAAAGAACAGACTCCACATCATCCATTGACACCAATTTAACATAATAAACATGTATTGTTATTCAGTAACCTGTAACTAAATTTGTAGACCATACATTCTCATCCATGACTTATCGACAGAAAGCTCAAAAACAATTAACAGAGCAATGAACGAAGGAAACAAAGAGTACCACAAACATCCTTCATCTATCTCTAACATAATTTCACTTAAAATCCATAAAATTATGAAAGGATGTAGAGTACCTAAAGACTAAAGCAGACCCGAGAGAACTTCCACTTCAGAGAGCTCTCCATCTTCTTCTGTCTTCTACTTCCTTCTCACTTTCTTTGCCTCTTTTACTCTTTCTCTTTTCCTCTATTTCTCTTTCTTTCTCTTCCTCTCCTTTATTTCCTCTTCTTCCTCAGCTTTTCACCAGAAGCTCTCGACTCCCCCACTTTCTCTCACAACTTTCTCTGTCTCCCTTCCTTTTTCTGTATTTCAATTCCTCTAGAGAGCTTCCCATATAATCCCCAAAACCTCAGCTAACTCATCTATAAAGGAGGCACATGTAAAGGAGGGCACATGGAGAAATATCAAGAAAACATGGTCTCGGAATTACCCATTTCTCCTCAGTCGTAACACACCAAAACTTGATTTTTTCACCTTAGAACCAGTTGAGCATATGTTCGACCGCCGCACACAAAATTACCTATCAAGCAGTGGCTCGACCCATCCCACATCGCCACTCCGTACATGCACCACTATCATTCTTCCTCTACAGTTTTCACCACTATCTTTCTCGCCACTGCCAATCGATCCATCCAAAACAAGGACAATTCTAAAGGAGGCACGTGTAAAGGAGGGCATGCGGAGAAATATCAAGAAAACATGGTCTCGGGATTACCCATTTCTCCTCAACCGTAGCACACCAAAACCTGATTTTTTTCACCTTAGAACCAGTCAAGCATATGTTCAACTGCCACACATAAAATTACCTATCGAGCAGTGGCTCGACCCATCCCATATTGCCACTCCATACATGCACCACTGTCATTCTTCCTCTGTGTTTTCACCACTATGTTTCTCGCCACTGCCAACCGATCCATCCAAAACATGGACAATTCATCACAAAACAACCCCAAATAAAACTAATTATCAAAGCCAAATTCAACATCCAAAAATAGAATCAAACAATTCTTAATACCCGGTAGTGGAGACCAAGTAGTCAAAAATGCTCCGAAACCTTACCTCAATCAGAGAAGTGGGGAAGTTGACCTCCACCACGGCTTAGTCACTTTGCGCGAGCTTCCTCTCACCGCTCACACTGTCCCCTGTTCCCTGCGCTATGGGAATCACACCAACGCGGGCTCTGATCACCCCCACAGCTCGGATGTTTTCTCAACACCAACCCGAAGTTTAGTGGACGAATGACGATGCCCTTGTTCACACGCGCAGTTGTCGGCCCTTGCCCGAAATGTCCGCAATTCATTACTCTTGCTGATCTGCGTTCGCCAAAGGAGTAGTCTCCTTCCTCCCTTGCCGCTTCTCTCTCTTCGCGAAGCACTCTTGGGAAAGAAGTCCAGTTCCCCCCTCTTTTATCTTCAAAACCAAACCTGCGACGGTTCACAGGAGAGAACCGGGTTCAATCCCCCCTTTCTCTTCAAACTTTTCTTATTTTAAATCCCCTCTTTTATTTTACTTTAAATTTCATTTATTTAATTAATACATAAATACATATTTATGAAATGTACAAACCGTATTTTAATCGACCCACTTCCAACTCTCGACTTATTCTGAACATCGATAGACAATGATTGTCAGTTCAATTTAAATTCTTTACTTCCATTTCCTTAATTAATTTTCCCATAATCATAAAATAATATATCCTTAATTCTCTTTCAACCTTCACCAAAATATTTCCTAAAATTATCTTCAATTATTATCATCTGTATTCTAAGCTTATCGTTACCTAGAAGTTCCAGGTATTACACTAACTATCCTTGTTCCTCCCGCTAATGTAATCCTATGGTCCATAACACTCGTGCACTTAAATGCATCAAACACTCCCGAGGAAGCATCTTTTTCTTAATAGTAAGCTTAAGTAATAAGTAATTAGGAAAGAAAAATATGTGATAGTTAAGAGTAAGGATTGATTTTAGGAATGAAAGAGTAAGAAATAAGGGTATATTAAGAAATTAAAGAGTATTATGTAAAATTATAAGATTTGGAATGGAAGTGGTCGATCAAAGTTATAGTGATCAGCCAAAATTGGGGAGAAATAAATCTAGTGTGGATTACTGGTCGACCAAAATTGTGGGGGTCGATCAGTTTCAACACAGATTGCAAGTCCTTAGAGTTATAGTCGATCGATGAATGACTGGTTTCAGCAATGAGTAACTCTCAGACGATGTAACGGTCGACCAAAATCCTTGTGGTCGTTCAAGCTTAAAGAAAGATTGTAAAAGTTGTGAGTAGTTGTCGATTAGCTGAAGAAGGTGATCGACCAGTTTTAAACAGATTGTAGAGTTAGCGTATTCCAGTTGATCGGCTGAAGAAGGGTGGTCGATCAGCTTCTATACATATTGTAAAAATTGGATTGTTGCGATCTATCAATTGAAGGAAGGTGATTGACCCCTATAGTGAAGAATATACATAGTTTAATCTTGAGCTAATGGGCGGTCGATCATGGAAATTATGGTCGATCGGCTTCAAGATAGAATAGGCAATAATTAAGCCTAGGTAGGACTTGTGGTCGATCGATAGATTGGTGGTCGACCAAAGTATGTGAAAGATCACCGACTCACTGTATAATGCTATGTTTTGATTGGTTTAGGCATGATGAATCATCTCCCCTATATTTTGGCATGAGAACACCTTCAGGTTAAGGATAGAAAAGGTGATGTAAGTGCACAGAAGAGGTGAATCAAGGGAGAGAAAAGAAGAAAGAACTCTCTCAACTCTTGGAAGCTCTCTTTCCTTCCTTTTTCCTTCTCTGCAGTTTGGGATAAGAAAGTCTTCTTCATAAATTGTATAAGTTATATGAATTTCTAGTAGAGGTTATGAAGAAAAAGAAATAGAGGCTGAGGAAAATGGTAAAAACAGATGGATTATGATGTTTGATACTTAAATACTTAACTTCTTGAAACTTTTCGATAAAATCACTTAGGCATATTGTTAATGATGTTTTAGTGAAGAAATAAGGTGGGGAAGTTATGAAATTAGTTAAGAATAAAGAAGGTTATAGAAGTTTGAAGAAGATGAAATCTAGGTGGAAACCCTAGATTATATGCTTGATAAATTCTATAGTTGTTGATGATGTTATTGATTATGAAGGTTGTTGAATTGAAGGGGTGATTATTGAAGGGGAAATTTCAATTATGGAATCGCATTAATGACTCAAGGTAAACAATGGAATTTTAAGTTTCCCTTTTGGCTGCATCACAAGAATAGGATAGGTTACATATGCTTGAAATAAGACTATGGATTTATGGGATATCATGTTAATAAATATAGTTAGATATATGTTCAATTATTGAATTGAGGTTATGTAGTCATAAAGGTTATTAAGGTTAGTTAAGTTGAGTTGACAATAGAATGTACATGATAGAAATATGATGACTTATAGTGTTGGTTATGGTGGATGATAGGTATGCAAGTTGTCATGCATATTTCTTGCATTACATTATGAAAATGTTTATAAGCATAAATAATGATAATGAAATGAAAATGGATTGAATAAACGTAAATAGGCATTGGAATTTGGTGGGATCAGCAATGACTCCGCTTTGGAGAACTACTAGATGATGAATCACTTCCCTTGTTGGGATTGAGTGACGCTTTTGCCTAAGAGAATCCCAAGGATATATCTTTTCCCTTGGTCCAGTAATCTCCAAATGTCTGAATTGTTATATGACTAAAAAGAGTAAATTGAATAAATGTAAATAGGCAATTGTGAGACAGGAGTCTAGTGCCGAGTCTACTTAGGAGAACTACATGATGATGTATCACTTTCCTTGATGGGGGAATTGGGTGACGGTTCTACCTAAAAGTATCTGACGATGTATCTTTTTCCTTGGACTGATGCTCTTCAATCGTTTTGAACTATTATTGACTAAAAGGAATAAACATAAAAAGGAAAGATTGAACGAAAATACATCATCATAAACTACACGGCATATACATAGCATATTTACAGTTTTTGTTTTTAGATATTCATTCTTATTGAGCATTAGGCTCATAGCTTATGATTTGTGATGTAGGTAACGACATTAGTGGAAAATGAAGAGGAGCAATTGATGGATGGTTATCACAGCGAGATATTATGCTGGCTAAACAAAACAGAAATGATTAAAGGAAAGGAATTTTGTTATAGCACATTTCATTTTTGGTTTAAATTGATTTTAGGGTAAATGACAAATCAACTATTGTGGTTTGTGGTCAATGACAAGTCAACCACTATGGTATTTTTTTTAACAAATAAACCACTGACATATGGGAAAATGACTAAGCCAATATCGCAGTCACGTTTGCCGTTAACAAGTTGACATAAGACACGCGGTGTTTCAAGACACTATCTCAAGACACGCGGTGTCTTGAGACTTGGGTGTCTCAAGACACCGCCTGTCTCGCGGTGTCTTGAGTCAAGACACCGCATTCATATGGTGTCTTGAATCCCAAGGTGTCTCAAGACACCGCGAGACATGAGGTGTCTTGAGTCAAGACACCACGAGACATGCGTTGTCTTGAGTCAAGACATCGCGAGACATGGCGCCAAGGTGTCTCAAGACACCACATGTCTCGCGGTGTCTTGAGTCAAGACACCGCATGTCATGCGGTGTCTTGCCACATGAATAAGACACCGCATTCATGTGGTGTCTTGTGAATGCGGTCTCTTGCAAGACACCGCATTCATGTGGTGTCTTGACTCATGACACCACATGAATAGTATGCGGTGTCTTGCAAGACAACACATGAATAGTATGCGGTGTCTATGGTGTCTTGTGAATGTGGTGTCTTGTTACAGACACCGCGTAGCTCGCGGTGTCTTGAGACACCGTGTGTCTCTTGTCAACTTGTTAACGGTGAACGTGACCGCGATGTTGGCTTTGTCATTTTCTCATATGTCAGTGGTTTATTTGTTAACAAAATACCATAGTTGTTGACTTATCATTGACCTGAAACCACGATGGTTGATTTGTCATTTACCCTTGATTTTAAAAAGAAAGTCTTCCGCTATATATTTTCTAAATAAAAGCATTTGAAATTTTCAAGGTTTGTAAAGGAAAATGAAAAACGGGTCACTACAACGTTCATGCTACTAAACTAATCCAATGGCCTAGCGTCATCCCACATCAAACACTTCCATGGAGAATATTTTCCAATCCTCAACAATCTCAGTTGTCCCTAAATCTCCTCCTGAAGCATCCGATCTTCTACACATTATTTCCTAATTTTCCATAATTAAGTTACTAAACTATTAATTAAATATTTTCCTTAATTCTACAACATATACTATTAAACAAACAATTTGAACTTTACCTTGACCATGAATATCCTTTACTAATTCTATGACATTTGAATTTCCTAATTCCTCAATAATTATTTACTTAATCTTTCCTAATTTCAATCATTCTAATAATGATTTCTAACTCCTTTATTTTATCTTTGTTAATTTCATAGTCATTCAATAATTTTAATATTTTTATTCTGTTATTTTAACTTCCTTAATTTTTCAATAATTCTAATAATTCCACCATTTTAACTTCCTTCATTAAAATCCATAATTATTCTATAATTAATCTACTAAATTCTAAATTTTCGTATTACTTAATTAAACCAATTGTGAAAATTATGGGTATTACAGTCGGCGACCCGAAGACTATGCAGTGACACAACCCGTCAAATCAACAAAACAAAGGGTTGATGGCAATCTAGAGACCAGGCAGCGACATAACCCATAAAACCAACAAACAAAGGGTTCTCGGGGATTCGGAGACTAGGTAGCAACACAACCTGTAAAATCAAATGAAAAATACACCCTATCAAGATTTATGGATTCAAAACCCAATAAGCGCATCATTACCACCCTATTACTCATTTACTTTAGGGATTCAAAACCCAAGGAAAAGTAACTGATGCCCTACTACCCATTTTTGCAATGTGAAAACAAAACCTCTTCATGCAATAGAAGATGTACTGAATAACCTCATGATCCTTTGACACTGAGACCATTCAAAGCAACAAGAGGATTCATCCTCTCGTATATGAATATCACAGAATATAAAAATGATAAATCACGCACGCATAAAGTAAACATGTAAAACTCAGGTATATATAATATAAAAACAGACGTGATATCAAATAGTGTCCATTAAGTTTTCATATATGGCAACCCATAAAATAGAATTTTGAAAACCATGACGCAATGCAGTACACTATAAAAATTCATACCTTGATTATGATAGAAGTCTAGTTGACCACTTCACACGCCATTGGAAATTGACATTAAAATCAAGAACATCATCGGAACCTAAAACCAAACTAGTTTTAAAACCCAATAAAACACTAGGGGTAAAATATGAGCCCCTAAACTGGAATCTGAAACCAGACCTGAAAGACAAACAACAAGACTTTTCGGCTCAACTTTAGGGAAGACAGGAAATCTCACATCGAGCCGAGAATCTGACTAATAGGAAAATGATAAATGATAGAAAATCCTAAGGAAGGATCACTAAATCCAAAACTTCTCAAAATATCATGATGCGACCGACGAAGGTACAACAACAGTCGACCAGGCATGCCACAGTCGACCCGAATGACACAATAGTCGCCAAGACATGATTGAGGTCGATGAGATGCAACCAAGGTCAGACAAAATCAAACAATAGTTAAAAAGACAAAATGGGCTCGACAAAGCACAATTTCAATCAACCTGGACAACACAGCATCGACAAAACACGAATGCAGTCATCCAGAACCTTGCAGCGGGCCATCCTGAACCTTGCAGCAGGCCATCCTGGACCCAACAACGGTCAATGGGACACGACTACAATCATTGAGACCAAGCAACAACAAACAAATCACACTATGGTCAACTAGGAACACAAAGGAACTCAAATTTAAAGGGAAGAAGTCATGGCCACAAACTTCGCCGAGGTGACAAAATTTAACCCTAAAGGGCCATTGCGATCGTCCAGACCCTTCCACAAATGATTGGTCTAGACGCCCGGTCCAGAAATGAGTTTCAGTGAGGATGTCCAGAGTTCCACAATTGTAACGACCCAAATTTTTCATAAATCCTTTAAAATGTGTAAAATTTGAAATTTCTTTCTTTTTAGAACAAAACGTATCAGAGTGCGTCTAACCGGATTGCTACTAACTCTTTTCTTAAAACTCTTTATGAAAAGTCCTTTGATAAATTGTGCAGAAGCGTTGTAAACCTTTCATTTAAAACATAGCAAATTTATCAAAATTTTGTGGAAGCGTAAATAAATCATTTAAGGAAGAAATACTAAACAAATGAATACTGCATTTAAGAAAGGAAAACTAAATGATTAATTACAAATTCATTTACAACCTTTTCTTTTCTTTTTCTTTAGCCTGGCCAGCCTCGATCTCGCACGTGCAAAATTTTCATCTCTGCTTTAGATTATCCCTTTGTTATCTGTTCGTCATTTGTACCTACACCACAAGTCATATGTGAGCCTAATGGCTCAGTAAGGAAATGGGGAAAATAATTATGCATATCTCTCTTTAATTCTTTTTGGAATGGGGGCCACCCAAACCAATTCTTTTCATTACGTTCGTTCTTTGTTCGTTCTTTACTCGTACATCGAGCTGGAGATTGGAAGGGTCATAGGGATGGAATAGTTGGTCGGACTTCGCCCTTTACTCAACTAGGTCCCCGATCCCATCAAGGTTGGGGGCTTCGCCTAACCACGGACTAGTTTCGCTACCCATCCGCCCTCAAACTCTCTTTTTCGTCCCCTTTCCGGCGTATTCCGCCTTCAAGGGTCCTCCCCTTCCAGCGTATCCCACCTTCAAGGTTTCTTCCCTCCCGACGTATCCCGCCGGAAGGGTTTCTTCGTTGATGGGCGTATCCCACCTATCCCGAACATTCTTATTCTTAGCATTTTCCTCACTCGTGCATGTTGGTACCACCCCAAAGGGGTACCCCCTACTGGGTTTCTATTAACATGATCTCAACCTAACCTGACGCACAATGTATAGAACATAACTTTACTAGGAATTGAAGTGCGCATATAGAAGACAGTAACTAAATTAAAAGCAAAAATAAAAGGAATGGAACACCTAATAACGTACAACATATGAATGAAGCAATTGTAGAACCAATTGAACAACGGGGAACGTGCTCGAATATATAAATCACAATAACAAAGGAGATACAACGGATCACAAGCGACGTGCATATTAAAGTAAGACATAAATTAATTAACATGCTCAATTAAATACTAGCCATTAAACATGCTAAAATAATCAATTAAACATGCTCTCTAGATGATTAAATATTCCTAAATAGATTGGCATACTCAAGAAGTAGTTAACAACTATTAATTAGTTAGGCGATTCGATTAACATGCTCAATTTCTAATTAAGTTAATTACTCTAATCAGATTATCATGCTCAAGTCAACTAATTTAGTTAGGCCAATTAACATGCTCGTACAATACTAATTAACATTTAAACATGCTAGTTAATCTACATACTTAGCCAATTAACTAGCTTGGTTGACATGCTCTATTGATTACAATTTATACGCTAATCATTAAATAAACATGCTAGAATTAGAGCGCTAATCATTAAATAAACATGCTAGAATTAGAGGAGTCAAACAACAAACTGATTTACATGCTCGAAAGATTATAAACATAGAATTAAGCGATTTACAGGTCGGGATTACACAATTAATTAGTTCACATGTTCAGATTAATCAACTAATTAGTTACCATAGATCAACGTTTAACTAAATTGATTAACAAGTGAGCATACCAGTTCAAGGAGACAAAGCGAATAATAAATGGCAAAGCAATAGCAAGGAATAACAACATGATCGTGGAAACTAAACAGCAAGTAATCATTCAGTATCGAAAATAGAGGTCTTAGCTTATTTCCAGACTGCACATATTCAATCATCATTCACATCCTTGACATTCATCACATTTTTCTCATTCATCACTTCTTTTAACGAAGCATTTATATTGCTCAATAGTCAATAAAACATATCAAATCAATGAAAAGAAAACATCACAAAGCTAGTAATGACCTACAACAACAATTGACAAGGAAAACATAACAGAGAATAACCACTATTAGTAGCAAAAAGAACTACACAAAATCAGCAAGAAACTAACATATAAAATCATCCAATGAACTATCTAACAGTAAGCATTTCATGAACGGACACAAAACGCACGCACTCTACTTGTGGTGTAGGGCCTCAATGGCCAAAGCACACCCAAATTCCTTACCTCAATTCTTTATTGTGCGTTAGCACTTACTCGCTATCCTTCTTCATCTTTTCGATACCTTCACAAATTAGTAACATTTATCATTATTCTAGTCGATTAGTCAATGTAAAAACATAGCGTCTCTTTCTTATTCTAAATCTTTAGAAATTCTAGGAACTCGTTAAAACGAAACGTAACATATCTCACTAAACTAATTCAATTACTAACACACGTTTATCCAATAAATGACTCAATCCAAAAATACAGAGCATGTCATCAAAGTTGTAACTACCTAGGTTTACTCTAAGCAACATAACACTTACGTGCTTATCAACATCCAATAATAGTTAAGGTCGTCCACTTTTAAAGAGCATATATCCAAGTCGCGTAGAGCACTTAACTCAATTCTTAGTGCATGAATCTAATTCAAAGTACATGCATAATAGTTTCCAAGAGCCATAACTACCGAGTGCTATATCCACAATTCACACCCATAAAATAACCCAAGCGACAGAATGTTGATTTCCCAAAACATACACCCAACGTATTCAATTTCTTCACAGTTGCAGGAACAAACCAGAGGTTATCATAACCAACGGAGAACTATCATTCAACATGAACATCTATCCCTTAACTAAATATTTTAGACTTCCAAATTCACAAAACCAATGTGAACAAGCTATTATCCTATATCTAGCAACTATTCCAGTGACCAAATCTCATAACACAAATCCAACATAAACACAAAACTAAGGAGCAGAAAGTAATAGAGGCATAATCCATCCAACCACAGAGAGCACTTCTTCATCATAGATAATACAGAGAGCATCAACCACTTAATTCATGAGGCATAGAGGAAGAGTTAGCCACCTTAAGATAGGAGCAGACCCGAGTGCAAGGAAATCCTTCCATCAGCTCCCTGCCGACACTCCAACTCCAGAGATCCCTCATAGCTCAGTCTCCATTTCTCTCAGATTCTCCAGAGCCAGGAACTTCATCTCGTCTCCCATTCTGCCTAGTTAACATCTACAGCCGACAAACATTCCTCCGACAGTATTTTAATCAAATCTTCCAGCTTTTCAGAGGCTGTTCCCCACGCCAACACGCTGTCAGTTTCCAACAGAGCAAGAACTAGGAGAAGAGGACCAAACCACAAGTTGGACCATGGCCTTTGGCCGGTCCAGCTTGAACCGTAGCTCCCCTGCCGTCTCGACTCATCATCGTTGGATTCTGTCCCTGTAATGCCTCCAGCAAATGACCAATCAACTGAAATGTAGAGGAGGAGAAAACCCACTCAAACATACCTCCAATAGTTGCTGGAAAACTACATCAAGGGAACTCTAATTCTGAGCTGCTCGAAATTTCCCGAGCCCTAAATCGGACTCCGTGTCGCAGCAGCTACTCACCGTTCGCTCGCACACAGCCGAAAGACACGCATGGCCGGAGTCCGAGCCATCTCGCCTCCTTCGTTCATCGCGTCTTCCTCGCCTTTGCCCTCTCTCTTCTCTTTGCTCTGTTCGCTCATGAAGAATGGCCGAAGGCCATTCTTCTCTTCACATCAATCGGTTCACATAGTGAACCGGTTCAAATGGCGTGAACGGGTTCATGCCTTTCATATCCCCTTTTTAATTTTCTTTAATCCAATTAATTAATTTATTAAATCCCCTAATTCTCATTTCCCCTTCTTCTTTAATTAAAAGTAAAACCGAGTCATTTATAATTTTTGGACCAAGCCGAACCAACCCAGTTAAATCTGTATTTCTCCCCTTCAATTATAATTCCATTTAATCATCCAATATAATACTCCTAACCATTAAATCTCAATTGATTAATCCCTAATATTATAATTTAATTAATCGAATAAATATTTATTTTAATTACATTAATTTTCATAAATTATAATCTAACGAATACGTCTTTGGTAATACCCGATAATCACCCAATTAAATTTAATACCTCCAATTACCTTCTAATTATCTTTATTAAATTTTGATATAAAAATTGGGGTACTACAACCATAGATACGTAAATAACATCTGCAAATGCCTACTCATTTGCGAACACAGAACCCACATCAGTAAATGCAGAGTGTGCATTCGGGAAAGCCCACCCATTTGTGGACGTATAGCCCACTTCCATGGATGCCTACACATCTACGAATGCTACGCTTCCGCAGACGTAGATCCCACACCTGCAGACACTCGTTGATCTACCAGACAATTTTCTAAGGCAATACCATGAGAAAAACTTGACTCTTTTCATTGACCAAACACAGACATAAGGCCGAAGACCCATGACACACAGAAAAAATCTAATCAAAGCAAAGAAATTGACTTTGATAAACCAAATATTTTACTCTAAAAAGTATAAAATTCAAAATTTATAGATTTTAAATCTTAACTAATATATTGTAATGGTGTGAAAAAATACTCTTGGTATTTTTCAAGTTTCATCTGCTGTCATTTTTCATACCGCTCATAATTTTTCACTATAAGCGGTATCAAAGCCTCATTCCCATGGTGGATAGAGTCAAAATTAAAAAATTCAATGAAAATAATTTATTTGTGTGGAAATTAAAAAGGAAGGAAGTTTTATAGAAAAATAGTTGTGTTATAGCTATCAGTGATAGACCAGCAGTTATTAAATATGAAAAATGGATCAAAGTAGATGAAGATATTATCGCCAATTTATATCTTGCATTGGTAGATAGAATTTTGTCAAATTTATTAGAGGTGAAAATGTCCAAACAAATCTAAGACACACTTACAAAATTGTACGGGGTGAAGTCATTGCACGATAAAATTTCCTTAAAGATAAAATTAATACTCATCAGATGTCACAGTCCAGAACGGGGACTGACCACATTAATACTTTCAATGCACTATTTTCTCAACTTATAGCAATAGAGCACAAAATTGATGAGAATTATCAAGTAAAACTTGTGATAACAGGTGTTTTCAAATAAAATGGCATTTTTTTCCTAGGTAAAAATTCTTTTATTTAAGAGGGAAGTTACCATTTTAGGAGGATATTTCTCCTTCATTTTTTTCATAAGTTGTAGATATCACAGTCATTCTATAACCTCATCAAAAACATTATCTTATCTCCAAAATCTAGAGAGATACTGCCTGAAAAAAAAAAACATGAATCAGGGTAACCTTGGGAGTGGTGAATCTCAACAAGAAAATAAAATTTTCACTTGTGAAAATCCATACTTTTGGCATATATGCTGCAAGGCATTGAGGTAGGATTGTTCCTTACCATTATAGAATTTTTCTCTCAAGAATTCAAATTCTTACCTTGGATTATATTATAGATCTGGGGTTTTATTTAGAGAACCTTGGATCGACTTTGCTAGAGACTAAATTAGCAAAGTAATTGAAAGGAAATATCGGTAAGTAATCTTATCCTTTCAGGTCTTTGTTAGGGTGACCATCAGTAGCCAATGCAAGAGTGAGCTCAACATTTATTATTAGTTCTTATTTCCTTTGTTAGTTATTCCTTGGTGAGACTCATAGTTATTTTCTTGGACCATCATATCATCATATGCTATGGTGTTTTATTTTTCGCGCATCATTAATATTTGAACTTATATTATTTCACTATCTATGATGTCACTATTAAAGTTTAGGTTAGCCCAATTTTTTGAGTCATGACTATTATTTTTGTATAATGTCTTTCGCTACAACTTTGATTAACTACCAACAAGAGTTAGACAGTTTCTATTTTGGGTCAAATCATTTTCCATTTTTATCTTAGGTCCCAATCGAGTTGTCACAGAATTTTTACTTTAAAGTTTGTATCACCTTATCATAAATTTGACCAATAGCATTGCAAAGTTTGTATCACCTTATCATAAATCTTGAAGAAGAAAGTAGACAGACTAATAAGGAGTACTCTTCCATAGAGTTCTTATCTATAACAAAAGGGAGATCAGTGAAACGTAGATCCTCAAGAGCTAGCACATCTAGCAGGTTGAAATCGAGAAGTAAACGGAGCATTAAGTCTTATCAATGTGGCAAGATGAGCTTCATGAAAAAAAGGAATGCTAAAAGTTAAAGAAATAACAAGGCACAAAGAGTGTTAAAGGAGAGACGAAGGTTATGACCTCAATTGTAATAATGAAGATGTTATCATATAAAAAGATTTTTTAAATCTCAGAACTCATGCATTATGTTGAGTATGTGATTTTGATGCATCTTATTATGTTACTTCAAAGTATAATATTTCACATGTTAAACCAATGGCAATTTTGCCGTTGTTAAAATGGATAATAATCATGTTTCCAAAATAATTAGAAAAGAAGACATCTGTATCCGCTCCAACATGGGTCGTGAGTTGGCGGTGCTCCTGATGATGCCAATTAAAAGAGTAAATTTATTAGTAGTAAATAGAAACTCAGTAGAGAGTTTCTCATTGTAGTATGAGGAAATAAAAAAATCTAGTTTGTATGGGACTCAAGAAACTATGAAGGAAGCATTAGTAAAAGTTAAGCAACAAAGGACTTCAAATACTTGATAAAAGAGCATGTCTGCGATCTTAGAGATGAAGTTCTGCCAAGTTGTATTTACTGTTTTACTTGAAAACAACACAGAGTTTTCTTGATGAATAATTTTGCATCAAGGAAACCAGACGTGTTGGAAATCATCTATTAAGATGTTTTACATTCCCATGTCAACAAAATTTTAGGAGGTGCTCGCTTTATAGTCACATTCATTGATGATCCCAAGAAAAGTTTAGATATATGCAATTAAATCTAAAAACTAAGTTTTTGATATCTTCAAACACTTTCATGCACTCACATAGATGGAATTTGGAAAGAAGCTAAAAGGTATTCACACAGACAATGGTGGCAAATATATGAGATCCTTGAATGAATACTGCGAGATGTAGGAGATCAGGCATAAAAGATCAGTTCCAAAGACTCTTTAACAAAATGACATTGTAGAGAGAATAAAAAAATGATCGTAAAGAAGATTAAGTGCATGTTATCACATTCAAAACTTTCAATAACATTTTGGAGAGAAGCAATGAACAAATAGATTATGGACAAAAAAAAGTTGTCCCATATAGGCATCTAAATTTTTTTGGATGCAGGGCATTCGCTCATATTCCCAAAGATGAAAGGTTCAAGCAATACGACAAAGCAAATGAAAGCATATTCTTCATATACGAAAGTGATGCATTGGGATATAAGTTTTGGGCTCCGATTGACAAAAAGATTGTCAAAAGCCAAGATGTTTTTTTCCTTGAAGATTGGATCATTAAAGACGAGAAGAACGATGTAGAGATCATTGATGAGCATCCAACCCATGATGTTAACTAGCGAGAAATAGAGACATCTCCTAGATTGTCAATCATCAAGTAGATACTCTGTGAATGAGTATGTGATGATCATTAATGGTGATGAACCTGTGTGGTAAAAGAAAGCTATAAAGCATCAACATAAGAAAAAGTCATTGGATACTATGCAACAAGAGATGAGATCATTGCATAAGAACCATAGTTACGAGTTGATTGAGATTTCAAAGAAGAGAAAGGCACTCAAGAACAAATTAATATACAGACTAAAAGCTGAAGACAAAAGTTTACAACTAAGGTATAAGGCATAGCTGATCATGAAAGGCTTTGGCAAAAGAAAGACATTGATTTTGAGAAAAATTTTCACATGTCGTGAAATTTCATCCATACAAATGGTACTTGGATTTGCCTCAAACCTCAACTTGGAGATCAAGAACCTTTATGTGAAGACTGCTTTCTTGCAAGATGAACTAGAAGAAGAGATTTACATAGAGCAACTAGAAGGTTTGTTGTTAAAAGAAAGGAACATCAAGTGTGTAGATTGAAGAAATACTTGTATAGATTAAAGCAAGCCTTGCAACAATGATATAAGTTCTATTTTGTAATAGTTTGAATATTTAAAATACTTTAATTATTACTTGTTATGTTAAATAGTAATAATTAGCTATAAATGTGATTTTGTACATAGTATTATAGAGCATGTATGCATATGTGTTATAACCGATGTTGATATTGTTTGGTTGGATATTTGGTTGAGATATAAATAACCGATGTTGATATAAATGATTAGATATCTAAATAATAAGTTATGCAAAACTAAAGCTAATGGCTAGGCTTCTAATTAATTAAGTTGGATTTTAACTTTGGAAGGTTAAAAGTAGGTGTTAGAGTGAGAATTGAGGAGGAAGAACTGAAGAAGCAGAACAAAATAGCCCATGATGATGTGAATTAGCTATTGGAGCAAAACAAAATTTGACCAATAGGATGTCGATAACTTGCTCTGCTTAACTAAGTTAATTAATTACAGTTAATTTTAATTAAACGTTATATATTCGTAAAAAGATATAACTCTAAGGGTCAAATAGTCTTTTGTAGGGATAAATTTAGGGGTGGGAACGGTTTGGTTAGGTTCGGTTCAGTTCGTTTTTGGGCCGAATTAGAACCGAATTGACTCAGTTCGGTTTTGGATTTTTCAAACCGAAACCGAACCGAGACTAGTGGAAAACCGATAAAAAAATTGAACCACGGTTTTTGGTTTTTCTCAGTTAGGTTTTCGGTTTTTTCGGTTCGGTTTTTGAAAAAACTAAAAAATTAGGATTTTTTTAACTTTTCGAATTTCAAATAGTGTAGACAATATTTGATATGATGTTTATGCATCATTGATTTGTTAATTCATATAATTTGTTATTTTAAATATTTATATTACATCACAATAAATTAAAATCATATAAATAATTGCATTATAATTTTATTACTTATGAAAATTTTGTAAAAAAAATTGTAAAGTGTAGAAGTAAATATTTAATTCTTGGAATTAAGTTAAATGTATTGGTTTAAGTTTATTTCGGTTTGGTTCGGTTTTACTTGGTTTTTCTTCATTAAAACCGAGAATTGAACCGAAGATTTCAGTTATATTCGGTTCGGTTTTAAATTTGTTTTTTTGCCTTTTTAAATCGAACCAAACCTAGTAAAATCATTCGGTTCAGTTCGGTTATCCGGTTCGAACCGAACCGATTTTCACCCCTAGATAAATTAGATAAAATAGGAAAAAGTTTGATTTATAAAAAAAATTAAAAAATATCTATTGATACACGCTTGTGTGTGTGTATATATATATATATATATATATATATATCAATCTCGCGCTGAAGAAGTGACGAGAGAGACCCAAAATTTAAATTGAAAAATTGTGGATTTGGAGCTTGATTTTGAAGAAACTTCAAGCATCAAAGTTGTTCCTAAGATCCAGATAAACATTTTGATGTACGAATTATTTGGTGAAACACCTAAATCATTACGTCTCCTCTTACCTATTTGATTTTATAAATACAGATGAAAATCGTTGATTTGGGATGTTTTTGGTTAATTGTTGCTTAAAAAATGTTTAGAGTATGATTATGAGTCGATTAGTATCAATTTTGTGCGATGAAAAATGATTTTGGCCACACAGTGAAGAAACCCTATCAGCGATCAGAAGAATTCCAATTTGACTTAGGCACTATTGCGCTCTGGTTTGGGCGCAGGTGCGCTCGTGGTTTCATTGCACTAGCATCTGTGAGAGAGCACTGAGCTGACCACTGAAGCTACACTCCCTGTCGTGCGCTACTGCACTAAGCTACTTTTTTTTTTGAAAAATAAATTGAAGTAAAACTTAACTTTTAAAATATCTATTATATGGTTAGGGATGCATACTGAATACACATCAAAGTGCATTAGTAAAAAAATATATAAATATACATATATTGGCATGGATGACATTACATGCATAACTTAAATGCGTTGGTTAGACGGAAATCATGTGCATATTATATGGGGAAAATGACAAATTAACCATCATAATTTACGATCAATGACAAGTTAACCACTATTCTTTATTTTCTAACAAATTAACCACTGACGCATGGGAAAACGACAAAGCCAACATCGCTATCACGTTCACGTTAAGAAGCTGACAAGGCGCCATGGAGGTTCGTAGAGAAAATGCTGCGGCACCGTGGTTTTCCAAAAAAAAAGGCCAAATTTGGCCTGGACGCCGTGGTGTCTTAAGACATCGCCGCGTCCAAGCCAAATTTAGCCTGCATGCTGCGGTGTCTTGGGACACCGCGGTCTCTTGAGACATGCGGTGTCTTGAGACACCACGTCTCAAGAGACCGTAGCGGCGTCTCAAGAATCAACTACATAAAGCGGTTCTAGAGCTCGACCATTTTCACCCAGACAACGAAATACTCTTGGCTCTCGATGAAAATACTCTCGGCTCTAGGAAAAATACTCTCGGCTGTTGGCGATATACTCTCGGTTGTCGGCGATATACTCTCGCCTCTCGACTTTCGGCTCTCGGAGAAATATTCTCGGATCTTGGCGAATTACTCTCAGCGATCACAATGTATTTTTGATCTAAGAAATTGATGTTGAAGCATGGGAAGGCAACGGTGAAGGCTGTTGAACCCGTTCAAACAGCGGCGGTGGAAGCCGCGATGGTGGAAGATGTTCAACCTGAGACGGTGGAAGATGTTCAACCTACGGCGGTGGTGGAAGACAAAGAAACTGCCGAGCCTGAACAAGGAGAAGCCGAAGGCTCATTGGTCCAGTTCCAACCCGTTACAGCAGGTTTAAGTTCCAAACTATTTAGGACAACGAATTGCAAAACACGGTATGAAGAAGATATACAACACCGTGGGATTATTGTTTCCAAAATAGTAGATTTGGACACTTTCGCATGAATGAGAATTAAACATATGCTTGAAGATGCTGGATTAGCCAAGTTGTGTCGGATGAGGGGCAATTACTGCGAAAGAATTGTTAGAATGTTTTACGTAAATTTGAAACTGTCCACCGAGCTATTAAAGGTGCCGACATATCTTTTTGGACGGGAGTTGAGGTTCACTCCCAACGATGTAAATATAATGCTTGGATGTCTGCTGGATGGGCCAACCGATAAATATTATCACATGACTCGGGAGCCACCATTCGTCAACCAAGGAGAAGGGCTAGCGATGCTTAGATTGTTGCACCGGGATCCCGAGGTTACCAAGTACAAGAAGCCAAAGGGCAAGGAGTTGAATGACATAGCCCGATTGATCCACCTGATCATGACCTACACGATTTTGCCTTGGAATGGGCATCGAGACCATGTTAGCAGCATGGATCTCTATATGCTGGAGAAGGTGTTCACGGGGAAAAAGGAGGACATCGGATTTATCATCCTGAGCCACATGCATGAGGTGCTCAACAACCCAGCGAAGAACCTACCATACAACTGGCTCATCCAGAGTAGCATTTTGGGGTACCCATCTCGGAGAAAGAGCCGAGAATTGAAGAGTCAGCCAATGACGTGTACAACAAAGCTAAATTGGACCGAATGGGTATCACCCAAGTTGGAGGGGAATGGTTCTGCAAGTCCATAGGCAGCACCTCCACCCCCCCAAGAGCCTCAGCATTCAGCCCCCTCACATGAAAGTCGTCCCCTCTTCAATCATCTCACTTTACTTCGATGCCTGAGGAGACGTCTGCCTGGATGCGAAGGATGGAGGAGCTCCATCATATGTCGATGACGAGAATGCAAATGATGGAGGAGCACCTACAAATGCAACAGGTCCAAATACAAAGAGGGGAGGAGCGAGCAGAAGAGATACATCGCATAGTAGAACAGTGGCATATGCGAGCATATGAGAGGCACCGTGAGATGGTGGCAGTACTTAAGAGACGTAAGAGGCGATCAGCCCATTCAGCATCCTCGTCATTGTCCTTTAAAGCAACAGATGCCACATACCGCTTGTAAGTTATTTCTTTGTACGCAAAGTCCAGTTTTTACTTTATTTGTATTTCACGTAATGACGTGTTGTTGATTTGCAACACCCGTGTTGGAAGCTGCCAACCTGCTCCTCTAGCCGTGCCTACCGAGGTGCAGGGGACCAGTCAGTTCGAGCCTCCGCCCCTTAGAACTGTGCGCATGGTACATATTTCATTTCGTTATATATGTGTGTTCATTCATGTTCATGTTTTGTTAGTCTGAGGCGTTTGGACATTTTTGTTGCAGTCTCTGCAGATTATAGACATGTTCAAGAAGTATGTCCAGACCAATACTCGGAAGAACATAGAAACGTGCGCAGTTCTTGGGGGAAAGCTGATCGACGATGATTACATCGTCACTGATCTCATCTTCCAGGAGCAAGTCGGGACGCTAGATACGGTGAGAAACCTTCTTTGTATGTTAGTGTATAAGATTTTATCTTAATACTCATCCGAACTTATATGTAGTGCTATACGGTTGATGAAGAAGCCGTATTCGCATATCATTAGGATAATAGTCTATTGTCATTAGGGTGGATTCACGTAAGTAATTATCTCGCTTCTCTGGGTTATCGTTCATGTTAACTAAGATAATCTAATGCGTAGTTTACATTTCAAACACACCCAAAGCAAGCATGTTTTATGCTGTCCGTTGACCTGCACACTCAATTCGCTTACCAGCAATTGATGCCGGAATCAATCTCCATCATCGTAGCTCCCACTGACAAAGAGTGGTATGTATTTTCCCTTGTGTAAATTCTTAATATTGCTTTCCATGTATTTGACGGCAATTTTCCCTTTGCATTGCAAGCCGTTCGGTGTCTTGCGGTGTACGAGTGAGGGGATGAGGTGCTGCAACAGTGCACTTGTAATGTCCCGAAAAAAGAAAAAGCCCGTATAATCCATGCATGACGTGTGCTAAGATCATAGTAGGTATTCATATGGTTTAGTATATGTGGCCAATGAAATTTAAGATAAAAAGTTAAAGAAAAACACTTAAAATGAATTTTGGGACGAGTTTGGACGGTATTTGGCGTCCTCAACTCTAAACTGTCACAGTGCGGACGCTGCGGACGACAGCACACGAGAGAAAATGGCGTCCGAATGAATCTGTCCTAAGTCTGGGCACATTCGGATGACTGCGGACGCTACATGGCATCCGAATATGCATTTCAGACGATACATACGAAGGACTAGGGACGCATTTTCTCGTCCAAAAACTGGTTTCGGATGATGCGGACGATACTGCGGACGACGCACCCCGTCCGAAAGGGCAAAATTGGCCGAAAACCCCATTTAAATCCGATGCTTCTCTCTTTCATATTTGACTTTGTCTTCGATTCCTTCAGCTGGCGACGTGTTTAGACGGTGAGGAAGTGTCTTCAGGTTAGTGGACCTCTATCGTATGCTTGTCCATCAGTGTACGTCTCTTGGTTATAAATGACAGCAAGCTGGAGAGTCTTTTTGGACTTGGCTTCTCTGTGTTGAGGAAGAACAGAGGAGAAAAATTGATTAATAGGCGGTGATTAGAAAAATTGCTTAAAACAATATTATGTGCATGAATTAGAATAAATAAGAACTTATTAGATTATATTAGATGATAAAATTAAGATGTATGTGTACATTATGTAGATATAGAAAATTAGATTAATTATAAGATAAAAATAATTAATTAGTGTAAGTCCTCAATTTATATTCAAGTGGTGGATACCATAGAGTAGTGTTTATATTGTTAAAGACTAAGTTAGAAATAATGCATCAGGGATAAAGAATTAGATGTATGATATTATAGTATAATAAAAACATGTTTATTATTAAGGTTATAGTTGAAGCATAGTATTTGTTTGTTAGTTGTTCGTAGTATTGTTTGCGATATATGAATTGTTGTGTATGACATTCATGTGGACATGTTATAGGATTGCATGTAATGCATTGCATGAGCTAATAACAGAGATAATAAATTGTGTTTCTTACGTAGGTTCAGAAACTGAAGAGGTTGCTCACACGTAGAAAACAACTCGTTTGAGTAAGTTCGGAAACTAAAGAAGTTGCTTGCAGAGGTTGCTCTCACCCAAAAGTAAATGAATGTAATGTAAGTCGGTTCATTTTTAGTGAGTTCAAAAATTGAAGAGGTTGCTCTCACGTAAGAACGTATCCAAGTAGTGAGTTTAGAAACTGAAGAGGTTGCTCGCACTCAGCTTACAAATGTATCAGGCTTAATCTTGTAGAGTTGTTACTTGGGAAGAAGTAGTCAAAGTGGTTGTATTGCATTTTATATTCTTTATTGGGCAATGGACTCATTATTCCTCTTGTTATGTAGGTATGAATTGTGAGTCGGTTGAAGTGAACGTTGAAGAAGTGTGATGTGATGCAAGCTTGTGATCTACTAAATATAGATATCAATAGTGTTATAGCAAAGATAAGATAGAAAATAAACATTTTTTTTTTCATTTTTTTAAGATAGAGATGATGTAATACCCACTTTGAATTGAGAATGCTAACTAAACATACAAACACACAAAACAAGACACGAAACATCAAGACATAAAAACACAAAACACAAAAAATAATAATAATAATAAAAGGGCCTTTAAAGGATTGACTCTACTTTGCACACCCCCAAACATAATTTTTTTCAGTGCCCTTATTGCACATAACCCTACATCAATAATATTAGCACAAATATATTTTTCAAAACAAAAAAGAGTCAGAAAACTCCCCTCTCCAAAAGGCTGGCAGTTGGAGAGTCACTCTTCCTCACCTGAATTCGACTTTGTGATCTCAAAGGTTTTAGGGTAAATATCCAAGAGTTAATATTTAATTCTCACATGTTACTTCCTTTCCTTGCATGTACACCCCCAAACTTGCTCCTTGCAGGCATTCCTGAAACAAAAATAAAAATCAATCAAAAAGAAAATTAAATGTGTCGAACTATCCTAAATGAATGATTGATTAAAACAATAAAACCCTGGGCTACTCCCTCATTTACGCTCAACTTGGTTTTTGCTCAGAGAGGGAAGTACTCTCCTTTTTAGGCATGTCTCCTCCATGGTGCTTGAGCCACTTTTTATTTAATTTGAATTTCCTTCTTGATTTTTCTTCTAAAAGTTGCACAACACCATAAGAAATTACTTGAATCACATTGAAGAACAACCACTTTGACTACTTCTTCCCAAGTAACAACTTTAACTTTAACTCATATAGAAGAGCGAATTCTCTTGGTTTAAAAATTTGAGGAAGGGTTTTGTTTCCGTGCCACTTCTTTATCTTTTCTTTGTACAATCTTTCTTTTTTGCAAACTTTCATTCGAAATTCTTCCAGCTTGAAGTCCTTTTTTTCTTTTTCAATTCCTTCTTGGTTTAATAGAGAATTTATGATGTTAACTACTGAACATTCTTTAACTTCCTAAGTGTTGAATTGGTTTAAGTATACTGAAAGTAACATGTTGATTATCAAATTTCATGGTTAACTCTCCATTTTGGACATCTATCACTATTCTTCCCATGGCTAGAAAAGGCCTTCCCAAAATTATAGGATTATCTCAATCAGCTTCATTGTCCAACACTATGAAATCCGTAGGAAATATACACTTTGACTAACACGTCTTCTATTTTTTCCTCTAGATACGCTAAGGATTTGTCTGCTAGTTGGAGTTTGATTGTCGTGAGTCTTGCTTCTCCAATACCTAATTGCTTGAACATAGATATTGGCTCCTAAATCCCAAAGAGCTTTTCTACAGTAATTATTGCTAATAGTGCAAGGTATTGTGAAGCTGCCTATGTCCTTTAATTTTGGAGGCAACTCATTTTGTAAAAGTCCACTGTGTTCCATTGTCATTGCAATTGTTTCAAATTTTTTCAGCCTTCTCTTTTTTGATAAAATGTCTTTCATATACTTTGCATAACTTGGCATTTGGTCCAATGCTTCAACTAATGGAACATTGATGTGCAACTATTTTAAAAGATCCAGAAATCTTTTTAACTATTTATGTTGTTGTTGCTTTTGTAATCTCTGAAGAAACAGAGGTGGTTGTCTAATGGCCTACAGTTCTTGTTGTTGTTTCTATGGTGTTGCCATAGCAAACCCTTCTGGTAACTTCTGTGTTGTCTGTTCTTTCACTGTCTCTTCTATAGGTTGTTCTTCTAACACTGTTGTGGCATTTTTCTCTAGTCTTTTCTGTGCTTTAATAGACTCAATAATATTCTCATTCCTCAAGGTGATAGCTTTGCAATGCTCTTTTCCTGGACACCTCGGATAATCAATGTCGTTTTGTTGCAATACTTGAGGTCTGTTGTTTATTGAACTTGGGAATTGTCCAAACTGGTTTTCTAAGTTCCTCAACAACGCAGCTTGACTTTGGATTGCGGTTTTTGTTTTCTCCATGAAAACTTTCAATAGCTTTTCAAAAGATGAATCTTGTTGTTGTGATCTATTTTGTAATCCGAAACTAGATGGGTTTGAGGTCAATTTTTGGCATTAAAAGGTACAGCTCCTTGGTTTTTCCTTGAGAACTCCAAATGAAATTTGGGCATTGTCTCCAGCCTAGATTGTAAGTGTTTGAGTAGGCATTGTTATTCATGTTGAAGATCTGATTCTAGTTGTAATTTCCACCGTAGCATGGAGACTCAGAATTTGAAGGACAGATTTCAAAGAAAATGCTCTCGTCCACAATATATATATATGCACAAAATTGTTGTAGCATGCAGTTGGGGTCCAGTTTGCAGATTTTTAACCATGTTTGTTAACGAGGAGGTATGAACTTGGATTGATGATAATGCATCAACTTCATGTATCCCTAAAACTTTTCGAGTTGTTGCTCTTTCAGTAAGCCAGCTGTAGTGATTTTCCGGCATCATCTCTAAGATCTCAAAAGCTTCATCATAATTCTTTGCTAAGATCACTCCATTTGCTCCAGCATCGGGGCTAGCTCTAGTTCACCCACTAATTCCATTATAAAACGCTTCCAATAGCATCCATTCTGATATCTCAAGTTATGAAAAATTTCTTACCACCTCCTTTAATCTTTCCCATGCTTTACGGGGCGATTCATCATCGAATTGTTTAAATGAAGTGATTTCATTCTGTAACTAAGCATTCTTGATTTGGCAGGAAATATTTTCTGAGAAACTTTTTCACCAACTTCTCCCATGTTGATATGGAATTCAGTGTTATAGAGTTTACCCATGCTTCTTCAGCTCTGCCCCTTGATGAAAAAAAAAGACAAAGTTTCAATCTCAATGCATCTTCAGAAACTCCATCCACCATGAAGGAATCACTGATCTCCATAAAATTCTTAAGATGTAAGTGAGGGTCTTCTGTAGCTTGGCCACTGAACTACCCCCAACTCTTTGCAACATCTGTAGCATAATCAGTCTGAGTTTGAAGTTTTGATCTTCAATGATAGGTCTTGCAATCCCATAATTTAATCCTTGTGCTCTCAGAATAGCATAGTCAAGGTTCAACCTATGTCTGTTGTTTATGGGCTCTTACCCAGCTTCGTCTATCGTTCTTTTTCACCTAGATTTTGTTGTAGCACTGGCCTCCTAGCTCAGAAAAGTATATTCGACATCAGGGTCAAGTGGCTTCAGTTCTAGCTCAATCGTTTCTGCAATAAATACAAGAATTTTAGTGACACATAAAAAGCAAAGAAAGTTCAATGATTTTATAAACAAATGTAAAAGTTGTTGTCCAGTAAAGACGCCAAAAACTTGTTATGAGAAATATGCTCAAGTGCAAGTACACACTATGGTAACAAGTAATATAGTGATCAAAGATCGAATATCATACCCAGGGGGAACAAGTTATAGAGTGTCATATAAATTTAACTAAAACTTGGACTTTAAGAGTAACCAAAAAGGAATGATTTTTAATGATGATGAGTCATGTAAGCAAAACAAGGTAATAAAAGTCATGGGAAATCAATATGAAAAACAATTGAGAATCAATCTCTCTCTCTCTCTCTTTGTAATTTTTAATTTATAGCAATATCTATTTATAACATAATAATTAATCTATCAATCTACTATGCAACATTTTTCTTCTTTTTTCTTTTTTATAATGTTAAATAAAAAAAAAAAAAAAAAACACAAATTCAGCTTAAATATATATTTATTTATTTTAAACACCAAAATCACAGCTTAATAACTCTAAAATATAGAGCTATCAATGATCTCAAAATCATTAGTGAAGATTCCAATTGTGCTTCTATTCATCTGGGGAAGGATCTTGGTTCCTAAATCTGTTTGGTTGCCATGATGTTACTAGCGATTGTTTCTTCGAAGATCACTACCCTTTTTCCTTGACCTCGACCCAGGGAAATACTTCCTGTACTGCACATCTTCTGCTACCAAATCACAAACTTTTAAACCAATCAAGCTCCCTCAGAATGAATGTGAATGATTCTTAATTAACTCATCAATAAATCAGTTTTCAAATATCTGTGGAGAAGAATGAAGTGTCAATTTTTTGGTCAATTATTTCAAATTGTATGCCCTACTTTATAGATGATCAAATACAAATTAGAAGATGGAGTTGAAGAGATTTGATCAATGATGTCTTAATTTTAATTTAACCAAACATATCTCGAAAGATGGTTCAGCTAGTCATGCCTTTACGCATCTGTTTCGTGCACAATAAACATAAAAGAGAGTTGATACAAAATTTTGTAACGTGAATCTCATTCAAAATTTGATGTTTAGTTTAATTTTAAAAGATTAAGTATAAGTCGTTCGTATTCTTTTTAATTATTCATTCGTGAAATTTTACATTTTTTTACGAAAAAGTTAGAATTAATGATGATAAATCACCAAATATTGTTGTGTGTTTTTAAACATTAGAAGATCAACTTAAATAAAATAAATGTATATCACAATCTTTTCTAAATAAAAAGGAATGGAAATCAAATGACACCGATTGGAAACCAAGCTTATTGGATAAATAACACGTTATGCAATAGTAGGAGACTCTACTTTTGAGCCTGCAAATACATACCAATACCATAGTATAAAATGAAGCACAGAAGAAGAAACAAAAGTTAAAAGGCTAAAACAACATTTTTAGACAAATGTTAGAGTTGAAGACCAGTGGAAGCAACCAGTTTGGTGAGTCCAAATGTGATGGACATGGCCATCACCCCTCCAGCCACCACTCTACAGCAAGACCTTCCCACTGCCGTCTTTCCAAGCATGGCTCCCACCCCTCCAAACATGGACAGTGCCACACATGCCACAGCCCCTGTCACAACGAGCCCCACCTTATGGTCCGTTATGAACGCAGCCCCCACCAATGCCACCAATGCTCCGACTGAAAATGCCAAGGCCAAGGCCACAGCTGCCTGCAGTGGGCTCGGAAGCTTCTCTTTCTCGTCACATTCTCCTTCTTTCAAACTGATTCCGCTCCCCTTTTTCTTGTCTCTTTTCATTTGAGACATTTCGACATCGTATTGTGTGTAAACTGAGACAAACTCTCCCATTGCCATGCTACAAGCTCCTCCCACTAAGCCTGCAAGGCCTGCAAGAAGCATGGCTTTTGCATCTTTCTTCACTGATCCCACTCCCACCATGAGCGATGCTACCGTGAGAAGTCCATCGTTGGCTCCCAATACGGCTGCTCGAAGCCATTGTGCCCGTCTCATATAGTCAGTCAGCCCCTCCTCTGCCTCTTGTGAATTGCCTTTCTTGGTGTCGTTTGCATTCATTTGAACCACTCCTATGTGACCATGTAGAGTTGATTTGTCTCTATTCCCAAGAGCGGCCATAATAGTAATGTCAAGTGTGACAAAGAGAAAAGCTAGGGAGTGTTGAGAAGTTAGTCAAAGGGACTTTCCTTCTTGCTTGTGGAGAACACACGCGTAAGATAGAGTACTTAAAGATTCATACTATAGATAGTGAGGTTATTAAATGAAGCTTAAAGTTAACGTGTGTAGTGTTAAGTGGATGTGAGTGGTGGGAAAAGAGAGAGGGATAGAGATAGTGGTCCAAAGCACTTAGCAAAATTTGATTAATTACTCAAAACAAACAATGGAGTCATAGGCCATAGCTGAAAAATGGATTTTCTAGTGAGGAAAGTGTCTTAATGATGACGAGGAAAGCACAAGAATGTGAAAATAAAGTAGATTTTTCAAACCTATTAGCAACAAGAAGTCTAAGAAGAATCTGGCTTGTTTGTAAATAAAACAACAACCATATCCTCCTGCCTTTGTTGGTCTCTCCAATTCATCTACCAAACTGCTACATTTTTATTATAAGAACGAATCACTCTCTAATCTTATTGTACTTTGTCGTGTAATATATATTAAATCTTTCGGGAGATTTAAATACGAAAATTCACTGGGACAATATAATTCCAAATAATTGATAAAGACTTAATAATTTGAGCCCTGGGAAGAGAAAGAGTGATATGGGTGTAACCTACTCATGTACTCTCTAATCAAACATTGTGTTGGATAATCTACTACTTCTCCCGCCAATAACAATTTGTATTTTGCAAAAGTTTGATTCTAATATATCCAAAACATAATGTACAAACACTTGCAAATTAGCAATTTTTTCTACACAACTTAATACCCAAATTTTATCACCTAAAACAGCTGACATTTTGTAACTTAGAGTGCACGTTTACCATGTGTAACAGCAACACAACCTATACATAAGAAACAAGCATTAATATGCTTCATCCAAGACAAATTAGAATGCGAATACAAATCCTATTGGGGGTTGCACTTGTGACTAAACGGCGGGTGAACAGTTTTCCCAAGTGCCATATTTTGTGCTGAAACTGCCTCCGCCACTCTGTTGTGCATAATCTGAAATGACGGCTCGAACACAAACATCCCAAGTTCTTGCTATCTCCCGTAGTGACATGGGTTGCGAGAGGCTTCGTAGAGATATGCTGAATCTAGACTTCACCTTTCCTGAAAGGTCTTCATATTCCTTGCTACTGCTCAAATCACAATTGTTGATCCAAATATAAATCACAAAGAACTGAAATTTTCTAGAGAGATTCTTAAAAGAATGTGTTCAAAATTATCCTTGAAATGCAGCAAAATTATGTTCTCAGCAATTTAATTTTTTTTAATAAAAACATACAACTTTTAAACACAACTATCACTGTTTTAATTAAACAACTGTTTTATCTAATGCTCAGATATGTTGGTTTGTTTCTAACTATTTTTTGTTTATATGTCTCTGTTTGTAAAACAGGACTCAAACAGACCCATGATGTCCATTTTCACAAAATAATATGAAAAACGAGTAAAATTCTAGCCCGCGTCACAATCTCATACTCACTTGACATCCTCAAGACACTTGTCCAAGAGCACAGGAGAGCAATTTGGATAATTTGAAGGAACGAGCAATCGTAAAGGCTGAATTGGTGACTGCAAATGGAAAAAAAAGGATGCAAGAATAAATTAACACGTAAAGGATTTTGAAGATCAAACCGGATTATAGTAGAGTTTCCCACCATTTGCGCAGAAGCATACTGCGATTTCAAGTTTGGGCCAAGAGCCACAGCAGTAAAAGAGCACTTCACCAAAGTTCCTTCACCCCCCTCGGCTGCAGCTGCAGCTACACTAGAATCAACATCTTCTTCATTTACATCCACAACTGTATCAATAAGTCGCTGATTTATTTCTTTTATTTCCTCCAACACCGCATGATTGGTCTGTAAAGGTTCCAAATAGTTCTTACAAATAAAAAAAAAAACAGTTTAAACACTTATCTTGCAAAATTGGACAGCAATGTAACAGAAAGGTAATTTCTACAAGGAGAAAATAATTACTACTCCCAGATCTTTCTTTTCACCTCCTTGTACTATGTAAATAAACAGGGTGAAGTACAATTTAAGAACATTTAACTTGATTCTGGATTTTTTTCTCTTTTGGGACACATAACACCAACTTTACACAGTAAGCAAAATGGGCTCAACTGTTAGAAAATATGATGAAATTATCATATGACCTGCACATGCTTCTGCATGTCACACACACACTCTCTCCCTCTCTATCTCGAGCTCCACCCCTCTCTTTTCTCCTCTATCATGGATGAATAGATTGAACCACACTAAGGAAAATTGCTTAAGCACTTAGTAAAGTGCCTCGTTCAATTTTCGCATATGTTTGTCACCATAGTCATGCTCAAATCATGGTGAAATTTTTTCATGACTACTTATAAATTGCTTCCAAACATTGTCGAAATTGACTACAATTAGAAACAAGTGATGAGCAGACCCTCATAGCATTAATTTTGGCAACTGGCAGAAACAAATCATGATAATTAAGCCTACACGTTTGCATGAAGCCTTTGCCGCAGTACAAGTTATTTATTTATTTATTATTTTTGTCTCAGGAGAGTAGTCAATCAGGATACCATGCAGCATAAAAATTTTAAAGTAATAACAATATATTATCGTCACTAAAAATCAAGGATCAACCCCCAAAAAAAACAATTGAAACTCTAATCTTCTAATGGCAGCAAGAAAACTGAACATTTAAATCCCTAAAATATAGTATCCAAAAGTTCACAACATTAAAAAAATAATTTAAATAACTACATTAACTTAATCCAACAACTTCAGATTGTTATACTAATGAACATTTAGCATGTCATTAAGTTCAACAATATTTTTAAACAGTCAAGGTAGACTCGCAAAAAAAAATAAAAGAAACAAAGCTACAGGTAAGGGGCTTACTATAAATAAATGAAATGATTTGAGCAGTTTCAACTAAAGATTAAACTTTATGAACAAATTTAATTGGAACGAGAATAATACCTCAAATTTGTGCCTCTTGACATTTGAAGTAGCAGTTGACTCAAGGTCAGACATCTCTGAAGCGGCCAATTGCTTGAAATTATCATTTATACTACCAGTTGATGACACGACATTTAAAGGCATAGCACTGGTATAACGCTTCATTTTTCTTGTTCCACTCATGCCATCTTGAGGGACAAAATTTCTTGCTTGAAGACGACATTTAGTCATGGCAACCAAATCCTCACCAACTGCAGCTCTAGATCCATTCCCTGGAGTTGATCCTGCTATTCTATCACTCATGCTGATAACTGAGCCGATATCACTGACTGACGCAGACAATGCTTTAGGTGACATTGATTTGATCTGAATAAAATAAAATTTTCAAAAGTTAGGATATATTTATCCATTAATAAAGTATAATGTGTCTGTATTCATGTTTGTGCTGCTGATTATATACAATAAAATATTATTAAAAATTTCAGAAGTTCGGATACAGTTTTATAGAAATAATAGAATATTGTTTATTTGTCGACGCCCATCCTCATTGTATTTTATGTACAATAAAATATGGTACAAAAAACCAGCTATACTTACCACTCTAATGAGGCGTTCAAGTGGGAGCTCAGTAACACTTGGTTTTCCAGAAACGGTTGCTAATGTATTACCATGCATGCCATCTGGACCACTAAATTCAGCAAGCAATGGAGAGGCTGACATCCCAGGAGTGCCAAAAGGAAGAGAAGGAGCCGGTGCCACAATGCCACTTGTTTGTTTATGTCCAATATTTCCAGAATTTGACAGGGAGGAGAGACCGGTAATAGGTTTATCTGAATCGCCGGGGATTGGAGATGGAGCAACTGAAGTTGAAGGTGATGTGACAACGAAAGGTGAGCTAGCAGATTGCAAAGGGGTTCCAACTTTTGTAAGTGGTGCTAACAGATTTTGCTGATCAACTTGTGGAGAAGAATGTTGCATAATTTGAGGAGATGCAGCCTGATGTAGCTGTGGTGAAGAAATTGGAAATGAAGACCCTGATTTCAACTGTTGATGAGAAAATGATGGCCGCTGACTGGCTGAGAGACTTTGCTGAAATACACCTGGCTTAACACTCATCCCTTGTCTCATCTTCAAGTCATTTACATCATTTATTTGATGGGGCTGAGTCATTTGCTGCGTTTGCAACTGTGAAGATAACGGTTGCTTTCCTTGCTGATGCAACTGCTGCTGTTGTTGATGCTGATGCTGCTTCAGCATCTGACGCTGTTGCATTGGTTGTTTTAATTGATGTGTCTGCAACATTTGCTGTTCCTGCTGCTGTTTCAAGTGTTGATGCTGAGCCAAATTTGAATTTGATTGAAAGGAGTTGATATTTGACTGCATCATAGTTACACCCGTCTGTGATGACAAGGAATTAATATTTGCTGTTTGGGGAGTACTCACAGGATTTTGCTGCATAGACCCTAATTGTTGAATTGAGGTAATTGCATTTCCTTGTCCAGCGTCCAAACTGGAAGCAGGATGCAATGAACCCATTATGTTCTGTTGTGTATTTGATACTCCCGAGAGAGAAGAGACAGAACTATGCTGCAGATTTGAAATACCATTCTGCTGCAGAGATGCCACATTACTCTGTGTATTCGTTGAATGCATGTGAGAGTTCATTTGATTTTCATGAGACTGCACTTGCATAATTTGAGATTGTGATTGCTGCATGGGATGCATATGGACAGCAGAAAGCTGTCCTTGCTGAAGAGAAGGTGCAGGCTTCCGAGGCCTATTTGTAGTTAGAATATTAACAATCTGCTTCTCACATTGACTCAATTTCTCCATGATACCAGGTCCTATGCTACTTTTTGGGCACTGTAAAAAAGCTAGTAGACGCTCTAGAAATATTTTGAGTCTCTCAAACTGCTCCGACTTAGGTTGTTGTGAAAAATCATGCTGGCAACAAATAATCAAATCCAATAAACAACAATCACTAATAACACTAGTAGATAATGAAGCAAGAGTTAGAAAACATGATACTAAAAGGAAAAGGTTAAATAGTGCTATCAGAGATTAAAATCACAGCCAACTGAAACGAACAGGATAGCCATGATCAGTTTTGGGTTGGTGATGGATTGTTAACATCTCTATGTTAATGTTTTCAATCTTTTATTTCACTATCCCGTTGGAACAATTTCCCTTTTAAAAGACAAAATCTCATCTGTGACATTAGATTAGGCCTTCCTTTTGGAAAGGACCAAATCTTTCTTGCACACACACCAACACCTAAATGCGTTGTATGTGACTAAACCAGAAAATTCTATAGCTCAACTACACGAATAGCAAAGAGTTCGGATCCCTTCTTAGTAGAATTCTAATCTTCCTTGAGTTCATCATCCTCTACTTATATTGTAAAATGAGAAGGACTGGAATGTACAATTGAGCTAGAGAAGTTAGTTAACTAACTTCTCTACCTTTCGAAACTGCACTTTGATTCAGTTGTATTAGCCAAGTCAGTTTCCTTTAAAGGTGCTTTTTCTCTTCCTTGCATACCCCAACCGTATGAGAGGTGTAGATTCACCTTGTCCACAAGGTGAAGAATTCTGAATTACTCCCAAGTTAGCATCATGAGATGGGAAGTCCTTCCATTTGATCAGGTCTTGGATTGACATCCCATCACTTCTATCTTTCCTTACATCCAACAATGCTTCTGATGTGATGATTCCTTCCAATCTTACAGTCAAATAGAGGGTCAAATAGAGGGTATAGAAAGAGAGTTTTAATGTTTCCTCTTGCTGCTGTCAACAAAGGTACATGGAAATCAGGGTAAATTTAAACTGATTCTGGAAGTTGCAGCTTATAGGCTACCTTTTCAGTTCTTGGAAGCACTTTGAATGGACCAAAGCAACCTGAACAAAACTTATCATTCCAACACATCCATGGTAGTTTAACTTCCAATGCTGATGTTGGTGTTGACTTGATTTTGAACCTCAATAGTGTATGCCTTAAATGGTGTTGTTTGGGTTGCATGATGATATGACGTGTTATACAATATTTTGTTTTTTGTAGCCATTTTGACAAGGATTTTGGTCTCTCTCCCTTGAAGCATCTAAGGTATGTTTCAACTTTAGTCTGACCAACACTTTATGAGTGATATATCGTGCTTCTTTCAAGTTTACATCCTTGCAATTGAAAATTTCAACCCAAAATATACTTAGGAATATCTTATGACTATCTCAAGTTATTTTGGGGGCTTCATGTAGTCTATAACTATCTCTTTTATAAAGACCTCCATCACTATGTGAGATCTAAAATAAAATGAGCACATTTGATCAATCTATTGATGAACAAGAAATAGGAGAAGAAATGAAAGACTTTATGTTGAAGCGACATCTTGGGAATATGCCTAGCTGAGAAGTTAGTTAGACATGGAATATATTGTGAAAAGATTAATGGGCTTTACGATATGATGCATGTAGTAGGAGGAAAATTATTATTGAGTATTAAATATTGTTGTTAGTGTTTTTTAGAGAAATTAGATTTACAATTCTAAATACATGTATTTCCATATCCATAGTTAGTTTTAGGGTTAATTTTTCGAGTCTTATAATTGTTGCTAGATTTGTGGCTTGTTCTTTCATATTCTTCTAGCTCATTACGGAACATCTATCTACTATAACAAATATGGTACTAAATTTCTCTTAGGAAGCCCCCATGAGGTCCATAGATATGTCTTCCCATATCTAGTTTTGTATAGGGAGTGGATGGAGTATGCAGCCGAGTGAAATGGCCTGTGTCTTATTACTTTAACATACCTCACACTAGTTTATAAAATTTTGGAAGCCCTTCCTCATTGCTTCCTAAAACAACTCTCTAGCCAATCTCTGTTATGTTTTGGTTCCCATGAAATTCCTGCAGAATTCATGGAATCACAATTCTTTTATAACCAACAACCTACTATTGGTTCATTGTAAATCATGGTCTACTCGTCTCCCTAAAGCAAATCATGCTTGATCTCATACCATCTTTGATCCTCTTCTACTTGTTTAATTAACTCTTCCATTTGTATAACCTTTGGTATAGACAACAATGACAATGAAACTTCTCTCTTTTCAGGATGTACTTATGGGACAAGGATCTGCAGCCTTGTTTTCCTCCCAACAATTTTGTGAACCACATTTTGTGTTATGAAGTAATTAACCTTTCCTCCAAAAGGAATTTAAGGCTTTTTGATCTGTCCAAATTACAAAGTGTTGTCCCAACAAGTAGGACCTCCAACTCCCCCAGTAAAATGCCATGTTCCTCATACTTAAGAATTCTCATCACAACCCTAAGTGAGATCTTCATTTAGCATAATTTGGTTCCTTTTTAATAGTCACCGGATACCCCTTCATAAATTTCAGTCAAGGTTTTCCGGTTAGCCTGCATGCTTCCGTTGATTTTAGCCATTGCATGCCTAGAATCAAGCTAGAACTGCCTAGATCTATTTGTAGGATTTCTTCACTTCTACCTCCAGGAGGGACAATTTAACACCTCTACCAATTCCACCACCTGCAACATCAGTCTACTTCCCATAATGACTCCATATTCTAGTGTTGCGGATAAAGGAACAGGAATTTGCTTCACTAAGTCCATTGATATTAAGTCATTGGTAGCCCCACAATCAATAAGAACTACTGCTTCTTGTGGTCCACTTCTATGAGCTAACCTCATTCTGCATCCAGTGGTCAAACCAACTATTGAGTTGGGTGATAAATCTACTGTTTCCCATAACTTCATAGGTTTTGGACATGATATACTCTCCCTATCCAAAGTTCTTAAGTTATTTTCCTCTTCATCATGTAACATTAAAACTTGTAAGATGTGTTTCTTGCATTGATGACCTATCAAGTATTGCTCATCACATCGGTAGCATAATCTTTTTCCCTTTTGAGTTGTATTTCAGCCTCAAATAACTATCTATGGGATGTTTCTGTTCTTGTAATTGAGGTATTTGTGTACACTGCATTCGTTGATTGCACTTCATTTGTTTGATCTGTATTTATAGTCCTCTCTTTGGTCATCCCGATTGATCTGGGTACTTCCATTCTTCTTTTTTTTTCCCTGTCTGAATGAATCCAACCATTCTTATCCTGCACCCGCTATGTGCATTGCATCAAGTCTGGCAATCCTACTAGTCACATCAACCTTACATCTCCATAAGTGTTGTTATTTAAACCTTGAAAAAAGGCACTCATGAAGGTTGTTATAGGACATCTTAAAGATTCGACATAAGTACTTCGAATTGACTACAATAATCTTGGATATTATTTGTTTGCTTCAATGTCATCGACCTATAGCAATTCATTGCTTTGCAGGTGAGTTGAAATCTTTCTAAAAAAATGCTCTTCAAATCTTTCCACAAATGGAACATTATTGACCCATTTTCATTGATACCACTTAAGAGCTGAACATTCCAAACAGATCACCGTTGACACCCTTTTTCGCTTTCCATTAAAATGATTAATGTTGAAATACCTTTTCTGCCCGAAAACTCCAACAAATATGGGAAGTTACACTTTGTGTGAAAACCCCTCTATCCATCTCTAATTCTTTTTCTTTGTCGAAAATAACTGAGTGCAGTTGCACCTCACTAGTTGATGGCCTATCTCCTTCTAAGCGAGGTATCAAATTCATCAGGACATGATATTTGGCTCCTTGAATATGATCCTTTCTATCATTTCCTTCATTGTTGCTAACCTTTGTTACTCTTTCTTCATGCTTGCTAACTCATTGTGCCATTTTGTCCATGGTTCTTTTCGAGATCGTCCTCGGGTATACACCATTATGTAGGTCATTCAATTCACTGATGATACCCAATGATAGGACCAAACCTTTCTTGCACACACCAACACACAATTTGTCTTGTATAGGACTAGTTTTATTGAAAACTCTACAGCTAGCTAACACTAATAGCCAGAACTTCGAGAGTCTGGTACCCTCCTTACAATTCAATTCTTCCTACCGAACTCCTTCTCCTTCCCTTATATCTAGATATAGAAGGATTAGAATGCACAATTGATTAATGAAGTTAGTAGCTAAACTCTCAACTTTTCTAAACTTTCTAAACTACTTGACAGCTGCATTAGCTCAGTTAGCTTCCTTTAAAACTGTTTTTCTCCTCCTTCCATACGGGAGGTGTATCAGGAGCATCACTCCATTGAAAAGTGACAACTAATCCAACATTTTATCCATCACTTCTATTCAGTTAGACTTCAAGTCATTCATAAACGAGGTCAAAATCTTTTGAATTCAGGTATTTTTTTTCCTCGTTACTCCTCTGGGAAACTTCATCCTCCCTTCTAATTTTAAGTGTCATGATTTGACTTAGAAATCAAGAATTCTCCATATAGCAAGTGTCCATCTAGATTCTGACTTGAGAAATAATTTATTAAGGCACGTCATGCACTCGCTGTGGATCCATGATGTTGTTGCTTTGTCATAAGAATGAGGTGACAATGTAAGTTTATTCAATGTGTTTGGAATCACCTTTTCCAAGAGTTTAACAATCTTTGGCTATATTCTGATACCATACAATCTTTTATTTCTGCAGTGGTTAATTTGGAGGATTTCAATCATAAAACGAAGCATCACTGACACTTTTTGGACTCTACAGCTAGACCAAAACACAATTGCTTTTTGTAGGTTAAAATTCATTATTAAGGGGTCCAAACAGCATTGTCTGTGCATTATCCTAGCAAATTTCTCTAATTCCAAAATTCAAGTCACCGTTCTTCAGTGACAAGCTCCAGCGATCAGAAAAAATCTCACGTTTTTCGTGGAGAGAAGTGTCTATATGATTGAATGAAATTCATCTTTCAATGATAAATGGGTTTCTGAATCTAGATATTTTTGTCCTTCAAACGGAAAGATAAAGCTTTTTCTAATTTTATTTTGGAGCTCTTATTATACTATTTTATAACTTTTTATTCAATATAAATGTGTTCCATATCTACCAAAAATAAAATGATGTCAATGACTGAATATCTAGCAAACAATTACATGTGTGAAGGTTAGTACCTGCTGCAGCTTAATAGTAATTTTCTGGTTCATTTCATTCAATTCCTGAAAGTACATTTCCTTTAAACCCTTTATCTGCAAAATAAAAATCAAGAAGACATCATTTCACATATATTCTTCAATAGAGCCAAAATTTCTTTCCACACAATCTTATCAATGAGTTAATGGTACTTTTTCTCCACAATTGATCATCCTACTCTCTATTCTTACAACACAAATAGTTTAATAAAAGCCCGGTCAAATTTTGAATAAGCTCCACTATAGTAAAATAGCAAGACAAAATACCATTCGACTTGCAATCTTAAGAAAGATAAACAACGAAAAAAAAAAAGAGAAATCTAACTGAGTTATAAAACCTCTATGCAACGATTTCCATACCAATAAACCTTCATGTAATGATCCCATCATAGGTAAAAACTGATATATCTCCATTAAAATTCACATTAGCAAAAAGAGGAAAATGAGAAATTAGAATTTAACATTTATTTTCTGTGTGTTTTGTTATTGTGATTAGTTATGGATAGTGGTTGGTGAAATTTAATGTTGGCATGAGAAATGTAGATTATTTAGAGAGACGTTAGGGGAAGGGGAAAAGACATTGAGAATCAAGGAGTGAGAATTGGAGGGAGAGAGCTGAACTCTTGGAAGTCTGTACGTTTTGGCAAATTTTCAGTTTACTAGTGCATTGTGTTCTTTGTTTTTGTCAACTACAAGGGTTATATCAGTGGTATCTGAGCATTATATTACCTCTGTCGTGATGGCCGGCCGCAAGGGAGATATCAAGGAAGGCTTGGTGGAAGACAGAGCATGGCAGGTCCGAGAGGGATGAGAATTGAGATGGGTTCCCTGCGTGAAGGAGTTTCCTTAGAGATGAGCTCATTACGGGCGGACATCTCGACCATCCTCGAGCAACTACCCTCATTGTGAACAAAGCTGCTGAGAGAGGAAGCTCCTCTGTCGAAGGCAACGGGTAAGAACAAAACAAGGGAAGACGACTCAATGGCAGAGGAAGTTGGGTCTCACCGTGGTTGGGCGTGTGTCGACAGGGGAAGGGCCAAAGAAGAATCGCGACGAGATTGGCCAACTCATGATGACTGCGCCCACATTATTGACGAGCAACGTCGCGGTCTATCTACCAGCGACCTACAACTCTGGCAGCTAGAGATGCCAGTGTTCGCAGACGAAAACCCAAACAAATGGGTATTTCCTGTGGAGCGCTTTTTCGGTGTTCAAGGCTAGAGTGAGGCAGAGAATATGCATACAGTGCCTATGTATTTGGAGGGTGAGGCTTTGGCGTGGTTTCAATGGGAGGAAAGCCGACAACCGTTTCGAGAATGGACAAATTTTAAATTTCAATAATTGGACAAATTCCGGTCATCTCAAGAAGGAACTTTATCCGAGCTTTTTTTGGATCTTCGGCAAGATGGATCCATAAGGGAATATCGAGAAGTTGTCATTGTCTTTCCAAGATATCCCCGAACATATGTTGGAAGCCCAATTTGTGAATTGGTAATGAGCAGATATGTGAGCGGAATTATTATTTTTTAGACCAACCCAGTTTGGACAAATAATGCAGATGGCCCAGAGAATTCAGGATAAGTTTGAGATTCTAAAAAGTATTAAAAATCTAGGGAGGTATCAAGAGCAGAAGCCTCCGAATTCGCTAAGCTCCAATTTTCATTATTCAGCAAGACCCATGGGGGGAAGACTCAACCACCATTCGACAAACTTAATGAATCCAACTGTCTGAGGTCTAGATGAGGGAGGCCAGACCGTTATAACAAAGGTTGCTCTTAAACTGCAAGCTTAGTTCAGACGATTGACAGATTCAGAATTACAGGCAAAACAAGATAAAGGATTGTGTTACCGTTGCGATGAGAAATATAGCATTGGGTATCTTTGTAAGTTACGAGAATTGCAACTATTAATTTATCACAACATGAGCAACAAAGAAACCAATAGTGGAGTGGTAGAGGTTGATATGGAGGAGGAGATCGACTCACTGCCCAATGTCGTTGAGTTATCAGTTAATTCTGTGGTCAGTCTAACGCCGCCTAAAATTAATAAGTTATATTGGGTATCATCAAAAGTATGTCAATTATTGTTTTAATCAATAGTGGCGCGACTCACAATTTCATTTCACCTGAACTGGTTCAAAGATTTAATTTTAAATAAGATACTACAATCAGTTATGGAATTTTAATTGGCATTGGATTTTCTGTCAAACGCGAAGGAATTTGTCAGGGAATACGATTGGAGCTGCAGGGCCTTGAAATTGTGGGTGATTTCTTACCATTGGAATTAAGCAGTTCTGACATTATATTGGGAATGCAATGGTTGCAATCACTGGGTGATATATAGGTAAATTGGGCTTCGTTTACGATGAAATTTATGGTGGGTAACAAACCTGTGACTTTGCAAGGTGACCCGAGACTTTGTAAAAATTTGGTCTCTTTGAAAGCCCTGATGACCACCCTAAAAAAAGGGATCGAAAGAGTATTAATTGAATGCTGCAGCTTACAATTAGAGGAATCCAAGCACGCACCCCAGGGGGTAATACCGAGTGCAATTCAAAGTCTTTTGGATAGATATTCGGATGTGATTGCGATGCCCATTGGACTTCCTCCTGTTCGTTCCCATAATCATGTTATAACTTTAAGCAAAGGCCAACTCCCTGTCTGTGTCAGACCGTACAGGTATCCTCATATACAAAAAAATGAGGTTGAAAGAATAATTTCTAAAATGTTGGCAGCAAAAATTATTCGACACAATTGCAGCCTCTTCTCTAGTCCCGTTTTATTGGTCAAGAAAAAAGATGGAAGCTGACGTTTTTGTGTAGATCATCGCGCACTTAACAAGGTGACAATTTCAAATAAATTCTTAATCCCCATTATTGATGAGTTCTTGGATGAGTTGCATGGAGCCCATATATTTTCCAAGCTCGACATTAAGTCTGAGTACCATCAGATTCGAGTTCACCCAGAAGATATCCCCAAGACTGCTTTTCGCACCCATTAGGGGCATTACGAGTTCTTAGTCATGTCGTTCGACCTCACGAATGCTCCATCAACGTTTCAAGCAGTAATGAATATGTTTTGAAATTTCTTGTGCAAATATATTCTCGTTTTCTTTGATGACATTTTGATATACAGTACGGATATGGACTTGCATTTACACCACTCAGAGCAGGTGTTGAAGACACTACAGAAGCATAGTTTTTACGTTAATAGGGCTAAATGTCAATTCGCACAACCTCAAGTAGAATATCTGGGACATGTTGTCTTGGTTGATGGGGTGGCGCCCAATCAATCCAAAATCCAGGCTTATGGTCCAATGGCCTGTTCCACGCATAATAAAAGAGCTACTAGGATTTTTGAGGCTGACAGGATACTACCACAAGTTTATAGCAAGGTAAGGCAAGATTGCTTAGCCTTTCACAAACCTTTTAAAAATGGACAATTTTAACTGGGGACCGAAGGTCGAGACAGCGTTTCATCATCTAAAGGAAGTAATGACTACAGTTCCAGTGTTAGCTCCACCAAATTTCTCGAAGTCATTCATTATCGAGACCGACGCATCAGGAAGTGGAATTGGGGCAGTATTGATGCAAGGCGGACGCCCTATTGCATATTTCAGCCAAGTACTATCTCCGCAATATCAATTCGGATAAGTTTATGAGCATGAGCTCGAGGCAATTTTGTTTGCTATTTAGAAGTGGCGACCATACTTAATGGGGCAAAAATTCGTGGTACGAACTGATTCACGCAATTTGAAATTTCTCTTGGAACAACGACTTGTTAGTCCTGACCATCGGAAGTGGTTGACCAAAATAATGAGTTTTGATTTTGAAATTCAATATTGTCCAAAGGTAGAAAATAAGTTCGTCGACGCTTTATCACGGTTCCCTGCGAATTCCGCTCTTTTTGTTATCTCCATCGTTACACAAATACCTTGGGACCAACTTGATCTTGAAGTCCAGACTGGTCCATTTGGCATTATAGTCCCGCGAACAGGGACAAGTGGGGTTCTCGTTATATAGTGGTCGACTTTTTTATCAGCACTGTGTGGTATTAGCTTAGAGCTCTACTATCATCCTTCTCCTCCTTCAGAAGTTTCATGACAGAGGATAGAGAGGCCACGCGAGAATGGTGAAAACCTATCAGCGCATTGCCATAGAATTCTATTAGCAGGGGATGAAATGGGATGTGATGGAGTATGTGGCTGCGTGCGAAGTGTGCTAGAGAAACAAGTATCAAGCTCTATCCCCCGTCGGCTTACTGCAACCTTTACCCATTCCGGAGCAGATTTAGGATGATAGTTCCATGGACTTTATAGAAGGGCTCTCTCGTTCCGATGGGATGTATTCTATTATGATAGTGGTGGATCGTTTGAGTAAGTACGTTTATTTTATTGGCTTTCAGCACCCTTATATTGCAATGACAGTGACGATGACATTTATCTCAAATATTGTTAAGCTGCATGGAGTTCATTGCTCAATTGTGTCCAACAGGGACCAGGTTTTCCTGAGTCTATTTTGGAAATAACTATTCAAGGCTCAAACATCTAAGCTACACCACAACACCACTTACCACCCTCAAACAGACGGTTAAACCGAGATGGTGAACCATTGCCTTAAACTTATTTGCGTTGTTTTGCTAGTGATAAACCCAAACGCTGGGCACAAAGGCTTTTATGGGTAGAATATTGGTATAATACCTCTTATCACACGACTGCTCATACTACACCATTTTGTGTGGTGTATGGTCGAGATCCTCCTCCGTTAGTTCGCTATGGCGTGGGTTCATCAACAATATCTTCAGTGGACTCCCTTCTTCAGGACTGCGATTCTTTTTTAGATGAGTTGAAACATCAACTTCTTCGTGCTTAGTCTAAGATGAAGAAACTGATAGATAGCCATCGCCGTGAGGTGCATTTCGATTTATATGATCACATTTATCTAAAGCTACAGTTGTATCACCAATGTTCCCTAGCTAAACAGCAGAATGAGAAACTCCGTCCTCATTTTTATGGGTCGTTTTCCATCATAGCTAAGGCGGGTCCTGTTGCATATAAACTAGACCTTCCCACGAGAGTTGTCATACATCCGATTTTTCATGTTTCACAACTTAAGAATGCGATTTGGAAGCATAGCGCTTCTTCAAATTTGCCTCCTCTCCTCATGCTTGACAATGAACTACGAGTCGAACCGGAAGCTCTTTAAGGTGTTCGGAAATGCACAGATGATAACTCCACTGGAATTGAAGTGTTGATTGCATGGAAGGGGAATTTGAACGATGATGCTTTGAGGGAAAGTTTTGACACAATTAATGGCCAATTTTCTCACTTCCACTTTGAGGACAAAGTTGTTCTTTGGGCGAACAATACTGATACATCTCCTCCATTGAAATTCACATATGCAAGAAGAAGAAAATGAAAAAAATTAGAATTTAAGATCTATTTTCTGTTTATTTTATTATTGTAATTGGTTATGGTTAGTAGTTGGTGAAATTTAATGTTGGCATAGGAAAAATTGATTATTTAGTGAGACGTTAGGAGAAGGGGAAGGGGAAAAGACATTGAAAATCAATAAGTGAATTGAGGGAGAGAGCAGACCTCTTGGAAGTGTATATGTTTTGGCAAATTTTCAGTTTACTAGTGCATTGTGTTCTTTGTTTTTTGTCAACTACAAGAGTTATATCACAAACCTCATTTGTATAGCATATAGCAAGACAAGAAAAATCATGACACAATATTATTTCTTAATTTTTATTTTATGCCAGATTCGTGTGTTTCTCAATAGGGCATTCATCTGAAAAACTTGCGAAATGGACAAAATCACATAATCAACTTAATTTATAAAGTTCCTTTAACTAATTCAAAATACATGCAAATTAAACATTCCATAATCAACTTATTTCTTTGAATATCATTATTTTAACTTCCAGACAATGAGAAAACAAAGGTGTTTGGAATTCACATGCAGTCCCAATATTTAAATTATTTAACAGTTATTTGAAAAAGGAATAAGCTATGTGACCATACCTTTTGATATACCTCCTCTTGCCAATCACCCCCATTAGCATGTCCCGTCTGAGCTGTGGAGTCTAAAGATGCTACAAAAAAAACAACAAGCACGATGATCAGAAAATATATACAAAAAATCTCTTACATTGGAAAATGCATAGAGAAACAAGATTTAGAAAATAGTTGATGCAGGACAAAAGTGGGAAGTGACTGAACTCTGGAAGAGAAATAAGAGATAAGAAAGAACAGAGAGGAAAAAAAGCACTTGACAAAATAAAGAGAGACAATATGAGGAAGAGAGCGATATCTTCAAGCGTTAGAAACTGTTTCCGGCCAAGGCCAAAGAAGTATCGTCAAGAGGAATTTACACTTGTGGTATACCACTTCATTCTATTCAAGTTAATCATCTTTTTGAGGCTAATTTGGACTTGCCATCGCAATAGGTAAAGCTAAAAACATGCCTTTACGTGCTGACTTAGAAGAGATGTGCCTCTTTGTTTTGAACATCAAACAAACAGTTGTAACTAATTGAAACAGTCACAAAGAAATGATTTGGTCGCTTTAGTAATGCCACCAAGAGATATGATGATGTATCAGGTTTAGAAGTTGGAAGTATTTTCTTAGAATTGAATTTGTATGATAGAGCTGATCGATTTAAAATATTTTTCAGTATAGAATTTACAAGGACAGAAAGAAGACTCTTCATGTCTCAAACAAAAATAGATCATACACAAACTTATGGAAACATGTCTCCTTCGATGTAAACCAACGAAAAACAAAGCCAGCCATGGAAGAAGATGCAGCAAAATCAAGCGTGAATCAAAAGGTTTTTACAAAATACAATTTGATGATTTGCCATGTAAGCTGAAAATGTAAGATGCCTTAAATCTATCTTGGCAGGAGTGTGATACAAGAAAACTATTCATTTCATATAATCCCTCACAGTACACACAACCACACTTTTACACAACACCACTAGGCATTCGAGTCCCTAGAAACACCCCCTTCTCCCCAAACTCTCTCTTTTTCCTTTAATACAACTTCCCTCTCTACCTAAAAACTGTTGAAGACAGTTATTCATTTTTCTATTTATTTTTCTTTCTCCTAGAGTACGTAAAATATACCGGAAGACTATCATTATTCTCTGCCCAATAAAGAACTTTGTCCTCAAGATTAAAAGCAGGAAATTAAAAACGGATTTGATCGAAATCCTCCCAAGTAACTTCAAATGGCTGAAGATGCTTCCACTTGATTAAGACCAAAATTTTCCTTGGCTCACCACAATTGTGTTGAACATCCAATAAAGACTCTAGTTGAAGTTGCCAATCCATATCATTCAACAATAATTTCGGTAAGGGAATCAAAGACTCAATCGTCCCAAAAACTTTTTTCAATAAAGACACATGAAAAACTGGGTGAATCAAAGAGAATACAGATACTTGAAGCTTGTAAGCCACCTAACCTATCATTGCAGCACTTGAAATGGCCCAAAATACCGTGGAGAGAACTTAACACTCAATTTTTTTATCACTGATTTCTACCTGTACGGTTGAATCCGAAGCCAAACAAATTACCCACTTGAAATTTCACTGAACAACGTTTCCTGTTAGCATAAAAGCGACATCTAGATTTGAGCCTTTTGCAAATGAAGCTTTAATGTGGCCAAAATATCATTCATTTCCTGCAATTGAATGTCTACTGCCGATACTACAGAATCAATCAGTAAATCGATCTTCAAAATCAGCAGAGCATCCCGCTTATACATCGCTTAAGGGTGTCATGTGAATAGTTGAATGATACGAAGTGATGTACCAATACTCAGCCAAGCTAACCGCTTCAACCAAGCTTTAGGTTTATCACCAGAAAAATAACGTAAATAAGTTTCTATAGTGCGATTCACCACTTCAAACTGGTCATCCGTTTGGGAATGATAAGCAGAACTAAACTTCAATGTAGTACCCTAGAGAGCAAGCAGTTCCTTCCAAATCTTACTAACAAAAATTTTATCTCAATTAGAAATTATGCACTTGGGTAACCCATAAAGCTTTAAAATGTTGTTGAAAAACACTTCGTCAAATGTTTAAGCAGTAAAAAGATGTCGTAATGGCAAAAAATGAGCGTATGTACTCAAACAATCAACCACAACGAGAATAACATCCATCCCCTCCGATTTTGATAATTTCTCAATAAAATTCATGATAATGTCCTCTCAAATATCATTAGAGATTGACAATGATTGAAATAATCATGCTGCTGGAGATAGTGATTCATATTTGTTTCACCAACATACTTCACAAAACTTGACAAAATGTTTAACATCTGTTTGCATGCCAAACCAAAATAGTTCAGTAACTACACGTTGAAGAGTTTTGAAAAATCCTACATGGCTACCAATTGGGCTAGCATGAAACAGCTGCAATATGGAAGAAATATATTGAGAATGTTTCGAAAGCACCTTCCTCCCTTTGAAAAATAACTGAGCATTAATAAGGCAAAATCCCGATTGGAACTACGAATTATCTTGAAGTAATAATGCATTTTTTATCACACTCAACTTAGGATCGGCATCCACTTCTTTTTCCAATTCTCGCAAATCACATAGACTCTGACATAAAATTCCCCACATCTCACATTCTGAAGAATTGTCTTCTTTCAGTGACAAAGTATCGGCAACTTTATTGTTAACTCTCGGTTTATATTGTACTTCAAAATCAAATCCTAACAACTTTGTGAGCCATTTCTGGTGCTCTACCACTACCATCCACTGATCTAAAAGAAATTTCAAATTTCATTGATCGGTACGAACAATAAAATAACGATCTAATAAATACGGTCGCCACTTTTGGATAGCCAAAACAACAGGCATCAATTCTTTTTATATATTAATTTAAAACGTTTTTATTCCGACAACTGTTGACTAAAAAAATGCAATTGACCTTCGGTTTTGCATCAATACAGCGCCTATATCTTTCCACGAAGCATCAGTTTCGACCACAAATATTTCATCAAAATTGAGTAGTGCTAACACTAGCAATGTAGTCATGGCCATTTTTAAACGTTGAAAAGCATTTTTAGCTTCTTCAAACCAGCAAAACTTATCTTTTTTTAATTGCTAACTAAGGGGTAGAGCAATTGCACTATAACCAACAACAAATTTACGATAATATCCTGTCAATCTAAGAAACCCGTGTAATTGGCATATGTTACTGGGAGATTTCCAATCCATAATCACCTGAATTTTGCTAGGATCAGCATCCACCACCTTTCCAAAAATTATATATCTAAGATACTCCACCACGCCTCTAGCAAAACAACATTTCTTCTCATTAACATACAATTTTTGTTCTACCAGTGTATGTAATGTTGTGTTGAGATGAATCATATGTTTCGCACACGACTTTCTATATACAAATATATCATCAAAGAAAACCAAGATAAATTTTCGAAGATATTGTCAAAATACCTTGTTCATCAAAGATTGGAATGTCAATAGAGCATTAGTTAAATCAAATGGCATAACTAAAAATTCATAATGGCCTTCATAAATTCTAAAAGCTATTTTGTGAATATCTTCTCATTTAACTCTAATTTGATAATATCCCAACTTTAAATCCAGTTTTGTAAAAATTGTTGTTCCATATAACTTATCTACTAATTCATCAATAATCGAAATAGGGAAATAGTCTTTATCCATGTCTCTATTAAGAGCTTGATAATCGACACAAAATCTCCAACTATTTTTTTTTTTAACTAAGATAATGAGACTAGAGAACGGACTTAAACTTGGTTGTTAGCCTACAACATTTCGCAACTTCTCAATCTTATCTTTTTGCATAACCGAATAACGATAAGGCCTGAGATTTATTGGTGTAACCTCATCCGTCAAAACTATAGCATGATGCTATTCTCACTCAGTGGGGTAAACCCTTTGGCATGTTAAAAATATGTACATACTATTTTAATAATGCACTAATATCCTCCTGACATTCCTCGGTGACCCTTGCCGAACAAAGGATACTGTCACTGACTTGTACTAATACACCCTGCTTTATTTTCTTGAAAGCTTTCATTATGGCATTTAGGGAAACTTTCGTTCTACTTAAACTTGAATTTCCCCAAATAAAAATAGTTTTGTTGTCCAGTGTAAACGTCATGACCAACAAGTTCCTATTCAAATACATTTTGACAATGGATTCAAACAATTTCATTCCCAAAATAATCTCTGAATTTCCCAATTCAATGGATAAAAATTCCTCCATAATTTCTACTTCTGGTAAAATCAGTAAAACATTCTTGCATATACCTCCTTTAAGAGATTCACCATTGCCCAATTGAATATTGAAATCTGCCGAAGAAGAAACTGGCAACTGTAACTCCTCGACCAAATTTTTAGCAATAAAGTTATGAGTCGCTCTACAGTCAATTAAAACAATCACCTTTCTATTTTTCATTGTTCTTCATAATCTCATGGTGTGTGGAGTGGTCATATCCATAACTGAATTCAACGATATTTCGACTGAATCTTTTATTTCCTCAATCAAATTCCCCTCTCCATGCGTAGGTATACTGTAATCCAAAATTATTGCATCCTTATCTTCTTGCATCATTAACATTTGTAACAACTTTTTCTTACATTGATGACCTATTGAAAATTTTTCATCACACCCTGAAACATAACATTTCTTCCATTCGTAATCTCATTTCTGCATCTATCAGAAATTGTCTGCTAATCTCAATAGTTTTATTCCTCGAATGAGCAAATGGAGGTAAAACCGATGGTTCTGAATGAATATTTTTTGTAGTTGTTGCCACTGTCCAGTTATGTTTTGAAAAATTCTGGGTTCCTACCTTATCATTTTTCATTAATTCATTTTTGTCTTCCACCAATTGTGTTGACTCCATCAAATCCTGAAGTCCTACAGATCTCATGAGTCGACTCAAATTGAGTTATGTACTCCTCCACAGTTTCATCTTATTTCAACAAAAACAACCAATCAAACTATGTTCCTGTACGCAAATGCCCAAACTTTTCTAATAATCTCTTCTTTAAAATTAGTCATGACCTAAATGGTCGAATCTCACTCTCCCACTGATACCATGAAAGAGCAGAACCCTTCAAAATTACCATTACTGCTTCTAACTTCTCCATTTCTGTAAAACTATTGATACTGAAGTACCTGTCGATTCGGCTCAACTACCCCTCAGGATCGCTTGCAACAAAAATCAGTAGTTCCAGTTTTCGCGAAAGGAATTCTTTGCTCGCAGATGGCCGATTTTCCTCCTGTTTCATTTTCTTTGCTTTAGAACTCCTCAGACTTCCTTGAGTCATCGACATCGAAGGTCGTTCCTCCATCTTCTCCAATATTTTTGCCATTTGATCTTGAATCAGGAAAATACTATTCTCAATCATCGCGGGTTTTTCCATTTTTTTTAACTCCTTCATTTTTGCCATTTCTTTCTGTCATTCTATAGCGTTCTCCTTCTGTACTTCTAATCGGGTAATCATCCCAGATTGTCGAACGTGCTCTGATACCACTTTGATAGAAGAAAACTCTTTATTTCATATATTCCTTCACAGTACACACACAACCACACTTTTACACACCACTTCTAGGTATTCGAGTTCCTAGAAACTCCCCGAACTCTTTTTGTTTTCCTTTTAATACAACTTCCCTCCCCACCCAATAGCCGTCAAAGACAGTTATTCATTTTTCTTTCTCCTAGAGTACATAAAACGCACTAGAGGACTATCAGAGTATTGAAAGATTTGCAAAAATTTAAATTGGAGATTCAAATCCCATATCACAGTTTTGCCAAAATAAAATTATAGATTATAAATACACCTGTATTTTGAATATTCCAGATTGAAGGTTTGCATATAGGTGTTTTGAACTATTTTTTCGCTAAGCTTGTGAGAAGATAGTGAAAGTTTTCCTTCTCCCATTCAAATTTTCAGCATGCATCTCAATAATAAAATATGATTCTTCAGACATCAAAACAAAAAACAGTTACAAATTGACAAAGAGCCTATAGTAAAGAATACTACATCATAATAAAGAACAAACTAAAATAGTTTATCTTTGAGCAAGAGCCAACAAAAGCAAAAGAACAACGCAGAAAACAGCTAGAAGCTCCATAACTCATTATATGGGAGCTAAACGAAAGAATGTCCTTAAGAAGACACAAGATTAAATTTGAATTATTCCAACTTTAATAGCCTAATTAAGATAAAAGCACAAAAAAGGTGGAGAATTATAAATAGTCGAGCATACTTGATGATGTATCTGGAAGAGCTCTGTGTGGTTGATACAACTGCTTTTGTTGATCAATTACATTTTGTGGTTGAAGCAATGAACCTGATACTTGGCCTGATGCCTGAAACCTTTGCTGTAGCTCGCGTGAGAGTTGATTTGGCTGTTGTAAACCCAATGACTGTTGCAGCTGTGCAGGCTGTGATGGAATCTGTGACAGCAATTGCTGTTGGGGCTGTTGCACTTGTGGTTGCTGCCCCTGTGGTGGTAATATATTAGATGCATTCTGCTGTGCCTGCTGCTGCACTAAAACTTTGTTTTGCTGCAGCATATGTACATTGGGCTGATTGGTTTGCATGCCTGAGTTACCAGAGAGTAACTGTTGTTGTAGTCCAGAAACATTGCTCTGATGGCCTAACTGCTGCTGATGCATACTTGAAAGGTTATTTTGTTGAGCCATTAGCTGCTGCTGTTGCTGCTGCTGCATGTTTGGTATATTGTTCTGTTGCCCTAATAATCTTTGTTGTTGTTGCTGTTGTATGTCTCCGATGGCACTCTGTTGCCCAATCAGCTGATTCTGTTGCATGTTACCAGCACTTGATTGTTGACCAGAAAGAGGTTGCTGCTGTTGAGGAGGTAATATTGACTGTGGCTGCATTGTTGTTTGCTGTTGATGAAGAACAGCAGACTGTTGGGCCTGCTGCTGCTGCTGCCTGAGAACTGACTGTCCAGGTTGTTGAAGCATGGCCTGGTTTGGCTGTTGAACAGGAGGTTGCTGAACAGGCTGGAGACTAGAGAGAGATGATTGCATCACAGATGAAGTTTGCATACCAGTTTGCTGAGAAGATTGCAGCTGAGATGGTTGCAATAGATTTTGCTGAGACTGCTGCTGCGGCTGGATGAGAGAAGGCATCATTGAGGGAGGCATATTTCCTTGCTGGAACTTTTGATTCAAAATCTGCTTCTGGAACTGTTGCTGGTAAATATATTGCTGTTGATTCTGCGCCTGCTGCTGGGGCTGTTGTGGTTGTGAAACTTGTTGCCTGCCCTGTAATGGCCTCTGAGAACTAGCAAAAACATTTGAGGGAACCCCTTGTCCAGCTGAATTCCCTAAAGAAATCTGAGATGCCCCAGATATGTTCTGCATACTTGTACCCTGGACAATTGCATTTGGGATAGAATTTTGGTTCAATGCAGAAACAGAAGGTAGTGCCGATGATAAACTAGCGGAACTTTGAGAAGCAATGTTATTCTGTATATTTTGGGATAGTAATTGCTGACGCTGTTGAGACTGATTAGCTGATAATGGCATAGAGAGTGCCTGCCCATGATTTAGAATTTGGGACTGAATACCATGCGCTGCAGCCAAGTCAACCAAAAACATAGAATCTAATAAATGACTTATAAGAACACTATTGAGAAAGAAAATTACAACTGAAATAAACGATTGGATGTATAAAAGCTACACAAGAGATTGGAATAAAACTTGAAATGAAATACATCTTTCCACATGATCTCAGTGCCTATTTCATTGTGTATTACTTGATTCTGGAGGCTTGTTGCTAGTCCCAAAAGAATTTGCCGCCAAAGAATTTCCAGTAGAATTCTGAGACTTAGATTCCATCTTGAGCATCTTCAGAGATATTTGTCGTAAATACTCAGACTGAAAAATGAGATAAAATAAAATTGTGTGTAGGATGGTACTCAAAAGACAAGAGAGTGACCGTAATTCATAGTCTAATAAGAACAAATGGAAATTTCATCAAGAATGAAACTAACACAATAAATACTTGCTTAGTTTTAAAAAAATTTAGAGTTTTATTTGCACAATTTAAAAGAATCATGAAATTAAAAATTGATCTAAATGAAACAGAATTAAGTAAAGAGTCCAGACATTTCAAAGGTTAATAAAGAAATAAATATTTTCAAACCATGACTAAAAATATCTTAGACTTTAAGGAAAAATTATGAGAATAACACTCTAATACCATGACAAACTACCTATACCTTTCAGAGTTTAGGCTGCACGGAAAGAAATCAATGATGCATACAAAGCACATATATATGGCATGCTAGAAAAATTATACACAAGTCATAAACATATCAACAAGCTAAAGGAACATGCTGGTTCACAACCTCTACAACAAACAATCTAAAGAATTACTAAAATTACCTGGTTAGTGGCATCTGCATAAACCTTATCTTCAAATCTTATAGCAATTTTCCTAAGCTCAAGTAATCCATCTTGACCAGCTACAGGAAGGTGCCTCTTCAATGTCTCCATTCTAAGATGAGTTGTCGACCATGTATGTAAATCGATTAGCAACAAACAAAATTCACTTGAAAATTATGCTAACAAAAAGATCTTCGAAAATTTCAAGTTCCCATTAAATTATACTTCACACACCGCATTTGACATATAAACAACAATCCCAATAAGTTGCCAGTAAATTCTCTCATTTTTACCTCTTCCACGTTTTCAGTTAGATAAAAAAGCTTCCTCATTATCACCTACTGAGGAATCAACCACAAAATTGAAATTGAAATTGAAATTGAAATTGAAAAAAAAAAAAAGAGGCATCGAAATCAGTAAATCTGGCCTAATTTTTAGGCTTTGTAGCAAGAATCAAAAATTAAGTTTGACAAAAAAGCACATACATCTTGTTAACAACAAGTTGTCCACAATTTCTTTCTTTTTTTACCTCTTCCTTTTTTAGTTAGACAAAAAGCTTCCTAAATCATCACCCAACAATGGATCCAAAAAAAATTGGAAATTGAAAAGAAAAGGGGGATCTAGCCGTACTAGTAAATCCGACCTAAAATTTAAGCTTGTTAGTAAGAATCAAGTATTAAGTTTGATTTAAAAATAGGCACGCACATCTTGTTAACAATCCGTTCTCGAGATGAGTGCGGCAATTGAGACCTCCAATCTCCCGAGTCCATCGTGGGGTCTCCAGCTTGAGTAGGCCTCCAATTATTGGTATCCATCTTCAATTTCAAACTGATCTACCGAGAAAAAATAAAAGAGAAAATCAGAGTTATAAGAATAAAAATGACTGCAGAACAGGTACCATCAAATTTCATCATATTGATTACATTTGTCGCCCAATTGATCGATGAAATATCCTTGTTCAATCAAAAAATTGAAGAATCTAATAAACTCACGAGAATCAAACAGAAATGAGAGAATAGATTTAAACATTCTATTTAAAAAATATACTAAAAATAAATCAACTCAACCTTTGATATTATCTCACAAAGACAATCGAAAGGCGCTTGAAGAAGGTAAAATTTCACCTAAACCAGAGAGATCACGAGAAGAGAATCGAAAGTGAAGAAGAAGATCCGAAAGAAGAAGCAGGGAAAACCCCGAAGAGAAGAAGAGATGGAGAAGGAAGGGGCTCGAGAAGAGACGGCCTCTGCGACTTTCGACCCGACGATTGTAAAAGGTGATTTAATAAAGGGAAATTAACAGCACAAACCTTATAGTTTGGGATCAGTAAATATCGCAAACTTTAAAAAAAATTTATGGACAACTAAAATCTTGAACAATAAGAAAAGAACGACGCCGATCTCACAGTTGCATTTTCCATCAAAATCCATCGATGTTAACGTCATCGTTTCGTTACTATCAAAGACTGTCAAAGAGAAACGTCCAAGACAACAATAATAGACATCTCACAACGACGAGGGATGTCCAATACTAATCTAAGAGACGGACAAATGATATAAATAATTGGGGAACATCTGTCCTACCCTTTGGATCGTGGGACGATGTTCCTCTGTAATACCTCAAATTTTTGTATTAGAATTTATTAAAGATAATTGAAAAGTAATTGAGACTATTTGGATTAATTGAATAATTATTAAGGTATTATCAATGACATATTCATTAGATTATAAATTATGAAAATTCATTTGATAATAATTAAGGATTTAATTGGGAATATCATATAATTGGATATTAAGTGAGTGATTAGATTAAAGAAAATTAAAATGAAGGAAAAGAAAATTTGAATTAATTGGGCTCGAGAATAATTTAATTAAATGAAAATTTTAATTAAATTATTAAAGATGAAATTATTGGGTGATAATTATTAATTTAAGGGGAGAAATATGGATTGAACCAGTTTGGTCTAACTTGGTCCGGAAGTAATTAAGTGGTTCGATATTTAGTTAATTGTTGAAGAATAAAGGGAGATTTAATGGATTTGTTGAATTAAGGATTAAGAGAGGGAATAATTAGAGATTAAGCGATGATTTATTGTGGAATTAGAAATTAATGGTGTTTGGAAATGTAAAACCGGTTCGGTTTGTGTGATTTGTGACTGGTCCAGTTTAAATAAAAAAATAAATGGGTGAAGATTTTGGTCTGCAAAATTAGGCAGAGTGAGAGAGGGAGATCGGGAAGAGATAGACGAAGGAGAGGGATCATTAGGGAGATGGAGACCCAGAGGGTGAGCGAGAGAAAGACGCGTCGGGAGTGAGAGCTCGCCGACGGGTTCTACGCGGCGACAAGGCGAGTTCCGGCGTGCGGGACGTCCAGGCGGAATGAAACAGCGACTCGTGAAGCTAGGGCTCGGAAGCTGCGATTTGCAGGGCGCGGGTTGGAACAATAGGAACCTCGAAGCTGCGATTTTCTGAAACGAGGTTAGTCACAGTTAATTTCCTGTCATTTGTTGCTGCTGCGTTTGGAATTGTGGCGGTGAGTTGCAGGGGATGGAAAATAGGCAGTGGCGGATGGCTGGAATGGCAAGGCTATCGGTTCGCGGGGCTTGCGGTCCAGCTCACAATTCAGTCCAATCCGGTATGTTCTAGTGATTCTTACCTGGCGGTTTAGAAGGGAGCTTAAAGACAGTGATGTTGGTGAACCGAGTGCCAGATCCGAAGAATCAGCTTCCATCGCTGATATCATGGGATAACTTGAATAAGTTGTTATGCATTTCAAACTGCCATCTGTATTTATAAACATCGAGAGATTGAGATTTTGAGGAGGATGGCGAATTGAAGAGCAGAGGAGGACTGCAATGAACTCGGGTGTTTGGATTGCATCTGGTGAAGCTTCAGTGTGAGACCGAACCTCCAGAAGCGATCTCTGTTGGGGCAGCGCCTTCTCTGTGAGGTAAGGCTTTTGCGAAATTTGGATTTCTCAGCCTTTATTGACCAGCAGTACGAATTGATTTGGATTTTGATATGGTTTCTTCTTTGTATGTCTCTGATTGAGGTAAATAGCTGCGGTGTTGGAGTTGTTGCTGCTCCCTCGGGTGTCCTTCAGGTAACAGAGTCTCCTTCTGTTTGAGTGATAGGTCTGCTAAAATACTATGATTAAGGTTATGAAGGAATTTTTGGATGAGAATGGATACTGTGAACTATGCTCTCGATGATAAAGTTTTGTATTTTCTTTTGTTATCTATTGGACGAATTATTAGAAATTATGCTCTGTATGGCCTGGATGCACTCTTTGTAGTTGGATTTAACTCTCTGTTATTTATAGATCTTGTGGATGCAGGATGTGGTAATTGATTGGATCAAATATTTTGTTGGGTTGGTTCTAAGTTGTGAAATACTGTTTGATTTTGTGAAGAAAAGAAGTTATGCAGTTGAATAGAAAATGAAAGCTTGCTGAATGTTGTTGGTATAATTTTGGGTTGTTTATTGTTCTGCATTTCGAGAAATTACGGGAAAATCTGATGGTCTTAGCTGTTTGAGTGTTAATGAGTTGTGATTCTGTAACTTTGGATAGTCTGTTATTATGGATTTCTAGATGAACATATTAGTTGGAATAATTTGTTGGAAGTATTATTGGTTTGGGTTTTTGGATATTGCCTCTGTTGATTATTGCCAGAAGCATGATTATGTTGGAATCAATTGGTTAATCTGCTGTTGTTTATAATCTTCCTGTGATTAGTATGAAGTTGTGATTATACTCTCTAGTGTTTAGTTAACTGGTTCTGTTTTTTATGTTAAGTCTAACATTGATATCGAGTAATGTTTTGGACTGCTTAAGTTAGTTTTGAGATGTTCAGTTAGTTGTTGGATATAAGCTATGTTGAATTTCTGCTGTTGAGTTATTATTGGATATTAATATACTCTCTTAGTTAAATGTTGTTTTACACCTTTATATGCTCGAGTTGTTACTTGGTTAAACATGAATATGTTGAAATAAGAATTAGTTTTAGTGCTAGTTGTTGGATAAAGGTTATTAATTGGTTTAAACTATTAATATATTGTTTGGATGAAAAGTAGTGAGATGCCCTTTGTTGTGCTAGAATGTTCACTAATCAGAATAAGATATTGTGGAAATTGGATAAATGTAGTTTTATGTCTCATTTAAGATATTATTGTCGAGCGTTGAATTATGAGCCAATAATTCTGAGATGAAATTATGATGGTAATTATGAGTCTATAAATTATTTATGGAATGATGTTAGTTTCTGCTATATGTTAAGTTTAATTGCTAGACGTTATCAATCGAGATTAAGTAATTAAGTTAAGTTGTAATTAATGAAATGATTTCGTTTAAGGAACTCTAGTAAGTGACGCATATGGATTAAGGATAGAAAAAAATTAATAGTTAAATGATTAGATTAATAATTAAACGTTGTTAAATTGTGAAGGTACTAAGGAAGAAAGAAAAGAATAACGAATAAGCATTGAATGCTTTATGCAATCAAAGTAAGGGATATGCATGTGTTTTAGTCATTCGGGCTCTGCATCGCAAGAATAAGATATGCATGTTTCGTTGCTTGTCGTTTTCCTAGCATGTTTCAATGTTTACAGTTTTAAATGCACGTTTCGTTGTTTACAATTTATTAATATATGATTAAGCACGCTTCGTTGTTTACAGTTTTTAAGAGTACGTTTCGTTGTTTTATAGTACTTAAATGCACGTTTCATTGTTTATTGTTTTTATAGCATGTTTTGTGAATCGTACGTTGACTGCTTATTTACGCTTTCATATGAATTGTTGTATGCATTCATGAGCATCACACATCACGATTTTTAAAAGAATAGGAAAATGATTTTCATGCACAGTTTTGAAAAGGAAAGACGGAAAACGAAAAAAAGTATGAACGAATAGAAAATGAAAAGAAAATACAAAGGAACGATTAAGAAAGATAAAGAAGAAGATTCTTGTGGACCGGTAGGCCAAGCCTAGCATAGGAACAAAAGAAAAGATAAAGAAGAATATTCTTGTGGACCGGTAGGCCAAGCCCGACGCAGGAACAAAAAAAAAAAAAAAAAAGCTAAGTAAAACAAAAAAAAAAAGATAAGTAAAGAAAAGAACATAAAAAGAGAAACATATACGGATACAGAAACAGAAACAAAAATAGATACAGAAACGGTATGAGCACAAATACCAAAATGGAAACGGAAATAAAAACAGAAATGGAAACGGAAATGAGTTTCCATAAATGGAAATAGATACAGATACAAATACAAATATAGAAACAGACACGGGAAGAATATGGAAACGCGTACGATCACGGATACAGAAACAGATACAGAAACAGAAACAAAAAGAAAGTACGTAAATGTGAAAAGATAAAATAACAATAGAAAGAGAACGAAAAGAGAAACTGCATACGGTTTTAAAATGACACAACATGTACATGTAGCATATTTGATATTATCACTTACTGAGTGTTAGGCTCATAGTTTATGTCTTACGAAGTAGATACAAGTACAAGTACGAGAGATATAACAAACAGATTAAGGAGCAATCGATGAAGGATTTGTATGGGCGAGACTTGTGGTTGGCCATGCTAAACGAAAGTAAAGAGAAAATGACTTTTGTAAATGTAAAGTAACATTTTATTCATTATTGTTTTTTCAAATAAACGATTTATGCTTCCGCTATAAATTGAGAAAAAGAATTTTATAATAAGCATTCCGCTGTTATAACAATTTTAATAATAAGTTAAAGTAAAAGGGATTTTAAAGATTTGGTTTTCATAAAAGAACTCTGATGTTTATTTAAAAATGTTTTATGCTATTGTCTTATAAAAGGAAAAGAAAAAGTTTTAAATTTCATGTATTTTTACATGTAAGAAAAACTAAGTCGTTATACCCTCGATCGGAATGGATGCCGAGGATGGATTTAGGCCATCCCCTGAAGGTGCTATGAATGATTGTTCATGGTCGTTGGATCGAGGGACGTGACGGACGTCCTTCGATCGGAATGGATGGCCATGATAGACGCCAAAGGCGTTAACGTTGAAAGGGGTCACGTGTAAGGCACCCGCTTTTTGAAAAGGCGAAGACACCCTCAATTAAGAATGATGTCCTTCTGACAACAACGGACGTCCCTATTCCCAAATTGAACATCCCTCGTCCCGAAACACACGTCCCTCGACTTGAGACTATGGCGTTCTACCCATAATGGACATCCCTAGTCTCACAACGGACATCCCTTGACTTAAGACGACGTTGTTTAGGCCAAAATAGACACCCATCTTTGGTTGAGAGACATCCGTTTTATTTTTGAGGGACTTCTCTGAACACTAAACATCGTTTCTCGTCTCAAAGGACGTCCCTCATTCGTTGTGTGAACTTGAATAAGTTCAACTCTGCCCATATAATCATGAAGGACGTCCTTTGTGAGTGCAAGAAACCATAAATCCATTAACACAATCAAACAATGAAATTTTTTAGTTTTGCACATCAAATGGCGTCGAGGAGTGTTGCACCATTCATTATTGAAAAATCCATTAACTGTGGAATGGAGGTGGATCTTATTTCGGCAATCAAGGTTAATGAGCAACATGTGTTCCATCATGAAGCTGGTATAGAGGTACATTCAATCTCGACATCTCTAGACTCAGAGCTTCGTTCAATACAGGACTCAGAAGATAATGATTGAGCAGAAAGTATGCATCCTCAACTAGAATGTTTGTCCTCGAAGTTGTGTCTAGGGAAGAAGTATAGTTTGTTGAATGAAATTAGAGAATAAGTGGTTGATTATGCTTTGAAGAATGGGCACGAGATAAAGTTCGTCAAAAGCGAACATCATCGGTTGACTGCCGTGGGTAAGGATGGATGTAGTTGGCGGCTTCACGCTTCAAAAATGAAAGGCGAACTTATGTTTCAAATTAAGAGCTATAATGAAATGCACACCTATGCATGACAAATGGAAAACATACATGTTTCTGCTAAATGGGTAGCAAACCAATATTTGGATATGTTCAAAAGTCTACTCACGTGGAACATTCCTTCCATCATTGAGACTATCAGGAAGAATTTTAATGTCAATATTACACCAAGTCTTGCCAGAAGGGCTAGGAATGTAGCCCGAAAACTGAATGAATAGGATGGTGACAAACAATACAAGTGGTTGTGGGCGTACGAAAAAGAGATTCGAAGATCCAATCTTGACAACACATTGTTGGTGGTGGTAGATAGGAATGATCTTACGCCCCATCCAAGTCCAATATTTAAAAGGATGTACATGTGTTTGCATGCATGCAAGAGAAGTCTAAAGGAGTTTGGTAGATCTGTCATTTGCTTGGATAACTATGACCTAAAAAGATTGTGCCTAGACTAGTTGTAGCGCACCGCGTCAATTTTTAAACTTTTTCTTTTTTAATAACTGTGTAAAATTTTTCTTTTTATTTATTTAAATATACAAGAGTGAATATGTGATTACCAGATTTTTTTTTACTTTAAAAATGTGTTAAATTTAAAATTTTATAAAATCACTGAATCCTTATACAATCCTTCAGTCGAAATCAAAGTTATTTTCTTAAAACCCAATAGTTAAAATGTCTTACTTAAAACTCGTTACTTAAATCTTTATTAACAATGGATGACTTTATTTATAAAATCCATTTTTCTTAATTAATAGCGAAAGCATAAAACATTTTATAGCGGAAGCATAAATCTTTCATTTTAAAAAAGACAATAAATAAATTATTACTTTACATTTATAAAACTCTTTTCTCTTTACTTTCCTCAGCCTAACCAGCCATAAGTCCCGCCCGTGCAAATCCTTCATCAACTGCTCCTTGATCTATTCATCATTTTCTCATGTGTGTACCTACACCATTAGCAAACTATGAGCCCGAGGTCCAGTAAGAAATGAGATATGTAGTATAATCATGTCTCTCTTTAATTCTTTTGGAATGGGTTCCGCCCCAAAACAATCTTTTCTTTACATTTAATTCTTTCATTCATAACTCGTACGTCAAGCGAGAGTTTGAAGGAACCTATGTTAGAGGTATTGTTTTGGTCGACTTCTCACCACCTAGGGTAGTTGGTCCCATTCCCAACAAGGGAGGAAACTTAGTACAAACTACCTGATTAGATCCGAACTACCCATCCGTCCCCAACTCTCCATTTCCTTTATTTTCCTTTCATTCATTTTATTCATTCTTTTCCTCACATAATGCATATGAGTACCACCCCAAAGGTGGCACTTTCTACTTGTTTCTATTTTCATGATGCATGTCAATGAGAAACATAATCGTGATGAATGTCAATGAAAAGTAGTAATCTTAACAGTATAAAAGTATGAGACATAAAACAGTAATCACAACAATATAAAAGTATAAGATATGGAAGTCTATTAACATACTATATAGCATGCTTGTTAATTTAAAGGAAGTAATAACAATGTAGACATGCTTTGTGATTTAAAGGAAACAATAATATCATAAGCATGCTTGGCAATTTAAAGAAAGCGATAACAATATAGACATGCTTAGTAATTTAAAGAAAGCAATAACAACATAGACGTGCTTGGCTATTTCAATGAAACAATAACAATGTAGGCATGCTTGGCAGTTTAAAGGAAATAATAACAGTATAGACATGTTTGGCAATTTAAAAGAAGCAATAACAATATGCTAATGTCCTAAACATGCTTAGAGATTTACCTAGTAACATGCAAACAACATAGGCATAACATGACAGTATAGTAGAAACATAAACAAACAATTAAAAGAAAGACACTACTAATGATATAGGGCCTCCTCTGGCTAATGACTCTACTCAATTTCTTACCTCGAAGCTTTAACATGTATTAACACATAATCGTTGTCCTTTTCAATGCCTTCACAATTCAATAATATTTTCTTATTAATAACAATCATTCTAATCTAACAAAACATATTCCTCGAATTCTTAAGTCACTCGTACTATCCATATTTATCTCAAAACTTCCCTCTAACTTATAACTTAACATAATCAGAATATGAATATCCAATAATAATCCTTAAACGATAAACACCACAAAGTACGAAATCTCACAGCGGAACTCAACCAAAAAACATGTTGCACTTCAACCAAAACTAGTAATAATCACTAGAAACTTAACCCATCAGAATTTAAACATTGAAGCAGCAATTCATTTCCACATTCGATAACAGCATTCCCTAATTATCTCAACCAAGGCAATTATTAAAATAGGGGACCAAACTTGCATATTCATCAAGCTACAATGACAAAATAATTTCCTTCATTTCTACATTTAACAAAAACACAGAGAAATCATTAAAATTCCTATGCATACCATCCATAACAATAATTAACAGAAGCAAATCCAAGAAATCAACACAGCAGCATATAACATTAACAACATGCTTCAATATTCCAAAAATCCTATAACAACTACCATAACTAGAAACCATGAATCCAAATATCCAAGGTAGCAGAGAAGGAAATCCAACTTACCAATAGGTGGCCAAAAGGAAGCTAGACTCGCTTCCACAATGCCAGAGAGCACACGGTTCAGCCCTTCAAAGCCTTGAAAACCATCCAAGAGGACTCGAGAGGAGGGAACTCATCCTACACACTTTGTTCCCTTCTCTAGACTTCAACTCTTCACCTCACTTCTCCTTTTCTCCAGAACACTCCCCCACGCCAGAGAACATTTCACCTTCGTTTCCAACTCACCCGAGAGTTCATCTCTGCCATCCCCTCTCTTCTGTCTTTCATTTCCACCAAAGGGCACTAGATATCTTGCCACTGCCACGACCATGCCCTGCCTTCACCATTCCTCCACGTACGTCCCCGCTGTCATTTTTCTAGGGTAAGAAAGATCGATTCGGACTGAACCGAGTCCAAACCGTAAGCTGGACCATAGGCCTTCGGCTGGTCCAGCACAAATCGCCACCTCTTGCCCATCTCCACTTTGATTCTCCATTCCCTGTAACTCGCCCCGCCAACGACCGCTCAACTGAACACAAAGGAGGAGGAGAATTCGATTAGACTTATGTCGACCTGAAGCCAAAATCGTGGCCGCGAGAGCTTTGATTTCAACCCGCGAAAGCCTGATGCTCAACATCATCGCCCACAGTCGCTCGCCTGGATGTCGCCACCCGAGCTCGAGCCCGAGCTCCATCGTCGTCCCTCAAGCCCACAAGCTCACGGTATCCTTCCCAATTGCTCACTCTCCATCGCATTCTCTTACCCTCTCTTAGGTTCTTTCTCTTCATGAAAAGGCCACGAGCCAGAATGCTTGACTCCCCTTTCTCCCTTTTCTTCTATTTTTTCCAAAAATGCAAACAAATTGCGTGAACTGGTTCGGCTGAACCAGGTCATCCTTCCTATCACCAATTAATCCTTCCTTCCATTTTATCCATTTTAATTCTAATCCCCTCTAATTTAATCTTCAATTAATTCTTAATTCAAAACAAGTATAATTAATCTCATTTCCATCTTCTCATGTAATTGAAAGAAAATCGAGCCACTTAATTTTCAGATCGAGCCAAACCAACTCGGTTTGATCCATTATTCTCTCCTTCGAAATTGTGATTTCGGACGAAGGAAGGCATCAGCACCTCATCTGCATTTATTTGAAAAGTCCAATAAATTGGATAGATTCAAAATCCCTTCGTCCGCCACCGTCCGCGCTCGTCTTACATAGTCCCAGAATGCTGGGGACGACATGCAATGCATTTTCGGACACAACCCTCTAGTCCTCGTGTCGTCCGCGTGCGTCCGAAATCTCCAATAACACATTTTTCATCAAAATTTCATACTTTAATTACTCCATAATATATCCCTCATATTTACACGGCCTAAATTGTAATGCCCCGATTTTTCATAATGAAATTAAATAAAAATAATTGGAAAATTAATTAAGTACTTGGATAATTATTAAAGATTTATGTGCTCTAAAATTAATTGGGGAAATCGAATCGAAGAAATTAAATTGGATGGATTATTATCATCAAACAATATTCAAAATAAATCGAGAATCGGAATTGAGTTTGTATATAATTTAATTAAAAGAGAACGAAGAATTTAACTAAAGGAATTAAATTAAAAGAATTAAAATAAATATGAATTAAAGAGTTAAATGAAATTTGGAGTTAAAAGGATAAAATTTAAAAAGGATAAACTGAACTGGTTCGGTTCGTCCTGGATGGTTTCATCTGGCAAGTTCTTGATTTGTTAAAAAAACAATTGAAATGCCCTGGATTTGTTTTCTGAAGAGAATGGAGAGGAATTGTGGGAGATTGAGAGAGAAGAACCCGAGTGGAGAGGAGAAATCGTGAGGGAGATGGAGGGCTCGGGTCGGCGGTGCCTCGAGCTCGGACGTGACTTCAGCAGGCTCCCCTTCACAGGTGAGGAGGTGCGACACCGTGGAAGTACTGACGTCTAGAGCTAAGGCTAGGGCACAGCCGAGCCACGTGAAGGACGAACCATGTGCGAGCTTCGGCTTTCTCCGCAATTGATCGAGGTAAACTCTCTTCTGTATTTGGCGTGTTGTTGATTGGATAAAATTGATGGGCAAAATTGTTAGATGAATTGATAATCGGGAGAGGTAGGGACAAATTGACGAAAACAGCGAGGGAGAATCTGGTTGGTCTGCCTTGGTCGAATCAAATTTGGTGTGAACCGGTTCGGGTTGAACCGTTGTCTGCCAAGAGAAATCTTCCATGTTGCTTCTCCTTTCCAGCTGGTAATGCACTGCCGAAAGTGAAGGATGAATTATTGGGAGACAGAGGGAGGTAGAGACGTGCCCGCTTTACGACTTTCGCTCCCACTTTTGCTGCATAAGCCAAAGACAGAATGCAGAATCTAAGTAAGGAAACGTTGAAGGGTTTCCCTAATTGTCTCCAGAAAGAAGAGAAAAGGAGGAAGCTTCTGCTTATAAATTGGTGATATAAGTGAAGTGTTGGAAGGGGGGGGGGGGGGTGCCAATTTAAAAAGGAGAAGAGGCAGCTACTGCGAGAGGAAAACTTCGACAGAGGAATTTTAGGTAAGAAATTGAATGCAAGTTGACCAGTGGAGGCCTTGCATCACGGGATTGTTTGTGATTGTTCCTTGTGGTTGATTCCTGATTTTGTTTAATTAAACGTTGCTGTAAATTGCTAGAGTTTGTGATATCATTGCCGTAAATTGTGGATTTCCCGTTGGAATTGTTGATCGATATGTAGGGAAGAAATTGTAGACAAATTTGTTAACTTATACCTTAATTTCTTTCTGCTAGTATGCATGGTTGGTGGTTTAATGATTTTAATCTCCTACTAGAACTTGGAAAGACTTTGTGATTTTGATTTGTTGATTAATTGTGGGATACTAGACAAGAAAAGATTAACTAGAAATTTAGAAATATAAATCTGCAATTCTGAGTAGTTGCTTTGAATTGAATATTGTTATGTTGATTTTGTAATAGAATAATAACCTGCAAAAGTTTAGAAAAAATGACAGAGAAGTATGCGCAGTCTATTGTTTTGGGTTAATGCCTAGGAGAGAATATGTAAACGACCCAGATTTTTGTAAATCCTCAAAATACGTGAAAATTTGAAATTTCTTTTTGAAACCAAATCAGAGAGCGCCTAAGTCCGGATCGCTACCAACCGTTCATAAAACTCGATATAAAATCTCATTTAGTAAAACTTATGTGGAAGCGTTAAATACAATTTAACTGAAAAAACTAAACATTTAAATACGATTTATTACAACTTAATTTAATTAAATATGTTTCTCTTTTTACCATCTTTATGTCTGGCTAGCCATGAACTCCCTCGCGCGTGCAAACCCATCATCCCTACTTCCTATTGTTTGTTCTTTATCTTTCGCTACTCCTAGTCCGTGCATTCCTCATAGCATACTAGTACCTATATCTACACCACAAGCAACTGTAAGCCCGAAGGCTTAGTAAGGAAAAAGGGAAATGCGACATGAATGCCACTCTTTAGTCCTTTTGGAATAGGGGCCACCAAACCGATCCTTTCATTAGGTCATTAATCCGTTTATTACTTTACTTCTTCTTTCTTTGATCCCTTAGGATCCGTTATTCTATTATTCCATTTTTTCATACTCATACTTCGAGCTAGAATTGGGAGGTTTTTCTCGTGCAATGGTATTGTGGTTGAACCTAGCCTTTTTCCTCGCATGTAGAACTCCCGTACCCTATGAGGGAGGGGATACGCCTAGATCGCAGACTAGATCTGCGACCCATCCACTCCCAATTCCCTTCTTCTTCTTTACTTTTCTTAATATTTTACCTCACTTGTGGATGCTTGCGTACCACGCTGTGACACTCCATATTAGTCTTTATTAACATGATGTATGAACATACATTCTCAACCTATGATGATGCATGATGCTTCACAAAATAACATTCATAATAATTGAAGTGCACATTAAATGGAAGTACCTATAATTGAAAGCAACTGTATTGAAAGTAAGGCATATAAAGGCACATAATTGCAGGAGATAACTGCACACCATAGAAAGCAAGGGCAATATTGAATTGAATAGCGAATGCATACGAGTACGATAAACATGCATAATTATCATGCTCAAACCGAGTTACCATTATTAATCTAGTTGATTATCCTAATTAATTTACATGCTCGTGGATTTCTTTAATTACTAGTTAATCTCTAGTCAATTACATGTTCATGCTTACACAATTATTATTATCCTAGTTAGTTACATGCTTATCTGGTTGGTTAATTAGCATACTTCAATCATTTAACACATTGATTTTTTTGGAGCTAGTTAGTTAAACCTACTTAACTAATTAATTAACATGCTAATCTAGTTATTAACATACTCGGTAAATACAATTATCATGCTATTAATTAATTTACACAAGCTACTTAAATATGCTAGTTAAATGTGGCACGCATTAGTCAATTGATCATGCGAGTAAATTTCTCCCTAATTAATTACATGTTCAATAGGAACTCACTAGTTAATCAACTTAATTGAATTGCCCTAAACAGGCTTGCTAGTTAGTTTACTCATGCTCAATTCAATTAGATAATTTCCCTAGTTAGTTAACATGCTTGAACAATAATTGTAGATTCAATTCTAGTTGATTAACATTAACATGCTAGTTGATTAACATGCTTAGTGTTTAATTTAATTTAATCACACTAGTTAATTACAATTGCTAAACAATTAACATGCTGAAGCTAATTTAACTAATTACCCAAATTAGGTTACTTAACAGTTGGTTAAGTTGGACATGCTCGAGTTTATTATTTAACAGTTAATTTACTTGCTGATAGGTAACTAGCAGGGAGAAATTAATTCACAGCGAACAGGAAAATCATCCACAAGAATAAACTAAACAAGGAAATTGTATTTCATTTCTACTTAGCTCAACATTTCCTATTCCACCTCTATTTCTCTATTCTTAGACTTCACATCTTATATTCCCACACCTTAGATTTCGCTTACTTACTTCACTATCCACTAACACAATCAAACTAACACAATCAATAAAGGAGTTCATAGAGCCATTCAACAACCAAACAATCATTTACACCAAGGAATTCAGCACTCACAGAGCATTCTATGGAGCATTAATAACACTATCAAGGCAAACAACATACTACTAGCAGTAAACAGGGCAATTAACATGCTTAACAACTAAACATTCTAAGTCAAGCTACATTCTCTTCACACACACTAACAAAACATATAATTAGCAATGAACTTCACTAACATTAAGCATAAGCATTGAACTAATAGTAGCTAACATTAACACTAAACTCACACATTCATACTTGGGGTGTAGGGACTCAATGGCCAAAACACTTCTAATCCCTTACCTAAAGCGATGAACTAGTAGGGATAGCTCTCCACTCCTAGCCTCATGGTTCTACATAGCAGCTGGAGCTCACACGTTCAGCTCACCCAGTAGCTCACTTACGTTCACACACCTCACAGCTCTAAACCTCTCTTCACTTTACTCACACACAACACTTACACTTTCACTAATCTCTCACCCTCACTGGAACACTTTCTCTACTTCAGCTCTCCCTCACTCTCGGTCACTCCCCCTTTCTCTCTTGCTTTCTAAACTTTATGCAGGTAAAATGGAAAATGAAGAGGAACGGAGGTATTACCTAGAAATGGAGGGACACCATGAGTGCCCTAGGGGATAAGGAGGAGATGGCCTCCAGCATATGGCGACGATTTTCGTCGCCCAAGGGGAGGGAGGGTCGCTTATGTTGGCTCTCTCGCATTTTCTTCGATATTCATCATTTTCTTCTTATTTTATTTCGTAGGTCTAGGCTATTTCTGATGCATGCGAACGCATAGGTCTCGTCTGCAAGGCTAAATATCGCATGCTATTTTAAGGCTTCGGACAGGAAAACGCATCCCCGCCTTGTCCATACCATCTGTAGGTGAGTTTCATACGCCAATTTGCGTCCGCACTATCATCCGTACTACCGTCCGAAAGTGTCCAAAAATCAGACAGATTTAAATCGGACAATACTTCAACTTGTCCGCAGTCGTCCCAACTCATCCAAAACTTTCCAGGTTTAAAACAGAATCGATGCAGACGCCACCCTTCTCGTCCGCATCGTCCGGACCCTCGTCCGCAACTCCATTGTACAGTGAAGTCAGGATGAGAAATCTTGTCCCCAACTCGTCCTAAGTCTAATGCTGGGGTGGCCAAGCACTTGTGGATGACACATCACGTCTGCAAGTCCGTCCGCATGCATCCAAAGTTCCTCTCTAGACACATTAGGATGCCACACCTCGTCCTTACCTCGTCCCAACACCCAAAATTCACACTTTTCTTCATCTTTCCATACTTAACTTCTATCTCATAATATTTTCCCCATAAATACATGTCATAAGATAACACATAGATACGCCATGTAATATCCCCCAAGGTCCAACACTTCGATCACATAGCGTATACCAGGAAAACGTAACGGAAATTACTCCAACTTAGCACTTTGACCATGCACTCGGTAATACCCCTATGACACCCTTTTAAAAAGTCAAGGTATTATAGAATATTGCTTAGTGATTTCCCTGTTGGTTGAGAGTTGCTGGAAATATCGTTGGACTGTTGAGTGCGTTATACGACTGTTAAAAAGGAACTAAAATTATCAATGATAGTTAGATGAAAGCAAATGGATGATCTGCTCAATTGGTGATTTGCTACTGCACGATATTTCTGTCATTTAATATCCAAATCATTCTCTAGTTAATAGCATGTGAACTACTCTTGGTTAATTACCCTATGTTAAATAACATATATATTATCCTCGTTAACCAGTATGTGAATCGTTCTCTGCTAAATAAAGTGTAAAATTGTTGTCTGGGAGAATATATGAATTGTTTGAGCTATAGCATGAATTATAGTTGACTGCTTTAATTCTATCAAGATATTTTGAACTGCTATGAATTGTATATGAACTAACATTCTTGCATCACGATAGAACTTATGAAAATGTGACATGATAATAAAAAGGAATGAATAAATGTAAATTGGCGTGTGAGGGTTCAGGAGAGAGGGTGACGGTGCTTGGTGGTGACACCCCTTTTGGAAACCTCCAGCTCACATAGAGTGTGGAGTTAGTTTAACCACATGACCAATAAATGTATCCCTGCTCTTAGTCCTTAAACGTCGAACAGAGATTAGGTGACGGTAGTGGTGACACCCCGAACAGAAACCTCCACCCAAGTAGGGACTAGAGTTGGTTAGCCACACCAACAGATGTATCTTATCTCTGCAAATGAAAAGGAAATGAAAAGGAAAGAAAGAAAGGAAATAATGAAAGAAAGAAAAGATAGGTTCTTTTCTGGATAACGACTACATAAGTATTGCATAAGTATAAGCATTTTATTCTATTTCTTGCTGAGCGTTAGGCTCATGGTATTAGCCATGATGTAGATGATTCTCATGGGGAGGAGGAGGCATTACCAAAGGACGCCTTAGGTTATCAACTAGAGGTTATGGCTCAAAGAAATAAAATGGGTTGTTTAAATAAAAGTTTTCAGTAACATTTTGTAATTAATCGTGAAATTCCTAAATGATTTAAATAAATGTATTTTTAAATATTTCCACTGATTTACTCTGATCGGTTCTACTTGAACATGTTTTAAGAATAAGAAAATGAAAAATTTTATAACTAAAGATTTAAAAAGAAATTTTAAAAATTCGGGGCGTTACATAAATCAACACGTACCGTCTTGTAATATAATATATTAATTATTCCAACAATTATTTACATCGCATAAACGGGAAAAATATTATCGGGGTATTATAGAATAGTTAAAGTCAGCGAGATAATTTCAAATACCTAATTAAATCAAAGTAAAAGTGGAAACATAATTAAGTTCAAAATACGATTTGAAGATTAAAACGGGAGTTAATAGTTTTACAAAACATTATCCGTTCTCAAACCATTTCAAAATAAGGTTTTTGTCTCATGCGAGCCATAACCTACTTAGGTTGATTCAGTTGGGTAATCCAAGCGCTCAACTGGTAATGCCTCATCATCCACTCTAGGAATAACCATATTCAGACAATCACCTGCACTACAAGCAAACTGTGAGCCTAAAGCCCAACAAAAAATAAGATATGCAATATGATGAATGCCTCTAACTTATTATAGCAGAATGAGATCCGCCCAAACTATTCTTTTCTCACGGTTACATATACATCAACTCATACATTGAGTTGGAACATTGGAGGTTCTGTTGTAAGGAGAGTGGCTGCTAGTTGACATCTAACCCCTCATGGTAGACAGGCTCTAGCGACCCGACAAGGGAAGGACATAATCGCGAGTCTACTCGGTTATGATCCGAACTACCTCTTCAACCTCCAATTCCCTTACGTTCATTTTCTTTATCCTTTTCCTCACACAAATGAATACCAACACATGCATAGCATTCCTATTGGTTTTTATTAATATGATGCATGTCAATGCGCCACAACAATTATCATACCCCGATAATATTTTCCCTGTGTATGAGATGTAATTAATTTTGGAATAATTAAAATATTACATTGTGTGATGGTACATGTTAAGTTATACCATGTATATATGGTGGTAAATATTGTGGAATAATTGAAGTATGAAAAATTGGTGAAGAAGATGTGTAATGGAGAATTCTAACGTAGAGGATAAAAGGGTATAATTGAGATTTCGGACGCACGCGGACTTGGGGTCGCGTCCGAAAACACGCTACACGCCACCCAGCATTTTGGGACAATGCAGGATGAGACTCCATGTCCAAATTCATCTGTTACCCATAAACGTGAGATTTTGGACAAACCTGGACAACGGCGGATGACAACGGACACAGAAGAATTGAATCTGTCCGATTTTTGGACAATTTCAGATGCATGGGGACAAAGGCGAGGATGCCTTCCTTTGTCCAAAAACACAGCTCTGACAGTGAAAATGAGGATCTCAGACGAATGCGGATGATGCTAGGACGCATTCCCTCGTCTGAAAAGTCCCACTTCTGCAAATAAAGAGGTTTTAAATAATAGAAAGTTTGTCGTGCAGTCCATTAAAACCCACTCAGTCAACACGGGAGACGACTCTCCATGCCTGGACCACGCCTCCTCCATGTCGAAGCAGGCTCTCCCTCGCTGTTTGGTGTACGATTGTCGCACTCAGGTAAGGCTTAACATATTAAGAGATTGATTGGGTTCTTCAGCTTCCTAGTGCGAGAGAGAAACCCCAAGAGAAATTGTGACTGTTCTGGGAGTTTGGGTGTTTTTCTTCAAAGTCATATGTGAGTGAGTGTGAGGTTCTGTAAGCTAAAGAACACAAGGATTAAGCTGGGTTGCTGTTGCTTATTCTGTTCGTGTAGGAATTCTTCAACAAATAGCAATGAAGATAAGGATTGGGTAGAGTCATTGGCCAGTGGAGGCCCTGCCCACAAGTAGTGTCTGCGTGTTTCCTTGTTATTCTATATTTTCTTTACTACAAATATATGTTCCAAATGATAGAGAAGTTGATAAATGCTTACTACTAGAATAATGGTCTCTGACGTTAAGCTCTGTAGTATAGAATGATGAACTAAAGGTCACTTTATATTATGTTAAGCATGAACGTGCTATGAGTTACTTTATTGACAATGATTCTTTTCAATTGGATGTGTTGTTTATTGTCTTACTTACTGTCATGATAGACTAAATCGATGCTAGTGCTGTATATTGTCCTGCTATTACTGCTGTTTAATTTCCCTATGCTAATTAGAAGTTGTTGTTTCTTTAATATGAGCATGTGTAGTTAGCTAGCTTAATGTTCTGTAACTAGAAACTAAGTTGTTAGCTCTAGTTGAAATTAATACTATTGAATCATGCTTTACTTTCGAATATACATTATTACTAGTCCACTTGCTTAGAATAAATTCATGTTATTAGCTCTTAGGAATTTACTAAGCATGTTTCTGTTAGCTTGTTATATCCATGTCCACTTAATATTGTTAAGCATGTCTAATTCCTTTGGGCATCTCGTATGATTTACCAGTTAAATCTCATCATAAAAGCATGTTAATTGCTAGTATTTTTGTTGTCTATGTCGATGATAGAAGCATGCTAAATTCGCCGTTTCCTTTACTACTATGTTCTGTAAATTCAAGCATGTTATTCACACAGAAATTTTACTTTCACCCATTTTAAGTAAATAAAAGAAAACTTTTCACACAGAAATTTAAAGATAAAAGTTGAATTAAGAAAGAACGAATTTGATGCGGGGCGTCACAACAATCACAACAATATTTAACTATCGTACAACAAAATCTAAAACTCTTACAAATAAAACAGTCCAAGCCAATCAGTAAAGAAAATCACAGTCTATATCACTAAGCAATTCTTTATATATGAGGGATATTGTGAGGGATATTCAAATCAATAAACTAGAGAATTAATTAAAAAAGAACTAATACAATGCGATATCGGGATACTAAACATGCTTGATAATTGAAAGTAATAACTGTGGAAATTGACATCCTAACATACTTATAATTTAACTAGAAACAACAACGATATCATTCTTGATAATTAAAGGAAATACAGTGATATTCAATGTCCAAGCATGCTTAAAACTTGACAGAAAACATCAACGATATCATGCTCGACAGTAAATTAAAGATGCAAAATGATCATAATCGAAATGACAATTTGTAGCCTAACATCCAACAAATGGAAATAACGAAGCAGCGTATAATAAGGCACTATATTTCCAATCAATTTATTGAATTAACAATAGGTTAAACATTGTTAGACAACTATTAGCATCCACATGATTACTAACAACATGATCATTAACATGAGTACCTATTAGGCCAGAGTTAAAATAACCACACTATTCAATTTACAACCGGTGAGCAGAGTTATTCATAGAGGGATATTTCTATACAATAAGTATAACACGTTAGGAGTAATTGACCAATGTATAACCGAGAGTATCAATGCCAGGAAACAACCAACATAACTAAGCAGAAAGAAAAATCCCTAAACTAGCAGACTTAGCAAGAAATATAACTGTGTAAGGATTTAACTGAGGATAATAATTTCACAATAGAGAATTATCTATACAGCTATTAAGAGATTTCACGAAGAGCATTATCAACAATTTACAGAGGGTTAACAAACCAAGGAGCAATGCCAATGTTCACAAAATTATGCACTGATGAACCAACAAATTATCCAAGCAATGCTTCACATAATAGGGAACTAACTCACAGTTCAATTGTTTCATATAAGAGGCTAACTATGCAGAGATTAACCTTTTTATAATCTGCTAATTAACCAAATCAGGAGTGGGAGTACCCAACAGAAGCATTATCAATAATCATCAATAGTATAGAAACATTATCAACAATCAAGAAAACAGATGCTACTCGTGGTGTAGGGCCTCCACTAGCCAATGACTCTACCTATTTCTTACCTCACAGGAGATTCATAAATAACAGAAGATTTTGCCTCAGACGAATTAAACACAACAACCCATGATCTTCCCTTAAATCCAAATCACCAACGGCTCCTTCACATTCTCACGCACACACTTGATCACATGAGGAAAAACAACATAATGCCTCACACTTACCCACTCAGTCGCAACTCTCTGTAGAATGCAAAATCTACAAGCCAACACAATGCCATCATCTTATAGTCAAAGGAAGACCCACGTGAAGGACAAGGATTGATGGATAGTTGCCCAAACCAAGGGAGGGTGGTCCAGTAAGAGTCAACCATGTGGAAAGCTGCCCAATCGTCTTGAGAGAAAAGGAGAGCTTCGAGAGAAAACACAGAAAATGGTGGCAATTGAAGGTGCATTCGTGTTAAAACTGGACTTTTCAGTCAAGGAAGTCGACTAAACCGTCGACAACACAATGACCGAAAACCTAATTTCACCACAGATTTGTGTTTTTGGTCGCACCATGCGACTGTGTCCCGACCGATGATTCAACTATAAAATCATCAAATTTGGTAGATTCAAATCCTACTGTTTTTTGGTCAAACATCACGTCAGTGTCTTCGACTGCAATGCGACCGAAAACCTAAAATGCAGTTTGAAGTGCATTTTGGACGCAAACCCCCGACCCCAACTTCGACCTTGTTAAGATCGAAAATGCAAGAGTAACCCATAACACATTTCGGACTCGAACCACAACTGCGTTGTCGACCGTGGTGCGACCAAAAACCTGAAATGCTCATTTACCCTAGAAGATGTATACTTTAATCATTCCACAATATCTTCCATATATTTACACAGTATTATTTGACAACATACCACCCCGCAATATAATATATATTATTTTTCCCTAAATTCGTTACATTATATAAACGGGGGAAATTATCAGGGTATTACACCAGTTGCTCACAACCATCATCATTGACGACAATGATGGAATTTATCCAGTTGTTGTGGCAATTGTTGAATCAGAATGTAGAGACTCTTTGTCTTAGTTTTTGTATTGCTTCCTTTTGGATGTAGATAGTGAGATAGGTAGAGGATGAACATTTATTTTCGACCGACATAAGGGGTTGGTGTAAGACCCCTACATTTTATATCGGGGTATTACCAAGGACGTGTTCGGAGCGTTAAGTCTATGGGTATTTTTGTTACGTTTTCTCCATATACGTGTTGTGATTAAAGGATGGGGTAGTTGAGACATTACATTTGCATATTTATATGTGTCATTTTATTACGTGTATTTATGGAGAAAGATTGGGGGTTAAAAAGTTATGTAGGAAAAAGGTGAGGAAATACTGTCCTGGGCGTTTTCGGACGTCTACGGACGACGCTTCAAACAAGTTATGCGAAAACGTTTAGAGTGCCGTCCAGAGGATTGGGATGACTCAGGATGTGATTTCACGTCTTGACTTCGTTATGTCGCAGACTTTTAGACGATGTCCAGACGAATGTGGACGTGGGTGGTTGCGTTCGATTTGACTCTATCCAATTTCTGGACACATTCAAACGCTTGTAGACGCATTATGCTGACACCATTTTGTGTCTGAATGTCTCCTTTGGATGGTACAGAATGGGCGGGGATGCCATTTCTCATCCAAATGCATGATTTCTGCCTTAGGATTTTACCCTTGGAAACGAATGCGGACGAGACCAATGCATCCACACTCGTCCGAATTAGCCCAGACCTATGCTTTAATTAGGGTTAAATTTGGGGAAATCTGTTATATAGTCCATAAATGCTCGACAAGGGGGATGAAGAATCCATGCCTCTCACGCCCGAAGCCACACTGAAGCCATGCCCTCTACATCTCTAGCCATTCCTCTCTCTATCCCTAAGCGTATGTTGCCTCCTCCAGGTAATGTCTTCCTTCCTTCTCTGTCAATTCCATTCATTCTTCACCCTTCTTCCCCTTTTCCAGTGAGAGACTTAAGAGAGAGAGAGAGAGAGGAGAGAGAGAGATTCTTTCCTGTGAGTGGTGAACTTCTGAGTGTGAGTTAGCCATTGAGGGCAAGTGTAACACGCCGTTTTAGAAAACGTTATTTTGTGGTAAATTCTTGGGATATATTTTTTTTCTAAAACTGTCCCACTAAAACAATGTTACTTAAATTCTTTTTTTGCAATAAAACCCTACTTTAAAACCGATTATTAGAACATGCATTCATAAAACATTTGCAGCAGAAGACTTTGTCACTTAAATATTTTTCTTGCCAAAACACAATTAATTAACAGTCCTTTACAAATTCGCATAAAAGATTCATTTTATAAAACAGTAAAACAAATCGTCGAATTACCCAACAACTGCCAAGTCTTCATCATGAGCAAGCTTCCTCAACGTGTCGTCACATTTGAAATTCTCCTTGTAATACCTGTACCTACGATGCAAAGCTCATTTAGAAGTCTAAGACTTAGCTAGTAATGCATGTGACCACGAACATGACATGTTGTGACTTTAGTTTTCTTTTCGTTTCGTTTCATTTCATTTCTTCTCGTTTTCTCTGCTTTCATTTCATTTCTTTTTTTTCTTTTCTTTTCTTTGCTTTTGTATCTTTCCTTTTTCCTTTCCCTTTCCTTTTCCTTTATCTTGGCAGATATGAGTAGGCACGACAGTGGGGCACATACTACCTTTCTCAACACCCTTTTGGGAGATTCAAACTCCACACCTTTTTGGGAGCTCAGACTCCACACCCTTTTGGGAGTCCTCAATTAACTGTTGTGCACAAAGGCCTAGCACCCTTTTGTACCAGCCAGCTTCAGGTTGCGCAGAAAATTAGTTAACGGGCTTATGGCCCACTGGCCTGCCCTTTTGGTCAGCCTATGCTCAGTCACCATTTACGTATTTTCTTTTGCTTTGATATCGAGTGGGTAACCATTCAGCCCAAGTGGGCAGCCCGATTGGGTGATTGGCCCACACAAACCTGTTCTTGGGCTTGCGTCCCATACCACCAGCCTGGAACTCATCTACTTTGTGTAGATGGGCACCCAGTCGCATCTCATGCATTTATTCCTCTTTTTATCTTTCTTATATGCTGATTCATGCATGAACATGCAATGCCATATAACATGGATACTTCTCATCGATGCAATATTAATAACAATAAAATAACATCTCCAAAGATAGAATCTAACACACCCTTAACACCGTAACACGGAACCATCAGTAGCTATAAGAAATCTCCCTAACACAAATCATCTTTCTCGATGGACATGAAAATAAACACTGAAACCAGGCAGTGCATGCTCAAGAAAACCATCAGAGAAGGCAGTAAACAGTACATTTCCAGAAAACAGCCATTAAACTAAAATAAAACTTAATAACTATGTATTGTCGAGCATTTTCTTTATAAAATAGTAACAACAAATCATCAATGACTATGTTATCATGCATAGAACATCCACACACATCATAGATCACCAAGCTACTATCAGTCAATGAAATAGTAACAAAAACAGAGAAAAACACAACTCACCTAGCACTTTACATTGTAGGGCCAAAAAGGCCAAAACACATGTAGCATTAGTTACCTCACGTCCATAGAGCATTTCTGCACATAGGTTCTTCCTTTCCAATGCTTCAAAAATCCAAAGCAACAAACCATAAATAACTATTTTATTAACCAACGCTCAGAATATACATCCTCACCTTATTTCAATAACTCCTAAACCTTACCAGTTTCACTACTATTATTCCTCAATTCACAACTCGTCATATTCACATACTACCAACGACATTAAGGTCCTCAACCAATAGAGCATACAGTTTAAAGTTGCAAATGCAACCTAGAATAACATTCTTCAACAATAGTTCATCAATAGGGAACCATTGCATCAATAACAGCCAAAAAGAGTAACCAAACCTTAAATAGAACACAACCCTCAACCATAGCCCCCAGCCAAAACCAACTACCAAGTTAACAGTTCTAAAACTCATAACCAAGATAAAGAGCATTATTCAGCAGAGAAGGAATCTTCCATTAACAGGGCATATAACATCCAATAACCCTTTTATCTTTTACAACTATCCCATCAAAATCCATATGCAGATAATCATAAACACAGAACCTAAAATCCATAAAATCCTCAAATGACAGTGAATGATTTCCTTACCAGAAAAACCCACGAGAAGCACAGGGCACAACTATTCTCCTTTATCTTCTTCACTGCCATCCTGTGCCACTACCATTAGCCACGCAGTGGAACAATGGAGCAACGAAGAAAATCCAGCTACTGCCCAATCGAAAAACGCTCCCGGAAGCCTCACTGTCATCCATCATTGCTCACTCCCTACCTATCCTTCGCCTTAGCCCCCTATCGGAGAAGATGTTGCACTACCGTTTGCTTTGAAATCCTCATCCATCTTCGCCAATACTCGTCATAGCTTGGGCGCTGTGAACATCACAGCACGCTAGAGCCATTCGTTCATTCTCGTTGCTCGACTGTGTCAAGCCCTAGCTCTGCAGTTTGCTAGAGAGTCGACGACGACCCCGCGCACGTCTGAGCATGACCCATCGGACACTAGCCATGTAAAGAAGCCTCGGTTGAAGTCTTGCTCCCAGTGGAAGCTTCATCTCCTTCGTCGCGTTCTCCTATCTCCTTGTTGTTCTCCCTCTCTCTCTGTCTGTTTTCAGGAAGGTCGGGCTTCTCTTCCTTCGCCCGACCCCCTTTTCTTTTCTTTCAGCCATGAGCCAACCGTGGTGTGGTTCGATTCAGTTCGGTCCTCCCTCCTTCATCAACCACTTCTCTTATTTAAACCAATTCTTTCTTTTATTTTAAATCCATTATTTCTTTCTAATTAATTTCTTTTTTTAATTTTTATAAATCCTCACTTTCATTAAATTATAAACTCTCAATTAATATTAAATGTATATTTAAGTGTCAACTTACATATCATATATTAATTGACCCAATTTCACTTTCCTAAATTAATTTCCCTCAATTATTTCTTATCTATCTCTTATAATTAATACTGCATATGCCAATAAAAATCCTTTATGAAGTCTCATAAATTTCCAACTAAATCTCCACAATAATAAAATGATATATATTACTAATAGACCATAACAAAAATTGTTAAATACTCTTAAATGACTCCTTAATCATTTAAAATTCATCCAAAAAGGAATTTCAGTCATTACGGCAAGTGTGTTACGTGAGTGCTAAGGGTGATACATGGGTGATTGTTGAACCTGCTGGGAGCTGATGTGAGTTGGAGCTGCTGTGAGGTGCTGTGGAGCTGGAGTGCTGTCCCTGTTTTAGTGTCTTCATTAGTGGTAAGAAAATAGGAGTGTCTTGGCTAGTGGAGGCCCTACACCGTAAGTATGTGTGTGTGAGTGTGTATTTTTGCTATTGTAGAATGCTAGTGCTCTATGATCTCCTTAATGTAACTGTTGTTAGTTAATTGTTAGTGGATATTAGTAGTTGATAGTCCCTTGGTTGATCCTCTGCTGTTATTCGTTGGATGAGTACTCCGGTTGTGTTTGTTGATGCTTTGTGATATTCCCTTGTTGTGGTATTTCCTTGTTGATAGTCCGTAGATTCTTGTTGTTTGTTATCTACTTTGAATTGCTGTGATAAACATTAAGGTTTGAAGGTGATAAGTAAAAAGTGTAGAATCACGAGTGTGTGAATGATGAGTAGGATGAATGAGCTAAGGATTTCCTTAACCGTTATGTCCCTCGTTAAATACTTGTTGTCTTAAATTCTTGGTATTAATTAAACTGACATTTCATTAATTCAACGCATGGATTGTTTGTTAGCATGTTACTTATAACCAATTTAGTTAATTACTAACTCGTTTAATTAAAATATGCTTAGGTAAGTGTTGTTCCTTCTTGAACATGTAAATTTACTAATAAGTAATTACTAGCATGTTTAATTAATTAACTAGCATGTTTAGATTGACTAACCAGCATGTTTAAATTAACTAACTAGCATAACATGTGAAATCAATTAGTAGCATGATAGTTAACTAGGGTAATTAATTAAAGTAAGTAATTAGACTTGAGTATGCTAATTAATTAGCGTAATTAACTTAATTATGAATTGAGTATGTTTAATAAACTAGAATAGTTAACTACACTCAAACATGTTAATGAATTTAGATAATAATGGTAGATAACTTAATTGTATATTTCTTGAGTATATGATTTATTAGAATAATGGAAGCATGTTATTTAACAGTTGTGCATATTTAATCCATTAACTATTAGAAGCATGTTTAATTGGTTATAATAAAAGCAAAAATCATCTAAGATAATAATCATAATTCATTCTTGAGCATGCAAATTAATTAGGATAACCAACTAGATTAATAATTGTAACTCAACTTGAGCATGTTAGTTATTTAGGATATCTAACTAGCATTATAAATGTAGTTATTTCCAAGCATGTTTAGTTTATGTTCTTCAGCTGTTTAAATTCGATATCATACTTGTTTTCTGTTATGCGCTGTTAATTATAATTGTTCTCTGTTGTGTGTGAAATTTCAGTTACAGTTCGCTTTCAATTATTTTCTTTTATGTGTTCTTTAATTTCTAATAATATTATGTTATAAAGCATCATGCATCATGTTAGGTTGAGAATGTATCATCATGCATCATGCTAATAGAAATCAATAGGGAGTGCCATCTTGGTGGTGGTACTCACACATGCATTAAGTGAGGAAAAACGTTAAAAAAATGAAAGAAATGGGGAGTTGGAGGGCGGTACATGGGTAGCAAGTCTAGTCTACACTAGACCAACGCCCCCAACCATGACGGGAATGGGAACCTAGTGCAAGTAAAAGGTTAGATCTGACCAACTAGCCCATTCCGAAGGAAAATCCTCCAATCTTCCGCTCAATGTACGAGTAATGAACGAATGAAGTAATGTAAAGTAATGAATGAACGAATGGCTTAATGAAAGCATTGGTTTGAGTGGCCCCTATTCCAAAAAGGACTAAAGAGAGGCATATCACATTGCATTAAACCATTTTCCTTACTAAGCCTTTGGGCTTACAGTTACTTGTGGTGTAGGTTTAGGTACCTGTATGCAAAAACGATGAACAGATAATAAGCAGATAATAAATGGATAATGAAGTAGGGATGAAGAATTTGCACGAGCAAGGGAGCTTGTGGCTGGCCAGGCTAAAGAGAGTAGAAGAGAAAACAGTTGTAATTAAATTGTAATTAATTGTTTAGTTTCTTTCATTAAAGTATTTACGCTTCCGCAATGTTTTAAACAAATGATTTTATAATGCTTCTGCATTTCATTAATTGGATTTTCAATAGGAGTTCAATGAAAGGTTAGTAGCAGGCCGGTTTAGCATCACACTTTGATATTTGCTTTAAAAGAGATTTCAATGGTCTTATAAAAGTTTTCAATTTTCATGCATTTTAAAAGATTTACAAAAAATTGGGTCGTTACAATTGGTGCCTACTATCGAACAATATGCACTATTAGCTGAGCATCGTTTTTGCCCATACACTTGTATGTCAATTTAAAAACAAATTTCCAAGCAATTTGTGCTAGGATATCATGTGGAAGACAGTTATGGCCACAACATTATCGCAATTTGAGAAAGAGATGAATAAATTATGTGTGGTTGAACAGACAATATATGCATATATGCAAAACATCAACCAGCAATCTTGGTCAAAACATATTTTCAATTCCATCCCAGAGTACGACGAAAGCCTCAATAATTTGATTGAGTCTTACAATGCTTTTATGGCCCCCAAATCACAAGAAGGCTAAACAATGACATGAGCAAATTGGCTATCACAAAATCGGAGCAGGGACATTGAATCAGCTAGAACTCAAATTGCATATGAACTTTTAACTCCAAATTTATATGAAAATTAGTAATTCCTAAACACAATATCTCCTCCAAATTCTACGTTCAAACTCGTTGTACACGCTGATTTATAAACAGATTAATAAGCTGCCCAGAATTGTCGGATTAAGCAAACAAGCTACGAACTTTCAACAAAACATGCACCATTCCATATTTTGATACCAAAAACAATCAAATAGCAGCCAATATTCCAAGGAACATTCAAATCAACTAACTAAGAATTACACTCACCAAATAGCACAACAAAGAGAAGGACAAAAACAGAACACCAACAAGGTCCGCAACACCTCACACAACCGAGATGAGAGACAAGTTCAGACCTCTTCAAGAAAAGGCTACTCCTTCTTATCTTTTGCTCAATCTTTTAGCTCTCCACGCCAATGAAACTTCTTGTAAGAAAACCTAGGAAAGCTAGCTCAAACCTCCCTCACCAAAATTGAGCAAGAAACAAGAGAGGAAGGGTTTTGGTGAAAGGATTCGCGAGTAGCTAGAATCGAGCATGGAGAGAGAGTGAGGAAAGAGCTCCAACATGACTTGCAGCTGCAAAATTAGGGTATCTAAACTGCATTAGGGAAGGTTAAATAGTTCCCTAATGAAAATAAAAAAGAAATTTGTAATACCCGACTTTTTAAGTTGGACACATTTGGACGATGCATGTGGACGACATGCGGATGCCAAATGGCGTTTGAATGCCAATTCAGATGATACGGATGAGAATGGGGACGCCATTTATCATTCGGAACCACAATTTAGCCTGTGAGATTTAGCCTTGCGGACGAAGCCTACGCGTCCGCACTCATCCGAAATAACCCAAAACAACGACATTAGAGATTTATTTTATTAATGAAGAATTAATAAAAATATAGGATCTTGAACATAGACATTTAATTAGGAATGGGATTGATCAAATTGTTATTGGGAGATTAAATAATTTGATTAATTATTGAGGAGTGTTATGGATGGCATGAACCGGTTCACGCCATGAAATTGATTCGCTAGGTGAACTAGTTAAGTGGAGAAAACAGAATGGTTGAAGGACATTCTGGGAGAGGAAGAGCTAGAGAAGAGTGAGGGACCGAGAGGGAGCGATCGTTCGGGAGAGAGAGCGACGGCGAGCAGACAATGACTGCAACGAGGAGGCGGCAATGGCGAGTAAGGTGACGTTGTCCGGCGGCAACGAACGCCGCGGGTTCATTCAATGGAGCATTCGCTGGCTAGGGCTTGGGGTCGGGATTTTCGCGGGTTGCATTTTCTGACAACGATTGAGGTATGCCTCGCTGAATCTTCCTCCTTTTCGGGCATTTCTATTTATTGGTTGTCGATTAGAGGCATGCAATGCCGATTTACGACTGGCAGTGGTGATGTTCGCATGGGTTAGGGGCGTCGGTCTGAGCGGTTCATGCTAGACCGGCCGAAGGCCATGGTCTAGCCTGTCGGCTCTTCAATGCTGAATCGATGCTTTCTCCAGTTAAGGTGGACAGCCTATCAGGCGCGGGGAACACTCTGAGAAATCTATAGTGGGATTGTCAGGCGTGAGAGAGCTTGTACTCTTTGCCTTTATTTTTGGTAGAGAGTAATTCCCTCTACTGTGTTACAATATGGAGATCGAGACAGGAAGGATGGCTTGGATAGAGAGAAGCTCTCGGGTGAGCTGCGTTGGAGAAGTGTGAGAGCTGAGGACTTGGATGCTGCTCTCAGCTGTTCTGCCGGTATGAACCCCTCCCTTTCAATTTCGCCTTAGAATGGGTTATGCTGGGTTATGCTAATGATGGATGGGTTGTATTTTCGTTGAGCTAAGTCCTTGTGAATTTGTTTATGTGTAGACATTTAACTATTATTTGTTGATGGGTTGGACTTTGTGATTATTCTCTTGAGAGAACATTGTTGTGACCTGTTTTAATGTGCCCTATTGGATGTGTTAATCCGAAGTATATTATTGGATGTAGAAAAATGATAAATCGTAATTCTTTGATGGATATTGATCATCTGTTTTGAGTAGAACTAATGCCCTTATTGTTCAGTCTTTAGATTCCGTTTCGGATGATAAGTTCAACATTGATATTAGGTATTGTCTTGGATCGTTGTAGTTGTTTGAGTTGTTTAGTTAAGAATTTCTGAATGAGTTATCAGGATAAGATTTGTAACTTGGATTAGTTACTACTACATGTTAGTTAAGCTTCCTGCATTTTATCACTTGAACATAGTTATGTTGGAAATGATTTCTGGTGTTGGTTGTTGGATTTAAGCTATCAATTTGTTAGCTATGGTTGAGTTGATAAGTTGGTTAATAATCTGTAATTTGTTGCTAAGCGTGGAGGTAATGTGCACTGTTGTATCAGCTTGGCTATTATGATAATCTGTGAAGCTTGAATATGTTAGAATTAGTGTTGCTACGATAAGAGTCCGGCTAATAGTTTGAGATTTTGTTCTCAGTTGGACTTGGAATATTAGAATTGTTAAGTGTTAAAGTTTATATGATTCGATGAGAAGTTGCTAATGATAAATGTTTCTAATTGTGAAGGTACCGGAAAGAGATAAAGGATAAAGATTTAGCACAAATCCGCATTAAAGATTTGAGGTAAGGAATTTGGGTGTGTCTTGGCCATTTGGAGGCCCTACACACAAGTAGATTGCGTGAGTGGTAGATTATTGATGCTCTGTAGTATTTCCTTGAGTATATTGCTGTTGTTATTGCCTTTGCAGATTTCCTTGCAGTGATTGTCCTCTCTACTTGCATTAATTTCCTTTAATGATAGTGTAGATCTCCTGTATTGATAATTGTTTTCCTTATTGCACTTGTTAGTTTTGTGATAAATGGTTAATGTCTAAATGTGATGAGAATAGAGAAGAGGATAATGAATGCGTGAATGATAAGTAGCATGAATGGATTGAGAGTTCCCTTAAATGCCCGGTTAATTATTATTTATTTTCCATCTAGTTTGCATTTTCTGTGATAATGCAACTACCATTCCCTTTATTCGATATATGTAACGATTCGTCATTTCTTTTGTTTGATATCCATGCTAAATTAACTAGTATGTTAACCAATTTAGATAATCTAAGTATGAAAATAATTTAATGAGACTTAAGCATGTTAAATTACTTGAGCATGTTAGCTATTACTCAAGCATACTAAATTACTTAACTAGTTGTTTAATTAACAACAAATCTTAAGCATGTTAATTAATTGTTAGTTGAGTATGTTAATTAGTAATTGATTAGCATTAAGCATGTTTAACATGTTAATTAACTCAACTAGGGTAATCGATTAGACTTGAATATGTTTAATTAATTAAGTTAATTAATTTGCTAGTCATTCAATTCATAATTATCCTAGCATGTTTAAATAGTTGTCTTAATTAACCATTTTGATTTCTTTGTGGAGCATGCCAATTAACGAGGACAATAATTAAATTACTAGTTAAGAATGTTTAATTAACTAAATTGAAGCATGTAAATTATTCTTCAAGCATGTTAACTAGGCTAATTAACTAGATCTAAGTATGCTAGTCAATTTAAGCATGTTAACTTGAGCATGTAAATTGATTAGGAAATTAACTAGGTGAAAGGACTAGAATAATTATCTTATCTTCTTGAGCATGAAAATTAATTTGGACAACTAACTAAAATGATAATTCTATTTGAGCATGTAAATTAACTAGGATAACTAGCATGATAATTAACAACATGTCTCAATTTCTATTTCATTTATTGTTATGTTCTATACGTTCAAGCATGCTATAATTCGGCGCATATTGTTTAGACACTTGATTCTATATTGCTCTCATGATTCGTTTTTTACTTCCATTAATGGTCGCTATTTCCTTAAACACGTTTCTCGTTTTCAGTTATTGTCTGAAACATGTTTCAATGTTTAGTTTAGCTTAGTTTAACGAGCATGTTAGTTGCTTTGTAATTCATTGCATGTTTGTCTTACCGTCTCTTATTATTCATTCATCGTTGCAATTCGATACAATTGTTCCTTGTTGTGCGCTTTTAATTTCTGTTATTATTTATATGTGCCTTAAATTTCAACTGCTTTACTTTCAATGCAACTGTTTTTTACTTTTCTTACATGCGCAATTATTGTTAGTGTTATGATTTAAGCATCATGCATCATGTTAGGTTGAGGATGAATGATCATGCATCATGATAATAGAAATTCGTAGGGAGTGCCACTTTAGGGTGGCACTCATACATGCATGAGTGAGAAAAAAAAGTTAAGGAATAAGGAAGTAGAAAACATTTAGGATTGGTGGGATACGTCTATCACTGGAATAAAGCCAGAGGCGGGATACGCCCGAAGGGAAAAGAACATTCAAGATGGGCGGGATATGCCTATCACTGAGAAAACAGCCTCTAAGGCGGGATACGCCTGAAAGGAAAAGAAAACAAAAGGGAGTTGGGGTTGATGGGTAGTTTGGATCTAGCCTGGCAGCTAGGATACACCCTCACCTGGTAGGGAAAGGGGCTAGTGCGCACACAGGAGGTTAGAAGCCGATCAAACTAAGCATCTCAAAAAACAACCTCCAATCTCCAGATCAATGTACGAGTAACGAACGAATGAATGAACGAACGTAATGAAAGGATTGGTTTGGGTGGCCCCCATTCCAAAAGAACTAAAGAGAGTCATAAGAATAATTATATTAACCATTTTCCTTACTAAGCCTTTGGGCTTACAGTTACTTGTGGTGTAGGTGTAGGTACCTGTACGTGAAAATAAATGCGAAGAATTACGAGTCAATGCAAAAATGACCAACAGATAATCTAAAGCAGGGATAAAAGATTTGCATGAGCGAGATTGTGATTGGCCAGGCTAAAGTGAAAAGAGGAAACAGTTGTAACAAAAATGTATTTAATTCTTCGGTTTTCATTTCAATTGTGTTTAAATTATTTAGACCTTTCTTTTAAATGATTTACGCTTCCACCATGTTTCAAATAAATGATTTTAATTGTTTAGTACTTTTATTAAGTTTCTTTCATTAAATTATAATCCTTTCGCATTTTTATTAGTTGGTTTTCATAACAAGTTTAAAGAAGAGTCAGTAGCGATCCGGTTTGGCGTCGCACTCTGGTATGTTTTGCCTTAGAAAGAAAATTTCAAATTTTCACGTATTTAATGGATTTACGAAAAATTGGGTCATTACAAAATTATAAAATTGCCCTCGAGTTCACAAAATTTGGGCATGAGGCCTCGACTAACATGCTAGCCAAGCACTCCCAAATAAACAAGTACAAAACATCCTAATTCTAGTCAAAATATAATTCATCCAATAGTAATCAATACAGCATAGTCTAATTCAACATATCAAAATAGAAAAATAACATATCTCCTTCTAGTAGGCATCATTAATCTCGGAAATTGGATGTTCATCAAAGTCGCGGTAAGTAGGTCCTAGCCAATTAGAAGTTACTTGATTCCAAGTGAGTACATGTCTAGGTGCTTCTTTATCATCATGCATTATTTCATCTTGAAGTTCCATTAGCTTAGTACCACCTGCAAAATATCAACTCTTTATGTCAACAATAAGCCTCTTGGCTCGGGATCGGGTGATAGGACCTTGGGGTTCATCACGCTTGCCTCTTACCAGCTAGGGACAAATCGATCATCACTATGTTCGAGATTATTAAAACTAGCATTATGTGTTGGATCGTTAAGAAACATGTCAAGATGGTTGTGTCGACAAACCTATTATGTTCTAAGACCAAAAAGAAGCTTGCCAAGCTACAATATGTGGCTCAGAATTGGTGTCCAACATTTGCAAGAGGTAATCGGTTTGAGGTCAGTGATGGTAATGAACGGTATGTAGTCGATTTGGACATATGGACCTATAACTGTTATCGGTGGGAGCTAACCAGAATCCCAGGGATGCATGTGATCCCATGTATCCTTTTTATGAGGACTTCAGCTGAGGATTATGTTCATGTATCGTATCATCGGGAAACATACGTGGGGATGTATCCCCACTTTACCCGACCTATTAGTGGCCAACATATGTGGCCTGAAACGAACCAAGATTCAATTCTGCTGCTTCCAGTGAAGAGTGTAACACCTTGACTTTTTATATCGGGGTATTACCAACGATGTAGTCGGAGCGTTAAGTCATGGGGGTATCTTCGATAACGTTTTCCCCATTTACTTGATGTAATTAAATGATGGAGTGATTATGATATTACATTGCGTATTTATACATGTCATTTTATGACGTATATTTATGGGAAAATGTTATCGGATGAATGTTAAGTGGGAAAAAGGTGAGGAAATGCTGTCTAGGGCATTTTCAGAAGCCTGTGGATGACGCTACGAATGAGTCATGTCATCCGCAAACGTATGGAGCGTCGTCTTGAGGATTGGGAAGACTCAAGATGCGATTTTGCGTCCTGACTTCACTGTGTCGCAAACTTTTGGACGAGTCTGGACGAGTGTGGATGTGGTGATGTCTCATCCGAATTGAATCTGTTTGAATCTTGGACAGTTTTGAATGAGTCTGGATGTGTGCGGACGTGGGTGGTTGCGTCTGGATTGAATCTGTCCAATTTCTAAACACATTCAGACGCACACAGATGCCTTATGCAGACACCATTTTGTGTCCAAATATTGCCTTCGAACGGTACGAAATGGGCGGGGATGCCATTTCTCATTCAAAGGCACAAATCTACCTTCAGGATTTTGCTCTTACGGACGAATGTGGACAAGACTAGTGCATCCACACTCATCCGAAATAGTCCAGACCTACAAATAAATTAGGGTTAAAATGATGGAAACATGTCGTTTAGCCATTAATTAGAGACACGAAATGACTCTCCCCCACCCTCACCTAGTACAGCCAACATCTTCTCCTCCCTACGTGTACGCTATCCCCTTCCCTCCTAGGTATAGATTTCGACTGAGCCAATTCCTTCTCCATTTTTTGTCCAGCTCTTCCCCTGCTTCAGTTTTCTCTCTTCCTGCGTGAGTCTCCTTCCAGCATGAGAGAGAGTCCCTTCCAGAGAGAAAAATCACCGGAGTGAGTGAGCTTCCTTGGCGTGTTATGTGAGTGAAGTGTGGTGGAAGCTTGGTGCTGTGTGAGCTGAGGAGTGTCCGTCCATGAGCTGAGTGATGAGCTATGGAATGTTGTCCATTGCTGACTTCATCACTTAGGTAAGGAAATAGGGGTGTCTTGGCCTGTAAAGGCCCTACACCACAAGTAGGTGTGCATGAGTTTTATGTTAGTCCCCTAAAATACTTACTGTTTGTTATTGATAGCTCATTGGATTACTTACCGTTGTTATTACCTTGTTGATTTTCTTGCTGTAGATACTTCTTGTGTTCATAGTGTAGTTCCTTTGTAAATGGTTCTGTGGTTTTGGTCTCTGTTGTTCGTTGTTGTTAGCTCTGATATTTCTTTTGTTGTGAAATTTGGTTGTCGATGTTTTACTTGGATAGAGAATTGATGAATGAGAGTTATAACTTGAGGAGTATGAACGAGGTGAGAACTATGCCGAGAATAACCATGTTCTATAGTGTTGCTGTTATTTACTTGCTATATATTTTCCTTATTCATGATCAATACGTTGCTCTATTGTTGGTTCTGTTTCTCACTATTTAATCTCCTTCTCACTATTTAATCTCCCTGTGTAAATCATAATCATTATGTTCAAACAACTGGTCTAATAATTCTACATAGGTTAATAAGCATGGTTAAATAGTTAGCATGTTTAATTAATTAACTGAGCATGTAAAACAACTAATAATTAATTAGAATAACAATTTGTAATCTTCTTTGAGAATGATTAATTAACTATTGAGCATGTTAATTAACTAGGGTAATTAACTAGATATTGAGCTTGTTAACTAGAAATTAACTAAACTTGATCATGACTAGTTAAGTATGTTTAATCAACTAGCTATGCATGTTTAATCCATTGAACTATTAAAAACATGTTTAATTTACTAGCATGTCTAACTTCTCAAGCATATTTAATTAATAACTAATCCTTGAGCATGTAATTAACTAACTAGTTGGGCATGTAAAATAACTAGTTGAGCATGTTTAATTAACTTGGTTACTTCTTAATGCATGACAATTAACTAATTGACTTAATTAGAGTAATTAACCAAACATCGAGTATGTAATCAACTAGAGTAAATTAACTGGTAATTACTAGACTTGAACATAATTAGTCAAGCATGTTCAATCAACTAGCTAGACATGTTTAATCCATTAACCATTAAACGCATGTTTAATGAATTATAATGAAAGCGAACTAAGATTTATAACTAGATTAATATTAGCATGCCAATTCTTCCTTGTTAATATTCTATATATTATCTATTTATTTCAATTTCATGTATTGTAACTTCCATAATTGATGCTTTTTTTACTTTATTAGAAAATAAGGAAGAAGATGAAAGAAGAGTGAACTAAGCAGGAACGAATTAAGAACCTCGTTGATCATGTGATTAAATGTTTTATGTTATCTTTATTATTGTCTTCTTGTGATTGTTTTGTATTATAGTTCATTAAATTCTACAATTTGAGCATGTGTAATTAGATTTGAATAAATCCTGTGAATCAACTAGACTCCCCTAATCTAAACATGTTAATCAATTAGAATACCTATCAAGAGAACAAATGTAAATATTTCTTAAGCATGTAAATTACCTAGGATAACTAATTTGAATAATCACCTAGAATAATAAACGTAGGAAGCATGTAAAATGACTAAGAAATTAACTAGAATAATTAGCATGTTAATTAATAGTATGTTCGATTATTATTGTGTTCTATTAATTCACGCATGCTTTCCTTGTTTCAATTCATTGTAGATTGTTCTAATATTGGTGTTCAATTCCTGTATTCCCTTATTGAGTGCATTCGTTGTTTGACTTCCTTATGTGCTTCGTTATTACAATTCCATATTTCAATTGTTTTTTGATATGTGCGCTTTCAATTTCTATTATACATTTCTGTGCGCAATTTGAATTACAGTTACTTTTAATTTAATGTGCATTTCAATTTCTCTTAATGTACATTATAATGCATCATGCATCATGTTAGATTAAGAATGTATGGTCATGCATCAAGTTAATAGAAACCAATAGGGAGTGTCACCTTGGTGATGGTACTCAAGCATGCATATGTGAGGTAAAATGTTAAAGAAAAGGAAGGAAATGGGGAGTTTGGGGCGGATGGGTAGTGGGTCTAGTTTGCAACTAGGCGAAGCCCCTCCCTCGTAGGGTACGGGAGTTCTAGTTGCAAGTAAAAGGTTAGATCCGATCCACTATACCATTGCACGAGAAAACCCCCCAATCTCCTTCTCTAAGTACGAGTAACGAATGAATGGATTAAAGTAAAGTAATGAACAAACAAATGGCTCAAGAAAAGGATTGGTTTGGGTGGCCCCCCATTCTAAAAGGACTAAAGAGAGGCATATCATGTTTCATTAAACCCTTTTCCTTCCTAAGCCTTTGGGTTTACAATTTACTTTTGGTGTAGGTGTAGGTACCTGTATGCGTGAATCAAATGCACGAAATTAGGAATCAATGCGAAAGACGAAGAACAGATAATAAAATGCGGGGATGAAGGATTCGCACGTGAAGGAGCTTGTGGTTGGCCAGGCTAAGTGAGTAAAAGAGAGAATGGTTTTGTAATTAAAGTATATTTAATTGTTTAATGTCAGTAGAGCAAAACAAAATATTTTATAAATTATTTACGCTTCTGTAATATTTTAAATAAATGATTTCATAACGCTTTCGCTATGTTTTACAAATGATTTTATGTCTGTGACATTTCACAGTATACCACGATTTGCGAAAGGTTAGTAGAGGTCCAGTTTAAACACTCTGATATTTCTTTCAAAGAGTTTTAAATAAAGGTTTTAGCCGTTTTATAAAAGTTTCAAATTTAAGCAAAATTTTATAGGAAAAATAAAAACTGAGTCGTTATAAAGAGACTCCCAAGGCAGCCTTGAAAACAAAGAATCCGGGATGCAGATGAGCCCGTAGTTGCATAGTTGTCAGCAGGAGAAATATCCCCATGATGTGTAGCTATTGTTAGGGTGTGGGTCATAATGTCCGCACTTGTCAAGGTGGAGATTTAGCCACTAACGTGGTAAGTGGCAGCGGCAGAGCAAGATGCTCAGTAATATCTGAAAAAATTCATCCACATGAAAAACTTCAATTATGTGAAATGTGGTAATTGGACATGGTGCATTGTAATTGTTGAGTTGTTTATATCATTAAGGATAATGAGGTTGTTGATGTTTAAGGATATATTAGATTTATGTGGTGTTAGCTTTGTTAGAAGGGTAATTGTAACATATTAAGTAAGAGAATTATAATTTAAATAAAGAATAAAATGAAAATTGGATTAGCAATCGATCAAATGAGGAAGGAGTGGTCGATCTCCTTCTGTGCATAATATTACCGAGAGTAAGCAATTTGGAAGTGCTCGATCAGCTGAAGGAGAATGATCGACTGGTTCTAAAGCAAATTTTATACAGAGAGCAGTGATTTTGGCAGTGATTGATCGTCTACTAAGGGGGTGTTTGACTGGTATTTCTAGAGAAGACAAAATTGTGCTTGATCATTGAAGAATTACAGTCGGTCGTGGTCATGATTGCAAAAATTTTGGTTGATCACATGAAGAGGGTGATCGACCAGGACACAGACAGTCACGTAGAAAATGGATAACCGTCATCTGAAAAGCAAAGGAGTACCTGGAAATCAAATTGTCATGACTTGTCATCTCCTTGTAACGAATATAAACTTATCATATGAGAGAATTCGCAAAAAGAAAAACATAGTCTTCTGGTGTTCTCTCAAGCTCCGCGTTTTTGGTTTTCTAGAAATTTCTGTTGTGTTTTTGTGTTGCTGGTGCAAAGAAGAGCTTCGGCAAGAGAAGGATTAGTGAAGACAGGTAAGAGATATTGCATGTGTTTTGCCAGAGGTGGCCTACATCACAAGATTAGGATTGTTTTGTGTTGTTTGTTGATGATATAACTATTTCAAGTTACTACTTTAGTAAGATAGTATTGAAGATAATGTTTGGTTGGTTTACAATTATCTATGTTTGTTATCTACCATGATAAACTATGGATGGACAATGTTCTATAATTTTCAATAGCCCTGTTTTGGTATTGCTTAATAGATACTTCTCTGTTGATGCTGGTTTAAATAATCATGCCCTGTTGAAATGGGTTGAGATTGTTTTTTGTGTGTTGTAATGTTGATAAATCATAGAATTGAAGGAAATTATTAAAATTTCGTATTGTGCTCTTTGTTGATGATGCTTGTCGCGTTGCTCCTTGTTTTCCTTAGAGATGTTCACTATAGAATGAATAAAATTGTTGGTTTAAAAGTACTTTAAGAAGTTTTGATAAACTGTGACTCTGTTTATTCACTACTTTGATAATATTGTGAAAATGGTTTGAAATTGCCTATTGTTGTGATAATGTTGTTAAACCGAAAAGTGGAAGGACATATTAAAATGGGTAGGAATTGCTCTCTATAGACTGTTATCTTGGTTGAAGTTATTGCTCTGTTGAAGATGAAGTTTGTGCTATAGGAAATTGAAGTTTCATTTTCTGTTACATTAATTCATGTTTTCCCTTTTTTACTATTGGTACTTACATTTTTGAAATACATCCATGACATGCATCACGAGTAGAAATGTTATGATAAGGTTGCATATACATGCATTGCACGGGAATAAAATGTACCTAATAAACGTAAATAGACGTTGGGAATTGGGGAGATTAGTAACAGATCTACTTTGGAGAATTACGAGACGATGTATCGCTTCCCCTGTCTGAATTGAGTGACAGTTTTGCCCAGGTTAGATCCCGAGGATGTATCTATTCTCTTCCGCAGAAAATCTACAATGTTCTTGTAACGACCCAGATTTTCATAAATCCTTTAAAATGCACGAAATTTGAAAATTTTCTTTTTTAAAACAAAACGTATCAGAGTGCATCTAACCGGATCGCTACTAACTCTTTCTTTAAACTCATTATAAAAAAACCAATTGATAACATGTGCGGAAGCGTTGTAAAATAAATGCTTTGTAAAACATGGCGGATGTATTATAAAACTTTTTATCTAAAACGTAGCCGGTTTATCATACTTTGCGGAAGCGTAAATAATCTAAGTAAATAAAAGAACAAGCATTCAATTACAATTTAGAAAACATGATTTACTACAACTATATCGTTTTTAACCTCTCTATGCCTTGCTAGCCATGGACTGCCTTGTGCGTGCAATTCCTTCACCTCTGCTTTATTATTTGTTCGTCCTTCTCGTATATGAGCCTACTATTATCTGTTCATCGTTTATACCTACACCACAAGTAATATATAAGCCTAATGGCTCAATAAGAAAAAGGGTTTAATGCAATTATGAAATGTCTCTCTTTAGTCCTTGTTGGAATGGGGGCCACCTAAACCAATCATTTTCTTTCGTTCGTTCATTCGTTCGTTCTTTACTTTACTTTCGTTCATCGTTCATTGCTCGTACATCGAGTTGGAGATTGGAGGACCTATATGGAATGGTATAGTTGACCGAACCTGGCCCTTTACTTACAATCTAGTACTCCCATACCCGGCAAGGGAAGGGCTTCGGCTAGATTGCAGACTAGACCTGACTAACCATCCGCCCCCAACTCGCTTTTCTTTCTTTCCTTAACATTTTTCCTCGCTTATGCATGCTTGCGTACCACCACCAAGGTGGCACTTCCTATGATTTCTATTAACTTGATGCATGACCATACATTCTCAACCTATCATGATGCTTGATGCGTTATGACATAACATTTATAATAATTGAAGTGTGCATTGAAACAAAAGTAACTATAGTAGTAAGTAAACTATAATTGAAAGCGGATACAAAAGAAGGTAAATCATATAATGAAAGTAAAAACCAAAGCCAATCAGTGCACACAATGATAATAGCCATGGAACACCAGAATGAAGTACAACATGTGAAGGAAGCAATTATGAAACTAATTAAACAACGGGGAACTTGCTTGGATATGTAAATCACAATAATAAAGGAAATATAATGGATCGACAAGCGACTTGCATATGGAAGTAAAGCATAGTTTAATTGACATGCTCAAGAACTTGTTATTATTTATAACTAAATAATTAACATGCTCAAGAAAGGATTATAATTATCATCTAGTTAATTATCCTAATTAATTTTCATGCTCAAGGGTTGATTTCATGCTTTTATCCAAGTTAACTAGTCATGCTTGGGTTTAATAGTAAACAACCTGCTAAGGACAATTAGTTAACATGCTACTTAAATATCCAAGTAAATTAAAATACTCTAGTAGAATTATAATTATTATTTTAATTAGTTATCCTAGTTCATTTACTTGCTCAAGATAGATTACAACTCTAGTTAGGTTAATTAGCGTACTTGAGTCTAGTTCATTAATCTAGTTTACTCAATTGCTCTAGTAAATTGACATGCATCAGGAATTAATCAAGGAAATTAAACACACTCAACTAGTTAATTAACATGCTCATTTTATTAGTTATTTACTTTAGTTAATTAGCATGCTTAAAATTGATTATCACTTTGAATTCTAAGTGATTAGTCAATTAGACGGGACATACATCAATAAATTAACATGAAGCGTGCTAGTTATTCTATCTAGTTATTAGTCAATTAACATGCTCAAGTATTAACTACAATTAAGATTCTAATTGGTTAACAATTTAACATGCTTAAGGCCTAGTTAATTTAACATGCTAGTTGGTTAATCAAGTGTGCTAATTATTCTAGTTATTAACATGCTCAACTTACTCAGTCTTATAAGTCTAGAAAATTAGAAAATTAAACATGCTTAAGTAAGTGAACATGCCGATGGTTTGAATATGCTAACTACATGCAACTTAGTTACCCTAATTAATCACATGCTCATCCTAATCGATTACATGTTCAGCTTACATCAGATTACATGCTAAGTTAATTTTATGCTCAGATGGTTAGTTAATTACTCTAATCAATTGACATGCATCCGGAAATAATCAAATGAATTAAACGTGCTCAACAATTTACAAACATGCTAGTCTACTTATTAACATGCTCAAGTGGTTATCCTATGACTAGTTAATCGATTAGTAGTTGACTAACATGCTTATTAATTTAACATGGATACCACACAAAGGAAATTACAACAGAACCAAAGGCAGAACAACGAAGGAATTATGGCACGAATAAATAACATTAAGTAAAGTAGACATGAAGCATTCATCCTTTCACACGTTAACCATTCGCCACCCTTTTAACATTCATCGTTTCTTCATCACACAAGGCATGTGCATCACATAACAGATAATAAAACAGAGCACAACAACAAAAGGGGAATGTCTCAGAACTCAACCAAATCTACAAAGTACTAACAAATCTATGCTATCGGTCAATATAGGAAATATCTACACCAAATAAAACAAACAGAGCAAATAACTACGGCACAACCAATCATAAAACTCACGCACCCCCACTTGTGGTGTAGGGCCTCTAAATGGCCAAGACACTCCATTTTCCTTACCTCGAAGCTTTAATACGGATTAATGCTAAATCTTTGTCCTCTATCTCCTTCCAGTACCTTCATAATTTAGTAATAATTAATTACGACTTACAAATTTCCCTACCCTTAATTACTAGACAAGTTCACAGATCATTAAAAAGAATACATCTACGTCTTAATGGAGCATTGGTCCAAGCCTTGTCATTATAACATGCTTAACTCTCCTTATAATTTGTCCAACAACACATATACTAAACACTTCTGACTATTACAGGTCATATATTCCAGAAATAGGATCAAACCAAATAGCAGCTTATTACCCATCAACTAAACATTTCAGAATATAATTTCTAGCAACAAAGTATTGATCCAGATATGCATCCAATGTACTTAAATCTTTTCTTCATAAAATCAAACAATATTCCAGAACTTAAAATCAAACCCAACAATATTCCATACCATATACTCATCCAAAAATCCATAAAAATAGGCTATCCAGAGAATCACCACTCATCAACATTCAAACATAATCCAAATAGCTAAATAATAGAGGAGGAATCTCACCAACAGGGCATCAGAAGCAGTCCAGCAGCACCAGAACATCCCTGCATCAGCACCCTTCACGGCTAAATGCTCCTGAACACTCAACTTTGCCTCTGTCCATTTATTCTTCCAACAACATAGAGTATTATCCCCTTATTGACCAAATCATTGTAGTAAACGGAAGGGAACAAAGAAGGAAGCTTACCATCAGGAGCTCTCGGCCATTCTCCAGATTTCTAGCACCATCTCCAAAGAAAAGGAGTCCTCTACCCCTTTTGTTCTCCAAAATGCCTAACAATCACTGTAAGTTTCTCAGGATGTTCTCCTCACGCTGGACATGTTGTCCTTTTCCAGCAGAGCAAGAACCGGGAGGAGAGGACCGAACCACAAGCTGGACCATGGCCTCCGGCCGGTCTAGCTTGAACCGAACCACAAGCTGGACCATGGCCTCCGGCCGGTCTAGCTTGAACCGTACCTCCCCTACCATCGAAGCCGTCACTGCCAATCCTGAATCGGTAATGCAATGTTCCCAATCATCGACCAAATCAGCGGAGATGCAAAAGAGGAGGAAATACTCGCTCAACCATACCTCAACTGTAGCCAAAAAATTGTACCCGCGAAGGTCCCATTTTCGAGCCCTAGCCAGCGAAGTCCATAGCCTCAACATCGCCGCAGGCCGAAGCCTCACCCACGGCTCGACCTCCCGTCGCTCACTGGATCATCGTCGTTCGTCCTCGCTTATTCTCCCTCTCCTCCCCTCTCTCTCAATTTTCGTTCGTGGCCGAAGCATTCAGAATGGACCTTGGCCATTCTGCATTTTATCCGTTGGACCGGTTCAACATGAACCGGTTCAGCCCCTAAAACACCCAAACCCATTTTAAAATTACCCACTTATATTTCTACATTTATCTATAAATCATAATACCCACTATTAATTTAATTTAGCAAATTAAATCCAATTTATTAAAATACTCCCCTATTTGCTGAACCGGTTTAGTTATTTGACAACAAATCTCACTTACAAATATTAACTCAATTAATCACGTGTATATCATAATTTGATTTAGTTAATATTTATTTTATTAAATTAGTATTTATCCTAATCACCTTAATTTTTCCCAAAATTGTTAAATCTTACGAATACGTCCTTGGTAATACCCTAATAAATATCTGACAAATCTAAATCCCCCTCATTAATTTCCAATTATTCTTAATAAATTTTGATATAAAAATTTGAGGTATTACAGTTCTGAACTATAGTGAGACTATGATTAAAGAATAGAAAGGATAAGTTCTTTTCTGACATGAAAGACATGAGCATGGAGTCAACATTAACATTCATTTCATTTATCTCTTATTGGTCATTAGGCTCATAGTTTCTCTTGTGATATAGGTGATATAGGTGATGATTGTGATCCTAATGAAGTGTATGTGAAAGAAGCATGACACGATGAGCGCTTGTGTTATTAGGCACGTATTGACCTTAGGGGTTATGGCTCGGGGCATGAAATGAAGTGTGTCTAAATATTTCAAGGACTTTGAATGGTTTTTAAATGTTTTAAACATTTTAGTTAATGTTCATGATGCCTAAGGGCTATTATTGGGAATTTGTTAGATAAGTTTGTTGATAGAATATGATGCTCTAGTAGTGAGTCACGAGGATAGTTATGTTTATACTATTGTGTTTATGATACCTAAGGGGTGTTAATCAAGGACATGATTTGTGATGTGTTTTTTATGCTTATAGGTTAGAGGTTTGACTAGTTATTATGTTGACAATATGTTCATGCATATTAGATTATCATTATGTTACGAATATATACATGCATTCATTAAAAACATTTTAATTAAGAAAGATAATAAGGAAATAAAAGATGGACTAAATAAATGTAAAGGATCATTATGGGTGGGGTTCAAGTTTGCTATCCCGCATGAGGTCGACAAAATGGTATCACTCTCCCTTAGACTGATGTCCCACAATGATCGAACTGTAAAGCGAAAGAAAAATAAAAGAAAAGAAAAGATTGATGACCGAAATTTTTTTTTTGCGTGTTGCATCTCATAATCATGTCACATGTTGCATTTTGTATGTTACACATTATATGATATACATTTTATGTTATACATCTCTTGTTGAGCTTTAGACTCATAAGTGAACTTTGTGATGTAGGTAATGATACCGATTCAAGAGCATGATGAAAAAGACTATTGATAGCGTGGTTGCAGAGGAAATTCTCATGGGTGAAGCTAGAGTGTTGTCAAAGTGAATTTGATCATGGGTAAGAATTAAAGAAAAGATGAATTTCAATGATGGAAACTCTTTGTTATGATTTATGTTCATTTATGTTAGGTATAAAAGAAAACATTTATAAATGTTTTTAGTTATTTTAAAAGATGGATTTTACTACAGTTATTCTAAATAGGTTTCATAAAGTCTTCTGTTGCATGATTTCAAAATGGTACAAAAATGTGTAAATGTTGAGTTTGACTAAGCTCTAATTTCAAAGAGGTTTTCATAAAGGCTTTTTTTGTACGGGTTTCTAAAGGATATAGTTTTCTATAATGACATAGTTTATTCTTTTAAAAAAAAATTGTTAAAGAAAATGTTTTTAACGGTTTTAGGGCGTTACAGGTTTTACCATTGTTGCTGAGACACAGATGTGTAGATTGTTACGCTTTCATAAGTTGTTCTAACTATGTGCACTTTGTATGACATAGTATTGCATTTGTGTTTTGCAGGAGTTCGTCGCCCCACAACCACATCCTTATCCATGTGGCTCATATGGGTGCTATTTCATTTGTTAGTAACCTAATTGTACATAAATGAACTTGTTTAATGATGGATGGATGTAAAGAAACTTGATTGTTGATGGATGGATGTAAATGAACTTGATTATTGATGGATGGTTGTAAATGAACTTCTTTGGTGATCGATGGATGTAAATAAACTGGATTGTTGATGGATAAATGTAAATAAACTGGTTTGGTGAGGAATGGATTAATAACGGATGTCCCTCAGCCTAATAACGGATGTCCCTGTCACGACCCGTTTTACTTTCATCATTTTTCCTTAACTTAATGTTACATATTACCTCTATGGTATATACATTTTTTTAAAACGTGTGAAGGGAAATGAAAGCAATAGCGGAAGTAAATCACATTTCAAAAGATGCATTTTTCACATTAAAACTATTAAAGGATTCATAACACACTTTATATAATTTACATATCATCCACATTTTAGTGACTCATAACCCATAGGTCAAAATGCGATGGGTACGTAAGCGCTCATTATCATGATGCTCCTTCCACTGTAGTCTTTTCTGACATCCTATATTTACTTCATTTAGATTAATTCTTCACCTACATCACAAGATTTAACTATGAGGCTAGTGCTCAATAAGAGATAGAATGAAGATAATCAATGTATGTTCATGTTGACTCAATGCTCATGCTATTCATTACAGAAAAGAACCTATCTTTTCTATCCATTATTTATAGCCACATAACAGTTCAGACGTTGGAGATTATTAGTTCAAGAGAAAAGAGACATACTCGGGTCCATCTTGGGCAGAACCGTCACTCAGTCTCTACGAGGGATGAGAAACATAATCTTGTAGTTCACCTAAGTAGGATTGTTGCTAATCCCCCAACCTCCAACACTTATTTATGTTTATTCAGTCCATTTCATTTACGTTAACAATGCATATGTATGCAAACAACTTCATATCAGACCTAAATCATGATGCATCACATGTATGTATTTCATTTCAACCTTTAAATTTAAGCTCAACAGTTTATCATCAGATTACAACCATTAACATTACCAAAGCAATACTTCAATCAACATTATCATCACTAAGTTAACAACTTACCAAAACAATATATCAAACAACATTGCAAAACAATATAACCTATTATCTTGTGATGTAGACCACAATGGTCAAGCACATGCATATCTCTTACCTTAAGTCCTTTATGTAATTCAGCACTTAAGATACTTCTTCTTAATACCTTCAAAATCAATAAACATTCGTCACTAACATGTGGTAGAAGCATACTCTTTTAATACATTCATTGCAATGTTTTTACCCGATTTTCACCTAACTTTAATCTTTCATAACTTTCCTAACCAAATTCATTATTTCCAAAACTTACTTCTTCCTAAAATGTCCTTAATAATATATCCAATTAGCTTAACTCAAAGATTTTGGAAAAACAAAGAATCAATAAAAACTACCACAGTCACATGATTTCAACATTTCCCTTCATTTTTACTTCATCTTTCTATCATACTTTCATAACCCTATATAAATTCTTAACAAAATCATGAAGGAGCTTAACATACCTTGAACATCAAAGGCAGAAGAGAAGAAAAGCTGCTGGAGAAGTTCTTAAGAGAGGGTTTTTCTTTTTCCTTAGAAGAGTCTAAGTCCTCAAGCCCTTAAATCCTTAATCTTTCTTCTCTCCTGCTCCAAGCTAGAGGTGTAGGTGAGCAGGGCATGCCTCGGTGTAACGACCCCGTTTTTCTTATCTTTAAAAATCTTGTGAAATTTAAAACTTTTATAAAAATAGAAAAAATCTTTATTAAAACCTTTTTAATTGAAATCATAGTTCTTTTCTTAAAACCTGATCTTTAAAAACTCTTTACTTAAAACTCATTACTTAAATCTTTAATAACAGTGAAAGACTTATTTATAAAATCAATTTTTCCAATTTACAGCTGAAGACTTTATTTAGAAAATCTTTTTACTTTAAAATATAGCGGAAGCATAAACAAGTCATTCAAAGGTTAATGAATAAACCATTTACATTATATTTACAAAACTCATTTCCCTTTTCAACTTCATTAGCCGTGCCAACCACAAGACTCGCCCATGCAAATCCTTCATCAGCTGTACTTTAATCTGTTCGTCATTCTCTCGTCTTTGTACCTATATCGCAAGTCATAAACTATGAGCCTAACGTTCAGTAAGTGATAGAACTTAAATGCTAGATGCACATGTTGTGCCATTTTAAAACTGTATGCAATTTCTCTTTACTTTTTATTTCTTTTGTCTTTATTTTTTTTATCTTTTCACATGTCCGTTCTTATCTTTCATTTTCTGTTTCTATTCCTGTATCAATTTCAGTATTCGTGATCATATGTGTTTACGTATCCATTCCCGTGTCTATTTTTAGTATCCGTATCCGTATTTGTATCTGTTTCCATTTTTAGAAACTCATTTTCATTTTCGTTCTTGTTTTTGTTTCTGTTCCCGTATCCATTTTGGTATCTGTGCTCGTACTGTTTCTGTATCCATTTTCGTTTTCGTTCCCGTATCTGTATCCGTTTCTCTTTTCATGTTCTTTTCTTACTTATCTTATCTTTCATTTTCTTTTCTTTTGTCCCTCTGCCAGGCTTGACCTACCGGACCACAGAAACCTTTATATTTTTTTTATCTTTTGTTTATATGTCAGGCTTGACCTACAGGGCCACAAGAACCTTTATCTTTTATTACATGGCTTGCCGGAAATTACTTATCCGGACCAACCCTTTTATTTATCTTTCTTTATTGTTTGTTTGTACTTCTTTTTGTTTTTCGTTTCCTTTCCAAAACCGTGGTTTTCGTAATCTTTGAAAAACGGGATGCATAATGCTCGTGAATGCATACAATTTCTAACATATAATAAGGGAATATAAATAAACACTCAATTCACAGAACGTGCTCAATAAAGAGATAGACATGCTATTTAAAACGATAGATATGCTGATAAAATAATAGACATGCTTATAAAAATGGTAGACATGCTAGTAAAGTGGTAGACATGCTCATAAAGCTGGAGACATGCTATTAAAATAGTAGACATGATCATAAAGCTATAAACAGTCAAACATGCATATCACATTCTTGCGATGTAGGGTCCTAAGGACCAAAGTATACACATATCACTTACCTCATTTTCTTAAAGTGTTCAACACTTAAACGTTATAATTTCCTTCCTTTTTAGTACCTTCACAAATAAATAACATATAATTAATAATCACAACTTATTAATCTCATTGGATTTCATACCCTCAATCCCTATTACTACTTACTAAAGTTCCCTAAACGAAAGTGGTTTGTCGATATAACCCAACTTAATAGTTTAATCCAAATTGACAACGTTTAGAAACCAAGTTTATCACACAACAAAGACCAACATAATTCCGCCCACATAATATATATACCCATATTTACCAACGCTTAACAATAATATCCAAACCGCAACAATGCAGTGAACAACATCACAAACCGGTAGCTAAGCACAAACCATTTAATTATCTTTTACTTATCATAGAGAACATGTAATCAAACCATCACAGCAGCAGATAAATCGTCCCACAACCAGTAGAAGAAACATCACACAAACCAACTAAGTATTTATCAAGGTAGTAGATATACCAACACAGATAATCCATAATATTCTACGCAGAGAGCAATTCACAGAACATGACACTAATCCAAAACAACAACAATAATAGGAGACTATAATCAATTCCCCCAACAATATCTTCACAATCACAAAGCAATAAACAACAGGGCATTATTCATCAACAGATCACTTCCTCATTAAAATCGTCCAACTACAGGGAGTATTTATCCAACATAGTTCGTCCATTAACAGAGCATGAACATCCATAAAATCCAGAATAAAAGTGAAGAATTCACTTACTAGAAAGCACCCAAGACAGTGAGGACCTGAGGCCAGAAGCTCCTCTTCAACCTTTTCTTCTTTTTTTTTTCTCTCCTTTATCCTCCCCTTTTCTTCTTCAAAACCCACGGCTCTCACCAGCTCACACTCTATATGCCTTTCTCTCATTCTCTTCTCACTTGCTCTTTGTCTCTCTCATTTCTTGTAGCTCACCGAGAGCACTTGTCACGACCCGAAGACGGGCCTAACAGAACCGCCGGGTCAGGCGATCCGATCCTCATAGAGAACCCGATCACCCAGCCCAAGGCGTGAGTTTTGCGGAAGACTTATAATATTTAATTCGGCCCAAGGTAATATGGGCCTAGGTCCGAGTAGGGATCACGAGAAGATAACAGTGCATAAATTAAAATGAAATCCAAGTACTGTGCAACAAATACAAAACCAACTGTGTTTAAGGTTTACAGACCAAATGTAAACATTCTCACCAAATAATGATAAACACCACAAATGTAAATAACAGAACACTTCAGCTCCTAATCCTCAGCTGCTCTTGCCTTTACCTGAAGTTTTGGGGGAAGAGTCGTTTGGGGTGAGTGACTAACTCAGTAAAGTATGGCTATACTAAATGCACCTCATGCAAAACTGGTTTTGTACATTTTTAGAGAACAAGGTTATGTTTCATTCTACCGTACATGGATTTTTAGAAATCACTTTAAAACTCTTTATCATTTTACCAAACCGACCCAAGGGCCGTCGATGAGGTTTTTATTAAAAATCTTGCTGTATACATAGACAGCTATACCTCGTAAAATAAGCCATCATCGTTTTCCAATTTGAAAACGTCGTCAGTGAAAAGGGGTGGTCACTCATGGACCCACCCGCCACACAACATAGAAGAGGTGGTCACCCGTCGATGACAACATCTTATGAGGCAGGAATAATGACGACGATCCGAAGATTCCGTACGTCACCCGAGTTGCCGGCGCACCTGGCTGCACGACACAACTCGTATAATCGTATAATCGTATAATCAAATAAAACGGATACAGTTGCTCGCTATATGTGGACTTAGGATAAACAAGTCTCAGCGATTAACAACCGTCTGATCCGTGGGACAAATCCTGGCCAGGTTTAGGGGCTTGCGACCCAAGGAGGCGTCATCACCCTCCCATACGAGGTTTAGGACTTTCAGGAGTTTCAACCTGAGGACACGTCACCAATGCCCTACCTATAATTTTCGTACGTCAAACAATCAACCTTCACGCAGCAAAAGGTATCAAAGGGGATGGCGGATCCATCCCTCAACATGGGCACAATAAATCTCAAACCATGTACGGAATTTAAACTTGAGAAAACATACTACTAATAAAAACGGACGTGCTGTTGAACAGTCCCCGTCATTTTTCAAGTGTGGTAGTCCACAAAATAATCATTTTGGAAAACGGAATAGGATGCAATATAACGCAAGAGGTATAGCAATCCCTACCTCGACGACGGTCTGCCTTACCAACCAGAGCAACCAATTACGCAAGAATCGTATCACACTCGCTGAAATTGACCAAGCCTGACAAATGTATAAACGCGAGAATATCATAATTGAATTCTAGGAAAATAAGCGAGGGTCTCATACAAAGACCAACCAACTTGCAAAGAATTCCAATAAAGTTTCCAACTTTATCTAACAATATTTCTTAAACTGATAATCCAAATCACGAACACCTACACGGCTTTAAAAATCAAAAGTCTCATTCCTTTAACATTGATAGATTCCATTTCAACCATACAAGCGATTCGAGTATGTATAATGTAACAATAACTATCAGCTTCTCAACCTTATCCTAACTTATCCTTTTATTCAGCAACCCATAACAATTTAAATCTATCCATGGTATTCAACTCAACAGTGCTTAAAACCCAAACATATGACACTTTAACAAAACACAAATCACTTTGCATTTCTGCAAATTTAAGCCTAACGAATCCAAGCAATATTCAGATATTTATCACTAATTCAGAAACCACTTTATCAGCTTTAGCCCAATCAATAGGTTAGAACAAGATTTACATCCATTTCCGAAGCAAGAATCCAACTAAACTTTTCACACTCAATAGACCACAATCACAATGCACTACTTATCCAAAAGAGGGATTCGACAATAGCACTTTCCTACGACATTATTTCATCAAATTAGTTTAATGCAGAGATCATTCAGTTCTACAACGAAACAGAGCCACTAACAGCAAATCCCTCCTAATCAGAAACAAATCACATTCAAGACCAAATATCGGAATGAAATATCCAACTCACCCAACAGAACAAAACAAAACCAAGTGTTCTGTTCTCGCCAGAATCAGATCCGGAGCTGCCCTCGCCGGAGAATGTCCGTCCGGGACCCTTTAGATCGACTGCTGTAAACTCACAACACAGAATCAACGACAACACAAATCCAAACTTAACATCGGAATAAAACTCGGATCGAAAAATCTCACCCACTGAACAGATCGGAATTGTCGCCGGAATCGAAAAACAGGTTCAGCCTCGGAGCTCCCGTCACCGATCCGAACTCGTCGCTGCCGGAGCCGAAAAAATGGGCTCGATTTTCAGAACTCCCGTCACGGATCCGAGATCGCCGCTCGCCGGAATCGGAGGAACACACTCGGGTTGAGCTGTTCCGTCGCCGGCGTCGCTCGGATCGGAAGCCCGCGGCCACCGGCGTCATTCCTCGCCTGATCGGAGTCGTCCATTCACGACCGACATCGTCGCAGCGCCGTCGCTCGGAAGCCGCCTCACCTCGTCGGTCGGACGTCGTTCGTCGGCATCCCTCCTCGCCGTTCGTGCTCGGTTCCTGCCGGCTGCCACTCGGAGCACCTCAGACGACGTTAACCGTCGTCGGCCAACCGCGGGTCTCCCTCTCTCTCGCGAAAATCGCCCGGCCGGCGCCTCTCTCTTCTCCCTTCTTCAGTTTCTCTCCATCGGTAGGAGAGTGATTTTTGGGGGAAGAGGGAAACTAGGTTTTCCTCTTCTCCCGATTCTAAATTTTTTTTTTTTTTTTTTTTTTTAACAACTTAAACCCTGAACTTTACTGGTTCAAGGGCTTTGGGCGGGATTTTTCCCCCTCTTCTCAATCCCTTTTCCTATTTCAATTATTCTAACTCATTTATTTCCTTTATCCAATAATTCCCTAATTTCTTTTCCCAATTCAAATAAATGTATATAAATCAATTATACACATTATATATCACATAGGCTATTCAAATTCTCAATTTAATCCAAACATCATCTAACGATGTTATAGATCCAATTTAACTGTCCAATTTCGTTCCTTAATTGGATTCTTTATTCGAAAAAAAATTTCAACTTCACCGATTTTGACCAATTGACCAAAAATTGCATACGTGGCCGCTACACGACAATTCGGTCAACTTCAACGCCATGACCGATTTTCAACGCGAAAAATTTACACGTGGAATTTCTTATTTAAAATTTTACGGCTTTTACAGCACTCTCTGCTCTTCTTCCTTTTATTTTCTTCTTACCCGACAACCTTCTTCATTTCTTCTGCCGCTCAATTACCTCCTCAAAAAACTCTTGAAGATGAGCATTCTGTGTCTCCTAGTGGCTGTCATATCCAAAGGAAACAATCATGCATTATCGTGTCTGCAAAACAAATGAACCGGTTCAACACTTCCATGAACCAATGGGACCAGTTGGCAGACAAGGTACAGTGGCTATCAACCCCTGCCATTGCATTTCCACACATACACATACACACCCTGCCCTTCGCCCCTATAATCCACCCATCACTGCAATTCACGACCACACTTCGGCGGCAATCCAATTAACAGAAAACCAGGAGAAGAAACAACAGAACAGAAAACTAGCAACTCACCTTGGCTCGGAGTTGGAATTCCCAACTCGAGACTCGTTTGTCCCAATAGTCCCCACGGGTCGGATACACCGAGCCCTAGCACCACGATGCTGGCACTCCCGCGTTCTGACCCTCGCCTCTTCATGAAGTCCCAATCCCCGCATGCATCGCCACCCTCAATGTCGGACAACACCTCGCGTTGCGGGAGGTCGCACTGTGGAGCCCAGTCCTCCCGAAGCACCCTTGTCTCCCCTTTCTCTTCCTGAATCGCGGACCACATCTCTTCTCCCCCTCTTTGATTTCTCTTCTCCTCTCTTTTGTTTTCAACTGAATCAACGAATCCAATTAAATCATACCAACCAAGAAAATCGGTTCATCCTCTCATTTCAATTAAATTTTCTTTTATTTTAATTTCTAACCAACCAGCCCCTTTCTTTTATTTTTCATTCTTCTTTTATTTAATAAATCCCCTCGTTCATTTAATTAAATTCTTCCTTTTATTTTAATGCTTCACTTAATCCCTAATAATTTTCTCCCAAATTAATCCTAATTATCATACTATAAATTCCCTAAAATTATAATATGTCGGTTACGTCCTTGGTAATACCCCGATAACTATCTAATTAATCTGATTACCCCCAATTACTTTCCAATTATCCTTATTAAATCTCATTATGAAAAGTTGGTTTATTACACTCAGAGATTCCCACCTCCATTGCCTCCAATTAAAATCGAACATCACTCAAAATTCGAGTGACCCTTGGTATACCGGTTGACAACTTTTAAATTGGTCGACCACTTTTCTTCTTGAAATCCTTTTCCCCATAAAACTAGTCGACCATTTCTTCTTGGCCGAATGACTACAAAATTGCTTGTTTTCTAGTTTGCTGGAATTTTGGTCGACCACTTCTATACCGATCGACAACTTTTCGACTCAAGAGTCTCTTGTTTCTAATCTGTAAATATTTTGGTCAACCACTTCTATACTTGTCAATCACTTTTCTACTGAGTGCCCCCAAAAATCTAATCTATATTAAAATTGGTCGACCAATTCTAAAATAGTCAACCACTTTTCCCTTCAAACCTCCCTTAGCCATTTGAATCTTCACTCCTCCTTAATCTATAACACATAACTCTCAATTCATATCACATATCACAATTTCAACAAATCTAACTCATATATTTTTATTTCCAAACATCTTATAAGTAACAAAACACATTACATAAACAATCCTTTACATTGAAAACATAAAAATTTTCCAGATATTACAATTCCCTCTACATAAAAGATGAATATTAGAAGACGAATGTCCGTGAATGCCAAGGTATGTCCGTGAATGCTGAGGGAGTTCCTCAGTACTAGAAGACAAATGTCTGTGAATGCTCAGGGAGGCCCCTGAATGTTGAGAGACGTCCTTCAATACCAGAAGATGAATATTTTGTGAATGCACGAGAGGTTCGTGAATGTTGAGTGAGAGTAAGAGTAGGTATCCTTAACTATATAAGCGGTAAGAATAGGCCTCGTGAATTGGAATACGCGTTGAGAGCATGACGCATTGAAGGAGAGTTATCTGAGAGCAGCTGAAGAAAGTGAGGTTTTATTGTTGAAGAATCTGTTGGAGCCTATTGTTACTCCTAATGACTTGTAGGTATAATTCATTGAACATGGTTTGCTCCTTGCGTTCCTTTGATACATGAAAATACTCCTCTATCGGCTTCTCCATGGAGCATCAAATCAGCTCATTTAACTTCATCAGAGTTAGCCTAATCTGTTGCCCAAATAGATAAATCCTTAGTTCAGTTGGGCAGTTGCTGCCTAGCTCCAAATTTGCGTAAAATAACTTCATCACCCTCTCATAATAATACCTCCCCTAAACAGCACAACCCAGCCAGCCTAATGTGCTTGAACATTTCCTCTATTCAAAAGTCTACGAATGCATTGAACTCTACCCTCCTAAATATAATTACAGCATAATGTATAATGTTATTGTCATACCTTTCCTTGAATGACGCCATGTAGAACACTGGTGCAAGTTGTACCTTTATAGATAGGCAAGGATAAGTTGAATAACCCTGTGAACAACCTTTGGCCTTGGAGGGAGCCCCTTTATGCTTTATCGTCACTTGAACAACCTTCGACGCCATTTTCTACTTCTAGAAATGTGAGGGAGAGGTTTTGAAAAGTCAAATTCGTTGGAGAAAGTTGAAATGTCTGTCGGCAATAACTAAGGTGCAGAGGACATCCTTCGCGATTATATAGGCAAAGTTGCATTGGTTCAAGTTCACACAATGAATGAAGGATGTCCTTCGAGATGAGAAACGATGTTGTTTAGTGTTCATAGAAGTCCCTCGAACATAAAAGGGATGTCCCTCACTAAAGATGAATGTTCGTTTTTGCCTGAATATGTAGTTTTTAGTCGAGGGACGTCCGTTGTGAGACTAAGGATGTCTGTTATGGGCAAAACAACATAGTCTTAAGTTAAAGGATGTCCATTTTAGATGAGTAACATGCGATCTAAGAAGAGGGATATTTGTTGTCGACCGAGGGACATCCATCTTAAGTGGAAGAACAGATGTCCCTCGATTATTTATGTCCTTCTTTCTTCTATTGGATTAGCCTTGGATATCCCTCATTGTTGCGGGTCGTCTATTGTAGCTGCCTTGGAATTCTCCGTTCAACGATCCTTGACGTTAACAAAACTGCGATGTTAACATCGACAGATTTTGACAAAAAACGTGACTGCAAGGTCGGTGTCATTCTTTTTTCATAGTTTAGGGTTTTAGTTATTTGTGATTTTTCTTCAGGGTTTGACTTGTCGTTGACCCTGAACTATAGGGTTTGTTTTGTTAATTTTCCTAGGAAAAATGGCAAATCAACCATCGTAATTTGTGATCAATGACAAGTCAACAACTAAAATATTTTTGCTAACAAATTAACCATTGAACTATGGAAAAAGGTCCTGATACGCCCCAAGGTCCCGTCACCTAAGCCCGAGCCAAGGGCTCCTTTATTTTCTAACATTTTTATTTGTTTTGTAGGTGTTTCTTCTCTAGCTAACTTGGAGGAGAGTTTTGATCAATTTCACAAAGAGGAGTTGTTGCATTTGGACTAGTGGATGTCATGCTATTCATAGAAGAAATGGCGGGCTTTCCTTTCCGCCTAGAATCTGACCTCTGGGTGATTTATGCAATAATGTAACACAGAGTTTAAAGAGTGAAGCTGAATTTTTTATACAACATTCTCTAGAGTGTGGTTTATTAACCCTATAAATTTGAGCACTTAAGTCTTTATGCAAGTGAAATTATTCCTGATTTAAAACTGGAGCTTGGATTGTTCATCTAGCCGATTACTGATTTGAAGTATTGTACAACTAGAGTTTTGGACTCTATCAGATCCGCACAAACATCATTGTCACATTTTCCGTTAAACGCATTGAGTTCGATCTGTGGCGGATCGTCTACTGTTTCATGGCGGATCGTTATTTTATAAATAATGTTATAATATAAATTATCCAGAGTGGATCATCAGAAGATCCGACGCGGATCATCGTGTGTCGTTCTGCGTTCTTGTGCCCTACTATATAAGATACAACTGACTGGAACGACGAGTTCACAACGACCCACGATATCCTTGGTGAACTTTCATACTCTCATATCTTCGTTCCACACTGTTTAATCGATACTAATGGATTCCCATGCAGCAAAGAAAATGCCTCTCAAGCGAAAGGGTGGGTTATCTCAGGTTGAGGCACGGCCACGACCATAAATGATGGACTCTGGCCGTGAACGAAGTTTGATTGCAACCGAGCTCGCCGGTCAGTTACACGACAATGTTGCCACTACGGTGCAAGGTGGAGAACCCACGGTTTAGGTTAGAGAAGCTGCAGTTGATGTTGGAGAACCCGCAATTGCCCCAGTAACAAAAGCTGAGGTTGAAGCACAACCTCAACCTCAACCTCAACAACAACAAACACCAGGTGCATTGGTCGTTTCTAACCCGTTACAGCGAGGTTCCACTGCCCTCTCTTCAGGACAGCCGACACGAAGGAACGATATGAAGCTGATGTTAAACACCCTTTAATTATTGTTTCTAGAAGAGTGGACTTTGAGTCATTGGCTGAATATGAAATTGAAGAATTGTTTAAGGGGGCTGCCTTTGTTGGTTTGTGCCAATTGGGTGGAAGTTGGTGTAAGTGGATTGTCAAACTATTTTATGCAAATTTGGAATACTCCACCCAACACTAGAGGTACGAACTTACATGTTTGGACGGGAGTTGAGGCTGACTCCCAACGATATTAACGTGCTGCTTGGATGTTCAATGGAGGGACCAAGTGATTAATATTACCACATGTCTTGTGAGCCACCTTTTATCAGAAGAGGAGAAGGCCTGGTGTTGCTTACATTGTTGCACCATTATCCCGAGATTGCAGCATACAAAAAGCCAAAGTCCAATGACTTGAATGCCATAGCCCGAGTGATTCATATCATTATGACACACACCATTTTGCCTCGGGATGGACATCAAGACCATGTTAACTGCATGGATCTCTATCTGTTCGAGAATATTTTTAACAGGGAAAAAATGGACCTCGGCTTTGTCATTTTAAGTCACATGTACAAGGTGCTCAACTACTCGATGAATAGTCTACCTTTTAATTGGCTCATTCAAAGGATTGTTGAGCATTACGAGGTACCAATCTCATAGGAGAAGCCAAGAATCAAAGAGAAGGCCATGAACGTGCACAACAAATTGAAGGTGGATCGAATGAGGCTCAGCAAAGTTGAAGGGGTCTGGGTATGCAAGATTCCATCCAAGCCCACCTCGAAGAAGCAAGCTATAGTGTCCTAGCTACCACCCCCCCCCCCCCCCCCCCTCAGTTGTACGACCTCCACCTCAGTGGCTCAGCCTCTAGTCCTCTCGGAGGAAGAGCCTCCAACATCGCCTCTGCAGTACATTGTCTCTTCAATAACGAAAACCATTATAAGTCATTTACTTTTTACGCAAAGTCCATTATTTACTTTATTTGTATGTGACATAATAACGTGTATGAAATTTATAGCACCATTGCCCTTAGAGGCAAACCTGCGTCGGGTGGATCGTAGCCTCTACCACTGAAAACTGTGCGCGTGGTACGTATTCAATTTGGTTATCTATGTATGTCTGCACTTATTCATGACTTATTAGTTTGACGGTCTCTTGTTAATGTTTTTTGCAGCCAGATGAACTGATGGATATTTTCAAGAAGTATGTTTTTTGAAATACTCGGAAGAACCTGGAGATGTACGCAATTCTTTTAGGAAAGATGTTTTAGGATGAGTACACCATCACTGAGATCATCTTCTCACAGTAAAAAGGGATGACAAACACTATGAGAATTATGTTCTGTTACATTAAGTATTTTAGAAGGTGTTATATTAGTACTCATCCATGCAATGCGTTCTTTGTATGCAGTGCTATGCAGAGAATGAAGAAGAATACTTCTAAGTTCAAATGGAAAAATCGCTCCTTACAATAGGGTGAATTCACGTAAGTAAACTTCTTGTTTTTCTGGTTTCTCATTCATGCTTCAACAGTTCTAATGCGTGCTTCCTTTGCATTTCAATCACACCCAAAGCAACCATGTTTTTTGTCGTCCTTAGACCTGCACACTCACTTCCCTCACCAAGCGTTGCTACCTGAAGCAATTGCGATTGTCATAGCGCCAACGGAGAAAGAGGTATATCTTTTCCCTTGTGTAGATTCATATTGCTTTATGCTTATGTGCTGATTTTCCCTTTGTATTTCAGCCCACATGGCATCTTTCAGTGTACAAGTGAGGGGTTAGAGGTGATCCAACATGGCAAAAAGGATGACTTCTATCATCATAGTGATGTACCTGCGAAGGGTCCGTTGTTCGCTAAATTGTCCCACGTAATCGTGAACCTGCAGTTGTATTTTGAGATCATGGATTTGCGAAAGAAACCTAGCACGAAGGTGGGTTAGGGTAGTTGAGATGTCTAGGGATACAAATAAAGATACGCATTTTGTTGTACATAAGAAAAAATTATTTTGATGTTTATGTTTTATTTTGTTTACTTTGATAATATTTGTTTAGAAAATATCTGGCTTGGATAATATATGAATTTTGATAATATCATAGGGGGGATATACTAAAAACTAGAGAAATTCTTGCAAAATTTTCAATCTTTTGAAAGAGAAATTAACTCAAACCATTTCATTCATCATCAACAAATGCTTCAAATTCCCCAAAATGTGGTACAATTCATATCTAGGGTTTGCTAATTGCTGACAAAATCACTGAGAAAATCACGAGGAGTGTAGTATGAATTTATACAAGTCTACGATGCACAAAGATACGTGCCGAATCATTAATATTATAATATTTTTTCAAAAATATCAATATGCAACAGAACAGTACACAACCCAACATGGATTGTTATTTTTAAAAATAAATATTGATCGTCCAAAATGCATTACAGATTATATTTTGGACTTTTTGATCTTTGCCCGGTCGAGTGTTCTGGTCGACAAACTCGACTCAATGAGGAAAATACACTAGACTAGGCGACACACTAGTTTCCATGGTAGTAGCGTGAAATGACATTACTCTGGTCGACAGCTAAAGACCGGTCGATTGTAGTTGTCGACTGGACTGTTGATCAAAGTCGTGTGGTTTTCAGAAACTTGGCATTTTATGTTACTCCGGGCAACATGAACAATCGCCCAGAATGTCTGCGGCTCCTTAATAAATTCCTGAAAATCTAGCTTCTTTCCGTTGCAATTTCTGGGTTTACAGATGATTTTTCCCTTGATTTTCCCAAACTGATAACATAATCCACATGGCAATTGTCCATTGAACCACCTCAACGAGGTTGGTGAAATGTCTATCATGGGAAGCTTCTCCAGGAAGCGTCATTCTTTTGCTATATAAAGAGTAGAAACACTCTGTAAAACACATTACGGAGCGAGAAAAGAGAGAAAGTAAAGACAAAGAGCTATGATAGAGAGAAAGAGAAAAAGAAAGAGAGAAAGAAGGTGAGTCTGTGATTGTGCGCTGCGAGAGCCAAGTGGGAAGGCCCAGTCTTTGGCTTGCAATGCAACTATGCGATTTGAGGGAGAAGCTCAGCGACATAAATCATCTTGAGTGAAAGTAAGAAATGGGTTGAGTCGTGGCCAGTGGAGGCCGTACACCAAAAAGCAATTTGTTCCTTGATTGTTGATAATGTTTCTGTATTCTGGATGGTATTTGTTAATGTTCTGTCTGGATATTCTATTGGTTTATCCATGCATAATCTTGTGAACGTTGATATTGCTCTATGTGTAGTTAAAACTATTAGTTGTTAGTTTATTTCCTTGCTCTTTATTTCCAGTAGACTTTCACTTACTTCTTGGTTAATGTTAGACACCTTGCTGGTTGTTTAGACTATTAAAACTGCCGTAGAAAATATCCATGCTAAATTTGGTAGACTAGTTGATCAAACTCTCTGTTTAACCAATAATAATTTGGTATAAAACTCCCTGTTATGAAATGAATAAATTATACAGCTTGGACTTTATTGCTCTTTTGACTTTTAACTTAGAAACTATTGATTTTCGCTTACTCTCTATTGTGAAGTGTCTGCTGGTTCTCTGTGAATATTTCCCTATTGCTTTGGCAGTGATATCTTAGTTGTTTGCCCCATGTCATTAAATCATGTTACTAAATAGGTTGTTAATTTCTATTTGGAATTGTTGCCATTAAACCATGCCTTATCTCCTGGATATTGTGCTATCTCGATTCATTATGCCTATACTCGTCTCTTGTCGTCGATTTGTTGATCTAATAAGCATGTTTTCACCAATGATTAACTGTTGTACTTAAAACACTGCCTTGCAATCCATGTTATATTATCTCGTTGTTAATAAAATGAGTTGTTAGCTCATATTTAGATAGCTTTGAAAAATACCATTTTAGAACACTACTCCATGTTATAGCATGTTATTAGTTCATACCATGTTCCATGCTTTATTGCTATCTTTTTATTTAAATTATGCCATGCTAATTGCAATCACACCATATTGCCTCGTGTTAGATCTCCGTTATTTAATTCACTAATTTTAGTTAGTTGGATTATTGCTCATAACCATTGCATTTTATTGTTTGGTAATATGGTTGTTGACTTACTCTTGATTGTTGGCTTGGACTTGCTTTAATTAGATTTGTTTCATTTCCCATAAAATGATATTGATGTATGTATATTGTTGTGATTATTGTGCCGTATTGACATGCATAATGATAATAGAAACAATTAGGAATACCATGTTTGGATTGGTATTCATATGCACTTCATGGGAGAGAAATGGATAAAGTAAATGAATGTAAGGGGATTGGAGGTTAGTGAGGTAGTTCGGATCTAACCTGGTATACTCAAGATTATGCCCTTCCCTCGTCGGGTCGCGAGAGCTTGTCTACCCGAGGGTTAGATTCTGACTAGCGGCTACTCTCCCTACGAGAGAGACCTCTAATGTCCTAGCTCAATGTACGAGTTAATGTATATGATTATGAGTAAAGAACAAATTGAGTGGATTCCATATTGACATAATCAGTTACATGCATGCATCATATTGCATCTCATTTCTTACTGAGTATTAGGCTCACAGTTTGCTTGTGGTGTAGGTAACCGTCAGGTTATTAGTGTTCTCGAAGTGGAGGAGGAGGCATTACCTATTGAGCACTTGGATTACCCAACTGAATCGACCTAAATGGTTATGGCTTGCAAAGAAGCAAAAATGTTATTTTGAAATGGTTTGAAAAATGATAAACATTTTTTTGAATTACGAACTCATGTTTAATTGTCAAACTATATTTTGAAATTATTAATGCTTTTTGCTTTTTACTCTGATTTATTTCACGCACTCTGATTTATTTCTCTCACTTTTATTTATTTCCTCTAGTATATTTTAAACAAATAAAAAGTAAATTTTTACACAAAATATTAAAAAGGAAAAAGGTTTCAGAATTTAACGCGAGGTGTTACAGGATAAACGTCTCATAAATGCAAGGTGAAACGATGTTTCAAATAAAGTCCTATAACGACATGCCTCTGCAAAAGGAGTGGCAAGTGGAGCTTCGATTTTGCATCTGACACCTATATGCAATAAACATCAGATAATAGGATTGAGTGAGCAAATGTGCAAGGATCAATAGATATACTGTGCGTCGAAACAATATATACATCTTCTACAACAATTTATTCGAGGCTGACAGTTGGATGTTCCTCAGGAAACAATACAAATGCTTGATGTGGTTAGATGAATGACACACCTATTCTTAGTGCACATGTACATTATATGCTTGTAACGAAATTGATAATTTGGTTTGCATCTGCAATGTACATATGCATGATATGGTAGTAATTAAATTGATAAATTGCATCTATAATGCACATATGCATGATATGGATGAAAATTAGTTTGATGTTTATGTTTTGATTACTTGGGTAATATCTGTTTGGAAAATATTTGACTTGAATAATATATGGTTTTTGCTAATGTCATAGTGGGGATAGGCTAAAAACAAGGGAAACTCTTGCAAAATTTTCAATTTTTTGAAAGAGAAATTGACTCAAACCATTTCATTCCTCATCAACAAACAACTAACATGTTCACTGCAACCATTTAAGCAACTTGTGCATAACACCAAAATATACAAGGCAGGGAAAATCTGTCCGTCGGCCATGGAAAGTTGATATTCCGTCATAGACCAAGTTAATATTCCGCCGCGGACACGTTGGTCCGCTGCGGAATGCATGACTTCGTCCGCGGTGGATAGACAACATACCATGACGGAAAGTCAATTTTTTGCAACAGATAGACAGCGTGGTCGATAAAAAAGTACAGATTTAAAATGAAGTACATATTCAAAATTTCATTTACAGATTCAAGATGAAGTATAGATCTAACATTTCATCATGAATTACAATTCAAAATGCAGTATAGATTCAAAATTTTGTTTACAGATTGAAATTTCATCATTATATTGGTTTCGTCGCATCGTTAATAGTCATTTTGATTGTGCGTTGTCTTCTCTAATCAAGGAAGGTTAAGGTTCACATTTGTGTTTGTGGACCTTGGGCATCATACTCCTACATAACACAATGTAAATAAAATTAGCATAGTTTAAAACGTAACACATAACCTATAGGCATCACCTGCGTCTCGGCAACTATGTTGGGAAGAGTTTCGAGGACTATGTCGGGGACTATATCGCGAATTGTCTCAGGGATCAACTATTCCAATTGAACCTTTAAGTCATGTAGCTCAGCCGGTACCATACAATACGGGTTCTAAGAAATAGGTTCAGTGCCAGGATGTAAGTCGATCACAAATTCGATCGTAAACTGGGAAGATCATCGAGAAAGACACCCGAGAAGTCATGGACTACAACAACATCTTCCAACCTAGCACTTGGGTCTACCGTAGTATCAATCACATTTATTAGAAACCTGTCACATCTGTTTTTCAATAATTTATCTGCCTTGAGCGCAGAGATGATAGCAAGTTTTTCTTTCTCCTTGTTTCCTCGGAAAATATACAATTCACCGCCAGGAGGGCAAAAGCGAACTTCCCTTTTCTTACAATTGATGACCGCTCCACTTGATGCATAGATAACTAGTCCATGCTGATAGGAATATTGTACCCCTTCAGCTCCATGACAATCAGGTTGACATGAAATAAACGGCCATTTATCTCCACTGCATAAGCCTTTAGAATTCCATCGTCAATAAAATGGTCGCCAAAAGGCATAAATACTCAGTGTGCAGCTCACACAACTAGAGAAGCAATTCGTCCTTCTACAGAACTCTGTAGAAATATATGAGTGCGTAACACCCGAATCAAATAAGATGTACGTAGCACATTTATTTATATAAAGTGTACCTGTTACGATTAGGCAACTTACTTATTCTAAGGTAAGATCTCCTAATTAAACTAGGGAGCATGTTGATACCACATATAGATAACTATTGCATAAAGTTATGTGTACCTGCCACCACTGTCAGTTGCTCCTCTTCTTCTTGGTCTGGTCTGTACATAGCGAAAACCTAAGGTGTCACACCTACTTGTCCCCCAGATCTAGCTGTGCAATGTTTGGCAATATGACCAGGCTTCCCACATACGTAGCATTTCTCCAAACCCGCCAAACATTCACCACAATGGGCTTTCTTACACTTTGGACATGCATTGGGCTGATTTGTTCTTTCGCCCTGAGGGGGATTGTGTGTTTCTGTCATCAGTCACTTGTCCTGCCTTCGTTGCGCCCCACCATTGAAGGGTTGCTTGAATCCTCGGCCCCTTGATGGACCACTACATGACTACTGGTTTGAATTATTTTTCCTTATCCTTTGGTTTGCCTCCCTTTGCCTTGCTGCCATGGCCTTCACACCTTCCACTGCCAAAGCCTTTGCCACAATTTTTGAATAAGGAATACCTTTTGTGCCAGACACAATGACTCCCTCCAGGATTTCAAGATTGAGCCCCTGAACGAAATGGTGAACCCTATGCTCTTCAGTAGCCACCAAATGAGAGGCAAAATGGGATAATGCCTCAAACTTCTGAGCATATTCTGATACTGTTCCTGTCTTTCATAGGCGTATAAATTCTACTAATTTCTATATATGGATAGTGTGGTTGAAGTACTTTTCATTAAACAATTCTTTGAAGTTGTTCCATGTGAAGGTCCTGACATCTCGTGAGGACTTAATCGAATCCCACCAAAAGCGTGCATCATGGGTCAGCAAGTAGGCATCACACTTAACCCTTTCTGTCCAACTTATGTCTGCATATGCGAACATATCTTCTAGGGAGCATATCTACTCCTCAGCTCCCATAATATCAGAGATGTTCCAATTGAAACAAGGGGGCTTGAGCCATTGGAACTTCTCCAATCCCGCTTCCTCCGGAATTGGCACTGCACGGTGATTTTCTCTCACGTTCCCATTATTTGGCCCATGAATATCTCCATATACCAGAAATGTTGCTCCATATATTGGGATTGTTGCTCCATACTTTGATATTGATGTTCCACTACTGCGGCAATACGCTCGAGGGCTTCATCCCTCCTATTATAAACTCCAGTACCATCACAGCCATTAACATCCTCTCATTAGATGGGCTCCTCATGCCTTTATTCGTTAACCAAATTATTCCCTCTCATTCACCTAGCCATTTATAACCCTATACATTTTCACATTATAGAGTAATAAGTTAAGGGAAATAGTTCAAGGAACAAAAGTAACATTTTATCGGAGGAGTATTGCCCGATGAGTCTTGGGTTACTAGAGGTATACAAAATCATACTTGACTTGGTTAGGCTCTGATACCAATTGTGACGCCCCACGTCATATATAAAGTTCTGATGCAACTACTCCTCCATATATATATAATCCCTTTTTCCAAATTATCCAAACCTCAATCCTTCTATATTTTTGTGTATAATTCATATTTCCTCCATCACTTTATTCTAAACCTAATATATCCATGAATATTATGAACTCTCAACAACTCGGGTACTTATAGTTCACTATTTCCAAATGTATTTTCCCTTAACTCAAACTATCATCTACTAAATCTCCAATTTATCTTTGTATCACATAAACAAACCCTACTTCCAAAACCAACACTAAATTCAATATACTCTTAAATATTATAGATCTTATACTTTCAATCTTACTATATCCAAGTATATTTTCTCTTACCAATTTCACTAACTGTCACTCACTAATCCAGTTTATATCATCCTATTTAACTCTAAATATCATTAAATAATTCTCCCATAACCTTAATCTTTTCCCCAAACTAAGTATGAAAATAATTAGAGTATCATAGTTTACTTTATCCAAATATGTTTCACTTGACTCATATCTTAAATTATCCAAGTTAATTCTAATAAATTGTAATACCCTGATTTTCTATAATATAATTTAATACGGATAATTGAAAAGTAATTATGGATATGTGGTTGATAATTATTGGGGTATTACTAGGAATGTATTCTTAAGATTATAATTTAAGCAATTTATGGGATAATAATTAGGATAAATTTGGAAGGTGTATTATCAGACTTTTTGGATGATCGTGGACGAGGCACGAACGCTTTCCTTTGTCTGAAATATCAACTCTGAAGAAAAATGGATTGAACCAGTTGGTTCGGCTCGGTCCAAAAATAATGGGATGACTCTGTTTTAGTTAAATAAGAAAAAGAAATAGAAGATTTATTAGAAATAGAAATTAAAGGAATAATTAGTAAGAGATTAAAATAAGATGTGATTAGAATTAATAATGGATAAAATAAATTAAAGGGGTTAAAATGGGTAAAGGGAGGCATGAATCGGTTCAACCGAACCAGTTCAGTCGAATCGGTTCACGCTATCGAGTGCAGTTCTGGAATTGAAGAAAAGGAAGGGGGAAGAGTGGGTCGTGGCCATTTCGCGAAGAAGAGAGAACTAGATGGAGAGGGGGGAAAGGAGACCAAGTGCGGGAGGGCGTTCGGGTGAGGGACGGCGATGGTGACGACTCCTTCGCAGCGGATGGCAAGCGAGCTACTGGTGATGGAATGAATCATTAGGCTTCGTAGGTCTGATTGGGGCAGCGTCGAGCTTTGTTGTTCTGCCAATTTTGGGCATCGGGTGACTGGCGATGCCGACGTCGATGGAATGGTGATGGCAAGGACGGTGATCGGCAGAGGAGGTTGGCATTGGGAAGGGGCTGTGATTCAAGCCTCAGGTCGATGGTTGGAGCTAGCAGTTCAGGTTGGAATCGGCTGGGGGATTTGCGGTTCAGCCCGAACCTGTCTTCATCCCTGGTTCTTGCATTGCTGAAATTGATAGAGTGGACATTTAGAGGCATGGTGATGACAGGGCAAGGTTTGTCGTATGGCTCGATGTGCTCTCTAGTGGAATTGAATTGCAGAGGTTAAGAGAATGGATCGCAGAGAAATGTCCTCGGGTGTGATAGAGCTGAGAGCTCTCTGGACTAGATGAGGAGTCTGGATGCTCTCTATGGGTTGTGAGGAGCTGAGAGGAAGAAGAAAGGAGCAAAATGAAGAGGGTGTTCTGTGCTAGAGAAAAAGTGAAAGAAGAAGAGGATGGCTGCCTTCCTCTCGGGTCTCTATGATTATTCAGGTAAATACTCTGATGGGATGCTACTTTTGTTGCTTGCTGCTTATTTGGTTTTGTTGTTGATGAACTGCTGCGAATTGGATGAAGGTTGAAGCTCCTAGCTTTTGGTGTGTGCTGTGTTTTGGAGATGTGGAAACTATGGGCTGTGATTTCTAATGTTACGTTGGTAAGGGATTTTCCTCTCTGTGTTTTCAAGTGTTTAACTGACTGGTGATGCTTGTTGATATGCATTTGTTGGATGATTGTTGCTCCGGTCCTTATATGTTCAATGTTGAAGCCTAAATATACTCTGCAGTTTGGGTTGATTGTGGAATTATGAGATTTAAGTTAAGTAGTTTGCATGATAGGTTGATACCCTATTCATCATCCTCTTTCTCCCAAGTGGTCTCTTCACGACTATGATTTTGCAATAAGACCTTGACCAGCAGGATTCGTTTGCGCCATAATTCCTTTACTCTTGAGTCAAGGATCTGGACAGGCCTCTCATTGTAACTCAGGTTGGGCCGTGCCACGACATTATCATCGGAAGGAGTTACTACGACTGCATTACCAAGGAACTTCTTAAGCATAGACATCTGGAAGACGTCATGTACGTCCGCCATGGACTCCGGCAACTGTAGCTTGTATGCGACCGGTCCCTACTTTCTTTGTGATCACATAATGTCCCACATATCTGGGGTTGAGCTTTCCCTTCTTGCCAAACCGAACAATTCCCTTGAAAAAAGACACTTTCAAGAACACACTATCCCCTCAACAAATTCCAGGGCTCGTTGTTGGTTGTCAGAATAGCTCTTTTGGTGACTCTGTGTCGCTAACCTCCTCTGCTTGATCAGGGCCATAGACTCAGCCATTTTCCGCACTATCTTGGGGCCATAGAGTGAAGCTTCGCCAGCTTCATCCCAGTACAAGGGGGATCTGCACTTCCTCCCATACAGAGTTTCGTAAGGTATCACACCTATAGTGGCTTGAAAACTGTTATTCTATGCGAACTCAACCAACAGTAGGACTTTACTCCAACCAACTTGGAAGTCGATAATGCAGGCACGCAGCATGTCCTCGAGCATCTGAATGGTTCTTTTGCTTTGGCCGTCAATTTGAGGATGGAATGTTGTGCTGAACTTAAAATCGGTGCCCCTAGTCTTGCTTAAACTCTTCCAAAATGCTGAAGTAAAGCGCGAGTCCTGGTCTGATACAATGGAAACTGGAACACCATGAAGCCGGATGATTTCCTTGAGGTACAAGTCGGCATACTGATTCATCTTATAAGTCATAGCCAATGGCAGAAAGTGCGACACCTTTGTCAATCGATCCACGATTACCCAGATGGCATTGTGACCCTTAGCTGTCTTGCGCAAGCAGGTGACGAAATCCATGGTGATGTGCTCCCATTTCCACTCAGGAATCGGCAATGGTTGGATCACCTAACCCGGTCGCTGATGCTCAGCCTTAACACGTTGGCATATATGGCATTGTGATACAAATTCAACAATCTTGTACTTCATGTTCGGCCAATAGTAATGAGTTTTCATATCCCAGTACATCTTATTACATCCAGGATGTGCAGAGAAACTGGAAGAGTGAGCTTCTCGTAAGATCTTCTATCGTACAATCAGATCATTTGCCACATACCATCGGTTTTATACTTGATTGTGTCATCTGCAGACACAGAGAAATCCTAATACTTTGGCAAGGTGGGATTTAATTTGAAAGCTTTACATGTATCACCGCCTTGCTGAGCTTCTCTTATTTCCTCGATAATAGACGACATCAAGGTTAGCTTTGCCAATATCACATCCAGTTGTGCGGGGACCATTTACATCTCGAGTCCCTGATGGTCTTTCTGTAGTACCGAAGGCATTCCTTCACATATCAGGCTCATCACAGCCACCTTGCGACTGAGACGACATTGGCCTTTCCTAGATGGTATTTAATCTCACAATCGTAGTGTAACACCCCGTTAATTTAAAACCACATTTGCTCGTTTCAAAATACGTCATAAAAATTTTTTGCTTTATTTATTCATCGTTTGAAATTCCTTTAGAAGAAATTGTAATTAGAGTGAATAATGCAGAATAATAATAGGACATCAAAACATAGTTTCCAAGTGTTCTTAACAAAAGATCCAAAGTCCCTGTTACACTGTTTAACATATTCAAAATACTAACAATAGTAATTACCAAAATACCCATTCCTTATCAAAATATCAACAATTCCCAAAACTCGTGAGTCGCACCCAGCAGGTCAAATCGGCTGATAACAAGAGGGATCATCCTGGAATGCCTCCTCTGCAGCTTGAATGTCATCATCAAAGTAATCACCTACATTACGAGGAAAACAATGACCCTAACGCCCAGCAAGAATCATAATTAATGCAATGCAAATGATGCGTGGTCACACAATGCATTACAAAAGAGAACAGTTTCTCTTCTGGAAGTTGAGGTGGAATACTCCCTACAGTCATGTGGCCTAACCAGTAACTCCGACGAGGAGATATATCCATCGGGGGTGTTTCCACAAGCAGGTATCCTCACTTTTGTTGAAGACGTTGGGGGTTTCAGAACGGGGTAATTGTGAACCCTAGAATCCACGCAACTACTTCTAAACCTACCACTCCCTACGTGGAAGGAATCTACCGTATGGAAAGTAATAATTCACCCGAACCCCCACACATCTATTTACGTATATTAGGATGGCATATAGAATGTAAACAATTTCATAAGCCCTAGGATGATGCATGAATGCCATAAAATAAACCATAGGAACAGTGCCCAAGATAACATGTGAATAAACACAACATAGGAATAATGCACAAGATAACATCGAATAAACACAACAATATATATAGAATTTGCATATAGGACCATGAATCTAAAGGTATAATAACCATCGTTTTTAGCTTAAATCAAACTACAAAATTAGCCTAGAGTTTATCACATTAGGAAGGATGGTAGCAATGTAAATCTTTTGATTTATTTCTTGGCAGTTGAGCAGGAAAAACCAGCATACACTTATTAATATTATTCTCATATGATTCAGCAAATCTTATACAAGTCTTCCACTTTAACTCTTGCAGTTAAGAGGTTAAACATGCTCTCAATACAATGATTCCAAATGTGAGCAGAAATACGATTTATAATACTCAAACCCATGCTCCACGATATTCAGCTTAAACCATACTCTAGACAATGACCCTTGCAGCAACTACGACTTTAATATTAAACTAAACAAAACCATTGCTAACAGCATACTTACCCTATTCTTCATGCTTCTCAATATTCAATTCCACATTCCAAACATTGAGCAAACAAGTAAAATCACCAAGCAAAAACATGGCAATCACAATCCCTGGCAATTTAAATAGAAACTAGAAATCCAAAAGCAGCTAAACCATTCAAAACCCGTAATGTAGGGTCATCTCTTGGCCAACAAAATTTCAAATCCTTACCTTAGTTTTCCAGCAGCTTAACCCAGCAAAATAGAAGCTCAATGAGTGTCCACAATTCCTCCAAAACTTTCGATAGTCTCTGAATATAACAACATTAAGGATACATCCTATCTTCACGTCCAATTTGACCAAAACCAGAGCTTCATAATCAAATAAATAAACTCTTACCTTGTCTTAGTTCACAGATGGACAACAGAGTACCCTTCACACACTATACCTTCCTCAATCCACAACTTACCTCACGCTCACAACACAATATCACACTTCATTCACTATTGAATTGTCACTCACCAACGACCTCACAGCAAGTAACTCTCTCTCAATACACTTTACAATAGCCAGAGTAGAGAGCATACAGGGGAAACCTTATCTCTTATAGATGGAGGGGAGAGAGAGAATCCACCTTAACAGTACAGCTCTGAACTGAAGAGGTGATCATCCAGGAGATAATCACACGCCTCAATGGTGAGTGGTCCATTAGGAGGGAACCACGTGGAAAGACTTCCACCACCCCAAGGAGGAATAGACGTCGTAGCAGAAGGCAGGAAGACAGAGATTTTGCTGAGTAATCTTACAAAATCGAAAGAGAGAATGTAATTTAAATGGGTTTCTCGGATATTTTTGACTTTTCGGACGAGATAAGTCGTCCGAGGTAGATTTTGGACGAGAAGGACACGTCCGAAAACTCACAAAATTTGGTACAGATTCGTTTTCATCTCGTCCGCGTCTTCCACTCCAGATTTCGGAAGAGATAAGGCGCGTCCGAAATGTTCCGCAAAATTGTACAGATTCATTTCAACAACGTCCGCGCCATCCGAGCCTTCGTCCGAAAATGCCCCATCATTATCCATATTCGTTTCTTCCTCGTCCACGTCGTCCATGCCCAATTTTAGACGAGATAGAGGCGTCTAAAAACTCTTTGTACACATTTTTCTTAAATTTCATACTTAGATTACTTTTTCAATATTAACCTTATACTTTCTTAACATAGTTTACGCGTTCCATTACGCAACATGATATAACATTCATACATCCAAATTTCTTTAGTTTTAATACATCAAAAAAAGGGAAAAATATCCGGGGTCTTACATCCTACCCACCTTACAAAAATTTTGTCCCCAAAATTTAGTTAAAACAAATAATTCGGGATATTTGGCCAACATGTCATCTCTTCTTTCCCACGTAGCTTCCTCATCGTTAAGTTGGTTCTACCATAACACCCTCACAAGAGTGACATCCTTGTTGCGCAATCTTTTTACACTAGTGTCCAGGATTCTTAGCGGTTTTTCTTCATAGCTCAGGTTAGTATGCACTCTAATCTGATCCTGAGGTCTCATGTGAACAGTCTCACAAAGACATTTTCGTAACATCGATACATGAAAGACATTATGTACTCCCGACATAGCTTTTGGCAAGAGTAACCGATACGCCACAGGACTGATTCTTTCTATGATCTTGAAATGGCCAATATAGCGCGGATTGAGCTTTCCTTTACACCCAAATCGCATAACACCCTTGAATGGTGATAATTTCAAATAGACATGATCCCCAAAGGTAAACTCTAAGTCTCGACGATGATTATTTGCATAACCTTTCTTATGACTTAGTGCAGCTTGCATCCTTTGTTGAACAACATCTATGATCTCAGCAGTTTCATATATCATTTCAGGACCATAATATTTATCTTCACCAACTTCACTCCAGTAAAGAAGGGATCTGCATTTTCTACCGTAGAGTGCTTCATAAGGTGCCATGCCAATAGTTGCTTGAAAACTGTTATTATAGGCAAATTCCGCTAATGGGAGAATCTTTTCCCATCCAACCATATACTCAAGAATGCAGGCACGTAACATATCCTCTAATGTCTAAATAGTCCATTCACTCTGACCATCAGTTTGTGGGTGGAAAGCAGTGCTAAACTTCAATTCTGTACTCATTGCCTTGTTCAAACTCTTCTAGAACATCGAGGTGAATCGAGGATCCCGATTAGATACAATAGATACGGGAACACCATGAAGCCGAACAATCTCTTTAACATATAATTCCGCAAACTTGTCCATTTTGTACGTCATATGCACCGGTAAGAAATGGGCAACCTTCGTCAGTCTATCAACAATCACCCATATCGCTTCATATCCCTTCGAAGTCCTTGGTAGTCCGGTAACAAAATCAGAAGGAATTAAAAGCGTACTTATAAGGCACTATAAAGGAAAACGCACGGAAGCTATCCAATATACGACAAAACATACAAATTGTGACAATTAAGCATGCTCAATTAAATGTCAAATACGTGCTTGAATGGATTTTGCAAATAATGGTCAACTAATCTAACATGGTAATTTAACACACATGAGGATTAATAGGTAACTTAACATGCTAAGACATTTGAAAGCAACAGCGGACAAATTAACTCACAGTAATAGTTGATTTGCAAACGAGAAACAATTAATTACCATGCTTGAGCTTTAAAGGAGTGATGGTCGATTTACAAGCTTAAAGTTAGCTTGACGGTTAACAAAAATAGGTAAGAATAGATAACTAACGTACTTGAGGTTTAAACAATAATTAAATAGTCATGCTAAGAATTTTATCTAAGCCTTAACTAACACGCTTGAAGATTATACGAGAGTAAATTAACATTTTAGTAATTAATTTCAAGTTGCATACTTGGGAAGTTGCAAGATAATTACTAATTGGCATGCCTGAAACTAGCAGAATGGAAATGAACGAATCATGCTCAAATTTTGGCAGACAGTGAACTATTAGGTTTGGAAATTAAACAAGATAACTAAGGCAGAACATGCATTATAATCACAACAAAGCAGTGAGGAGTTACATACTTAACAATAGAGAAGGGAACTGAACCAGCAGAGTATAAATACAATTAAGTGCATGACAATATGAACCCAATCACATATGAACCCAAGTAGTAAAGCAGTATATTGAGTTGAAATTACAACACACCAAGGATCTGAGTAGCAGAACGGTGATACAACTAAGTGTTCTCACAATACAAGGTCATTTTGTTCCCTTCATTAGCGTTTATGTTTCATTCACGGTTCCTTGCTTATAGGCTTATCATCAAGCAATTGTTCTTAGTAACAATAAATCATGAATTGAAACTACATTAATAGGAAGGTATATAAATGTAGTAGGTAATTATAGAGTGAAAAAATTTCGAAGGAAACAACCACAGAGAAATTTTATAGATTATAACTATAATAACACACACGAAAATTACTTGTGGGTAGGGCCTCCTCTGGCCAAGACTACCCATTTCCTTACCTAAACGTTGAAGAAGCAAGCAGGGACAGCTAAAGAACTCTACTCCCACCCAGACGAGAAGAAGACAGAACAGACAATGAAAAATGCAAGGAATGATGGAAAACTGAAGGGGCAAATAGAGAATAAAAGGGAGGCTTACTTGCTAGGTAATCATCACGTAGGGGAGGGCGGAGGGAAGGGATGATGGCTGCCTAGGCTGGAGCTGGAGCTAGGCGATTCCCATGTCTAGAGTGTTTTTCTTCGTCGAAATCTCATGTATTAATGGAATACACGATAAGTTGTCTTATTTAAATCCCTAAATTTTTGCTATCCTGCAATCTTTCGGACAAGTGTGGACGCATTATCCTCGTCCGCAGCCGTCCACAAGGCAAAATCCCCCAGGCCAAAATGTGGCCTCAGACGAGGAATGGCGTCCGATTTCTGTCTGTACCATCCGAAATGTATTCGGACGGGATATGGCGTCCGGATAAAGCGTTCTAATTCGTCCATAATTTGGACAGATTCAAATCCATAACGTCCGCCTGCATCTGCGAGCATCTAGGGTCGTCCAAAAACTCGCATTACAGGTGAATTAGGATGAGAAACCGCGTCCTGAGTCATCCCAATTCTCGGGGACGGCGTCCCAAACGTTTGCCGGACGACATGGCTCATCCGTAACATCGTCTGCAGGCGTCCGAAAATGTCAGGACAACATTTTTCTCACATTTTACTACTTAACCTCTTACTCCATAGTCTTTCCCCATAATAAATGTCACGAATAAACAAGTGTATACACGCAATGTAATGTATAAGTTTTTTCCAAAGTTTGAATACATCGCGAACAAGGGAAAAATTAGTACTAGGGTATTAGATCATTGATAATACCCCAATAATTATCCAATTAATCCAAATACCCCAAATTACTTTCTAATTAACCTTATTAAATTCTGATATAAAAATTCAGGGTATTACATTCTTCCCTCCTTATATAAATTTCGTCCTCAAAATTTGCCTAGTGTAGTACCCTCTTCTTACCTTAACAACCGCTAAACTACGCATCCAAACCCTCCTTTGGCTATCCTACTTGATGACCTAGCTTCCTTGTTGTCCTATGACGTTACTTTATCTAGACTATTAACTCCCTCTTTACTCCCCTTCTACTAAGAGTTGTCTAACTACCGCCACTTGATCAACTTGACTTCATCTAAAACGCATTCTCTTGTACCAAAAGGTCGATCAAACTCTCGTACTCACTCTCCACACTTCCGCTGCACCACTCTGATTACATCGATTCCAGAGAAAAAAAATGCCTCAGTCCGACCATTCTTCTGTTTTCTCCAAGTCAATCACGAACATCAAGAGTAGAATGACAACTTTCTTATGTCCAAAAAAATTTCTTCAATCCAATGAACACTTCACCATTACTGCTCAACTCCTGAATCCGCAGTAACTTTCTCCTAAGTTTGACGTTCCACATCAAATTCTTCCACTAATTCCCAAGTGATTCAACACCAAGGGAGAATCTCCTCGATCTTCTTACCGCCATAGACTCGCAACCTGATGTCGAATTCACCTTTCCTACACAGTTCTACCTCTCAGATCCTTCACACTTTATGACTTGAGACCTTGCACTTATACTTTTCTCCCTTAACCTACTACTTCAGCACGCCTAAACATGCTCTTCACCCTCCAATGCATCTTTCCAAACATGCTAGGTCGTGACTACATTACTCCATCACTAAGCTGAACACTGTCCTACTCTCGCACACCTATTGTAACGACCCGGTTTATATTTACTTTAAAATCGTGTGAAATTTAAAACTTTTCTTTTCATATAAACATCAGAGTATTCTTTCTTTATAAAATCCGATCGTTAAAACTTTTTACTTAAAACACTTATCAATTGTAGCAGAAGTAATGAAATCCTTTTATGAAAACGCAGTGGAATTAAAACAAAACGTTAAAGAATATTAAGTAATTTACAAACCCTTTTTCAAATAATTTCCTTTTTAAACTTTTTAGTCCAGCCAGCCACAAGATCCACCCGTGCAAATTCTTCATCAATTGTCTTTGACCTGTTCTCCTGTTGCTCGCATATACCTACATCACAAGACCTAACTAATGAGCCTAACGCTCAGTAAGTGATAAAAGAAAATGCAATGCAAATGTGATGCATGGTCATACAATGCATTACAGAAGAGAACCGTATCTCTTCTGGAAGTCATGGTGGAATACTCCCTAGTGTCATGTGGCCTAACCAGTTACTCCAACAAGAAGATATATCCATCGGGGGTGTTCTACATGCCAGTATCCTATCTTTTGTTAAAGACGTTGGGGGTTTCATAATGGGGGAAAGTGTGAACCCTAGATTCCACGTAGCTAACTCTCACATCACTGCTCCCTATGTGAGAGTATCCTATTGTATGGAATGTCACCAATCACCCGAACCCCTACACGCCTATTTACATATATTAATTATGACAAGCAATATGCTCGTGACTATATACAACCCTATATGATGATATAAATGTCTAGTAAACATATCATTAAAAGAACCTAAATCTAGTAAACACACAGCATACAATCCTAATTCTTGCGATGTAGGGTCCGAAGACCAAAGCACAGTAAGTATCAACTTACCTGTTGTCTGCAACCTTTTACCACTTTATTCCTTCTTCGGAAGTACCTTCAAAATGATTAAATAAACTATCATCAAAATCTCAAATCACTAACTTCACTTTTACCGTTCAGTCCCATAATGATTTCTAACGAGACAATAATTAAATCGATAAACAATTCCCACAGCAAAATAAAGAACCATTTAACTTTGTCCTTAACATGAAATAGTGAATAATTTATAAAGTCAACCTAATTACTTAGCAACTTCGCAATAACAATTCTAATATCCTAACATGTGCAACGGGATAACAATATCCCACAACAGTTGCTCATTCCATCAATGTGACCCGATAATAGAGAGAATTTACTTTATAAAACCGAACAGTAGCAGTTGTTTAACAATAATAATTACGAACACTATATATCATCTAGACAAACAACCAGAAGCTAATCTGAAATCAATCACAACATTAAACATTCAACGACCAATCCAGAATATCAATCCAACATGTTTCCACATCTAACAATCCATTTTCCTATATATAGTTGTCTAATGGTAAACCAAATTTAAAACAACTAAATTCTATATATTTCACATCCACACCAACTATACAGTTTAACCAAGAAATAATTCAATCAAAGAATGACTTCCCTGCTTCAGCTCCAAGCAACAGAATAATGTCATTATCCAGAAAACAGAAATCCAAAGATAGAACCAAACTTCATCAATAACACACCTCCCAACAAGACTCACAGGCAGAACTAAAACCATGAACAAAATCAATTTCAACATAGCAATATTCCCTCATACAGTCCATTGGCAGTTCATTAACACAAATAGTGTATACCCAAACAAAAATTTCCATCCAAAGAGGGGCTTACCACTCACAACCACACAGCAGTAATGTCCATCACACTATTATTTCCTACATCATATTCTCAACAAAACGCATCTGTGAAAGGTTGCACAACAAAAACAAACAGAACCAAGAATCATCCCTCATTTATAGCATTTCACAGTCAAGAATAACAATAGAGTCCAACACAGAACATATCATCCTTAATTTCTTCAACTTGAACTGTCAACATATTATTAAATCCAAAGAAACAGAAAACATATATCATTTCATTATCCGGATTTATCAATCGAAGAACAAAGAACACCCATTACCTACAGACTTCTCCCTTCACAGCTTCACAATTTTCTAGAGAAACACTCGGCCTTCTGCATTCATAGGAGTTGTCTTTAATTCTCCACTTTAACACACTTTCAGTAACACCTACTGTCATACCTATATAGGTAGAGGAGACCACTTCAAGGAGGGTGGTCCAACGGCCAAACTCCACGCCGGAAGTCGGCTATCGTTTTGGGAGAAGTTGCTAAAGAAGACCCGTTAGATCAATACAAGCAATGGACCAATTCGATCCAAGCATTCACGGGTCAAACCGGAGTTCAACCACACCACTCCACTGCCATCATCCAACCTTGAACACACGGCCACACTTGCCAAATCGTCCAGTTCAGAACGCTAGGGAAAAGAAATCAAAGCAGAAAACTACTGACTTACCTCCACCGACGGTTCACATCTCCAATTTTGACTCCGAGAGCTGCGGCACACCAAGCCCTAGCTCGCCGTTCGTCGTGTCGCCCGTAGCCACACCATCACCACCATGCGCTGGACAACGCGCACCCGAGCTGTGAGATCGTCTCCCGCTCCCGATCGCTCTCGGTCCTTCATCTTCTCTTCGCCTTTCTCCCTCTCCCTGTTTCTCTCGACTCTTTCTCGCTTTCTCCCCCTTCTATCTTCAGCATTTCCTCATTTCAAAAAGAAACGTGGACCACACAAAATAAGAAGTCTAAACCATGAACCGGTTCATGGTTCAGCAGTCCGGTTCAACCATTTCCTTAAATCCTCCATTATTTTAATTATTCCTTTTTTTTATTTCAAGTCTCTAATCTACTTATAATTTATCTATTTTTCTCATTTAATTTCAATTCCCATTTTTCCTTTTAATCCATAATTTCATCTTATTTATTTTAATTTCCTTAATAAATCTATAATTATCAAATATACGTATCGTATATTAACTGACCCAATTTTCAATTCTCGACTTATTCCAAATATCGATTAATGATTATTACGGGTCCAATTTAAATTTTTCATTAAATAAATCCTTGATTATTATCCAAATATTCGGCAATTAAATTTCTCCTCAAATAAATCTCTCAATTATCCTTAATTAATTCTCTTACGAAAAATCGGGACATTACACCTATTACCCCATCACTCCTTAGATTCTTACTCCGTCTCGCTTCCCTTTTTGTGTCTATACATGTTTTCGTTTTCTGTTTTTGTTTCTGTATCTGTTTTCGTTCCTGTATCCGTATCCGTATCTTTTTTCGTTTCAGTTTTCATTCCCGTATTTATTCATGTACCCATGCCTGTTTCCGTTTCCATTTCCGTCTCAGTTTTCATTTCTGTATTTGTTCCCGTATCGTGCCCATTTTCGTTTCTGTTTCTGTTTCTGTTTCTGTTTCTGTATCTGTATCTGTTTCTGTATCCCTTCCAGAAAATTCATTCCTAGAAGTTCATTTCCATTTTTGTCTCCGTTTCCGTTTCCGTTTCTGTCTCCATTTTCGTTTTCGTTTCCATTTCTGTATTCGTATTCGTATCCATATCAGTCTCCATTTCTATTTCTCTATCCGTCTCCATATTTGTATCTGTATCCGTATCTGTATCAAGTTTCGTTTTCATTTCTGTTCCTGTTTCTGTATCCATTTTGGTATCCGTGATTGTATGCGTTTCTAGAGAAGCTCAACTGATTGCCTAGGCCCTACAACACTCTCTCTATTCATTCCCAAAGGTCAAGATCGAGCGGGCAGATACTTGGCTAGTTACATCTTATTCTCTTATTTCGTCTTAGTCCTTAATGTTTTCCCTTCCCGTAACTAATCTACCCTTTATCTAGTCCGTTGTAACCTAGGGAACCTCGTTTACCTATCTAGTTGATCTACCCTGTCGTTACCTAGGCGACCTTGGTTAACTATCTAGTTGATCTAGTTTATGCACGATTTTCTTTTTCACTTATTTGCTCTTTCCTTATTTCCAAAAATTTGGACAGAGTCTCCCCTGTTTCTATATTCCCCCAAAGCTATACATCCTGCATAAAAATCCCAAACAGTTCCAGAAAAGTTCAATCTAACAACATTTACTCAAGTCTACTCAGTCCACTAGTCCCTCCATATTAATTCCTAACAACTATTTACAGAAACAAAATAGGAATCATATGCTAACTAAAATAGTAAATAGTATACTTATAGTGGATGAAGTATTTTTCACGTCGAGGCTTGTGCTGGCAAGCAGGCTACATTACTAGTTTGACTTTTTCGAAATCATTTTACTCAGCAAAACGTATCAGAGCTTGGTTTTAAAAGCGCAATAAAGAATAACAAATTTGTTCTGATACCAACTGTAACGACTCAATTTTTCGTAATTCCTTAAAAATGCATGAAATTTAAAACTTTTATAAAATCCACTACAACCCTCTCTATTAAAATTCTTTTAAAGAAATATAGATATCAGAGTGCATCTAACCGGACTGCTACTAACCCTTCATTAAACTTGTTATGAAAATCCAATTAATAAAATGCGGAAGCGTTATAAAATCATTTGTGAAAACATAACGAATTTATTAAAACATTGCGGAAGCATATATAATTTAATGAAAGAAACTAAATGATTAATATAATTTAAATTCAACCGTGCTCTCTTTAATATCTCTTTAGCTTGGCCACCCACGAGTCCCGCGCGTGCAAATCCTTAATCCCTGCATTTTGACTTATGTATTGTTCAACGTCTCCTCGTATAAGTACCTACACCTACACCACAAGTAAACTGCAAGCCCAAAGGCTTAGTAAGGAAAAGGGTTCATGCAATATGTTATGCCTCTCTTTAGTCCTTTTGGAATGGGGGCCACCCAAACCAATCTTATCATTATGTTCATTTGTTCATTCATTCTTTACTCGTACTTTGAGCTAGAGATTGGAGAGTTCTTAGGGGATGAAATAGTGGATCGGATCTAATCTTTTACTTACAACTAAGTCCCCTCTACCGTCAAAGTAGGGGGCTTTGCTTAGTTGCAGATTAGACACGTTACCCATCCGCCCCCCAACTCCCTTTTTTTCTTTTTCTTTTGTTCCTGTGCCGGGCTAAGCTACCGGACCATAGCAACCTTTATCATCGTAACATTTTTTCCTCACTCAATGCTTGTATGAGTACCACTCCGGTGGCACTCCCTATTGGTTTCTATTAACATGATGCATTATGACACATTCTTTAACTAGCATGATTCATGATGCAATACAACGAACATTAGCAATAATTGAAGTGCGCATATAAAATAAAGCAATTGAATAGCAGAAATTGAAAGCGCATAACGAAGAACACTTATGATATTAAATTGAAGACAACAAAACACGTAAGGACACCCAACGACGAATATTACGGAAATTATATAACGAATCATGGAAAGAATACAGAATTTAAACACACATATCTGAACAAGATAAAATGAATTATAGCATGCTCAAACTTATGGAACACAACAATAAATGAAACAGAAGTCATAACATACTATGAATTAACATGCTAGTTATCCTAGTTCATTTACATACTCGAAAAATAACTACATTTGTTATTCTAGTTAGGTATTCAAGTTAGATATCCAAATTAATTAACATGCTCGGAGTTTACATCAAACCATCTTGATAGTTAACTAACATTCGTGAAGATTAACAGTTAATTAACGTACTTGAAGATTAAACAAGAAAGATTAAACAAGAAATAGTTAACTAAAGTGAGTGAAGATTAATTGTAAACATGTTCGGGTTGGTTTATACTTTAATTGATTAGTCAAACAACCTAGTTAATTAACATGAGTAATAATCAACATGTTTAAGTCTAATTAATTACTCTAATTAAGTTAATTAACATGCTTAACTAGTAAATCAAATTATTGTCCTCGTTATTTAGCATACTCAAGGAAGTGATTAACAACTATTAATTAAACAACTAGTTAAACATGTTCAGATTAGTTAATTCACAACTAGTCTATTAGTTAAACTAGTTAATTAAACATGCTCATTAGTTAATTAATATGCTAGTTAGCAAACATGTCATAATTAAATTAACACCGATGTATTCGTTCACATGTTTAGGTTAACTAGTTAATTAGCTAACCCGATAAATTGATTAATTAGTTAATCACTTTAATTAATTAACATGTTTCACAAAGATATGGTTTTTATTCTAGCTAATTGGACATGCTCGATTAAGAGAGTATTAATCCTAGCTATCTACACATGTTATCTATATGTGCATTAGATTTTTGGAAAGTAACACAGAGATAGTTAAACTAAATATGCAGGATAGTAAATTTGAATGTTAACAAATAAGACAATAACAAGTATTTACAGAATCATCATAAATAAAGGAAAGCATAGCTCATTCACATCGTTCAAGCTTAACATATCGTAGGAAGGATTTTCAGTTCTTCATTCTACTGAGACTACCATTCAAGCAGTACGCATTTACCAATTTCTATGTCAAAGTAAAGCAATGGATTTAAAGGAAGGGCAGTGAAAGAAATTCGAGAAGTTAACACAGGTTATCAACAAGGGAACTATCAACTACAACTAACTAATGGTAGTAACAATAGAAATTCACAAGGCACTAGACATAAAACTCACACACACTACTTGTGGGTAGGGCCACCACTGGCCAAGACACACCTATTTCCTTACTTCGAAGCAATAACGCATATTAGCACTTAATCTTCATTCTTCTTCTCTTCCGATACCTTCATGATTAAAAACATTTATCATTGACAACTTCTCATCGAATTCTATACTTCTTAACAGTTCCTAAATAATGTCGTACCACAATGCTATATTCCACATACGTTGAATAACAATTTCCATTAATAAAACTTAACAACCATCAAAGCATCTTCATTATTCTTTTTATCCAACAACAAAGAATCAGTTTAACATTCCCTATGTCCAACGATTCATTCATAATATACACTTAACATGCTTCAAACCAATAACATCACAGAGACCTTACCCAGCCCATAACAGTTAATCAAAACTACATAGCATAACTTGAAGCACTCCAACGTATCATCACTCAAACAATTCCACCAGTTATATGTCCAAACTAACATTCAGAATCAAAACTATAACTTAGCAACTTAATTCACGTAACAAGGCTTCGCACAATAATTATCCGGGGTAAGGCCAATCAATAACATAGAATATATCCATTTTAAATAAGAATCACATAACTAAATTCCAACTTGAACTAACAGATAAGCAACTCATTCACAGAACCAAAAGCAGAAACCCAACAGATTATTCCATCAAATAACTCATTCAGGAAATCCTTAACTGAATAACTCAACTAACTAAAGTAATCCAAAACGATACCTAACAACACTATCAAACTCCATTCGAAAACAGAAACCAAAATACCAATACAGCCAAGGAGGAAGCTCACCAATAGACAGGGCAGACCTAAAGTAAGTCCTCCTCTTCAGCCATCACCCTTCTCGGCCTCTAGCTCCTGAGAGCTTCACAGGGGAAAAGTTCACAGCACATCACCATTTCAACCATTAAATCCCCACTGTCAAATTATCCTCCAACACACACACACATCACTCACAGCCATTAAACAAATTACTCAACCATACCTCCACAATCGGTAGTGGGCAACAAGCTGGAAAGGAGGAGAAATCTGGAGATTCCCCTTGGCAGGCAACAATTCGACCCGAACTGTCCAGACTGGGTTCGGACGCCCCCGGGTCACGGGTCGCCACCCGCACCAGTCCGGATTTGAGCTGCCCATCCCGAATCGCCGACCATTCCGACGCCACACCTCACCGTTTGCTGCTCCTTCATCGTCGCCACTCTGCCGTCGCCGAGTATCACCAGGAAGTCGACAAAACGCCGCAGCACCGAATGCCAAATCGATGACTCGAGCCCGCACTGAGGCAACCAGCAAAGCCATCTCCTGAGCCCGCCGATGTTCGCTGCATGCCTAACCGCCTTGTCGCTGCGTAGAACCCGTCGAAGCTCTCTCGATCACTCCTTCGCCCTCTCTTTTTCTCTCGGTTTCCCATTGCCTCCCTCGGTCTCCCTCATGTTTTCCCTCTTCTCCCTCTTCTCGATTTCTCTTTTCAGAACACCCTAGATAACCTAATTCTCCCCCTTTCATCAATTAATTTCTAAACCGAACCAACCAAGCCAATCACACAAACTGAACCGGTTCTGCTGTTGAACTGATTCTCATCTCCAAATTCCAATTAATTAAATTCCATAATTAATCTTCACTTAATTCTAATTAATCTCCAATTAAACACTCTCTAACATTTTAATTCCAACTAATCCAATAAATCTCATTTTATTCTTCTTCCAAATGAATCCTTAATCCGATAAATTTTCTTAAATTATAATATTACGAATATATCCAATTAATCCAAATACTCCAAATTACTTTCCAATTAATCTTATTAAATTCTGATATAAAAATTTGGGTATTACATGAAGTCCTTAGCTTTAACAAGTTATCACTTAAAGTTATCCTTTGCAAAACCTAATCATGATTAACAATATCGCTATTAATAATTACTTTTCAATAATAAAATCTCTTAGCTCCAACTAATATGCTTAACACTTCCAATAACGGATAATTTCCTATCATGTTCAAACTATCAAAGACCCTTATTTTTCAACAATCGCAATTCCTCAACTCAATAGCTTATTCTCCATGACAACTAATTGTATACACAAATAATTTTCCAATAATTTGTATAATAATAGTCCACTCACTATATTCCAAAACCTATCATTTATCAACGAGGGAAAAAACAAAACAATACTCCTTCAATACATACAAACCCTAACTTAGCAAGCAGATTCTAAGTTATATTCTCCATAACCCTATGAACAGAACTCGGCAGAGTCTAAACTTTAACTAATAACACTCCAAAGACTAAACTAAATTCATATTATCAAACCATTATTATGCAGAAAGTAGGTCATCCAATTATATGCTTTACAAGCAATAACCAAACTCTTCGTTGACTACCATCATTTAACAACGACAAAACCATATTTAAGGATAGTAGAAAGAAGGTCGTCACCTGAAACCTGAGGACATAGAACACCAAAACATCATTCCTCCTTCCTTCCAAAACTTACTCGATTTCCGACTCTCTGTAAAACTCTCACGGTCACCAACAAAACTCCAGAATACCCTCACAAACTCTTCTCTATAAACCTTCTTCAAAAACCTACAGAGTTACACTCAAAATTCCAAACTTCATAACAACTCCTCAACCTCACAGTCTTTCTTCAAAAACACATAAGCATATTATACAGAACCTCTCATCCATAAGCAAAACCTCTCACAAGAATTTAGCATAGGTTTCCCATGCATTTCATCTCTACCGAATACTCGTCCCTACTATCTCTATTTATGGACACTTTCTAACACCCCATCATTAACTCACTGAAGACAAAAGGCCATGAGTTTGTAGCCTTTTCATCGCCTAGCAACCCTTCGACGTCCAGAAGTCTCAGAGGTCGATTCATTTCATCTTCATGTTGGTTGAAACTCTCTAGATATCCTTCATAAATTGGCGGTCGATTGAATTCTCCAGTAGTCGATTGACCACCATTCACTCGATCAACCACGCATCAATTTAGAAAACTGTCCACTTTTATGTCGGTCGTACACCTCGTCGATCGACTGCCCCAATTGACTGTCGTTTCCAAATCAATTGCTGTTTGTTTTCGTTTAATTTTCAAGATTATATATATATATATATATATATATATATATTACCCTTAATAAACCATAATTCACTTTTCTAAATTATCTAACCCTCAACATATATAATATATTTCACCATTCCTCCTTCACATTATTCTACACTAAATCAAATATATCCTAAAATAGTATAAATTCTATACCTTCAACCTTATTATATCCAAGTATATTTTCTCTTACTAATTCTATTGACCGTCAATCTAATTGATATCATCCAATCTAACTCAAAATATCACTAAATAATTCTTCAATTAACCTCAATTCTTCCTAGAAGCTAATTATTACACATGTGAATCCATGCAATGTGGTTCTCATTCACGTAGAAAATATTAAAATAACAAAAAATTTATACTAATTTTTATATAATTTTCAATGAGCGAGCTCATATTAAATTTGAAATCTCATCTTAAAATATTGAGTTTGATGTAAATTAATAGTAGTATATAGAAGTTGATCAAGTGAGAGAGTTAAATCTTCTCATTTTGAGAATCCTTAAGTCATGATTCAGGCGTTAATATTTGTGGCGGGTTGTGCATAAGCCATTTAAACATTTTTTTTTTTTTTTTTTTATGGTTAAGATCATTCGTCTTTAATCTTTATTCATGAAAAATCTAGTTGCAAATATCTGCAAGTCACTTCCAATAATTGAACTATCATCATCACTTCTTAAATGCTACGCGAAAAGTCATCACTTTAACTACTTCTACTTGATCTTGCTCTTGATCATGCTCTTTTTATTTTGAAAAAATGACAAATCAACCACATAATTTGTGATCAATGATAAATTTACTACTATGATATATTTTCTAACAACTTAATCACTGACGTATGAAAAAATAATAAATTTAACATCAAAGTCACGTTCACCGTTAAAAATGAGACAGGACGCCGCCGCGGTAGTTTGACCTATTAAAAATATTTAATCTCAAATTTGAGGGCTTAAACGATTGATTTTGGGGCCGAGAAAAGGGGATGGTGAGGTTAACCTATGACAAGTTGTAGATCTCCAAGAGAACTTCGATTTGATACCTTCTGCAAATGATTTTGACACTTGTAGCGAAAGTTGTGGTCGTTTGAAGGTGAAGAGGTCAAAAATCTAATAAAAGCATTGAATTCGTAAAACATATACATAACGACTTCGAAATAACCATGAAACACTAAAAATCAATCACCGCTGCAGACTGTAAAGTAACCATGCATGAAAAACAGAGAGTTTCAAGACACTGAGACACCGCGGTGTCTTGGTGTCTTGGTGTCTCAAAACACTGAGACACCGCGGTGTCTTGGTGTCTCAAAACACTAGCCACCACGATGTCTTGGTGTCCGCGGTGTCTTAGTGTCTAAAGACACCAGACACCGCGGTGTCTTATTAAAGCGTTAACGGTGAATATGACAGCGATGTTGGCTTTGTCATTTTTCTATACGTTAGTGATTAATTTGTTAAAAAATAAAGGATTGTGGTTGATTTATCATTGATCGCAAACCACGATGGTTAATTTGTCATTTTCTCTTATATTTTCATCTGCTCCAGCAAGTCAATCAATTTGTAACGAGAGTTTTGTGGCACCTCCCACCTTAACTACTCTTTTAGAAATGTACTTTTTTATTAGTTGAACATTACGTTGTTTTGTTGTTTTCTTCTTTCTTGAACCAATGTTGACGTTGTATTCTATATCTGTTGGGTCATTACAGTCGTCAATATCTTCAATATAACATCTTCAAAAAACATGCATACGAACTACAAGCAGGACCAATGCTACTAGATTGTGATAATATAGGTGTAATCCAATATAGCAAACAAAGATGCTGATTGAACATATTTGCTGCTAAGTATTACAGGATCAATCTCAAATTCAATATCTGCAAGCCTAATGGCAATATCTAATTCTCAATGCAAGTAGCAACTCGTATAACTATGATTAGATAAACCATTCAAAACACATTTACCGCCAATCTGTCAATAACATAAACTGCTGAATAAGATTCAAAGATGAATAAATCGTACTTCATAGAAAGAGCTGAGAAAGGAATGTCTAGTCTGGATGTTGAAGAGGAGTGCGTCATTTAACAATCTGTTTGTAACAAATTCTCCGAAGTCTTAAGTGTAGAAGAGAGAGACGAGTGAATGTCGGTCGTTCGTTGCAACAAAAAGGGTATTGGAAACAGAAAATGACGAAAAGTACAAAAAATGGAATAGATTTGAAGGAAAAAATTCAGAAGAGAGAACGTCGGAGGGTCTGGAGCGAGAGAGAGAGTCAGGAAGGGCAGGGAATAGGCAAAATTTGACTTTTATGTAATGATTAGAAAAATTAAAAAACATAAATGCAAAAGCTTTATCCCTCTTTAAGGAAACGCCAAAAATAATAGAATATTAAGACATCAATTTCTAGAAGCTTAAAATAGTCAGTTTTGGGTACTCTATAAGCAAATCCCAAACTGGGCGGGTGAAGAGGGGTGAGAGAGGACATAAAATGCTTTTAGGAAGAATTGGTCAATACAAGGTGGCTGTGGAAGAGATGGACGAATTCCTTAAAGGTGCCTTATCTTCTACATAAAACATTGCACAGAGTGTGTGACCAGCTACTTAATCAACCAATCTAGGGAAATAAATGATGGTATGGGGATTCTTACCATCCCAGGCTGCTAAAAAATAATTGAAGACTTTATGAGTCACTAGTTAAAAGCTCAAGAAAATCTAATCACGAGTGATTTAATCGTAACTCTAAATAATCAATGTGATCAACACAATGAGATTCGCATACCAAGTATTTGATGCACCTAGTTATTTAAAGTTTGAAAAATACATATGAGGACTAATGTTATTGTCACGACTCAAAAGAGACCCAAGACACAACGGAGAACGACCCGACTCAGAAAATCGAATCGTCCGACCCTTTTTCTCTTAAATTTTATTAATTAACAACGGAAGACTTAAAATATTAATTAATAGCTAGGACCCAACGAATGAGACCATGACAAATCCAACAAGTGATATTAAATAGCAAGTAATATAATCCAAAAAAAAATAACTGTGCAGAAACTAAAAATAGGATTACAGTCATCCAATAAAATAAATACCTCACAAAATGTCTCCCAAAGAGAATTTTTAAAACTACGAGAATTAAATAAACTCGACTGGTCAAATCCTGACTTGATATTTGAAAATTCGGTTGATTAAATCCTGAAAGGTGTCATTGAGGTGAGTTGACTTACTCAATAGGGATTATGTTTTTTTTAAGAATAATTTAATTAAAAAGATGTTTAAGCATGCAAGAATTTGAAATCCACGTTTTATAAATTCCTATCAAAAAAAGATGTACGAAAGGGCTTGTGTATGAATCACCCACTAATATATGGTACATAATTAAAATAAGTCATTGTTGTATAAATTAAAAATCACAGTGAAAATAGAGCCACTCACGGACTCCGAGCACACCATGTCATAGGCATATAATAGAATAAAGGCGATGATCAGCTATCGCAAAAGCCAAATAGTATCCTGATCAGGTTTAGGGATTCGCAACCCAAGTACATGGCACATACAACTGTCATATTACCTATTTGCATTTTAGGGATTCTAACCCAATGACATTTGAAAAATCTCCTATTACCCAATTCAATAACAAACAAACACATTCCGCATGGTAGAATGTGTGAAAACAAAATAGACCCCAGATCGGGTCGATCAAACTTGATTCGCACCACCAAGTTGATCAACAAATATTTATAGGTATGCTTAAATTAAACTTGAACAGAGAAAATAATATATAATATAAAAATCCGACAGTCATAAAAATTGACGCATCATTTTAATATGAGACTCGTTTCAAAATAATTATTTTTTAAAAAGTATGCAAATGCAGTGCATAAATAATCTCTATCTCAAATGGGATTACACCAATTAAAGTCCAAAAGTCTGAATAGCTCAATTCCAATAGTACACAGATTTAATTTAAATATGGGTACCTATCCAAAAATTTGAGAATTAAACTGTTAGGTTGAAAGTTTATAAATTAAAATATCAAATTATCATTGAAATCAATCCAAATATTGATTGGATAAAATAACCCAAATGCTTAAGCCCAAAATAAGTCCAAATAAACCAAGTTAGACCCTGGACCGCAGCCCAAGGAGAGTTGAACCACGATCTAATCAAACTAGCCTAAACCGCCGGCCCAACATGGTGTAATATGGCCCAAGGCCTACTGCAAATGCTCTGCTTCTTCACAACAAACGTTGCTCGCGACAGACACTCATCTCCTCACAGTCAACGGTTCCGTTCAACAACGCGAACCGACTATACTGTCGAGACTCCCTATCTCAACTAGTCATCCACTGACTGAAGTCGACAGTCCTAATTACAGTAAGTTGCTGAGTCGCTTCTCAACATTGCTGCAACAACAAAACTCGCGCAACCAAAAATATTCTAGATTTGTCTGATTATCCAAACATCAACAACATAACATTGCAATCCAACTTCACAACCAGAATTCAGACTACATCGCCAGGAATCAAAATAAAATTACTGTAACGACTCGACTTTTTGTAATCCTTTAAAAATATGTGGAATTTAAAACTTTTGTCAAACGATTGAAATCTTTTTTAAAAGTAATATTAGAGTTTCTTAAGTCAGACCGTCAAAAACCTTTTTCGTTATACTCATTATGGAAATTACAAATAGTGGAAGCAATTGTAAAATCTTTTATGAAAACATAGCGGAAGCGAAATCAATAAGAAATACTAAACCGAGCATTACACATTAATTACAAACCAATTTTGTCATTTACGAGCCATTTTATCTTAGCCTGGCCAGCCACGAGTATCGCGCGTGCAAATCCTTCATCTTTGCTTTTGATTTGTGCATTGTCTTCTCATACAAGTACCTACACCTACACCACAAGTAAACTACAAGCCCAAAGACTTAGTAAGGAAAAAGGTTTAATGCAACCTGATATGCCTCTCTTTAGTCCTTTTGGAATGGGGGCCACCCAAACCAATCATTTCATTACGTCATTCGTTCGTTCTTTACTTTACATTAGTTCATTCGTTCGTTACTTATACATCGAGCGGGAGATTGGAGGAACCCATATGGGATGGTATAGTCAGTCGGATCTAACTTACTGTGTGCAACTAAGTCCTCGTTCTCGACTAGGTTTGGGCTTCGCCTAGATGCCAGGCTAGATCCGCTACCCATCCGCCCCCCAACAGTTGGTTTTTAGGTTCCTCGCACAGCGGAATTACCGATATTCATAACAACGGTAACATGCGTAACCTATATATCATGAAAAACAATTTTAACATGAACATAAAACGGATCATTGTTATAATATATTAATAATAATATGTATTTAAAATCTCTATTTAGATCTAATCTAAAAGATAAAGAATGTTACCTTTGTAGCTTACTTCACACGGGTACAAAATTAACCTTCGTTCTTCTTCGTCAATTCTCCTCACCTAGAATAATCACGTGTGGGCGCGATGAACGAAACAAGATCACACTCAATTTATAATAGATCGTATTCTCAACACATGAGACGATCTATTTGGATTTAGAAAACACTTCTCTAAAGCCAACACGGAAGACACAAATTTTGCTTTCAAAATGGATTTCTTAATCTTAAAGATTTCAACCTCAACTTCAACTTTTTTCTCAACCCTTTCTTGATGAGGTTAGACCTCTATTTATAGTGGTATTGTTCCATAATGACCATTATGATATTTAGAGAAAAACACTACAAATTCTTCATTAAAGTTATCATTGATTTCCTACATTTATAAAAATATTATGGAAATCAAAAGTTTTGTCACCATAGCTCAACATTTGGCACATTTAAGTTATAATACATTTATAACAAAAATGTTATGAAAAACAAAAGGTCATGACATTAAATCAAATTTGACTTTAACTTAAATTTGACAAAATCTATTTTAAAAACTATTTTTAAAAGTTATTTTATATTTGTTAATTAATTGAATAATTAATAATTCAATTATTTCATTTAATGAAATATAACAAATATATTAAATTTGACAACTTTTGTCATGTTGTCTTAATTAATTGAATAATCAATAATTCAATTATTTCATCTAATGAAAAAATAATAATAAACTTATTATTGAGTGTATTAAATAATTAATTCATAATTAATTGTTTAATCTTTTTTGTTCATTTTTCAATTATTTGAATAATGATAGAATGTAACGAATGGGCCGATGGACCTATAGTTTTAAGCTTCAATAATATTTCGTTAATTAATATAAACTCTTTATATTAATTAACATAATTATTAACTCTAAAGTAATTACACTAAATACTTAGAGTTGCACTCTCAAAACTATAGACTATATTTACTTAAATTAATATTCATTGATATAGTCATTACATATATATTAACCTTCCATTTAGATTCGCAATAGAGCTAGGTTTATAATCCGTTAACCTCTCATATTGCTTATTTATCCTTAACTACCATTAGTTCTTAATTGAATAATTAATTCATAACGATTATGAATTGCGCGTTAATTATTCGATCATATAACTAACAAACAAGAGAATCTATAGAATTGGATGTCATTGTATCAATATTAACATTCTAAGCTATTAATTTTAATTTACTCCCAATATACAAGGTATACGAATCGTAACTCGTACAAAACTTTACCAAGTAAATCAAAGAATAAATTAAAATAAAATAAGAGTTTATTAAATACAATGAATTAAGATCATGCATATATAACTATCATTATGATAAAATTAATTGTTCTATATTTAACGGAAATTATCCTAGCAATATAATTTTATCTGGTCTAGTCTTATATAATCATATTATATAAAACATATTTATCTTATGTCACTACATATTTAGTCGGGATATGACTATACATTCTTAATGAGGTAAACTATGTTTATGACTATGAATTATTTGAAGATTCCATACTTCAAATATAAGTCATGGACATATTCTGGTTATTACTCTTTATATTTTATCTCACATATATACAATAGATATGTTACTATAAATTTTGCATAAATAACTAAGGAATTTTCTATGAATTTTATAAAACATAGCATAAAATGTTAACATAATATTAATCAATATAAATTTATTCATATATTATAAAATTGTTCTATTACATTTGCTTGTTAGACACATTTCTCCCAACACCAACTCCCCATTTCCTTCATTTTTCTTAATATTTTACCTCACAATGCATGCGAGTACCACCACCAAGGTGGCACTCCTTATTGGTTTCTATTAACATGATGCATGATGCATTACAACGTAACTATAAGCATGATGCATGATGACATAACAATTGACATAATAATTGAATAACACATAAAAGAAGTAATTGAATAGTAGGAATTGAAAGCGCATATGAATGAAAGCAAACAATCATTGAATAACGCACTGAAGGAAGGTAAGCAATAATTGAAGATAACCAGGATTAAAGCAAAACACATAACAGAACAACTATGGTAATAATAAGGGCATGCATGAACATATAAATCACAACAATAAACGAACAGAAGTCTTAACATACTAGTTATCCTAGTTAAGTTACATACTCAAGAAAGATTACCTTTATTGTGCTAGTTAGTTATTCTAATTAATTACATGCACAAGAAGGATTACAATTATTATTCTAATTTGTTAGCCTAGTTAACTAACATGCTCAGATTTAGGTTACTGACGTGTACTGAATTCTAATTAACATAGGGAGTTCTAAGCTAACAACAGCAGAATAATATTATCACTAGGAAGCTGGCACTACAACAATTAAGATAATAAATGTACAGAACGAAACCATTGTTAAGGAATCCATCATCATTCACGCACTAAGCATTCATCACAACAATAAACTAACAGAAGTCTTGACATACTACAATTAACATACTAGTTATCCTAGTTAAGTTACATGCTCAAGAAAGATTACCTTTGTTGTGCTAGTTAGTTATTCTAATTAATTACATGCTCAAGAAGGATTACAATTATTGTTCTAATTAGTTAGCCTAGTTAACTAACATGCTCAGATTTAGGTTACTGACGTGTACTGAATTCTAATTATCACAGGGAGTTCTAAGCTAACAACAGCAGAATAATATTATCACTAGGAAGCTGCCACTACAACAATTAAGATAATAAATGTACAAAACGAAACCATTGTTAAGGAAACCATCATCATTCACGCACTAAGCATTCATCACATTCAAGCATTAAGCATTCATCCTAGTATTGATCTGTATCAAAATTCCTATCAAGGTAAAACATTTGAAATAGAGAGATTTGCAAGAAACTAACAACAAAGGAGTTAATATCCAACAATTCTAAACATTCATTGATTATTATTAATTAAACATATCCAAGGAATATTTACAAATATTACAATTTACATGCTCAAGGACTACAGTTATTATCCTAGATGATTAAACATGCTTTTGTTCTAGTTAATTAAGCATATTCAAATTAGTTATCGTTAATTAGTTAATTAAACATACTCGGATTACACATGCTAATTACTTACTCTAGTTAATTATGCTCAAGTCTAATTAATTACTCTAGTTAATTACATGCTGATAATTAATTAAACATGTTAATTACATGCAAATTACATGGCACAACCTAGTGAATTAATATGCTAATATTATTCTAGTTAGTTAATTAAACATGCTAACTAGTTAAGCATGCTAATTACTAAACATGCTCAATTAGTAAATCGATCGTTGTCCTAGTTAATTATCATGCTCAAGGAAGATTATAAACACTGATTCATTAGTTCGCATGTTTAGATTAGATAATTAGTTTGCATGCTTAGATTAATTAATTGATTAGTTAAACTACCATAAATTAATTAACCTGCTCCAGATTAATAACTTAGTTCATTATCACAATTATTGATACAAGCTCAGACTGATTAACATGCTTCGGATTCTATTTAATTAGCAGCAAGCTCAACTATATATAGTAGAACAATATATATATATATATATATATATATATATATACATTTCTTTCGTTCATATATATATATATGAACGAAAGAAATGACAGTTTATAATTAACACATGGATAATTAAACTAAATACGACTTAATTGGCAACATGCTCAACTATATATAGCAGAACAATATATATATGCATTGAACGAAGGAAATGACAGTTTATAATTAACACGGGGATAATTAAACGAAATATAGCAAAATATTACAACAAGTAAAATTATAAACTAAATACAACAGAATATCACAGCAAGTAGTTCATCATTCCTTAAACCTTCAGTAAACATTCATCACGTCTAACCATTTCATTTCCCTAAGCCTGCTCTAAGCATTTTCATTCCCATATTTGCAGAAAATAAATTACAGGAAACTAACAGTAGTAAAATCAACCAGTACCTAAGACTAATAGCAAAGGAATCTATACTATCAACAACAAGGGAACACATTCACGCACTCCACTTGTGGGTAGGACAGATTCAAAACGAATGATTCCACTCGCGTGCGCATTCATCCAAGATCATCCAGAACTTCATCACGCAGACGAGGTTAGGACGCGAAACTGCGTCCTAAGTCATCCCAAGACTCAGGGGCGACGTGAAATGCGTTTGCAGACAATATTTTTCGTCTGCATGTCGTCCGTAGGCGTCCGAAGGTCGACATTTAGATGCATCAGGAACAAATTCTCGTCCTGCTGCATCCCAAAGTATCGGGGACGCCACGCAATGCACTTGCAGATGACATTTCTCGTCCTCATGTCGTCCGCATGCATCTGAAACTCTAGTTAACAGATTTTTCCTTACATTTTCCCACTTAACTTCTATTTAATAATATTTTCCCATAAATACAATCACAATTTGAGACGTATAAATATGCAACGTAATGTCCTATACATCGCAACACTTGATTCTATCATGTATACGGGAAAAACGTTATCGGGATATTATAATTACAAAGATAAAAATCAAGTTTTTATACCTTCAACGCCCCTATTTCCGATTGCAGAAAATCTAACATTTTTCTTCTCACCAAAATTACACAAATCCCTTACAACAGAGAGATGCATCAAAATTAAACTTCCATGCAAAATTTGGCAATTACAAGGTGAAAGATTTACACTGACATTGACGATGATCTTCACCGAGCTTTGCACCACAAAGCTGAGAGCAGAGGATACGAAAGTGAGACTCGAGAACTTGAGTTATCTGGTAGTTAATTTCACTGAAGAAAAACGATTACAAAGCGTTGGGGAAAGAAATGGTTAATCATAGAAGATGGGGGATTAAATCAGGGAAGGAATGGATTCAGGAAGGAAACTCCCTCTTCTTGCAACGCCTGCATTTGGGGGAGATGTTTTTCCAAAATCGTCTTCCCAAATTATTAAATATAAATTTTTTATTTATACTCTAAATTTTTCTTTTTGATTTGAAACTTATTGATTTGTGTAGTAATTATAAATAATTAACACAATACATTAATTATAGCCGTCAATGAAGATGACGTCAAGAGGTAAACTATAAAGGATAAAATTAATGAGTAAATTTAATATTACTCTTGACTACATTGTAACATTCCATGTCCTAGGTAGGAATAGTGTCACACCCAAATTTTTCGACCCGCGGAATTGGTACGAAACGTGTGATGGCGCCGAAGTCCCACTCCGACCAGCCTTCCCAAGCTCTTGCTCGTTGTGAATACAAGAACTTCACCCACAATTGTCGCCTTTTTGTAATGATCCGATCGCTTTACGGGAGTCCCACTCCCAACCCGTTCTTTCTATTCTCAATAAAAGAACCAAGGAATACACTTTCTCCAAGGAACACCACACAATGCACAAGGATAGATCCACCTTTTTATTATGGATCGAACTCCCTTTGCTTGGTGCCTCAAGGTCACTATTTATAGACTAAGTTATCCATCTAATCTCCTAGATTACAAAATGGTGACTTGTCTTCATCTCATTGGCTGAGTTTTGTCATCCTCCTCGATGGCTTCCTCTCATTGGCCGAGTCGCATCATCCTCATCGATGGCTCCTCCCATTGGTCGAGTTGCATCATCCTCCTCGATGGCTCTCTCCCATTGGTCCGTGTTGTGTCATCCCGGATAAGCCAATTTGAATGTTTGAATCCCCTGGATAACATTCAAATTCGAAAAGGATAAGACACATCATCTCCCGGGTGTGGCGTGCTCCCATTGGTTGGCTTCAAGTGCATCTTGGCCCCACATGGATTTGCTGCTTTAGCTGCGGACACATAAGCTTGAGATCCATCATTCTTGGATCGGATCTTATCCAAGTTTGAAATTCAAACTTGGAGCCTCATCCTCGCGGCCCAACGCTGGCGCGGCCCAGCGCGCTGTCTGAAGCCCGGACGGCTTTGTCCAGCCGCCACTTTGTCCCGATTAAAACCATCCTTTGTTCGAACTAATTTGTCCGAACACAATGCACGCCCAACATGCATTTGGGGAGGCCTCCCGGAAGCCTCCCATCGGGCCTAGCCCATTAGGCCCCATGAGAAAAGGGGCGTGACAAATAGTGAGACTAGATAGCAAGTTTGTTGATCCGGATCTCGATTTTGAGAATGTGGGGCGGGTAACTTAATCTGGATCCGGATTTGAACCATCCGTTTCCAAACATGCTCTCACGTCTTCGTTTCTCCTTCGTTTAGAACGTGGATGACAACCAGAGGCGACCTTGGTCACGCTACCCCACCTAACGACGAACAGCTACGAGGTTTTCCATTTCCATCACTTCATTGGGAAGATATTTCATTAACCTCCTCCCTTACAGAATAAGAGTAGGATTAGGATGGATCCGGAGCAAACGTTTATTCGCGTCCAAGAGCGGTTTTCTCGGATGCTTACTCCAAAATTGAGAGCTGGTTTGGAGTATATGTTCCTCTTCGTCGCCATCACTTTGTTTTGCGTTCTCGTCGTTATGCATGCCAATTACGTCCAACAGGTATTTCTGTATATCCAGATTCTCCGTGCTTAGATTTCCTTCTCGGATTTCTTTTTATATACTTTGGTGATTCCTTGCAATTTGGATTCACTAGCTATATGAACCGAATTTCTATGAAGTTATTTGAAAATTGCTTGGCTGAATTCTATTCAAGAGTGAAAGACTTTTCAAACAAACTTTTTTGGGTGATGCTTTATTAGGTTGATAACTGTCCAATGTTACATGCGAAGGAAATGGATAACGAACTTATCTTTGGAAATTCTGAGTGAAAATAAATTTTTATCTTAGCACTGGAGTTTTTTGTTTGGCTTCAGTTTGATACGTTGAGTAGTGATGGATCGTCTCGAGATAGGGTCTAGGGTTTATTCTATATAGAATTATAACATACATAATTATGTTGCTAGAATGACAGAAGCTGAGAAGTAACTGGATATCTGTTACAAAAATGTGGGTGTTGAATAATAAGGACTAGGATGTATGGACTAGTTTGATATGATGAATTTAGTAAGAAAACAAATTCCTGAAGATAAATGTGTTACCAGTTTTCTCACTTAAGGTCGTTATGACTGCTTAGGTGCTTCTCAGATTCACTTTTTAGAACTTTTATCTGTTGATTTGTTATATGATGCCATGACAATGGGCAGTGTATGGAATAAAAAAAGCAATTGCTCATGTCTTTTACTATATTTAAAATTCTGAGAAGTTGAGATTACAAGTAATCTTGAAGGTGGATGGATGGTTGGTACGAGTAAATTTCGTGAAGAAGAAGGTGTCTGGTTCCAAATCGTTCATTGGAAGACTTGTAATAGGCTGTAGTGTGTTGAAGAGTTCCTCAGGAGAATATGTTGCGTAATCAAGACTCATTCATGAAGCAGGAATGTGGCAAACTACTATTTTATCTAAATATAAATGATGTGGAGTTTTTGTGATTAAAGTGCTTTTTCCTACTTTGTTTCGGATTGCTTCCCGTAAGAACTCCTGATTGAAAGTGTATCAGGGTGAAAATATGGTTTGAGATTTTTGGCTCATTACATGATTGGAAGGTGAATAAAATATTTTCGGAAATCTAATTCAGTTTTGTCACAAATAGGTCTTTATGGTGTACTCATCTCTCCAAGGGGTTTCAGTCAATATAAAGTGTTAGGCATTGAGTGAGAGTAAGAGCCAAAAAAAAAAAAATTTCCCCATGCATTGAGGAACATAAAACCCGTAAAGGACTGCTTTTTCTCTGGCCTTGGAGCAAGTCCTCGAGACATTTTGAAACATGGAAGTTGGAATCCATTTGTTTGTTTCTTGTGTAATGCTACTTTATATTAGGAGTATGCCTTCGTCCATCTTTTTGATGCACTGGGAAAAAGGAAAGTAAAAGGTTTTAAAGTTTTCATGTTGGGATATTTGTGCCCTTTTTTTTTATTGTTTTTCCAATATATCATTTTACCTTATGTCCTGTACAATTGAAATACAAACTGATCCTGTTGCATTTGAAGCCTGGCTGTTCATGTGAGCTCTCTGGAGTTGAAGCTGCAGAAGCACAACTAATTCGAATCAAGGTACTTTTTCCCTCCTTATGATCTATTTCCCCCCTTTAAATGTTATTTTTTGAAAAAATGCTATCTGGAGGGTTGTGAAAAAAGTGTAATAATATATATTTAGGTCCTGACATTATAGTTTATGTTACAGAATTTCATGAAATCACCTGATGGTCTTAGTTTCCTAAAGAAAACTATTTTTGTAAATGATTCTGTATAATCATTATTTGTTCACCATCTCAATTTCCTATGTGATTTGGGTTGAGAAGGAATCTTAAATTGAAGAAGATGAGGTCCTTATCTTTTCTTTGTCAATTACAATCTTGCTTTTTCTGGGATATGATACTTAGTCATATGGTTTATATTTGTTTAGATCACAAGTGCAGGACTGTGGTCCCAAAATGCTTCTGATGCTACGGATGCAAATGTTTCTGATTCAAATATTTTAACAAATAGTTTTGAAGTTGCCAGTGTTGATGAGGATGGATTGACATTTTTGGCTGCCAAATTTTGGTTGAACTGGATTGGTGCTGGTGCTAGGAGAGGTAAATTAGCACTGAAGTTCTGAAAAACTGAAACTGACTTTCGAGTTTCTTAAACATCAAGCAGATGTTTCTAGTCATTTTCATAGCTCTAACCAGATGCTTGATGGTGCAGCTATCAAAACCGATAAAGAGGAGCCTCGCAGTAGTTTCCCTGTCTCAGCCAAGGAGACTTTTAAAGCAGCAGTTATCCACTTTGGCAGAAGGTGGTATAGACGTTTATTATTCATTTGGAGATATGCAAAGCAGATCATCAGAAGCTTCATGAAGTTGTGGGTAAGTTAGGCTTGGAAATGTTACTGTCCTTGTGTTGTTGACTGTGTTTCTGTAAATTGCTTCTCTTCTTTATAGATTTTGTTCATAAAATTACTTCCATTTTTCTTTATACAAAAAAAGTTAGGATAGGAAATGTATTTTCATACAGTGCTAAATTTTCTATTAGCTAACTTATGAAATTTATACCATGTTTATTATCAACAAAACTATTCGATAAGCTCATAGATAATTCATCAAATCACATTTTTTAGTTTTTGAAAAATTTTCAAATGTGCTTTAGAAATGGCTCAGCATATACCTTTTTCATCCATAATGACCTTTGTCTTATTGTTGAATCTAAGTTGTTGATGCAGAAATTTGCTGGCGTAAATTTAAATGTTGACATTCCCAAATGGTTACATGTTTTTCATCTTGACAGGCTTTTCTTTGCTACAGGTAATGGAAAATCTAATCATTAGCTATCACTGATATTTGCCTGCAATTAAAAATTTATCTCTTTATCTTTGTCTGTGTGAATGTTTATTAAGGTAGCATGTGAATGCATGTGACATTTCTCTGTCTAAGCTATGTTCATGTATGACCATAGATGAGTATAATGTGACTCTGAATCTCGAAGTGGTTTTATTTTTTAGTTATTTCTTTGTCCGACTACAAACTGCTTTCATCTCAAATTCAAATATTGATGAATAATTTACGTGAATTAAATATACTAAAACAAGTGGATGAAAGTCTTCTGATGGTAGTAATCTCCAACCAGCAGAGTGATAGGCCTCCCCTAAACTTATCAATGTTAGGTGTAAAGGGCCCCCTGGCTCAGCACAAAGGGGTCCAAGAAGAGATGTAGGGAGAATATTCTAGGTACCTTAGTAAGAATGAGGGTATTTTGGAAAAAGGGAGGATGAACGGTTAGGATTTTCTGTTGCAATAGTAATCATTACGTTAATTGTTGAAGATTCACTAGGGGAGAGTTTGGAAACCTTTCTAATGTCTACTTGATCATTTAATTTTTCTATTTTAATATAAGTAGTACCATTAATTTCTTATAATTCTATTGCAGTGCGATGGCTTGAGAGAAAGAGCAAAACATTTGAACCAACTTACCTATATACAATGGAAAAGGTAATATTTTCACTTTCATTATGCTTAAGCTTATGATAAAGATTTACTTGCTAATTGATTGAATAAAAACTAAATCCTTAATTTCAATTCAGAAAATTTCTATAAAACCCTAACACTCATCCGCTAAATAGCAATTGAAACAATTCAAACTCTAACCCAGTCTAAATCGTAACTCTACTCCAATTTTAATTAAAATCATAATCTAAACAATTGAAATCTAATCCAATCTAACTTAAGTTCAAATGCATTTATCTAAATTAAACCATTAAATCTGGGCATTCTTCCCCCTCCAGCGATAAGTCTAATTGATTTTTGGCCTATCCAATTTCGATTTCTGGCAATCCTGTTAATAGAGCAATACAGGTTTCAAATGTCACCCAGAAAACAATCACTGATATCTGATGCACTGCCAAAATATTTTCATATGGAGCCCCATCTTGAGTGTAATGAATATGGAACAGATGTTCTGGTTAAATCAATCTAATCTACATATGTCAAACGAGATTCCATCAAATGGAATCAAGCTTGTACTCTTCCATCAAAGCTATCTCTCCATGTCAAGAAATCAGTTCAATGTAAAATATTATTCACCTTTGAAGGGCCATTCATTTGGATTTTCTCCATTGAAGATTAGCATCTCCACACATCGGCCATCTATCCACATGCTAGAGCTAGCAATGATTACATTTGCTGATGCATCTCCCACATTTTTTGCTCCGTCTGCCCACTTCCTTTGTTGTTCTAAACTTAATCAAGATGTCATTTTGAGTGTTTCTCTAGTTGTGGTGCCCTCAGCGAAGCTCCCTTTTTCGTCAAACTGATTTTTTTTTCTTGTCAAAGATTTTCTCGCAACCATTGAAGTCATTTTGCGTTGGGTGACTTCCAATGAATGCAAGAACTTGATGACTAATCTTTCCAATCTTGGCAAATGTTGTAACTCATGTTTGATGACCTCCAATTCTGTCTCTAGTACATCCATGTGCTCATCAACCTTCTTTTGTGCCCTTAGAATGATAAACCTCCTTTAAGGTTCAACTATGTGAAAAGGAATAAAGGAGAGACGGGGAACATCGATAATTAGTAGTTGTAATTGGCAAAAGTTACAATTTCAATTGTAAGCGCCAAAGTTAGTTGATGAGCTGACATATTAGTTAAATAAGGAGGTGAGGGAAAATGAGATTTTATCGGGGAAATTGTGGAGAAGTCCGGGAGATTCCAGGATCTCGAAAGTGTTTAGTGTGTGGAGATTGTGTCATGTACTAGTTTATTCAATTTTCCATGTAAAATGATTTTCATGAATAAGATCAAGGAATCTACCACAGAACTTAATGCTACCTATTGATAAGATTTACTTGTAAATTTATTGAATAAAAACAAAATCTTCAATTTCTATTCCAAAAATTTCTGTAAAAATCATAACATTCTTTTTCCAATCTTATAACTCCCTTCCCTCATCCTTATTATCAATTTAAATAGCAAACTAAACAAATCAAATTCGAATCCAATGTAAATCTAATCTATAGAATACAAATGTAACTTCAATCCCATCTAATCCAATTTTCATAAAATCTTAATCTAAACAATTCAAACCTAATCCAATCTAACTTAAATTCAAATGCATTTGTGTAAATTAAATCATGACATCTTGGCTGTCTTTGAGTACATATTCTGCAGGGATATTTTTTGCTACCAGAAGGAGCCAAGGCTCGACATAACATTCACACTGTTAACATAAGCATATCAGCTCGGCATTCCTGCTTTGGAAACAGGTGAATACAATTAAAACAGTTTGTGAACTTTGTAATACTTAAAAAAGTTAACTCTAGATTTATAATTACAACTGAGACTAAGTAATATTTCTTTTACTAGTACTTTCTTCAACCACAGCTTTAACGTATAAATTTGTAAAATTTCCTTAAACTTGTCCCTTGTTGGACGTCCTGTAATAATTTTTACCTGCAGGAAGTAGTTTATTTGAAATCTAAACTGTGGAAGAAAAATATCTAAAACTTTTTTTCATTTGAATGACAGACATTATATTGTATCCATGTTTTCTAGTATTGACACCGTCCCATGTTGTTACTCATGTGTCTTTCTTTCGGTACTATTTTATTTTTTCTTTATTTTTGTTGTTATCAAATCAGAATTTCTTTCTGTTTGAAAAAACCTTTAATGATTACTTCCTTCTTGTCATATTTATCTTGTAATATTTTCCAGAAAGAATTCACTACAATTATATATGTTAAGCTTACATGTACGCATATACTTTGTGATAAAATTAATATCTTCCTCAAAGTCTTATACTGTGAAATTGAAATTTATCCTAATATGAAATCTCCTCTAAGATCTTAAGTTTTGGAATAAAAAGTTGATTGAAGATAAAAAATTTTCCAGCCATGTAGCTTTTTAGCAATGGCATACAGAGTACTAAAGTTTTTATTTATTTGTTCTTTTTATGTTTTTGAGAAAAATTGATTTGGTGAGATATTTCTTTTTTTTTAGATGGCAGCAACTCCTCATAAACAGATTTGTTGGGTACGATACTATTCTGATGAATAGTTTATTGACTTCTCCTGGCCAAGGTATCAATTTGGATTTAGATGTGTTCAGTTCCATTATTTTCAATGGTAACTTCTATCCACTATTTTGTTTTTTTAATAGGATAATCTGCGTCTTGCTACATGATTTCTTAAGAAAATTTATTACTACCCTGTTGATAAGGCCACTGGCTAATTATTTTATGGTGTTATTACGTTGAGGAGGCAAGAGAGATGAGCCTAATATAGTTATAAAAGATTTATGTTAAACAATTCATAAATGGGCATACGTATTAGTTTAAAACTTAATCTTTTGTATTCCAATTACATTTTGTACTTCTCAAGCACATAAAGGACATTTTGTACGGTTCAAGCTCATTAATTCTACTTTGTACACATGACACATTCTCTTTGTCTAAAAATACACATTGCACACAATATATTCATATAAACATGCACACAAACACACACACACACAAATATATATACATGTGTGTGTGGATATGCACATGTGTGTACTGTATTCTGATATAAAGATACATGTACATATTTATGCACGAACGTATATCATTTATATGAATATAAAAGATTCATTTACCTTATTAGATCTTGTGCCTGCCGTACCTTATGCTATTTATTTTTTTTCATATTTGGATCTATGTAAAATAACACATTTACATGTACGAAGATTGATGGTTCAGTAATGACCCTAGTTTAACATCATAAGCATCTTGTTGTAGTCTTAAGAATGTCTAATATCCTTTCAGGTTACCTATACAATTATCAAACGAAAGAGTTTTACAATCTTAGCTATGCACACGAACCTCCAGAGGGCCCTGCACGGTTTGGAGGTTTGTTGAATTTTCCTTCAATGAGGTTGTTGTACATAATATTGCATTGATGTATGTATATTTAGTTGGTGAATTTCCTGGGAGAGTTAGGATCCAATTATCCAGATTGGGGTGCCCAGCTATTATCTTTCTTAATCTTAGATATCACGTGAATTCTACTTTCTCAAGGTCTTGTGTCAGTGCAGATTACCTTGTGACCAAGTGTGGTGTCCTAATGATGTCACTCTTTGTGTTCTTTACGACCACTATGTCAGTGTCTTTCACATTAAGAGAGACACAGACTCGTATGCTGAAGTTCACTGGTATGCTTTCTGAATTTTGTAAAAGTCATGTAGTTGTTAGAATTATTTGCAAAAACTGGACAAAAAACACAAAAATATGGCATTCTCTTCCTATTTTTCTTATATTTATTTATTAATTGAATAAACTTAGAGAGTTTATTTTTCTACTTTATGTCTTCCTTGCCTTAATTTATTCTTTCACCTACATTTGTTTCTACATATGTTCATCAGCTTTATAATAAGAATCAAACAGAAGTCCTTATTTTCTTATCGTTTATTTATTTCTCTTGTTCCATGAAAGTTCTTCTCTTCAAGTATTACTTTTAATTATCTTTTTCCTACCTAACCATCGTTTCCATGTTTGTGTGAATTAGTTCGTATCTTTTTGATTGAAATAAAACATTATAAATTATAAGTTCTTGATTTTTTAGTTGCTCCATTGAAGTTGTCTTAAGTGGAAAGACAATACAGGAATGAGAAAATAAATTTTGATAGACAATTGACTTCATTGACAAAAAACTTATATTATTCTTTGAATTGTCTTGAACATTGCATCCCACTTAGCAAATTACTTTTTAGCAATGATTATAAGCATAATTTGATATATGTTGCTGTACTGCTTGCTAATTAAATCAGAATGCATAGTGTAATCCAGTTCATCAGATTTGAGGTCCTTAATAGTTATCAACTGTCTCGGGCTATGGCAATCAAATACCAATATAAGATGTCTTCTTAGCATTTAAACTGAGCATCTGAAAAATGTTACATTGCAAAGGTTGCGATTTGTATAGAACTTGGGATTATGTTTATCTTTCCCTCGTTATGTAATAGGTCATTTATATAAGTCTCCGCATGTCCACATTTCCTGCTTTTGTCAACTGACTCTCTTATGGCCACAAATACCGAAACTGTCAGTACATTCCTTATCAGATCATTCATGTTTTGTCAATTTCAATGAGAAACACAGCCAGATCTGTAAACTCATGAGCATCAAATTTAATAAATAGAACTTTTGAGGCTATGTAGCAATTAGATTTACTATAACTTTCTCTAGTAAAAGGATCCAAACTGGCAGTTTGAATGTCCTTGTGGATGAGCTGTTGAGCCATCAAAATCAAAATTAGACACAGATACTTGGTCAGCAGAAGTCAAAGTTTTGCATCATAAATGTCAAGTAGGGTTTTGACGTTAATCCATATTAGTGTGAATTGCTTGTTTACTTGTTTAATGATTCTTGTTGATCATAATATAGATGAAGTAGTAAGCTTATTTTCTTGATCCATCCTTCCTTTTATCTAATTACAAAGAATTTATGTCCTTTTCTGTAAATTCCTGCAGTGCAGCTTCAACACCATGCTCGACACCATCTTCCAACATTTCAGCTGATTTTTGTGCATGTTATTGAGTCACTTGTCTTTGTACCGGTAAGATGTTTGCATCATAATTAAATCATCATGAGAGTAACAAACGCAAGTAAGGAACTTTTAGATTTTTTGCCTTTGTATTTTATTTGTTTTAACTAATGAAGATGAAATCTGACTATTGTGGAAGTATTAAGGGACTAAACATTTATTGAATATTAAAGACATTGGTAGCTAGAATACTGAGTAAAATCAAGAAAAACCAGGATTCATTTGAAAAACTTTAAAATGTCCTAAAGCATATTTGGTAAAAGCTTTTCAATGTCTTTTTAAATTTATCATTTTTTATTGGAACTAAATTATATTTGATAATAGAAGAAAAGTACAAGAAGAATATTTGTAATTCTCCATGAGAAACACAAGAAACACTGATAACTAACACTAAGAGATAACTATGTTTATCCAGTTAGATATGAGCATAGCGAAAGGATAGTCCTTGAAATACTTAGTTATGCACCCACTTAGCGATCAACAATCTAATCTTTTCTCATACATCACTTTTATTGCGAACTACGTTTTTAAAAGTGATCGTTATGTAATTAGATGTGACGAAAACTTGCAATGGACATGTGAGAGGTACACTGTCAATTGAAACTAGAGAAAAGTTGCCTCTAAGTGGTTAAGCTAAACTATTGAAATATAAAATGAATGTTACTTTTGTGACCTTTACAAAGAGGGCAACTGTTAGGAGATAGCATGATGTGTGGATTTTTGTGTTGGGTTTAGATCTGTGTATATAACTTCCTCTTTTCGTGAAGCTAATTAAACACTTAAACTTAGTTAGAATTCCTTTCTTCCAGAATGAATCCCAAAAAGAGGAATATGTGGAGTTTGAGTGAGGGTTAGAAATAATGATTTTGTTGAGAACAACACTGTCAGGGAAGGAGTCTATTTATTAGTGTCTGGACCTAGTCAAACAAAAAAAATGCAGTGTTGTTCAACGGCCCCTCCAATTCATATACCTCATTATGTTCGACAAAAGTACAAGCTCCAAACTTCTAGTTACCTACACTCTTGATTATAGAGAACCAATACAGTCATATTTGTTGCATGAATGGTGTTTAGGTATGTTTAAGGCATAAAACATGGTTACCTGTCCATCGGCTTCTGAAAAGCGAACTTTGGTTTTTCCCCTACTTCATAAGCAATTTAATCCTAAACAAAAAATATACAAAGGGAAATATGTTGTCCACGGATTGCAAAAGGAGACATGATTTACCACATTGGTAGTCCATTCTAGAGTGTGGCTCCGAACTTGCTTCTAATCATTGCATGCCATAAGGAATCACTCTCTAAGGGGAATCACCACGACCATTTCCCTCGTAAAATGATTCTAGGTTGAAGATTTTCAATGCCCAAACTTTTCTCTTTTGCAGTGATTATTCTGTAATTCCTTGAAGCTCCTGATTTCCTTAATTAATCCTACTATCATGGTCAAAACAAATTATATTATTTAGAGCTAATTTTATCCTGCAAAATCAGCAATGACAGCATAATAAAGTAAAATACTCGAAAAAAAATGTTTGTCTCTAGTTTAATTTTGTTTCTAAATTTTATTTTATTGGAAGTGTTTTCCTCAATGAAAGTTCAAGCTTAGTTTATTTTATTCTATTCCCAACATTATATAAGTCACTGTTGCGAATAATAAAGTAAAACTAAAAAATCTAGGTGAATTGAAGAAATTGAACCAAAAAATTCCTTCTATGTGCTCCCAACTCTTTCAGATTTTCAAAATTAAATAAAAAACTATTTTTGTTTGATTTACAACACTAGAAACCTCTTAATTGAAATATTTGGCAGATATTTGATGCATGGAATAATTTTTTGGTCATTGGGTTTTTCTTTTGCAGATTATGATAGGAATCCTATTCTTTTTATTTGAGTTTTATGACGATCAGTTGTTGGCATTCATGGTCTTGATTCTTGTCTGGTTAAGTGAATTATTTACATTGATCAGGTTCTCTCTCTTTCTCTCTCTCTCACTGAAACACACACTGTCCATATTATTGCTCTAGAGGCAATATGACTTGGCCATTTTTTAACTTTGGAGTTTATACACAAAATGAGTTGAAGCATTTTTGCAGTAAAAGAAAAAAAAAAGAAAATTAACAAAACAAACCTAAACTATTAAATCAGTGGAAAGTCAAACCTTAAAGTAATTTTGCGAATAAATAAAATCTCGAATTATGAAAAATGAAGAAGAAAAATCTCGTTGTCATGTTTTTCGTTAAAAATATAAAATTTTGAAAATAATCTACAAAATATACTTTGCGGAAATAGTATTTTCTGCAACGGAAGCATGTCTTCTACAGAAGGTTAGTTTCCTCAACGGAAAGAGTATTTTTCTCATTGATATTTGTTTTCCGTTACAGAGTCTTAGTTTCATTTGCACAATTTGAGAATAAAGCATGACCTTAACCTCAACCTCAACCTCAAGCACGACCAATATTTTAATTCGTTTGTTTTCAATTTATATCAGATTGTTTCTACTCACCAGTTTTCAGGACTGAGTTGGTGAACGATATGTACGAAACTAATATTAAAAATCGTTCGATTATTATAATATTTAGGACTTACCTTGGAATAGAATTTCCTTTCCACAGTGGAATACACGTTTCCGTTGTGGAAAATATTATTTCACAGTGGAAGACACATTTCTGTTATGAAAAATATCTTTTTCACAGCTGATACTTGTTTTGCATTGAGAAAAGTAAGTCATTGACTACAACTATTTCATGCACTGGTCATCCGTTGCGGAAAAAAATTTAAATTTTTAACTGAAAATGTGAACGAGATTTGCCTTCTTCATTTTCCATAGTTTGAGCTTTTTGTTGTTCGCAAAATTTTGACTAGTGACCCAATAGTTCAGGATTTATTTTGTTAATTACCTAAAAATAAGAGATGTTATTTATGAGGCTGGTGATTATGAAAAGGGTGCTTAGTTAATCCGTCCTGATGGTTGGTTATCTATACATTGGTCATTCTATTGGACCTTGATTCTATTTTAAAGTAGATTATTCCATTTTGGCATGTTTGCCTGTAATTTTGGTTTTGTTACCAGCATAAAATCAGCCTAATGCTAAGACCATATCAGCCCCTTTACATGTTTTGATGCTGTGATGACTGGTTGATAGTTCATAGTGTGGTTTAGGCTTGTGACATGAGGTCTTTATTTTTCGGTTTAATTATTTGTTAGATCTAGGATATGTATCAAGAACACAAACATGGCCAAACATATTTTAAAAATTGGCTCAGATAGGTTCCAATGGAGCAAAGCTTCATTTTCTGCCTTTTTTTTAATTTTAATTTTTATTTTTTATATTCTCATGCTTTTCTAAAATGTTCTTTTTGCTATACTAACTTGCAGTGTTCGCACTCCTATATCAATGAAGTTCTTTCCTCGCTTCTTTTTGCTCTACTTTCTGGTTTTCCATATATATTTCTTTTCCTATGCTTATGGTATGGCTATGTTCTTACTTTTATGAATTTTGTTTTCTCTGGCCCTTGTTTCTTTTTAGCTCCTAGTAACTTTTTCTTTTTTATTTTGTTCTAGGTTTTTCATATTTGGCTCTATCTACAGCTGCGGCATTTATGCAGCACCTGATACTGTACTTCTGGAATCGCTTTGAGGTAAATTATGTTGACTTGGCTGACTATGGCATAATTTTTATGATTTACCGACCTCAAATTTGTGAATAAATCCGTAACTGTCTGATTCGGTCTAGTTTCAATGCCTTGACGTTTCATTTTCCTGGAATCATTCTTATTATATTGGGTTTCATCTCTAAAATATGTTGCAGCATTATCTGCTCGTGAAAACCGTGAAATAGTTAAATCTGGTCGTTGTTCCAGGCAATGAACCATGGTTGAGAAAATTTGTTGTTATATTAGCTTGTTCAAATTGGGTTGTACAAATACAGGCATATCAACATGATTAGTCGATAAATATGGAAATTGGATGGCATCTGAGATCAAGTGCTTACTGCCATTATTTTCTCCTTGTTTCTCGGTTCTGCACAGTTTGTGATGACATTATGAATGACGCGTAAAACATGTATTTATTTGTTAGTTCATGTTGCTGCCAATGTCCTTCCTCCTGGGGGCCCAGCTTAGTGTGATTTTATGGTTCTAAATAGCATTTTTTTACTCTGCTCTGAGCATTTCTTATAGGTACCAGCCTTGCAGAGGTTTACGCAAAATAGGCGATCTCAATTACAGCAACACCCAGACTTCCACATTACATCTTCAACATTTCTAGCTTCAACATTACATATAACACGATTAAATACGAGAAATATCGGTCCAATGAATGTGGATATGAGCTCAGTTTCAGGATCAAGACCTGGACATGAGAGAGCAATGAGAAGAGATGGAGATGCAGATGCTTCTGAAACTGGAGAACAATTAGAAAATGATGACCCAGGCGGGGTTCAACAAGCTAGCCTGAGTCAAGACGACAGTGGTTCAAATCCTGGAAACATGAGTTCTTTCAGTTCTCTTCTGTTATGGATTCTTGGAGGTGCTTCTTCCGAGGGGCTCAACTCCTTTCTTTCCATGTTTAGAGATGCAAGAGATCAAGGACAGGTATATAGAGAATCCCCCACAGAAGAAAATAACGAAGATCAAAATAGTTAATTAGGAGTCAAATGAGTTTCAAATCCAAAACTGTTGTTAAGTGTTTTTGTTAGGATTAGAATTTGTGCGTGCAAATGTAGAAAAATTTGGTGGAAACATATTGTAAAAAACTGATATCTGTCTTAAGGTCCTAAGATATCTCTCTCTTTTTGCATGCAAACCAAAATAGTAATGAAAGTAAAACCCCTCTAATTTGAACATTTTTGGACATTGATGATCCCTGAGGATCTATAGTATTTATTAGTAGGTCAAGCAGGCAGATTTTTATCGTTATTATTGCAACAATTTGATATATGGCTCATTGGGATATCCCAAGGAAAAGGAAGTCATTAAATAGAAGTTATATTTTTACCCATTCTACAATCATTCTTGAAGAGACCTGAGAAGAGCATTTTTGGGTCAGCTAAGTTGAGCTGCTCATTTTGGCTGACATCCAACTAGCCAGTGCGCTACGGCTGTCAAACTAAACAGTTTTCTGAAGGAAAAGTAGGAGAGTTTGAGTGTAGTACAATGGTAGGCATACAATCTTGGGAGTCAGATATTGCTAAGCTTGCTTACTCTGAAGAGGAATTCTGGTTGGTTATGTTGGAAGAGAAACTTCTTGCACGCACACACTCGGTGGTTTATGACACTAGCGTCTACATCTACAACACTGTAAGGTCCTTGTTTGTCAAATTCCATCTTCGTATGCATTTTCCAACTAGGCCAAGTGGGAGGAAGATAATCACAAATCTCAATATTGTCTGTGCAACTTCTCGCTCTACGTAGATACCATAGTCTTCTTTACTTGACCAATTCTCACATATCATGGGAAACCACATTGTAATAATAGCTGCGCAGGGCCAAATAATGATGCAGAGTTAATAATATAATGTGCTCATTCCAATAACAATTTGAGTACTATCTCCTCCAGAGCTAGAGTTTACATACGCATACATACCCCATTGTGGCGTGAAGTCCCAATGCCTGTCTTGATAGAGGTTTTCCGACCTCGAATGCATCCAGTGATAAACTAAGCAACCTCATGAAGATCTAAACTCCACACCATCCTGCTTCCACCAATCTGATTTCATGCTTAATTTTTGTTTTTATATTTCAATATCATTCCAATTTTGTATTATCGAAAGCAATATGCTTTAGAAAAAAAATGAATTGTATATGTTTTTATCTAGTTACAAAATAGCATCTGTAAGTGACACAAGTGACCATGCTTTACGTAATGACACTCTAAAACTGTCACGCCCGTGGGATATCAGCGATAGGATAGGGAGCAACCTGTCCCAAAAGCAGATCTTACCCCCGACCATTATTTAATTATTTCACACAGTGGCAGAATACTTAAATAAAAAAATAAAAATTAGGACACAATTAAAGTAAGTAAAACCAATGACAAAAAAAATACTGTGGTAATACAAGTCCATAATGTTACTGCATTGAGAATAAAATAAAGTGAGTCTGAAAAAGTAAATATCTAATAATATTATAATCTCATTGAAATAAAACTCTAAAAATGTAACGAAACTATGAAATAAAACATTGAGCCTACTCTAGGCTAAAGATCTCCTTGAGTAAAACCTAATAGAGAAAAATTGATAGGGCGAGTCAACTAAACTCAGTAGGGATAAAATTTTATATTCAACGATAAAGTTAAGAAAAATGAGTGAGTAAGCTTAGTATAAAACATTTTAAAAAAAAAGAGTACAAAATATATAGCAAAGTAAATGCTAAAATATTTCATTATAGTGTAATATATACATAAAATAAATCTCTAATGTATAACATTAAAAATTTAGTGAAAATTGGGTCATTCTCAAATTCTGGGCACACCATGCCATGGACTTATAATAATAACGTTGATACTCGGCAATTGTAAAGTCACGAACAACCCTAATCAAGTTTAGGTTTTGGGTCTATGGATACAACATATAAAACTATCACATTACCTGTAACACCCCGTGTCACGACCTAGAGACGGGCCAGATAGAAACGCCGGGCCAAACGACCTGGTCCACAGAGCGGATCTGATCGCCCAGCCTAAGGTTTGTTATGTTATTGCGGAAGACTTGTCTAAAAACCCAGTTGCGACCCACTTGTGATGGGCCACAGTCCATATAGTAATTGCGATAATAATTAATAATGTGGAATTATATATTAAAAGAGTCCAAATAATAATGTGCATACAATCCAAGTTTCTTAGAAAACTAGATTAAGTAAATTACAGTCATCCAACAGTTTGATTACTAGGAAATAAAGATTCAACTAAGGAAATGAAATAAAATAAATAACAGCAGAGTCTTCATCCAAAACCCTAACCTGAGAAAAATATAGTCTAAAGGATGAGTGACTAGCTTAGTAAGGAACTTATACTAAATGCTATGCGCGTGTAAAACTTGTTTTATTGTTTTTGTGAAAACCATAAGTTTCAAGAAATCATGCATGTTTTAATAAAACATTTTTAAATCCCTTTTATCTTAAGGAAATCTAGACCAAAGGCCTCCGACGAGATATTAAGAAACATGGTTATATACATAGACAACTATAAGTTATCATACTCATCTTATTTTATACCGATATCATGGTCCGTGAAAAAGGAAGGTCACTCAAGGACCCCTCTAAACAATTACACAGAAAGGTGGCCATCAATACGGGTAACACCTCATGAGCCTGGAGGAAGACAAATGACAGTGGTCTGTAGACCCAGCTCATCACTCGGGTTGTCGACGAGCACGATCCGCGACGACACACCCATAATATACACCCTGATTAGGTTTAAGTGTAACACCCCGACTTTTTATATCGGGGTATTACCAAGGACGTGTTCGGAGCATGAAGTATAGGGATATTTCTGTTACGTTTTCCCTGTATACGTGATGTAACTAAAGGATGGGGTAATTGGGATATTACATTGCATGTTTGTACGTGTCAAATTATGACTTGTACTTATGGGGAAATATTAGGGGATAAAGGTTAAGTAGGAAAAAGGTGAAGAAATGCTGTCCAGGGCATTTTCGGACACCTGCGGATGACACTGCGGACAAGTCATGTTGTCCGCAATGTGTTAGGACATCGTCCTGAGAATTGGGACAACTCAGGATGCAGTTTCCCGTCCTATGTTGCCTATGTTGCGAGTTTTCAGATGACCCCGGACGCTCGCGGACCAGGTGGATGTTATGGGTTCAAATCTGTCCAATTTCTGGACGAATTAGGATGACGTCGGACGATGGTGGACGCTCATGGACGGGGTAGTTTTGACTCTGTCCAATTTCTAGACGAATTTGGATGCACGCGGACGCCAGATTGCGTCCGAATTCTGAATTCGGATGGTATGGACTGAAATCAGATGCTAGTCCTTGTCCGAGAACGCGAGTTTGCCTACAAGATTTTGCTCTTTTGGATGACTGTAGACAAGACTAGTGCGTCCACACTCATCCGAAATAGCTTAGACCTACGAAAATAGAGTTAAAATGATGGAAATTTGTCGTCTAGCCATTTAATTCAGACACAAAGCGACCTCTCCCCACCCTCACCTTGTAGCCCTAGAGTAGCCGACCTCCCCCTACTGGAGCCGACCTCCTCCCCTCTCCTATGCCTACGGGTCGTCCCCTCCCCTCCAGGTAAAGCCCTCCTCTCTCCTCCGCCATTTCTTTAGTTTCTTCTCCCTTCCAGCGGGAGTTCTCTCCTTCCAATGAGTGAGAGTTTCCGTGAGAGAGCTGGTGAGTAAGAGAGCTATTGTGGGTCAACTATGGTGTGTGAACATGAGTGAAGTAAGGTGAAAGCTTGGAGCTGGAGCTGCTACAGTTGCTGTGAGCTAGAACTGCCATGAAGGCTTGGATTCTTTGCTATCCCTATTAGTGTTCTTCAATTAGGTAAGGAACTAGGGGTGTCTTGGCCTGTGGAAGCCCTACACCACAAGAAGAGTGCGTGAGTGGTAGATTATTGATGCTTTGTAGTATTTTCCGTGGTTTTTAGTCATGTTCTTTCATTGTTAATTCCATGTTTGATATCCTGTATATGTTTCCTTTGTGGTTGTTAGCTTTGTTTTGTTGTTAGTTCTGTGTTTTAAATGCTTCACTTTGATAAAGATCAATGTTGTGGTAAATGCTTTGAATGTGATGGATGCTGCGTGAATGACGAATGAGCTAAGAATTTCTTGATGATGATTCTGTCACTACTTTACTTGCTGTCAAGATGATTTAATGCTTACTGCTTTCCTTAGTGCTATGCATATATTGTTCTATAATTTCATTCCATAATCTAAATATGTGCAATTAATTAGGATAATAATTGTATAAGCACATTTAATTAACTAACATAACTAATTAACTAGTTGTTAAATAAACGAATCCGAGCATGATTAATTATTTGTTTAAGTAACAGTTGTTAATCACTTTCTTGAGCATGTTAATCAATTTAGTTAATCTATGCATGTAAACAAATTTGATTAGTCTAAACATGTTTAATTAACTAATTCGTTATAATTAGTTAGATTATGCTTAGGTAAATGTCGTTATCCTTGAGCATATAAATTGACTAATAAGTAACTACTAGTATATTTAATTAGCATGTGTAAATCAATTAGCAGCATGTTTAACCAATAAATCATTCATCGTAGTTTACCTAACTAACTAATTAGCCTAAACAAGAGAAGTAAGTAGTATTGAGCATGTTAATTAACTTAGATGATAATGGTAGATAACTCAATTGTACTTTACTTGAGCTTGTAATTTATTAGAATAATAGAAGCGTGTCAATTAGCTCACTAGAACTAAGTAGCATGTTTATTAGGTCACTTCAACTAATTGGCGATAAGAAAATGAAAGCATGTAACATGAGTAGGTAATTAACTAGGATAATTCATAACATGTAACTAGGATGTTAAATTGTTAGCATGTTTAATTAGCATGATAAATAAATTAGTAGCATGTTAGTAACTAGGGAGTGACATGTAATTAACAAGTAATTAGCATGTTTGCATTGTATGTTTAATTTAACTAGTTATCAATTCATCTTCATTAATATTCTGTGAATTTTTCTTTTCCACAATTTCTTTTATTGTAACTTCCATAATTGATGTTTTACTTTACTAGAGAATGATAGAGAAGATGAAAGAGGAACGAGTTAAACGTGAACGAACTAAGGGTTTCCTTGACTATGTGATTATTTGTTTTATCTTTCTTTTGTTATTGTCTTCTTGGTATTGTTTATAATCTTACTTATAATTGCTCGTCCTTGGCATGTTATTTTCTATCAAACCAAAGCATGATTAGTTAACTAGGACAAAAGTATGTAATCAACTCTTGAGCATGCTAAGCAACTAGGATAACTAACTAGAATAATAAATGTAACCTCTCTGGAGCATGTAAACTGACTAGGAACCTTATTAGGATAACTAACTCTTTAATTAAAGCATGTTCTAATTCCTGTTTCGTGGTGTTGTGTTTTGCTCTATATCTTCAAGTATGTCATTTGCTGAATTAACTCCTTGTATATTGTTCTGTTAAGTGTGGTTAATGTTTGTTATCCCCCCATGATTCGCTACCTAATTCCCTTAATGTTCGCTGCTTAATTCCCTTTTGATGTTTGTTATTTATAATTGTTCTCTGTGTGCGTTTTCAATTTCTGTTATAAATTATATGTGCAATTTCAATTACAGTTACTTTTATTTCAATGAGCACTTCAATTTTTGTTAATGTTACGTTATAAGGCTTCAAAGCATCATGTTAGGTTGAGAATATATGGTCATGCATCATGCTAATAGAAACAAGTAGGGAGTGCCACCTTGGGGTGATACTCGCACATGCATAAGTGAGGTAAAATATTAAGAAAAGGAAGAAGAAAAGGGAGTTGGAGGCGGATGGGTAGTAGGTCTAGTCTGAAACTAAGCGAAACCCCTCCCTCGTAGAGTAAGGGAGTTCTAGTTGCAAGAAAAAGGTTAGATCTGATCCACTACACCATTGCACGAGAAAATACCCCAATCTCCAGCTCGAAGTATGAGTAGCAAACGAATGGATTAAAGTAAAGTAAAGTAATAAACGAGTAAATGACTTAATGAAAGGATTGCTTTGGGTGGCCCCCATTCCAAAAAGACTAAAGAGAGACATATCATATTGCATTAACCATTTTTCTTACTAAACCTTTGGATTTACAGTTTACTTTTGGTGTAGGTGTAGGTATGCGTACGTGGAAACAAATAAACGAAGTGAGATCGGAACATACTATCAGTACTCACGCTGGTTATCCTAATTAATTTACTTGTCAAGTTACATGCTCTAGAAATATTTACATTCATTATTCTAATTAGTTGTCTTCATTACTTAGCATACTCAAGAAAGATTACCATTGTTATTTTAGTTAGTTATACTAGATAATTCACATGCTCAAGATAGATTGCAACTACTATTCTATCAAAACCTCTATCAACCTAAGTATTTGCAATAAGGAAAGTTAGGAGAATTGCAGGAACTAACAATGAAGAGTGCATGAAGATTAATAGTAAATTAACATGCTTGAAGATTAAACAAGTAATAGCTAACTAATATGCATGAAGGTTAACTGTAAACATGTTTGTATTGTTTTACAATTTAATTGATTAATCAAGCAACTTAGTTAATTAACATGCTGCTAATATCATGAACATGTTAACTAGTTGATCACTTGTTATACTAGTGATTTATCATGCTAAGATCTAGCTAATCACTCTAGTTAGTTAATTAACATGCTTGTCTAGTTAATTATTCTAGTTAGTTAATTGCTCTAATTAATTGATATGCATCAAGAAATAATTAAGTTAATTAAAGATACTCAACTAGTTAATTAACATGCCCAACTAGTTAATTAACATGCTCAACTAGTCAATTACCCTAGTTAATTAATAACTACACATGCTAACATGTTCAAGTGATAATTATGATTTAATTAACATGCTTAAAGAAGATTAATAACTAGTAATTTAAACAAATAGTTAAACATGTTCAGATTAGTTATTAATTAAACAACTGGATTAGTAAATCAATATACTTAAGTAATAATTAACATGCTTAAGTTAATTAATATGCTTATCAATTAACCATGCTTAAGGCCTAGTTAGTTAACATGCTAATCTTATCCTAGATAGTTAATTAAACATGCTAATACATGGCATAAATGTAATACCTCAACCTTTTATATTGAGATTTAATAAAGAATAATTAGGAAGTAGTTTGAGATATTCCAATTAATTGGATATTTATTGGGGTATTACCAAGGACGCAACTGTTAGGTTATAATTTAAGAGAATTTATTGGGGGTTTAATCGATGGAAATCAATTTAGGAAATAGAAACAAAAAATTTAAATTGGACCTCTAATAATATTTAAACAATATTTGGAATAAGTCGAGAGTTAGAATTTGGGTCGTTAATATTCGATACGAATGTTTAACACACAAATATATGTATATATCTATATTTAAACTAAATAAATGAAAGTAGTGAATTATAAAATAAGGAAGGAAATTAATTAAAGGGAAGGAGGAAGGAAAATTGGCAGAAGGAAATAAGAGGGGGTTGGACCATTTTTCCATCATCGGTTCGGTCCGGTTCAGAAATTAAATTGATGAAAGGGGGAGAATTAGGTTATCTTGGGTTTTCTGAAGAGAGGAATTGGGAAGAGGGAGAAGAGGGAGAACCCAAGGGAGATCGGGGGAGAGATAGCGGCGACGAATCGGCATTTGGCAAACAAGTGAGCTGCCGACAATTACGTGGTGACGACGAGAAAGCTCGCGGGCGGACTTCTTTGTGATGGTGAGGTGTGGTCCGGTGTGCAGCGAGTGTTGACGTGTTTGGAACGGCTTCCTCACAATGTGCATGACATCCAATCGAACGGCGAGTGGATGTGCTCTGCGGCGACGAGGGTCGCAGTCCAGAGCTCGGGTTCAGGACTTCGCTGGCGGCGATTTCCATCGTCGGTCGGGCTGCAGTCTGGCTGTGATCGGGTACTCAGACCCGGGTTCGAGCGATTCCAGTTTGACCCAGTTCGGGTTGAGCCATGGAATGCCAAGTCGAATCTTGCACACTCCTTCCAGCTGGCATCGCACTCGGTAGAGAGGTGAGAATTGTTGGGTAGGATAAGCACTCGGGTGTGCTTAAAGTGGTGCTGAAATGGAGGGGTTGGAGGAGCAGCTCTCAGCTCCTAGCTGCTGCAAATCGGCTGGTGATGGCTGGAGAGGTTTTTGGGTTGATCAATGTAGCTCTCGGGAGTGATTAAGGTAACGAAATCCTCCTCTAACTATTATTAGTCTGCTATTACGCTGAGGTTGATGTTCTGGATGGATTTTTGGATGTTGAATGTGTGATTTATGCCCTGTTGTTGTTGGATTGGTTTCTGTTTTCGGATGGAATCTGACAACAATATTGGTTATTGTATTGGATTTGTTTTTAGTTAGTTGATCATGTCGATATAATCTGTTGAGTGAGATTTTGTGACTTGGATTGGTTAATGCTACATGTTAGTTAAGCTTCCTGCATTTTATCACTTGAAAGTAGTTATGTTGGAAATGGTTTTTGGTGTTGGTTGCTAGATTTAATCTATCAATCTATTAGCTACAGTTGAGTTGATAAGTTGGTTAATAATCTGTAATTTTTTGCTAAGTGTGGAGGTATTGTGTACTGCTGTATTAGCTTGGCTATTACAATAATCTGGGAAGTATGAACATGTTGGATTTAATGTTGCTACGGATATGAGTTCGACTGATGGTTTGGAATTTTGTTCTCGGTTGGACTCGAAATATTGGAATTGTTTAGTGTTAAGGTTTATAGGATTCGATGAAAAGTTGTTAATGATAAATGTTTCTAATTGTGAAGGTATCAAAAAGAGATAGAGGATAAAGATTTGGTGCCAATGCGCGTTAAAGTTTCGAGGTAAGGAAATGGGTGAATCTTGGCCATTTGGAGGCCCTACCCACAAATAGTGTGCGTGAGTCTTAAGTCTTGTGCCCCATAATTTCCTTCTTGTTACTGTTGTTAGATTGTTAGTTGATATTATTAGCTGATAGTTCCTTGGCTGATCTACTGCTATAATCCTTGGATGATATTTTGTCGTTATTTCCTTGTTGATTGATAGTGTAGATTCGTTAGTGCTCCATAGATCTTTCTAGCTCCATGATTTCCTTTATTGATTAGCTCCTTTATTGTTTGTTATGCGAATCAAATGTCTTGCCTTGTTAAAGAAGAATGCTAATGTTTAAAGGAGATGAATGGTTAATGTGTGAAGGGATGAATGCTTACTTTCTATGTTACTTGTTGTTTGGAGTAAACTTTAAGTGCTATAAGTCCTTCATTCATATTGTTGGTGTTGTTCTGCCATTGGTTCGACTCTTAGTTGTTTAGTTAAATCTCCTTGTGATAATCATAATTGTTAAATAAACTGTTAATCTCCCTCATTCGCAATATGTATATTGTTCTGCCATATATCTTTGTGTCAGTTAGAAGTTTTACTTCCTTAATTAATAACTTGTATCAATACTTGAGACATTGAACTATGTTAGTTGAGCACGTTTAGTTGTCAATAATCTGGAGCAGGTTAATTAAAGTGATTAGCTAGAGTTGAGCATGTTAATCAATTAGTTTCACAATTATAATCTTAACTAGACTTGAGCATGTTTAACATGTTAATTAACTTAATTGGGGTAATTGATTTGACTTGAATATGTTTAATTAACTAGTTGTTCAATTAATAACTATCCAGGCATGTTTAGCTAGTCGTTTAACTAACCATTGTTAATCACTTCATTGAACATGCTAATTAATTAAGACAATAATTCAATTTACTAGTTAAACATGTTAATTACTACTTAGGCATGTTAATTAACTTACTTAAGCATGGTAATTAACTTAAGCATATTAATCAATTTCAGCATGTTAATTATTACTTAAACATGTTAATTAACTAGGTTGTTTGATTAATCAATTAAATTATAAATCACCCCGAACATGTTTACAATAAATCTTCACTTATGTAGTTAACTATTACTTATTTAATCTTCAAACATGTTAAATAACTACTAATCTTCATGCATGTTAGCTAACTATTAGAATTGTTTGATACTAACTCCTTCGTTGTTAGTTTCCTGCAATTCTTGCAATTCTCTTAATTTCCTTTATTACAAATGCTTTACTTTGATAGAGATTTGATAGAGATCAATGCTATGATGGAAGCTTAAAGATGGAATGTGATAAATGCTTAGTGCTTGAATGATGATAGTTTCCTTAACAATGGTTCTGTTCTGTATAATTATTATTTAGTGGTTGTAATGATAGTTTCCTTATATTGTAGCGATAATATTACTCTTCTTTTGTTAGTTTAGAATTCAATATATGTCAATAACCCAATCTGAACATGTTTGTAATCTTTCTTGAACATGTAATTAACTAGAATAACTAATTAGCATAATAAATGTAATCTTTCTTGAGCATGTAACTTAACTAGGATAACGAACTATAATATAAATCTTATCTTTCTTGAGCAAGTTCAATGAATTAGAATAATAATTAGAACTAAGTTGTTAACTTTAATGCTCTACCTTACTTTAGATGCACGTTCCTTTAGTTCTTGGTATCCATGTCTATTTATTGTCGTCACACTCTTGCGTAGCATGCTGTATTCGTTGTTTCCTCTACGTTATTTTATTGTTGTATATAAATGTTAAAGCATATCCCTTGCTGTTTAATCATCTCTATAATTGTTTGCCAATGTGCGATTTCAATTTCTACTATTTATTTACTGTCCTTTACATATATATATGGTTTCACTTTATTATTATTATTATTATATATATATGTAACACCTCGACTTTTTTTAGTTGGACAGTTATCGGGGTATTACCAAGGGCGCGCTAGAGCGTTAAGTCTAAGGGTATTCCATTACATTTTCTCCGTTACGTGATGTAATTAGACGATGGGATGATTAGGATATTATGTTGCGTATTTATACATGTCATGACATGCCACGTGTTTATGGGGAAATTGGTACAGGATAGGAGTTAAGTCGGAAAAATGCGAGGAAAAGTCGTCCAGGATGTTTCGGACGCCTGTGGACGACTCTACGGACGAGTCATGTCATTTGCAAATGTGTGAAGCGTCGTCCTGAGGATTTGGGACGACTTGGGGATGCGATGTCTCGTCCTGACTTCACTATGTTGTGAAGTTGCGGACGACTCAAGGATGACACTGCAGATGAGTTGTATCGTCTGCAAATACATTGTACACACCAAAAATAGGTTGGGACGACTCGGGATGTGACTCTACGTCCTGACTTCACTGTGCAGTGAAGTTGCAGACGAGGTCTGTAGGATGTGGACGAGAGGAACCGCGTCCGCATCGAAACTGTTCTAAACCTAGACAGTTTCAGACGAGTCAGGACGGCTGTGGATGAGTTGTAGCCTCATCCAATTTGCCTCTGTCTGATTTTAGGACACTTTCGGACGACAAGTGGATGCCGCATGCGGACGTTATTTGGCGTCCGAATGCCGCCTGTGGACGGTACGAACAGGACAGGGGCACATTTTTCCGTCCGAAGCCTTGTTTTAGCCTGCGATATTTTAGCCTTGCGGACGAATGCGAACAAGACCTATGCGTCCACACCCGTCTGAATTAGCCCAGAACATACGAATAAAATAAGAAGAAAATGATGGAAAATCGTAAAAAATCCTAGAAAATCGATAAGAATCGATCTTCCCCCACCCCAGGCATCGAAAATCGCCTCCCTATGCCCGTAGCTGGCTTTTCCCTCCTGCCTGGAGCAATGATGGTGTCCCTTCCTCTCTTCTAGCTAATAACCTCTCTCTCTCTTCCTCTTCATTTCATTCCATTCCCTTGCGTGAGAGCTCTCCCTCCCTGGTGAGTGAGCTGCTGTGAGTGGGTGAAGGAGAGTGTTAAGTGTGTGGTGAGCTAGGTGTGAGAAGAGTGTTCCAGTGAGTGAGGGTGTGTGAGGAGTGAGTGAGCTGAACTGGAGCTACTACCCTGTTGGAGCTGCTAGAACCGTGAGCTGAGGGAGCTTGAAGAGTGCTGTCCCTGATTTTAGTTCATCAAACTGGTAAGGGATTAGGGGTGTCTTGGCAATTTAGAGACCCTACACCACAAATGTGTGCGTGAGTTTAGTGTTAGTGTTCTTAAAATGGTTGTTAAGTATGTTGTTTGCCTTAAAATGCTTATTGTTAAAATGCTTACATGCTAGTGTTGAGTAGTTGTTGTGAATTGTGTTTTGAAATTTTCGGTCAAACACCGTGATACTTCCTTTGTTGATGTCCTTTGTTTCATTGTCTGTCAAGTGATGCAAATGTATTGTTAGTAATGAAAGGATAAATGAGAAAGGAGTGATAAAAGGGTTAAAGCGTAAAACGAGAAATGCTCACTGTCAAATTTTCTTGTGGTTGAATTTCGCTGTTGTCATTTCTTATGCACATATGCGTAGTCTCTTATTGACTGTTACTTATTAAGCATGTAAGTAATTAGGGTAATTAATTAGCATGTTAATTGACTAATGCATGTCACATTAACTAATGAGCATGTTTAATTATTAATGAACTAACTAGCAAGCATGTTTAGGGTAATTTAATTAATCCTGTAATCTAAGCATGCAATTAACTAATGATGTGAATTGAACATGTAACTTAACTAGGACATTTAACTTGTATTACTTGAGCATGTTATCAACTTAACTTAGAATAATATAACATGTTAATTCACTTAACTAGAATAAGTAATTAACTCGAATAATTAGCTATAGAGTAATCAATTAGGATCACAATTATAATCTTAATTTAACTTGAGCATGAAATCAATCAGAGTAAAAAACTAGACTTAAGCATATATAATATGTTAATTAACTTAACTAGTTGTTTAGTTCACCATTGAGCATGTTAATTAACTAGATTAATTAACTAAGATGACATGTAATTTAACATGTTAATTAGCTTAACTAGAATAATTACCTAAATTAATCAACTAGACTTGAGTATGTTAATTAATTAGAATAATTATGTTAATCCATTAGAATAACTAAACTAATTAGAAGTATAATTGAAATCTTTCCTTGAGCATGTAAACTATCTATAATAATTAACTAAACAAGCATGTTAATTAACCAACTTAACTAGAATGATTAGCATGTAATTAGTATGTTTAATTATCATGTCTAATTAATTAACTAGAATAAAAGCATCCAGGATAATAATAGAAGTATTTAATTGAAGCATGTTAATTAACTACTTGTGTAATTAATAATTAATACTTGAGCATGTAAATGGAATAGGGAATTAACTAAGATATCTAATTAGGATAATAATGGTACCCTCTTGAGCGTGTAATTAATTAAGGTAATCAATTAGACCATTAATGATAACATGTTTTCATTAATTAGAATAAAAGCATGCTCAATCAACTAGAATATAGATTATCAATTTATGAGCATGTTTCCGTTATTTGTTGTCTATGCATGTCTCTATTTCTAATTGCCTAAACATGCTAGTCTAGATAAATCACTTGCATGTTTACCGTACCATCCCTTAATTGTATGCATTCGCTGTTTCAATTCGATATTGTACTTGTTTTCTGTTGTGTGCAGTTATTTCCTTCTATTATATGCTTTACTTTCTTATATGCACAATTTCAATTACAGTTACTTTCCTTTATATGCGCACTTCAATTATTATGAATTTTATGTCAAAACGCATTATGCATCACGATAGGTTGAGAATGTATGTTCATGCATCATGCTAAAAGAAAAGAATAGGACGCATGCATTGAGTGAGGAAAATGTTAAAAATGAATGATAGAATAATAGGGTGGACAAGTCTACTCTGGCAGCTAGTATGCACACAGGAGGTTAGTGTAGCCTAGCAGCTAGTATGCACACAGGAGACTAGTTTCTAACCTAGCAAATAGTATGCACACAGGAGGCTAGTTGTAGTCTGACATCAAGGATGCACTCAGGAGACTAGCTCGATGAATGAATGAACGGCTAATAGGAAGTAATAATCGAACGGATGACTTAACGAAAAGGACTAAAGAGTGGCATTCATGTTGCATTACCCTTTTTCCTTACTAAGCCTTTGGGCTTACAGTTTACTTGTGGTGTAGGTGTAGGTACGTGTATACGAAAGGAAATGCACGAAATTAGGAGCCAAAGTGAAAGACAATAATCAGATAATAAAACAGGGATGAAGATTTGCACGCGCGAGGGAGTTTGTGGCTGGCCACATATATAAAAAAGGTAAAAGAGAAACCGTTTTAATTAAGTTAAGTTTTCAAAATTGTAATTAAATCAAGTAGTAAGTTGTATAAAAAATAGTATTTCAATTGGTTGGTAATTCTTTCCTAAACTATTTGTTTACGCTTCCACACAGTTTTAACTAAACTATTTTCATACGCTTCCACATAAGTTTTATTAATGAGGTTTTATAACAAGTTTTATAAATGGTCTGGTATAGGCGTGCTCTGACTTATTCTAAAAGAAAAATTCAAAATTTCTTGTATTTTAAAAGATTTATGAAAAACTGGGTCGTTACAATATATATATATATATATATGAAGAAAGCATGTGGCAGATGATCGATTGAAGTGAGGATGATTTAGAGGTTGATCGAGATCAACCTATAATTGAATATGTTGTAAATATAGGGCAGTCGATGGAAGGAAAATGGCGGGCGTTCATCTAATGAAGTTGATCATCTGGCGTCATCAACAGGTGAATTGGAATTCAGCGGTTGATAATTTTAAATGGCCGTCGATTGTCCACTGATGGAATTAATCGACTGACATTAAATATAGAAAATGTATTGAATGGTTGGCGATCAATCGCCCAAAAGGAAACGATTGTCTGGCACGATCGATCAACAATTTGGAAAGTTGCCAGAAATGGAAATGTGGTTGCTTGGAAGCTTTTGAAGTTGGCGTTGGACGCGTTTGGATGTTGAAGGGTTGCCTCATTTGGCCTTCCATCTTCATCTGGACAATGAAGGGTCGAGGTTGTGGCATATAAATAGAAAGAGAAGGGAACGAGAATATTAGAGAGAATAAAATCAAAGGGACACTTTACTGAAATGTTGAGAGAAACTGTGAGGGTGTGAGGAGTTGCTGTGAAGTTCTGGAAATTTAGATGAGAGTGAGAAGCAGACACTGAGTGAATGGTTGGCTCAGAATTAGAGAAAGAGAAAGAATGAGAAGTTGCATGGCCGAGAGTAGGACTCTGGAATTTTTTAGTTGTGGATTGTGGAGCTTTGATGGGAGAGAGAGAAATGATGTTGTGATTTTGTTCGTGTGATTCTTTGAGTTGTTGAGTCTTCACCATTTTGGTGTGTCGAAGAAATGGAATGCAGTAAACAATTGTAAATGAAGTCTGGAGGTAAGTGTTGTTCTTCTGTTTTGGCTATTGCACAATGAGCATGAGTTATTATTTATCTTTAGTTTTGTTTCTGCCTGAGAAGTACGTAGAATTGGTTTTGTTTTATGGCGAGTCTTCTGCTGATTGATAAACATTTTGTGGATGGTAGTTAGATGGTTTCTAAATTGCCTTATATTGTTGATAAATGTGAAAACAAATGGTTGAATGGTTATGCCGATGAGTGATGACTATATGAAATATTAAATGGCTTAATGGTTCTGCTAATGAGTGATGACTGTGTGGAATATTATTGGGTTTTATATTGCTAAATCGTGAAGGGAAATGTTATAGTTAAAACAATGCTATGATAAGTAGTGGTTTGGAGATAAGAATCCATGAGGCATTGTTACTCTGTAGATAGATGAGGAAACAATTTAAGGAATATTGTCCAATATATTAATTGTAGAATTATTTTTAATAGCTATATATGTGTTAATCATGAATTGGTTTCATTAAGGACAATTCTAAGTGCTAACTCTTTAAAGCTAATAATTCTAGGTAAGTAGTATTGATGCTTGTTTACTAAATGTAGAGGTTATGTTATATTTGGGAAATGTACTGATGAATGATTGCTGGTAAGAATTGTATGTTTATTAGATTTAAGTTCAGTTCCTTAGTTGGGAATAAATCATGTTTTGAGGATAAGATAGATGAACACATAACAAGGTGCACCTCAGTAAGGTATGCTATACTAGGTGCACCTCATACAAAACTTGCCTTTACCTGTAGTTTTGGGGGAGGAGTCGTTTGGAGTGAGTGACTAACTCAGTAAGGTATGACTATACTAGATGCATCTCATGCAAAACTGGTTTTTCTATATTTTTCGAAAACAAGGTTATATGTCTCATTTAACCGTACATGGATTTTTAAATCGCTTCAAAACTTTTCATCATTTTATCAAACCGGCCCATGGGCCATCGATGAGACTTTTATCACAAAACTTGCTGTATACATAGGCAGCTACACCTAAAAAATATGCCATCATCGTTTCCAAATCGAAAACGTCATCAGTGAAAAGGGGTGGTCACTCATGGACTCACCCGCCACACAGCAGAGAATAGGTGGACACCTGTCAACGTCAACACCTTATGAGGCAAGAGGAAGTATAAATGACGGTAGTCCGTAGATCCAACACGTCACCCGGATTACCCGCGAGAACTCTGCGTCGGTAGAACTAATCTAGGGGTTTCAAACAACGGGGAGAACTCTGCATCCTAATCTAGGGGTCAAATGGCGAGAACTCCGCGATGACAATCCGTACCATAAAATAGAACGGATACGATTGCTTGCCATATATGGACTCGGTATAAATAAGTCTCAGCGAATGACAATCGTCTGATCCGTGTGACAAAAACCCTAGCCAGGTTTAGGGGCTTGCGACCCAAGGAGACGTCATCACTCTCCCATACTAATTTACGACTTTCAGGAGTTTCAACCTGAGGCACGTCACAATGCCCTACCTATATTTTTACACGCCAAACAATCAACCTTCACGCAGAAGAAGGTATTCAAGGGGATAGCTAATTCCATCCCTCAATCTATGCACAATAAATTTCAAACCATGTACGGAATTTAAACTTGAGAAAACATACTACTAATAAAAACTGACGTGCTGTCGAACAGTCCCCATCATTTTTCAAGTGTGGTATTCCACAAAATAATTATTTTGAAAACAAGTGGGGATGCAATGTGACGCAAGAGGTATAAAAATCCCAACCTTTTTGACGGGTCGTCTTGTTGACCAAAGCAACCGTTTATTCGGGAATCGTATCACAATCATCGAAATCATCTAAGCCTGACAAAGGTACCAACGTAGAAATTTATAAATTACTTCCAAGGAATGAGCAACCGTCATTTACGACTTATCTAAGAATCTCAACAAAATTCTAAAACATCATCATCCAACAAACTAACACAGTATCGTCCAAACAACAGTACTTTAACAGCCTCTAACAATCCCATCAAGAATAACGACAGTAGAACCAATCCTCCAAATATACAACATCCCACTCGACTATCACATAATCCTCAACATTCAGCATAGTGTGCAATATTTCAACAATTTACCAATCAAGTTCTTAACCTAACAAAATTCATCCTTTTAATGAAAATTTAACCCACAATACTTCCAAAAATCCATAGCCCAATTTATTGGTGCACAACATAAACATGCTCAATATTTATCCTCAAATAAAATCTCCAATAGCAATTTAATTGATTATTCAAAGTAGCAACCCAATTTAGGATCTCCAAATCCACAAATAAACCAGTTCAACCATTATATTAACCTCAAACAACCAGACAATATCCCACAACACCTAACAACATACCAAAATTACACTGCACTACTTATCCAAGCATCAATCTTTATATCCAGGGTTATTCATCCAAAATTTCCAACAACAAAAAACACCATCAAATTCTGAAATCCATTATTTAATCCAAAGCGCAAAGAAAACTGCTCACCCAACAGAACCGAATCGGATGTTCGGTTTCAACTCACGGGAAAAAATCGAAAATGTGTTCAGAGCCGAAGCTGCCGTCGCCGGAGGTCGTCTTCGAAATCCTTCAAACAAGGCGCTGTAAACCCGCAACACCCATCAACCAACGACATCACAAAACCGAACTTAACATCGAAGCAAAAACTCGAATTGAAAAGTCTCACCCACCGAACAGAATCGAAGTCTGTTCGTCGCCAGAAATCGGAAAACGGCTAGGCCTCAAAGCTGTCGTCGCGGATTCGAGATAGCCCGTTCGTCGGAATCGGAGGAACACGCTCGGGTTGAGCCGTTCTGTCGCCGGCGTCGCTCGGGAAATCGGAGTTCGCCGGAAGAAGCCGGAAAACGTCGGCGTTTGCTCACGACCTTCGTCACCTGCTCGAACGTCAAGCGAGCTGTTCGCTGTCGCACCTGGAGGGATCGCCGAAAAATCGAGCCCCCTGTCTCGGCTGGCGTCACTAGCTCGCGGAGTTCTGTCCGTTCGCTCGTTCACAAGCTGCTTGAACGCCATAGACGTCGTCGATGGTTGTCGTCCCGTTTGCGCTCGCCAGTTCGCTGGTCGCTGGTCGCCGCTCGCCGATTTCCTTCGGCTTCTCCTCGACAACGACGCAGCAATGGAGGGGGAAGAGAAACCCTAATCTCTTCTCCCTTCTTCAATTTACTTATTTTATTATTATTTTTTTCTCAACTTAAACTCTGAACTTTGTTGTTCCAAAGCCTTTGGAGGGATTTTTCCCCCCTTTACTTAATCCTTTTAATTTTATCATCTCATACTCCTCTTTCACTTATTCCAACTTATTTATCTCTTTTATCCAATAATTTCATAATTTCTTTTCCATTTTAAAATGAATGTATATACATCAATTATATACATTATCTTTTATACAGTCTACTCAAACTCTCAATTTAATCATAAGATCATTTAACGATCTAATAGCTCCAATTTAACTGTCAAATTTCGTTCCTTGATTGAATTCTTTGTTCAAAAAATTTCAATTTCACCGACTTTGACCAATTGATCAAATTTGCGTAAGTGGCCGCTATATGACAATTCAGTCAACTTTTCAACGTTATGACCAATTTTCAACGTGAAAAATTTACACGTGGAATTTCTTATTTAAAAATTTCACGGCTTTTACAGAATTGTATGCTTGCATCATTGTTATTAATGCATAAAAAAATACAAACATAACTGAATTGTGAATAAACGAGGAAAAAAACTCGTGCGAGTGAGTTCGGATACTGAAGAGATTGCTCTCATTCAACGGGTGGGTAATTTCGAAAACTGAAGAGGTTGCTATCAAAGAATTGCAAATAAAAGTAAACATAAATGGTTAGTTTTTACCTGAGTTTGGAGACTGAAGAGGTTACTCTCACGTGAAAAAGAATCACAGAATAAATAATAGGTAAAACCAGATAAGTAAAAGACAAACATAAACAGAAACGGTATAAGTTCATCATGATGGAATAACTTCACCATCATGATACAAGTTCACCGTTGCAGTATAAGTTTATCGATTTGGTTGAAGTTCACCGCTAAAACATAACTTCAACGATTGGTTTAAGTTCACTAGTTAGGTACATGTTCACTGTTAAAACATAAGTTCACCGTTATAGTAAAAAGTTCATTAGTGTTTTATAAAAGAGTAATGGAATAATGAACATTGAGAAAACTGCATGTGTTTTAAAGAACATTGCATGAGTACTTTTATTTTCATACTGCTTACAAAGAGTTAGGCTCATAGTTAAGTACTATGTGTAGGTATGCATAAGGTCGAGGATTGAAGCAGTTGATGAGGCGTTTGTATATTGTGGGCTTGGTGGCTGGTTAGGCTAAAAGCTTAAAGAGGAAATGTAACGATTGGTAATAATGTTTTTAAAGAAAGAGAACCTTAGGTATAGTAATTGTTTTATTAATAAGGTTTTTCAATTGTATTCCGATTATTTTGTTTTGTAAATACAAGTCTTCTGCTGCTGTAAAGGTTTTAAAGTTATAAAGTTTTAATTCATGATATGTTTTAAAGTAATAAACAGTTTAACGAAAAGAAGTTTAATTATACTCTTCTTAACTGAGCTAGTTTTCAAATGAAATGTCATCCGTTGAAATTTAAAAAGAAGAAGTTTTCAAAATCACAAGTTTTAAATTTTAAGAATAACCGGGATGTTATAAATGGGATCAGAGCTCCCGAGTTTTAAAATCGGTTTTGTATACTGCCTACTAGCACAAGACACAATGTGGAAATGCTTCATTGATTGTAAGTATGTGGTTTGCTTTATATGTTGCCTTGCTTTATATGTAGATAGATTTTGTTATTTGTGTTATGCATGGATTATAGATTGTCTTGAATATAAGTTAGTATAAAGAAGGTGATAAGTCTAAGTGCTTTCTAATATACATTCTAGTAGGACAACCAGTTTAATGTTTTGAAACAACTAATACAACACTATTGTAGAAAAAATAGAATGGCAAGGGAAACCAGGGGAAATGATAAATAAATAAAATAAAATTTAAAATTTTAAGAATAAAACAGATTGATAGGTATATCATAAATTAATTGTTACCTTCTTATTAATAAAGAAATAATTAAATTGTCGAGTTAAATTTTAGAAACAAAATGGAAGGGGAAGCAAGTCAAAGCTTGGATTCAAGAGACCCAGTGATTAGTAGATTGACAGAAGTGTTGGAGCATCATATCCAGTTTATAGAACAGAGTAGGGAATAGAAAGAATTGAAAAACCCACAACTGATGGTTCCTAGAGAATTAGGATGTGAAAGGTTTCGACGACTGAAGCCACCATACTTTGAAGGAGATATCTCTGATTCAACGGGTGTAGAGGAATGGATTCGAATGATAGGGAGTATGTTCGAGTATGCCAAGATTGAGGAGCAAGAGAAAGTTAGTTTTTTTGTGTTCATGCTGACAAAGGATACTCGATTTTGGTAGGATTCCTGAAGGCAGTACACAATATGAAGAATATGGAGTGGGAAAGATTTAAGGGAATCTTCTATGAAAAGTACTTCAACCGCACTACAAGGATGAATAAGTTGGTAGAATTTACTAAGCTTTGTTAGGAAGGAACAGTTTCGGAATATGTGCACAAGTTTGAAGCATTGTCACGGTTTGTCTCGCATTTAGTAAGCAACAATGAGCACAAGGTTCACCAATTCGTTCAAGGACTCAAATTGAAAATTTATCGAGGCATGAAGATTTCGGGTACTCAAGGAAATGGACATTGGAGCAAAAGCCCTCAAAGTTCAGGAAGTAGAGTTCCAAGTCAAGAAATTTAGTGAGCGCAATAGAAATGTTGTGAGGGAAATGCAATCTCAACAGTTGATGGGAAAACACTCAGTCATAAGAGGATCCAAGAGACCTTTCATTGAGGGTGCGTTACAAGGTAATAAGAAGCATATTCAAGAAAATGCTGGGAATTCATGAGTCAATCAATGCTTAAAGTGCAAGAAAAGTCATAAGGGGGAATGTATGGTTGGATCTGGGTGATGCATTAGATGCAACAAAGTTGGGCATATTACAAAAATTTGTCACAAGTTGCCTAATGAAAAGAAAGAGAATTTTGCAGAGGCTTTTTCTCTTGCGGCAGATAGGGCTGAAGATCTAATGACTTTGAAGTAAATTATATTTTGTTAAATAATTATGTTTTGGGAAGTGGGAACACTGCATCTTTTGGAAAGAATTATGAAATATTATGTTATGAGAAAATGTTTTGAGTCCTTCATGTTACAAATACTTATAATTAGTGTTTTGAAGGTATTTACGTTAGAAAAATTTTGAAGACAAAATTTATATAACAAGGGAGGAACATACTATCCTAAATTTTCGTAGAGCTAAACTGTAATGTCCTAAAACTATGAAAATACTGTATCAATCTGTATATGACGTTGTAAATAAGATGTGGTGATGTAAGGATATGATTTATGTTATGTGGCATATGAAATGTAATGTAAAAAGTTAAAGAAAATGTAAAATGGGGAGTTTAGGACGACTTGCGACGGAAATTGGCATCCTAAACACTAAGCTGTCAAAGTGCGGACGCTGAAGGACGTTGCGGACAGTAATAAGGTCATCCGTTTTGAATCTGTCCAATTCTGGGACAATTCATACTGTTGCGGACGACTGCGATGAGAGAAGACGGCGTTCGAATGAATCTGTCCTTAAACTGGACACATTCGGATGACGGCGGACGTGTCATGCGGACGCCTCCTAGCGTCCAAATATGCCTTGGGAACGGCACAGACGAAGGACTGAGGACGCGTTTTCTCGTCCGAAAATTGGTTTAGGAAGATGCAGACGATACTGCGGACGACGCATTGCGTCCGGAAGGTCAAAATTGTCCGAGAAACTCATTTAAATGTGTGTCTTTCTCTCTTTGTTTCAACGATTTCTCTCCGATTTTTCTAGGGTGACACGAGTCTTCCACGCATCGCTCCTCTATTAATGGGTAAGTCTCCAACAGTGTACGTCTCTTGGTTATAAATGTCTACAAGCAGGGGATGAGTTCAGTTCAGTGAGATGAGGAATTCAAGAGAGTTGTGATGGCTGAAGGAGGATGATGGCAAGGGGTTGAGCAGGTCATGGTGCTCCTAGGTGTTGTTCCTCGGGTGAACTCTAGAGTTCAACAGTTGGGAGGCTGCTGCATTTAAATCCTTTAGGCTTTGAAGAGGCAGAACCGTTTGGGTGTTACTTCCTTTGGCTGCTGGTAAGTTGGATTCCTCTCATTGCTGTTTGAATATTTGGTTTTATCTAAGGATGTCTGTATGAAGTATTGAATGTTAAAGGTGTGAACAGCCTCTGTGGACTGTTTTTGTTAGATAATCTGTTATGTTGGTTGGTTTGGGTTGTTACAAATTGTCTTGTTTCCATTAGTGTGCTGTTGCAAATGGTGTACTGGACAAAGTGTAACGAGCCGATTTTATTTATTTCAAAAATCGTTAAATTTAAAATTTTTCTTTTTATAGAAAACATCAGAGTATTTATCTTTTATAAAACCCGGTCGTTAAAACTATTTACTTAAAACATTTATCAATTGCAGCGACAATAATAAAATCATTTTCTGAAAACGCAGCGGAATTAAAACAAACATTAAAGAATACTAAATAATTTACAAACCCTTTTACAAATAAATTTCATTTAATTCTTTAACCCAGCCAGCCACAAGTTCCACCCCGTGCAAATCCTTCATCCACTGTCTCTTAGTCTGTTCAGCTATGCGTGTACCTACATTACAAGACTTAACTAATGAGCCTAAGACTCAATAAATGATATAAAATAAAATGTATGATGCTCATGCAACTTTTAAATCTCTTTTCGTTTTCTGTTTCTGTTTCTGTTTCTCTTCTTTCTTTCTTTTATTTTCTTTTACCATTTTCTTGATCTTAAGTTTGCTTTATCTTGACTCTACTTTACTGTTCATTTCTTTACTTGATTGTTATTGTACTTTATCTTGAAAGGCGTTGGAGATGTCTAAACTTGACGAGGCGAACCTCACATCCCCAAACGACCCCGTTTATCTTTATCTTTATCTTTACTTTATCTTGAAAGGCGTTAGAAATGTCTAAACTTGACGAGGAGGAGCAGCCAACTCAACCTTACATTTCCAAACGACCCCGTTGTATGTTTATTGTTGTCTTAATCTTGAAAGGTGTTGGAAATATCTAAACTTGACGAGGAGTAGTCAACTCAACCTCACATTTTCAGACGACCCCGTTTATGTTTGTTGTGTGTGTCTAAACTTGACGAGGAGGAGCGACTAACTCAACCTCACATCCCCAGACGATCCCGTTTATGTTTATCTTTATCTTGAAAGAGTTAGAGATATCTAAACTTTACGAGGGGCGACTAACCCAACCTCACATCTCGTCACACCCATTTACGTTTATTTCTTTACGTTTCACAACCGTGTCGTTTCTTCTTTGTTTCCTTCTTGTCATTTTGTAATCGTTTTGTTTCTTCTTTGTTTCCTTCTTGTTATTTTGTAATCGATTTGTTTCTTCTTTGTTTCCTTCTTGTCATTTTGTAATCGTTTTGTTTCTTCTTTATTTCCTTTTCAAAAGTATGCATGGAAACCATTTTTGTATCTTTTGAAAACTATGATGCGTGATGCTCGTGAATGCATACATTCTCTATTAAAGGAATTTAATAAAACAACCAACATACAATTCACAGATCATGCTTATAAAAACTGTAAACAACGAAACATGCTCTTTAAAACTATAAACACTGTAACATGCTATTAATAACTATAAACATTGAAACATGCTATTAAATAATGTAAACATCGAAACGTGCTATTAAATGATGTAAACAACGAAACATGCATTTCCTATTCTTGCGATGTAGGGCCCTAAGGACCAAAACAAATGCGTATCACTTACCTCGATTCCTTAAAGCGTTCAACACTCATTCGTTATCTTTTTCTTCCTTCTTTAGTACCTTCACAATTTAACAACGCTTAATTACTAATTTAATCTCAACACATTTCTTATTTACTACTTAGACACTTATAGTTTCCCTCCATCTATTTTCATCAACATTATCCATTAGCATTACTTTAACCAATAATTATTCATTACTAACTAATCACCGAATTTTCATAAACCTTACCGCTTAATAAATTCCAATAAAACTAATGCCGGATATTAATATCCAACAAAGGATGAAACATCTACATCTAACAACCCAATAAAACGTGCGATGGCTTAAACCAATTAACAGAATATATTTATCTAATTAATTATTTGAATCCAAACCCCACCATTCCCAAACAAACAGAGCAACCATCTGCATTGTATCTGCATTGTGTCTAACCAACAGTAACACAATGAAAAATACAACACCCAATCGGAAGAACACCATCTTCAACTACGTTTGTCAAATCCGTACACAAAATGGAGGACAAAACTCAATTGTGAAATCCATCATCAAATCCAGAAATCAAAACATCGAATCCATTATCAATGGCAGTGGACATAACCAAAAACAAACCCAGCTCACATCTTTCTTACCTAAATCGAGAAATGGGGAAGAATGCCCGCTGTCAGCTCACGCACTGAATGCTCCGACGGACTGCTCAGTCTTGTCTGAACCGTCCGTTCGTAGCTCACCGAAGGGACCGCTCGTCGTACGCTCAGAATGTTCTCGGATGCGAGTCGCCGTTCGCCTTCACGCTGGAATGCCGAATCCCATTTCCGCTCTCGGCAAACCCATCACGCGAACCCTCTCTCTCGCAAACTCCCTTTCGGCTGAAGGGAAAAGAATGGAGAAAAACCCATTTCTTCTACAGACTCTGCTCGCACCCCTCTTTTTTTTGTCAACTTTGTCCCTGCTTCTCTTTCCCCTTTCCTCTCATTTTAAACCTTTTCATTTTATTTTATTTTTTTAATTATCCTTCAAACGGCGCACTCCTCTCCTTTCAAAACCCTAATTCTCATTTAATTTAGTAAAATTAACACCACATATCCTCTTATTCGAGATCTATGATAAGTCAAATTTTAGAGAAATTTTTTTAACAATTAAAATCCTAAATTATGAGAAATTAACGCCGGTAACCTCGCAGTCAAGTTTTCCATCAAAATCCGTCAAATCTAACTTCTTAGTTAACTTAAAAAGTTTTCTCCTTAATTTCGATTTCGTTCGTCGGCATAGATTCTTAAAATCGATGTAAGTTCTCTCATAAAAATGAATTTCAAAGTCGAAGATTCAAAAATTTCAAACTTTTGACTGTAAAACGACGATTTTTGAAGAAGAACCGTCCATTTTAGGTTTAAAGACGATTTTTAACATATGATGGACGTCCGTTACACGTTGAGGGACGTCCATCATAGGTTAAAAGAGGCATTTTAACCTATCATGGACGTCCATCGTGGCGATGGACGTCCATCTTATATTTAATATTAATAAAAAAATTAAATTATTGTTTTAACCCTAAAAAAAGTTGTCAGTAATATTTTATAGGGACAAAATAGTAATTTGACAGACAAGTGGTAAACAACTGTATCCAACTCGTGTGTCATATTATTATTTTGCCCCTCTAAAAATATTACTATAAACTTTTTATAAGGTTAAAACAGTAATTTTTTTTAATATTAAATATAAGATGGACGACCCTCAATACTATGGACGTCCATTATAGGTTAAAATGCGTCTTTTAACCTATGACGGACGTCCGTCAACACGATGGACGTCCATCATAGGTTAAAATGCGTCTTTTAACCTATGACGGATGTCCCTCAACGTGTAACGGACGTCCGTAATATGTTAAAAAACGTCTTTAAACCTAAAATGGACGGTTCTTCTTCAAAAATCGTCTTTTTAAAGTCAGAAAGTTCAAAATTTTTGAATCTTCGACTTTGAAATCCATTTTTATGAGAGAACTTATATCGATTTTAAGGATTTATGCCGACGAACGAAATTGAAATTAAGGGAAAAACTTTTTAAGTTAACTGAGAAGTTAGATTTGACGGACTTTGATGGAAAACTTGATTGCGAGGTTACCGGCGTTAATTTTTCGTAGTTTAGGGTTTTAGTTGTTAAAAAAATTTCTCTAAGGTTTGACTTGTCATTGACCTCGAACTAGAGGATTTGTGGTGTTAATTTTCCTTTAATTTAATTCTATTTCCTTTTTTGTTTTTTCTTAAATCCTTCTCTCCCTTCAATGTGTACGTGTCCTTCTCCTCTTTTCCTTTCTATTTCTTTTATTATTTCCATTTAATTTCTTTTATTTTTTTTATTTATTTCTCCTCAATTTAATTAATCCTCACTTCCATAATTTAATATTACATATATATTTTTATGCGTCAAATATATGTACCGTATATTAGTCGACCCAGATTTCAACTTTCGACTTATTCTTAATTAATTTTGTTACGAAAATCGAGACATTACACAAACAGCTTGTTGGTGAAGGACCAAACTGAGGAAAACTTCTAAAGGTTGTTGTTGAGATGTGCTGCAAGTATCTTGTTCTCTCCTATCCTATTCTGTCTTATGGCTTGTGGTGGATATGTTGGAAGGGATTCATGGGTTGTGAATGTTGTGGACGAGATGATTTTGTAAGTTGTATTGTCAGTGATGATAATGTGCCCTGATGTTTGGTTGGGATTTTGTTATCTGTTTGGTTATGGTTTTGAGAAAAGAAGGATATTAGCAAAGAAGTTTTGTGTAATTGGATATGTTTTCTATGAAGGGTTTTATTGATGAAGAATCTGGTTATATGCCTCTGTTGGATAGTAAATGGATATTGGATTGGCTTTGTTTTAGTTGTCTGGTAAATGTTAAGTTGAACGGTTGTTAATCAAGTTGTGACTATTAGAGACTATTACATAGTTGAGTCTTTGTAATTGTTGTTGGGACTTTATGTTTGGCACGAGAATGGTAATGTTAGGTAGTGAGAGACAGTGTGGATTCGTTGATGTGAATTCTAGTCTTTGATTTGGATTATCGTTTGGATAGAAAAGGACTTAACTAGTTCTCTACTCTACTATGAGAAATATAGATTTATGATAAATTATTCTTCGTCGGTTTTGTAAAGTTAATTTATCATGACACATTGATGGAATGAGCAATATTGTGGGTTAATACTATTCTATTATATATCTGAAGGTCTTGGAATTAGTATTGCATTACTAGGAAATGAAAATGAGATTTATTAACTGTTAAAGTTTAGGATATTGTTATTAATGAATAGTTAATATGATTTTGAAGGTACGAAGAAGAGAAAAGAAACAGAAACGCACTATGGACGCTAGGTAAGTTGATATTGATGTGTTTTGGTTTTCGGACCCAACATCGCAAGGATTAGGATTGTGTGATGTGTGTTTACTAGATTTAGGTTCTTTTAATGATGTGTTTATTAGACATTTATTGCATATAGGATTGTATGAATTCACGTGCATAGTGTATGACATAATAATCTATGTAAATAAGCGTGTGGGGGTTTGAGAAAGCAATGACGTCCCATTGTCATTAGATCCGCTGGATGGACTATAGAGACCCTAGGTTAGCGACATGAGATACCAGGGTTCATTGCCTCCTGTTCTGAAATTCCCAACGTTCTCGTAACAAAAGGGTGAATACCGGCATGAGAAGTACCTAGATTTCTCCTTTGTGGAGTCACCTGTTAAATTGTTCTCATGGCCCTATGGTGTATGTCACTCTTGGTTTAAAAGTGCATCGTATGGTCATGCATTTTATTCCATTTCATTTTATCACTTACTGAGCGTTAGGCTCATTAGTTTAGGTCTTGTGATGTAGGTACGAACAAGCAACAGATGAACAGGTTAAAGACAGTTGATGAAGGATTTGCATGGGTGGATCTTGTGGATGGCTGGGCTAAAGCGTTAAATATAAAGTATTTGAAAAAGAGTTTTGTAACTTATTTCTTATTCTTTAATGTTTTATTTTTATTTCGCTGCATTTCCTATAAAGAATGTTATGACGTTTGAAAGTAAATTGAGAAAGATGAAAGTAAACTGATAAAAGTGAAAGTAAAGAGTTTTAACAATTGAGTTTTACAAAGAAAAAGACTCTGATGTTTTTACGAAAAGAAAGTTTTAAATTTTACTCATTTTAAAGAAAGAGAAAAATACGGGATGTTACATAAACACAAGACTTAAGTGATAATTTTGGGATGATAGGAGCTGAGTTGGACAATTTAAGATGTTGGTCAAGTGAAACATATTGAAAAAAATGAATTATGATACCATTTGTTATATTAATATTCAGTTTAAGAGGATAGTTAAAGATTTATTTGAAATTGACTTGTATAAGTTATGATATTGGTCAAGTGAAACATGTTTAGATAAAATCTTTTATATAAAGTATTGATAAGAGAAAATATTATTGGATATATCAAAGTTGTGAATAATAAGGCTTGTTTACGAGATACAATAATAAACTAGAGATTAGTAGATGATGATGATATAATATTAGAAGAAGTTAGTAAGGAGGTTATTGAAGTTTAGGGATAGTTAGGATATAAAATATATATATATATATATATGATGAAAGAATGTGGCAGATGATCGATTGAAGTGAGGATGATCTAGAGATTGATCGAGATCAACCTATAATTCACTATGTTGTAAATATGGATTGACGGTCAATGGAAGGAAAATGGCAGCCATTCATCCAATGACGTTGATCATCCGGCGTCATCAACCGGTGAATTGGATTTCAGTGGTTGATGATTTAAATTTGCAGTTGATCATCCACTAATGGAATCGATCGACCGGCGTTAAATATATGAAATGTGTTGATGGTTGGTGGTCGATCGCCCAAAGGAAATGTTCGTCTGGCACGATTGACTGTTGATTTGGAAAGTCACCATAAATGGAAACATGGTCACTTGGAAGCTTCTGAAGTTGGCATTGGACACGTCTGGATGTTGAAGGGTTGCTTCCTTTGGCCTTCCATCTTCATCTGTAAGATGAAGGGTCGAGGTTGTGACTTATAAATATAGAGGGAAGGGAATGCGAATATTAGAGAGAAGAAAATCATGGGGAAAATCTATTGAAATGTTGAGAGAAATCGTGAGGGTGTGAGGAGTTGCTGTGCAGTTCTAGAAATTTAGAAGTGAGTGAGAAGCAGATAGTGAGTGAATGGTTGGTTGAGGATTAGAGAAAGAGAGAGAAAGGGAAGTTGAATGGCCGAGAGTGAGACTCTGAAATTTCTGAAAGTTGTGGGTTCTGGAGCTTTTATGGGAGAGAGAGAAATGCTGCTGTGATTTTGTGCTTGTGAGTCTTTGAGTTGTTGAGTCTTCACCATTCTGGTGTGTCAAAGTAATGGAATGTAGCAAACAATCGTAAATGAAGTCTAGAGGTAAGTGTTGTTCTTCTGTTTTGGCTATTGTACAGCGAGCATGAGTTATTTTTTATCTTCAATTTGGTTTCTGCCTGAGAAGTATGTAGAATTGGTTTTGTTTTATGGCGAGTCTTCTGCTGAATGATAAACAGTTTGTGGATGGTGGTTAGATGGTTTCTAAATGTGAAAATAAATGGTTTAATGGTTATGCCGATGAGTGATGGCTATAAGGAATATTAAATGGCTTAATGGTTCTGCCGATGAGTGATGACTATGTGGAATATTATTGGGTTTTATATTGCTAAATCGTGAAGGGTAATGTTATAGTTAAAATGATGCTATGAAAAGTAGTGGTTGGGGATAAGAATCCGTGAGGAGTTGTTACTTTGTAGATAGATGATAAGTTGAGGAAATAATTTAAGGAATATTGTCCTCTATATTAGTTGTAGAACTATTATTAATAGCTATGTAATATCCCATATCTTTGTTGAGCTGAAAGCATAGCTTAAGTGATAATTTTGGAATATTTGGAGCTAAGTTCGACAAGTAAAGATATTGGTAAAGAGAAATACATTTGAAATAAGTGAATTATGATACCCCGTTATGTTCGTAGTCAGATTATGAGAATGATTGATGCCAAATGGAGAATTATTTAGTAATACTTGAGGTTTTTTTGGAAGATATCAATTGGATTAATAGTCAGTTAAGATAGTAGGAGGAAATATTTTTGGACGTATTTGGATATTGTAAAGATGGAGAGCTAGTTAAAAGTATAAGATTTATAATAATTTAGGACATATTGGATTTAGTGAAGAATGATGCGAATGAGGAATGGTGAAAGATAAAATATAGGTTAATGGTAGGATAATTGGAAGAGTGAGTTATAGGTGATTAGGGATATGTATATGAGAAATATATATATATTTATAGAAGAAATATACATCATTAAGTGTCACGTTAGAAGTAATCTAGAGGATTTGTTGAAAATCAAAAGTTGGAAGGGGCGGACGATTAGGGCTGTCGATCGGTGAGGCGCGATCGACCAGTGATATTGACCGGGGTGAGAAGTTGAAAGTTTTCTGAAATATGCGGATGTTTGGCTGAAGGACAGTTGATCGTCCTTCATGAAAATCAATCAGGCGCCAGTTTTAAACATCGTCTGGAGATGAAAAACGTCACTGGAACTGGAGAGTCTTCGACTTCAATGCTTCACTGATTCATAGAACGATATTATTATCACCTCTTCATCTTTAGAAGACTGTTCGAGGGACGTTGGTGTGTGGCAATTGATGATGGGCGTCTGTTGATGGTAATCAACGCTTGGGAATGAATGAGGGATTGTTTGCTCGCTTGGATAAATAATGGAACGTCCAGTGGCCTTCGATCTTCGTGTAGTTAATATGTTGATAGTTTATAAATAGTGAGTGAGACAGCACGACGGAGGGGAGAGAATGAATGGTGTTACTCTGTTGAGATATTGTGAGAGCTTTGGGAATTCATGTTGTTGAGTTTGTGAAGGTGAGAGAGAGAGTGAAGGTTTGAGGAAAGTTGGGAAAGAGTGACTAAACCCTGAGTGTGTGAAATAATTTTGAAGCTTTGGAAATTGGAACAGTCCGTGGGAGTGAAAAGGCTGTGTGTTATGCTTTTGGAGACGTAAGTTCATAAAGGATATTATTGAGGAGATGTGGTGTTGTGGATTTTGGAAATGGTTATCGGCGATATCCACAGGTGTGAGTCAACTGTGAAGAGAAGGTGAGGCCGAGAGGATTTTGGTGTTCAGGTATTGTTCTTTTCCTTCATGGATTCTCTGTTTGGTGATCGTTTTGAATGGGTATTTCAACAAAGGATTATTGCATGATTTATTGATTTAGCACCGATGAGAAAATGTTGGTAGGAAGCTTTATTAGTTAAGTTGTTTTCTTTAACTATTGGATGAATAAAATTATAGATAGACTTAAGGTGGAAATAATAAGTTATTGGATTAAAGTTTATCATTGTTGTTGGGCTAAGTGATTATTATTGGTGAAAGTATTGATGTAGTCAAGTGTTATTCATGTAATTGGTTATTATCATATGATATTGTGGTTGTAATAAATTGAAGGATAAGGTTGGAATAATTATTAGATTAAGGATTTTCATTATTGGATATATTAAAGTATTACCTTGTTGGAGTAAATTGTTAGGATGGATTAAGGAGATTGTTGAGCTATGAATTGTTAGTAATTAAGGTTGTTTATTAGGAGATACTTATTTATTATCTCATGTTGTTAATAAATAGGTTTTCAGAAGAAACTCTAAGTGATAATAGCTTTTTAAAACTAAGGACTTCAGGTACGTGGTACTGCATGTGTTTTGTCCGAAAGGGCCTACATCTCGGGAATAAGGGAGTGTTTACTATTTGTATTGTTGATTGTTATGAATTGTATGTTTATAGAATAAGTTCAGTTCCTTAGATAGAAAAGATCACGTTTTAAGGATACGAATAAAGAACATGTTAAATAGGATTTGTATGTGCACTATAACGTTGAGACATGAAATCATAGAGTACACGAAAATGAAATGCACGGAAACAACTGTGGACCGGTTGAATACGTCTGGCACAAAAATCAAGATACGTTATGTAACTGTTGACCGATTTGATGCGCCTGGCACAGATATCAAGTAAAGGACTGTGGACCGGTTATATACGCCCAACACAGATATCAAGTAAATGATTGTGGACCGGTTTGATACGCCCGGCACATAAGTAAATTGTGGTTCGGTTGGATACGCTCGACACAAATGTTTATATGATCCGGTTTTTACGCCCGACATAAAAACAGTAAACAGATGTTTGTATGGTCCGGTTTGATACGCCTGACATATAAACAGTAAACAGATGTTTATATGGTCCGATTTGATACGCCCGACATATAAGCAAATGAAATAACGATATAAGACATGAATAGTAAAAGAGAAACAAAATTGAAAACCTTATGCAAAGTTATAGAAATTGTATGTGAATTATATGTTTTACGTTTATATCACGTACTGAGCGTTAGTCTCATAGTTAAGTCCAGTTGATGTAGATAAGGAGCAGATGAATGGATAAAGCTATTGATGGACGTAGCTGATGGAGTGTTGCTGTGTGGATGTTTGTGCTATTGGCGACATTGACCTGTGGTTATGGCTCACAGAATGAAATAAATGTTTTAAAATGCTTTTAAGTGTTTTATGATTTTAAATAAATGTTTTAAGCTAATGTGTTATTTAAATGTCTATTTAACATTGGGTTTATAGTATTTACTTGTAAAAGACTTCCATTGTATGTTTTATATGATTAAGACTTCCGCTGTATGTTTATTACTCTTGTGTTTTATTAAGCAAGGGTTTTACGATGGTTTTAAAGATAAAAACATTTATACGGAAAAAATGTTACGGGATGTTACAAGCTATATGTGTTAATCATAAATAGGTTTCGCGAAGGATAATTATAAGTGCTAACTCTTTAAAACTAACGATTCTAGATAAGTAGTATTGCATGTGTTTGGCCAAAAGGGCCTACATCACAGGAATTATGGGGCGTTTGTTTGATGCTTATTTACTAGATGTATAGGTTATGTTATATTTGAGAGATGTACTGTTGAATGATTGCTTGTATGAATTGTATGTTTATTAAAATTAAGTTCAGTTCCTTAGTTATGAATAAATCACGTTTTGAGGATACGATAGATGAACACGTTAGACATAGATAAAATTGTATGCTTGCATCATTGTTATTAATGCACACGAAAATACAAACGTAACTGAATTGTGAATAAACGAGGAAACAAAACCGTGCGAGTGAGTTCGCATACTAAATATGTTGCTCTCATTCAATGGGTTAGTGAATTCAGAGACTGAAGAAGTTGCTCTCATTCAATGGGTTGGTGAATTCAGAGACTAAAGAGGTTGCTCTCACCCAATTGCGAATAAACATGAACATAAATGGTTAGTTTTTATGTGAGTTCGGAGACTGAAGAGCTTGCTATAACGTGCAAACGAATCTCAGAATATATAAGATTAAAAGAAAAATAAGTAAAAGACAAACAGAAATAAAAATGGTATAAGTTCATCATGATGGAATCAGTTCATCATCATGATACAAGTTCACCATTATGGTATAAGTTCAACGATCTGGTTTAAGTTCACCAGTTAGGTATAAGTTCACCGATCTAGTTTAAGTTCACCGATCTAGTTTAAGTTCACTAGTTAGGTATAAGTTCACTACTAAAACATGAATTTACCAATCTAGTTTAAGTTCACCAGTTAGGTACAAGTTCACCACTAAAACATAAGTTCACTGTTGTAGTAAAAAGATCATCACTGTTTTATAAAGAGTAATGAAATAATGAATATAGAGAAAACTATATGTGTTTTAAAGAACATTGCATGCGTACTTTTATTTTTATACTGCTTATTAAGTGTTAGGCTTATAGTTAAGTTATGTGATGTAGGTATACATATGATCGAGGATTGCTAAAAGCTTAAAAAAGAAATGTAACGATTGATAATAATGTTTTTAAAGAAAGTGAACCTTAGTTATAGTAATTGTTTTATTAAGAAAGTTTTTCAATTGTATTCCGATTTTTTGGTTTTGTAAATACAAATCTTCTACTATTGTAAAGGTTTTTAAGTTAAAAAGTTTTAATTCATAATATGTTTTTAAGTAATAAATGGTTTAATGAAAAGAAGTTAAATTATATGTTTCTTAACTAAGCTAGTTTTCAAATGAATAGTCTTTCGCCATAATTTAAAAAGAAAAAGTTTTAAAAATCATAAGTTTTAAATTGTAAGAATAACTGGGATGTTGGCATCGAGCCGAGAATCTACGCGACTAAGAACAAGGCATGGCTGTCGAAGCCAAATGAAGTTCGATAAACCCAACTCTGGAAAACAAACGGTGCAGTCGACCAAACACCACCATGATCGACCTGGAACCTGAATAAATCACCTGCAATCTAACCGGTCAGCAAGACATGGTGATGAAAGGCAGAACACAACGCACTCAACCTGATCCACTCAGCAGTCGATGAGACATAACTGAAGCCATCGGAACCACCCATGGTCGGCAAGGCATAACAGTGGTCAACCAAGACCACCCAACATTCTTCGAGATAAAACGAAGGTCAATAAGGATCTCGCAGTCTTGATCAAACTCAACATCAGTCAACCAGGACCATCTAGTGTCGACGAGACATGCCGATGGTCAACAAGGATTTTACAACGGTAAAAAAAACACACTCGCAACCATCTAAGGGTCAACAGTCATAGGGACTCATCTAAAGTCAATCGAGTATGACTTTAGTGGAAAAGCTGGCTCGAAGATCTAAAACCAAACCGAGCCTAAATCTTGTCAACAGACAAGAATTTCCAAAAATGAGTCACAAATAGGTGAAATGGTCATATGTCAATTCTAGGAACACAACCGAGGAGAAAATGACCTTATATCGCGCATGCCAAAGCTATTGGGGTCTAGTCGGGACAGATTGCATGGCAATCTACTCGATTTTGCAAATTCCGGTCGATCGGGAAGGATTTTTGATCGATCATCCAATGCTGGTCGATTGAATGCAAACCTACGGTCGATCACCCACGCAGAGGTCAATCGATCGCGAACATTGGCTGCTCACCTGTGACACCCCGGTCAATCACTCTACTTCATCCTGGTCGATTAGTTCACCATTTTGATTGACTGGTCGGTCATCTCCAGCGCGATTCATTCACCAGAAACACACTAATTCTTTTCATTTTACCTCTAAACGACCAATAAACCTTCTTAGACTTCAAATGCAACAAAAATCTACTAGAAATTTTCCCCGGATTCAAGTTTCCAAGCTCAAATCTGAAGCCACAAAAATCCTAACATTCAAATCAAAAAATGGAGTGGAAAAGCTTAACGAAACGGAAATCGCTTTCACAAATGTTACTCATGAGGGCGACATGAACCCACATGTCCAACTTGTAATCGATTCGTTTAAAATGCCAACCGAAAATAATTTCTTATTCAAAATAATTAATCAAAAACATTTTCGAAAATAAATTTTCGCTTGTAAGAACCCAATTTGGCCGTTTTGTGGGAAAACGCACATGTCGCCGCTATGCAACAAAACAAGTCAACTACTTCACATTTGACCAAAAATAACACAAATAATTTACACGTAACATTTTAAAATCATTTAAAAATCTTGGATTTCAAAACCGGTCAATCAACTGATGTTCATGCTTGAAATAAAACATGTCTAACGAAAATTGTACATATAATACTATAAAAACGGATGGTCATAACAGACTTGTCATTTTTATGAGATCACGTCTCAAAATAATCGTTTGGAAAATGATGCAATGCTAAACATAAAATAAACTCTTACTTCACAGTGGTCAACCAATAATCAATGCTTATTCAAAAACAGGAACATCCAATAATCAGCCGAGTTCAAATTTCAAATCCCGGAATATAAAAAATAATCCTTCTATGAAATTTTGATCAATTTATACCATTTAGATTCTTAACTTTAAGTTCACAAAAATGATTCGAGAACGATTGAATCCGATGCCTAAACTTGTTCTAAAACCAGTCCCAAGTTAATCCAAAAAAAATTGGATTAACTGTCTGAAATGTCCCTAATTCAGGTTCTAAACCGAGATTTTAAATAAAGAAAATGTGGCCAAAACAACGCCCGAGCCGTGACACAACGTCATCTTCCGACGCTAGCCAACTGAAATTGCCAAATTCTAAATTATTTTTGCAACAAAACGTCTCCAAATCACTGACAATACATGGTTAACTATTATAACATGATATAAGTCCCTAAATCAACAACTTTCATCAACCAATTCTACTTAAATTAAAAAAAAAAAAAAAAAAACTCTAATTCCCTACTCAACGAAAATACCAAAAATTTCAACGAAATCAACTATAAACGGTTACCTCATTGAGAAATCTAAAATCTCCACCCGTAGCTTGAACCGTAACTCCTTTTTGTTCAAAAATCTCAACTTTCTTGCAGAGGAAGAAGCAAAAAGTTTTCATCTCTAAATAAAAAAAAAATAACAGAGAAGGAGGGGAAGACTGTATATTTAAGGAGATGTAGTTGCACGAAGGAGGGAGGAATGACAGTAGACACACGCAAGAGAAGAAGGGTCCTCAACTTCAATGAATGTAACTATCTCCAACCCCACTCAACCACTCACCTGTTAGTTTTGGCCCATCATTTTACTATTTCCGTTGGCACATCAAATTCGTTCAAGAGTATATGAAGATTATGGCAAAATAACTCTTCTAAAACCCAAGTAGAGCATAAATATATGTACATGGTTCAAGAACAGTGGTGAGATTTTGATTAAAAGCTTGGGGAATTACTTAGAACAGAGAAGAAGCTCGGAGAATATTGGATGCTTGAGCTCTCTGCTCGCCACCCAATTGTAAAGGAAAGCTGACATGGAAGATAATTCTAAGGTCACCTCTCCTTCCTCCTTGCTTAGGGTTTGGCATTCCTTGCCCTCTAATGATCTTCTCAAAGCCTGGGAAAATGATATCTTCAAAAGACAAACTCATTTTCTCACCTCCCAACATTGGGATTGTGATTGAACAGCCAGTGAGTGCTTTCACAAGAGGAATCTCCACTTCCATTTCCAAATCAAACCCATCTCTTCTGTACAATGGATGCTTCTTTTCTTCTATCAAAAAGATTACGTCTGCCGGAAGATACCCGGGTTTCTCGTCGCCTTTCCCCTCGAATGTTATCTTGGTTCCTTTCATCCATCCCGGCTTCACTTCTATTGTCAGGGTTTCTTCTTCTTCTACAATTATCCTGATAAAACAAACTGATAATGGTTATTTTTGCTTTCATAAACTGTGGAAAGTTACAATCTTTGACCTTCTTATGCACATATATAATTAAAATGATTGGTGGAGTTTCGGCCAAAAAATATGGCTCTAGTCTTGCATCTTTTCAGAAACCATGTTTTCAATATTACTGTCAACGTTTTATGCTCATAGGTTACTAGGTTTATTCATTAATTCCTCCATGTCAAAAGAAGAAAAATTGCTTATGTTTAAGGAAACATACCCATTTTCAATAACATCTCTTCTGATGTTGATCTTCTTGAGGCAGCCATCGCACAACTCCTCCAAGGTACAATGGAGCTTCTTCTCAACAGGAGGAGGCCTTTTGAGCGATGCTGTGGACTGAGAGTAGACAATGGGGGTACTGTTTCTCCTGCTTGCATTCCTTGACAGAGTTCTCAAAATCTCAGCTTCCGAGCTGCCTCTTCTGCTCGCATTTCTGGACAACGAGGCTGCGGTTTCGGCCTCGGAGGTGCTTCTTCTGCTCAGCATCCTGGACAGAGGCGACGATCTGGGGCTTGGCGTGGGCGTTTGACTTCTTCTGCTCATGCTTCGTAATAGAAAAGTTGGGCTGCTTCTGAGAATGCTCTCGTCCACGCTTCCATGATGAGTGTGTCCTCCTGATCCCCTTATTGGCTCACTTATTTTCAGCCCTTCCCCGTTTTTCCTATGGAAGGACTATACATAAGAAAGTAACCAAAATCTAGGATTAGCTCAAGTAGGGTTAAACACTTTGCTTTAAAGTGGCTCTCCATTCCACTAACAAAATTCATTTATTATATTAATATTCATGATTTATCCTAACCAGTGTAAAAGAAAATTCTTAAAAAATTTTATGTGAGATAACTCGAGATGTGTATAAGCTAAAGTACAGACGTACGTATAAATTTGGTGAAATTAGTAGGGGTGATAGGAAGCTATATTGAACAATGTGATGGAGAAAAAAAGCAAAGGAAATTAGAAATGCTCTTCATTCAGGTGTAGGATTATGGTTTCATGATCCGGTTGGTTGGATTTCGGAAAAAACGAAGGTGATAGTTATCAGAATTACCTTGTCAGTTTCTTTGACGCCGGTGGATTTGTACACAGATTCGGCTTTATGATGGGAGTGGTGGGTTTTATCAATGGGGCTCCATTTCATGAATCCCTTGCAGATGTCTTTAATGGACGTCGTAGTTTTGGAGATTCCGAGGATGCTGTACAAATCTGGTGTTGGGGATTGTGGCCGTGAAGGAGGATCTCCCATGAATGAATCAATGGCGGAGAAAGAGAAAAAAGAGAGAAGAAAGTGTCAATGGCTGAAATGGAATTGTGTGAAGGTAGGAATATGAGATACGGGTTTTTAGGAGTATTTGAAGAAGATCATTTTCTATTTTTGAACATGGGTTTTCATGCATGCAATCATAAATTTACGTTAGTTTTTATGTAACGTAATTTAATGCATATATTTATCACAAAAAAATGGTAACAAACAAGATTTTTAGATAAAATAAATCTCGAAAACTAACATCTGTTATAAATGTTAAAACCCATATTTTTGGATAAAACAAATCACCTTCCCTCTCCACCTCTCTCCGATACTGTAAAAACGAACCCATAGTTATACCTTCGACATACCCAATACCTTTTACATCCATCTCCATGTTATCATATCTACTCTAAACCCAATATTATAGTCCATATTTAACCACTCTAATAGACTTCACATCATGATATATTGTATAGTTCATGATATATAGGCTCACGAATATCATAATATTATATCTAAGAATAACTCACTTGGCCCACATATATAACCTTAACCATTATTATAAATATGAGTGTCTGTACAATATTGTAACGGTTGCCTTTTTAATGTTACGTAAGTTTTTTTTTTTTTACTTAAATTAATTTCCTTAATTAGGGCCACTTACCTTATTTTCACCCCCTTAAATTCTGTGGAATGGAGACTGGTCTCCATTTGGAGAAATTTGGAGATTTCCACCTAATGCAGAAGAAAGGAAAATTTTGCCAGGAGTATAGATTTCTGTGGGGAAATTTTTCTTCAAGTAAGTCAACCATTCTCCTTGTGATGAAAAATATTTGTAAGAATATCAACTATTTAACTTTGGATTTCAATTTAGGTTTTTGTTACGTAGTCGATTGTGTTACTCTGGATTGAAGGGTGAGGGATTTGAAGAATTGAAAATTCAAAAGAGGTAAAGAATCCAATTTTTGTGTTTTCGTATACCCCATTTAGTTGTGAATGAAATTTGTGGGATATTTGTAGGAACGATTTGAAAAATCATATACTTTTGCACAATATCAAATTGGGAAGTTTATGTGTCAGCTATTTGGAAGAAAGATTAGAAATTTTAGTGGAACCTTGTTGTTTCCTTGACGTTGAGTTCGACTTGAACGTGGGTCCGATCGACAGGAAGATTGGTAGAAGCGTCATGTAATACGCAGAATTTTCATAATTAATTATAATATGACAATTTAGAATTTCATATATTAATTATTGGCGCAATTTATGAATTTTTAATAAAAAATTTAAAATATTAGAATTGTTAAATAATTATTGAATTAAGAAAGATTAAGCAAAGAATTTTATTTTATAGGTAATAAAATAACATAGGAATTATGGAGGAATTTGGAAAACTAAATATAATAAAATTAGTAAAGAATAATGTGAGAATAATTCACGGTTAAGATGAGTTTAAATTAATAGTTTAATATTTTATATTCTGGAAAGTAAGGAAATATGTGTAGGAAAGATCGAATGCAATATAAACCATTGGATGAAATCTAAAAATGACTAAGATCATCTAGATGGAGAAAGATGCTCTGCGTATATGTTTGATGCAGAAATAGTTTGATGCGGGAGGATGTTGGACCATTGGATCAGTTTAGCAAAAGGAATGTGAATTGTTGAATCTAAGAAAATATGCTTCCACAAAAGTGTGATGCCATTTAGATGTGGGAGAATGCTAGATCGTAGGATTAGACTAGGCGGAGGAATGTAGACTGTTAGATTAGGAAAAGATTCTTCTGTAGAAGAGAAAGATGTCGTTCGAGAGCATTCAGTAAGTTAGAAATATTGTCGTTTTAGGTTATTGCGTGTTTCTATGGTTGTGTTTGTGTTTACGATAGTGTTTTATGTGTTGGAAACGTCATTGTTCAATTTAATAAGTTCACGGTCTGCAAGAGCATTAACATCAGCAAATTAGTTTTAGCAATAGATTAGTACACGTAGTAGAATGTGAACCTTCAGATTGGGGTTTTCGTGGGAACGTTGGCTTCTGTAGAATTGTTCATAACCGTGGTTGCCTTGGCGATCGCAAATATGAGTTTTAGAGCTTACGTATCTTTTGTCCATTGGTTGAGCGGGTTGTTGCGGACGTCCGTTGTTGTTGTTTTCGTGTCAGTTATAGCTTGATCAGGTATTATTTCAGGTAGTTTTTCAAAAACTAGCGAGCTACGTTTTGATCCTTATACTGTTTAAGAAAAGATAAAGTTTAGAGGCAATTTTGGGGGATTTTATCCAGCAAAATTTTCTTGTTTAGTTCTATAAATAACATAGTTTGGGTTTAAACACAAATCACCCGAGAACCCCAAGACGTAGGAGTTTCTCTCTAGCTCTCGGGTGAATTTCTTCTCCTAGTTTCTGAAGGTAGATTGCTACTATAAGGGTTTGATATTGTTTTTTAAACTGCATACTATTCAAGCTATTCTTTTTGTTAATAAGCTCTTAGTTTATTTTAAAGAAAATCTGGATGTTGATGAAAGTGAACGGTTAGACCTTCATAAGAAATCTAAGTAGATGATATTGCATATGTTTGGCCTTTAGCCAACATCACAAAGACATTAGGATATTTTATGTTATGACAATTGTTCTTTCAATGTTGTCTACGAGTTGTGATCAATGGTGGTCTATTTTATAGATTGTTAATACGATTATTTGTTTTCAATATGTGACGATGATTTGACTGTTTTCATGCTAATATGATTCTTTATTTGAGATATGTGACGATGATTTGATTGTTTTCATGCATGTTCAATTGTACTATTGAATAGTATGTTACATTGAATTGAGGTTATGCCTACTATTGTATGTTCACACACGTTATGTAATAACTAGAATTTTCACAAATAATTTAATTAAGCAATACAATAATTTAGAATTTAATAGATTAATTATTTTTAATTGGAGAATTTTAATAAAAGAATTAAAAAGTATAATTATTATAATTAGGAAAGACTAAAGAAAAAATATTTATTTTATAGGTAATAAAATAAAATAAGAACTATTAAGAAAATTAGGAAAGATTAAATAATTTTATTTTATAGGTAATAAAATAAATTATGAATTGATAAATAATTATGAAAGATTAAGTAAATAATTTTATTTTATAGGTAATAAAATAAAATATGAATTATTGAGGAATTAGAAAAACCAAATATAGTAGATAATGTGCCCCAAAAACGCAATGAGTCAATACAAATTGTTGATTCAATAGATTAACTTTAATTTGAGCAGTTCAAATGAAATGATTATAACTTTTAATGCATGTAGTAAAAAGGTCCCAAATTTTAAGAAGGTCTTGAGGACTCAAAGAAATAGAGACCCTTAAAATTTCACGTTCAACTACGAAGTATTCATGGAGATATGACTAAAACAAAACACCGCTCGGAATTTAACCACCAGAAAAACAGATTTACCACCATACCAAATAAGAGATGCAAAAATGCTTCAAATGAGCTTCTTTCAGCAAAATAATTCCAACAAAATCAATATCATCCAGAAGACATTTAGAATACAAGAAAACCCTAATGGAATATTGCAAAAATTTAGAGAAGAAATAGAAAACACCAAGCTGGTCCACTAATTTTCAAACAACCGAAAATAGCAACTCCCTCGGATCTTTCAAAGATCGCTCCACCTTGGTTTTGTTCCATCTTCTAATCAACCACGCCAAATGACACCTCGAAAGGGAGATGCTGGGAAGATTAGTAGGTCATCTCCTCTCTAAGACTGAATGATAACTGATGAGTAGTTGATCCACGGGTGAGGAGAATTGAACCACCGAGAAGGCTTCTAGAGAGAACAATAAAAAAAACAGCTTCTGAATTTTGACTGGTGATTAACCATGAATTAGGGCTTGCTTTGGCAGCTAAGTACCCACCCTAGTAAACCCTAATTCCAAAATTATAATAATTCCCTTGTGCTAGAATATTGAACATGAATGCTTGGCTAACATGCTAGCCGAGCATTCGAACAACAATGCAAAATTACTAATGATAAATCCAACCAAAAAACATCCTAACCAATTGTATCTCAGTAAACATATATGTAACTAACTTTTTGGGACATAAAAAAAATATTGAAGAGCTAGGAGTGTTCAAAGATCGGTGTTGTAAACCTCATGAAAATCGTGGTTGATGTTGTCAAGCCGAGAATGCTTTTCCATGTGCCATATGATAATATGCTTTGGAGCTTTCATGCCTTGGATCATCTCCAATTCCTTCAATCATATTGTTTCCTGTAAAATAAACATTCGTTAGATAAGCGATGAGCTTTTTGGCTTGAACTCGGGTAATAGGTCCTTGGGGTGCATAAGTAGAATTAGTAAAGAAATAATGCAATTAAGGAAAATATTTAATTAATAGTTTAATATTTTATATTTTGGAAGCTTAGGAAATATTGTGTAAGATTACCGGATGTATTAGGAGCTGTTGGACGAGGCTTAAGAGTGGGTGAGATTGTTTAGGATTGAGAAAGACGCTATGCAGAAGTGTTTGATGAAGGAGGACGTTGGACGATTAGATCGGAATAATTCTATAGGAGCATGATGTCGTTTGAGTACGGGAGGAATTGGTTAAATTTAATAAAGATTCTTCTGTGGGAGCGTTTGGTGTCTCTCGAGCAAGAAAGAATGTTGGGTCTTATATCTAGTTTAGCGGAAGAAGTGTGACCCATGGGATTTGGAAAATATTCTTCCACGGAAGGGGAAGGTGTTATTTGAGAGCTTTAACTAAGTTAGAAACATCTTCATTTTAGGTTATAGCATATTTCCACAACTGCGTTCATGTACGTGACATCGTTTTATGCGTTAGAAACGTCGTCGTTAAACATATTGAGTTCATGGTCCACTGATAGGTTTAAGAGAGAGAATATTACACATGGCAGACATTGAGCCTTTGGATTGAGGTTCCTGTGGAAGCATTGGCTTTCACGGCAATGTAGGCATCTGGGGTTGCTTGGGCGATCTCAGATGTGAGTTTTATAGTTGACATGTCTCTTGGCCATTGGTCGAGCAGGTTGTTGCGTATGTCCATTGCGGCTATTTGCGTGTCCGTTGTAGCTTGAGCAGGTTTAAATTAAGGTAGTTTTCTAGATTTCTTGCTAGCTACATTTAGATCCTTAGATAACTTAGGAAAGGATATACTTTATATGCGATTTTATATTGCTTAAATCCTAATCTCCTGAGAACCTCCATGGATGAGAGAGCTCTCCCTCAAGCTCTCGAGTGAAGCTGTCCTTTGGGTTTCTTAAGGTAGGTTCCATTGTTTAGTGTTCAAAGTAGCTCTGACAATAAGTAATGTTAAGGGTTATTCTTTTAATAATAAACTCTTTGTTTATTAAGGGAAAACAATGTATAGGATGAATCGTAACAGTCAGACCTTCGCTAAGATGTCCAAGTAAGTGAAGTTTTGCATGTGCTTGACCTTTGGTCTACATCACAAAGATGTTGTTAGTTAATGAGAATTAAGCTTAATTATTTTGATGACGTAAGTTTTAATTATCTATAAGTTCTTTATAGTTTGATATTTTGCTATTCATAAGAAATACCCTCTAATAAGGGTATTTATATATACTAACATGTTTTGTTTAAGTTCATATAGTTAATGGTTTAATAGTTGGGTCTTAAAAGCTTTAGAGTATGCAATGGTCGACCAAGACAGAGTGGCAGTAGACCAAAGGGGGAGCCTTGAAGCGCGGTGTAGTCAAGGTTGGCCAAATTGCATTAACACATTGTTTGCACTCTCTCAAGTAATTCACCCCAGCCACCTCCTCCCCCCCACCAATCTCTCAGTGCCATTCCATTTAGTGCGTTTGATGGAAGAATTGAGCTTGCTCGTCAGCAACCCTCATCAATTTGGGACATCGAGGTTCTAAAGAGAAGGGGTCTATCGTGGGGCAACCTCATCCGTTACTACTATTATACGAGTTGCGTCTGTCGTTGACCAGTTCCCCGATAAGTTGGGTAATGTGTTGGATCTACGGATCACCGTTATTGGTATTCTTTCCTACCTCATTAGGTGTTGCTATTAGTAGATAGCTACCTTTCTGTGACTGTGCTTGGTGGTTGTGTGAGTTGTCTCGTCGCCGACTTGTTTGCCAGCAACTTGGGTGATGCACTAGATCTTTAGATCATATTGATGGTGGCTATGGCTTGTCAGCACATTTGAGAGATCATACCACCTTTTGATGATAAGTGGCGGACGAGTCCTTGATTGACCATCTCTTTTCACTGATGACGTTTTCATATGGAAAATGATGTTGGCGTACTTTTCAATTATAGCTGTCTATGTATACATCGGGTTTTAATAAAGCCATATTGAGGGCCATGGGCCAGATTTTTAAAATGATAAAGAGGTTTCAAATGTTTAAAATTCATGTACGGTAAATGAGAAGCATAAAATGGTTTTAAAAGAGGAAGAAAACAGTTTTAGCATGCATTACATTTAGTATAGATTTCCCTACTGAGTTAGTCACTCATCCCTTAGACTAAATTTTTTCCCAGGTTAGGGTGTAGATCCGGTGCACTAGTTTTGCATGTGTGGCAGCAGAGCGATGCTAGAATTTCCTCCAGGGTGCTTTGATCTCCCCGTGGATGGGCAGAGACACGTCGGTTAAATGCCTATGTTCCTGGTATGTTGGGATTTAGTTTTGGTGTTGTTTAATTTAATTATTGCATAGTATTTTTCCTTATTTATGCTATCATGTCTCTAGTTGATCACTTTGTGGACCCCAACCAATATGATTAGGGTTTGGGCTTGGTATTATTCCCATTAAGTCTTTTGCACAAAAATTCACGCTTTGGGTTGGGTAACGGGTTCTCTTTGAAAATTAGGTCGCCTGACTTGGTAGTTCTGTTTCGGCCCGCCTTTGGGTCATGACAATATCTATACTACGATTGGTATAAGAGCAGGTTTATAACTTTTTGTGTGTTAATTAGTAAAATTCTTTGATAAATTAATATGGCATTTAATATGCATGTTGAAGGAAAATCTATTTCTAGGCCCCATTTCTTTGATGACAACGATTATAATTATTAGAAATCAAGAAAGAGAATTTTTGTGTAATCTATAAAGTATGATTTGGGGTATATTATTGAAAGTGGAATCTATATACCGATTAAACTAGAAAATGAAATAAATAACCCCAAACTACCATGTGAATATAATGATGTTGATAAACAAAAATTAAGTATGAATGCTACAACTATAAATATGTTATATTGCACACTCAATAGGGATGATGAATTCAATAGAGTGTAAGGGTAAAATCTGAAAATTACTTGAGATCACACACGAAGACACAAATCAAGCTAAGGAAAGTAAATTGAGTATACTTATTTACGAATATGAATTATTTGTCATGGATAAAGATGAGACCATTAGCCAAATGTTTACTAGTTTTACTAACAATACTAATGGTTTAAAAGTTCTTGGTAGAATTTATCCCAATGAATAGTTGGTTAGGAAAATTCTCAGGTGCCTACCAAGATCGTGGCAGCCAAAAAAGTGACAGCTATCCAAGAAGCTCGTGTCTTAAAATGATGGACTACAAGGCCCATCCACAAAGACAAAGGCCCAAGGCCTCAACAATTCATTCCTTTCCAACCATTTGGAAAGTAACTCATTAAAGACCTAAATAAAAGTGCTATCTACCCAAGGAAGTAAAAGATGGGCCACGCCCCTAATGCTATGGAAAAGAGCCCAAGTAAACAAGATTAAAGGGCAAGAAAGACTTGTAATACCCCAAATTTCGGGTTATCATAAGCTTAGAATAGTCATGTTAATATTGTGTTTTATTTTAATGAATAGCAGAAAGGAAAAAAAATTAGGGGAAAAGGAAAAGAAATGCTAAAGGGTTTTAGAGAGCATCATTGGAAATTAAGTTGGATATTATGTAGAAGGAAATAATTAGGGACAAAATACAAGGATTAATTAGAAGTGGAGTTCCGAGTAGAGTGAATTATTTTGGCTAAGGGAAAGTAAGGGATAATTAGGTTATTGGGTGTAATGGGATATAATATGTATATTTGATGTACATTTTTATTATTATATAGTTGAATGAATTAATGAATTAAATAAAGGGGAGTAAATTATTATATAGTTGAATGAATTAATGAATTAAATAAAAGGGAGTAATTGAGGAATCAATAAAATAAAAGGAATTTATTTATACGATGCGGAAGATTGGACGAAGTCTTGGCCATTAGATGAAGGCTATGGGAGTCGGATGATTTGTGGATCGTCAGATCAAGATGGGGAGACAATGTGGACGATCAAACAAAGTCTTGGCTGTCGGATGAAGGCTGTGGGAATCAGATCATCTGTAGACCATTAGATCAAGATAGAGAGACGTCTATTGGATCAAGAGATGTCTGTCGCTGATGAGTAAGTAAAGTAATGTGCGATGTAAATGGGAGTTGAGCGGACGAAATGATAGTCATTGGATGTCGTTTGGGCGGATTATGAACCATCGGATCGAATGCGGGAGACGTTCGTTGAAGCTAGGGATGTCCGTAATAGGCTAACAAGTGATGTCACATGCTGGGCATGTGTCACTTGTAAATAAAGCGTGTGTGAAGTGTCAGCCATTGGATGAGGAAGGGATGATGAAATCAGGGTCATTGGATGACTGGGAGGGAAGTCCGTTTTGAGGAGGGACATCCAAAACAGGTCCAATGTATGATGAGAGACATCCGTTTTGAATTTAGGACGCCTGTTATAAGAAAGACTTGTCGTTTTTTGTGGATAAGGTACGTCGCGCAGTGGGAGCGGTCGACCGGTCCCTAAAAAACATTTCAAAAAACATGTTTCTCTAGATTTCTCTCTATCGAAGATTTTTCTCCAGGGAACGATTTTGTCATGTACCCACTCCGCTCTTTATGATGTCCACTTGCTAAAGTGTTGAATATGATAGAGATGCTTGATTCAGGGGGAAAAGGGACTCCTTTTGAGAAAGCATAGGACTTTTTGTCTTTGTATTGTAGTAAAGAAGAGACAAGAGAAAGAGAGAGCGAAGGGCTTGAAGTGAGAAGCTGAGGAGCCTTCCGTCTATAAATCGATGATAGAAGAGAGAAGCTGGGGGTGGATGATTATATAGAGAGAGAATGAGTGAAGTGCTTTGTGCATTCTAAGGACAGAGGCAATTTCTTCAAGAGAGTGAGTGCCTTCTAGAGAGTGAGTGATGATTTGAGAGATAGCATACACTGCTACTACTAAGGAATGGTGACTTCAGAAGTGGGAAGATTTGTAAGTAAGAAATTGGATGCTAGTGGTCAGAGGAGACCCTACATCACGGGATCTTTGATTTTCTTCATTGAATTCTGCTTGGGTTAACTGTTATGGGTTAATTGCGGTGAAGTGTGCTATGTTGAAGTTATGATCTGATGAAGAAATTCAATTTTCCCTGTGAATGTTGTTAATCGTGAGGTGTTAAGCAAGGAGGAATTATTGAAGTATTAATCTATGATTTTTGGATTGCTGTCTTTAATGGAATAATACCATGATTAATGCTCTGTAATTTACTACTTGTAGTAAGACTTTAGAGATGAAGAATTATTCTATGAGTTGAAGAAATTGATACTGCCTTTTTGCCCTCTATTAAATAAGTGAACTATCTCTGTTAATGAAATTACCTTATGTTAAATAGCATATAAATTGCCCTTTTTAAATAAGTGAACTGTCTCTGTTAATTAAATTACCCTCCGTTAAATAGCATTTAAATTGCCCTTTTTAAATAAGTGAAATGTCTCTGTTAGTGAAATTAACCTATGTTAAATAGCATTTAAATTGCCCTTTGTTAATTAGCATATAAATTGCTCTATGTGAAATTAAAATATGAATTATCCCTTGCTAATTAATATATGAGTTGTTCCTTGTTAATTAGCATATAAATTGCTGTTTGTGAAATCAAAATATGAAATGCCCCTTGTTAATTAATATGTATTGTTCTCTGTGAACAAATGTTTAGTTTAATTTGATAGTACTCTTGATTGCTCCTTATAAATTATAGATAAAATGCTAAAGGATAGAATGGATTTTTTGAGCTTAAGCATGATTTGTGATATCACTGCCTCTTTTTGTATATGCTGTATATGGTTGTGGATTGGATATGGCATGACATTCATGGATCATGACAGAATTTATGAAAATGTGGCATATGCACGCCATGTTTAGTGAAATGAATGATTAAACGTAAATGAGCTTGTGCGGGTTCGGGAGATGGGTGATGGTTTTTGGTGGTGACACCCTTGATGGAAAGCTCACCCCAAGTAGGCACCGAGTGTCGGTTAAGCCATAAGACCAATAGATGTATCCCTTCTCTTGTTCCAGAAATCCCTAATGCTTGAAATGCAGAGATTGGTGACGGTCGTGGTGACACCCCTAATGGATAGCTCATCCCATGTAAGGATGGAGTTACGGTTAAGCCACATGGACCAACAGATGTATCCTTTCTCTGGTAACGAAATGTAAAGACAGAAAAGATAGGTTCTTTTAAGAGACAGACTGCATAAGCATGCATGAGTATGAACATTGCATTCCATCCTATTTCTTTATGAGCGTTAGGCTCATTTTATTAAAGTAAGAAAAAAGTTTTAATAACGCGGGGTGTTACAGTTGGTATTAGAGCATAACCAGGTCAAACTCGGTTTTGTAGACTGTTGATAAAACAAAACTCATCGTGGAATGCTCCTCCGACTATAAGTAAAATCTTATTTGTTATTTATTAAATTGTCTTGTTTGTTTAAATTACCTTGCTAGTAGAAATATTTAATTGAAATTACTTTACTAAAAACATAATAAATAGATTAAATAAATAAATTAATATATATATATATATATATATATATATAAAATAATAATAATAATAATAATAATAAAATAATACTAATAATAATAATAATAATAATTTAAATTAATTCCCTATTACTCCATCCTAATACTCCCTCAATAATTTAAATTAAGTCTCTAATACTTCATCCTAACAATCCCTCCTATGAAAATGAGTGGACTTATTGGAAAATGTAAGAGTACTATGTTTGGATGTAGATACTTGTTTCTTTGGATTAAGTTGAGTGAGATGATAGATAGTACTATAACTACTTAGGTTTTGAGTACAAGATGTATGAAATTCTCTTTGGGGACAATAAAGAAACAGGGGAGGTTCTACACAAATTTTTATAAATTGGAAAGAAAAAATGGTGAAAAGCAAATTCTGCATGAACGAGATTAAATATACAATCAGATAGGGTTGCCTAAGTTGTAAATGATTAAATTGATGGCAGAATTATCGTGGGAAGGAAGAGCATTTAAAGGATATCAACTAAATTTTGAGGACAAGTGTTGCCCACTTTGTTTGACGAAAAGAAATGAGTAATTATGATTAGATGAACAAAGAAATTTTAGTTGAAGGTTATTAAAAAATGTAGATGATTGTCACCAATTAGAATTAGCAAGGCATTTGGATTAATTAAGTATGAAATTAATGAACGTTGGGGACTGATTAACTGAAGAGGGAAACCATCAATCAGTTGACCCGTTTAGTGGAGAGATAGTTTCAGCACTTCGAAAGATTTATGAAAAAGGGCTGAGCATGCAAATGCATGTGTGACAGAGTAACTAGATGTACATTGGGAGAAGTTCTAATGATTGTGACCACCTCAATTTAATGGAGGTTACTGATCCAGTCATTGTGGATGAATAAATCAGAACGATGGAGGACATGGTTACATATGCTAAAATAAGATATGATAATATAAGAGAAGCGGAAAAGAGTAGCATGTGCCATGTTCATGTTGATCAATGACACGAGATTTTGGTGGGACTTGATCAAAATAACCAAGGACGGGAATATAATGACATGGGCAGAATTCAAGTAAATATTTTATGACAAGTATTTCAACCGCACAACAAGGACTAGGAAGTTGGTAGATTTTTCTCAGGTACGCTAGAAGGAAACAAAACAGATATGGAGATGGAAACGAATATGGATATGGATATAGATACAAAAACGAAAATGGAAACGGAAACGGAAACGGAAACAGAAACGAATTTCAAGAAACAAATTTCCAGAAACAGATATGGATACAAATACGGAAATGAAAATGGATAAGGATACAAATACAGAAATAAAAATAGATAATCATGTTAAGAAAGCACTTACGTTAATAGAAATGGAAACATAATGGATACAGAAACAGATACGAATATAGATACGTATACAGAAACAGAAACGGATAGAGGTATTGATATGGAAAAAGAAAACAAGATGAAACAATGATCCAAGAGTTGAAATGGTGAACAGAAGTGTCGAAGCGTCGGATTCAATCTTTTGAAAGGAGTAGAGAATTAGAAGAACAAAGAAAACTTTGGCTAGCAGCTCCCAAAGTTTTAAGTGCTAAGGGTTTCGACGACTAGAGCTGCCATATTTCAAAGGAGACACCTCTCTTCAAAGAGAAAATGTTGGATCTTCAGTGTCAATAGGGTAAAAGAAATCAATTCAGAAAATGTTTTGTGGGTTCGAATCGATGTTTTAAGTGAAGTAAGAGTCGCCATTTTGTTAAATATTGTCCCATTTTGTTTTAAGGAGCAGAAAATGGTGGCACCGCAGATGTTTCTATCAAGGAAAATGTAATATGTAGCATATGTACTTTGTGGTATCGTATGTGGAATTGATAATTTGGTGTATAAGGACGTTAAGGATATAAAATAAGTATAGTTTATGTAAGTTTTCCCCTTGGATGTAATGGAAAATAGGTAAGGAAGATGCATAGATGGATTTAGGAAATGTTTTCCATACAATAAAGTTGGTCATGTTGCAAAAATTTGTTACGCACTATTTGATAAGAAGGAAGAAATTTGGACGAAGGCTTTCCTCAAGTAGCAGTTGTAGATGACGATCAGAGGATCTGGATGTGTGATGAAGCATTTTACTAAGTCATTGTATATTGCAAAAACGGAAGTAGTGAAATCCTTAAGAAGTTCAGGTGCATGCGTAATGCAAGAAGTAGTTTCGGGTACGTTTGTGTTGAGAATGGTAGTTGTTGTTTTGGTTGTTAAGTTAAGAAAGCACTTACGTTAAGTTAAATTTTGAGGACAAAATTTCATGTAAGGAGGGACGAATATAATACCCCAAATTTTGGGTTATCATAAGCATAGAATAATCATGTTAATATTGTGTTTTATTTTAATGAATAGTAGAAAGGAAAAAATTTGGGGAAAAGGAAAAGAAATGCTAAAGGGTTTTAAAGAGCGTCATTGGAAATTAAGTTGGATATTATTTAGAAGGAAATAAATGTGGACAAAATACAAGGATTAATTAGAAATGGAGTTATGAGTGATGTGAATTATTTTTGCTAAGGGAAAGTAAGGGATAATTAGGTTATTGGGTGTAATGCGATATGATATGTATATTTGATATACATTATTAGTATAATATAGTTGAATGGATTAATGAATTAAATAAACGAGAGTAAATTATTATATAGTTGAATGAATTAATGCATTAAATCAAGGGGAGTAATTAAGGAATAAATAAAATAAAAGGAATTTATTTATAAGATGCGGAAGAGCGGACGAAATCTTGGCCGTCGGATGATGGCTATGGGAGTCGGATGATCTGTGGATTATCAGATCAAGATAGGGAGACGATGTGGATGATTGGACAAAGTCTTGGCCGTTGGATGAAGGTCATGGGAATCAGATCATCTATGGACCATCAGATCAAGATGGAGAGACATCCGTGGATCAAAAGATGTCTAACGCTGATGAGTAAGTAAAGTCACGTGCGAGGCTCGCGGGAGTTGAGTGGATGAAATGATAAATGTTGGATGTCATTTGGGTGGATTTTCAGCTGTCAGATGAAGTGTTAGCCATCGGATGAGAAAGGGAAGTTGAAATAAGGGTCGTTAGATGACTGTGAGGGACGTCCGTTTTGAAGAGGGACGTCAGAAACAAGTCCAACGTATGATCAGAGACCTCCGTTTTGGATTTAGGACGTCCATTATAAGAAATACTTGTCATTTTCTGTGGATAAGGGATGTCGCGCAGTGGGAGCGGTCGACCTATCCCAAACAAAATTTAAAAAAATGTGTTTTCTCTAGATTTCTCTCCAGCGAAAATTTTTCTCCACCGAACGATTTTGTCATTTAGCCACTCTGCACTTTATGATGTCCACCTGCTAAATTGTTTAATAAAACAATGATAGAGATGCGTGATTCAGGGGGGAAAGGGACTCCTTTTGAGAAAGTTGAGGCTTTTTGTCTTCGGCAGTAAAGAAGAGAGAAGAGAGAGAGGAGGGCTTGAATTGAAAAGTTGAGGACCCTTTTGTCTATAAATCGATGATAGAAGAGAAAAGTTGGGGGTGGTTGATTACAGAGAGAGAGAGTACGTGAAGTGCTTTGTGCATTCTAAGGACAGAGGCAATTTCTTCAAGAGAGTGAGTGCCTTCCAGAGAGTGAGTAGTGATTTGAGAGAGAGCATAAGCTATTGTTACTAAGAAAGGGGAACTTTGGAAGTGGGAAGATTTGCAGGTAAGAAATTGGATGCTAGTGGCTAGTGGAGGCCCTGCATCATAGGATTTTTTATTGTCTTCATTGAATGCTGCTTGGGTTAATTGTGGTGAAGTGTGCTCTGTCAAATGTTGGATGATTTTACTTCCTATTAGTTATGATCTCATGAAGAAATTTGAATTTCCTTGTGAATGTTGTTAACCGTGAGGTGTTTAGTAGGGAGGAATTATTAAAGTATTAATCTATGATTTTTGAATTGTTGTCTCTAATGGAATAATACCTTGATTAATACTATGTAATTTACTACTTGTAGTAAGACTTTAGAGGATGAAAAATTACTCTATGAGTTGAAGAAATTGTTACTTCCTTTTTGCCCTATGTTAAATAAGTGAATTGTCTCTGTTAATTAAATTACCCTTTGTTAAATAGCATATAAATTGCCCTTTTTGAAATAAGTGAATTGTCTCTGTTAATCAAATTACCCTTTGTTAAATAGCATTTAAATTGTCCTTTGTTAATTAGCATATAAATTGCTCTAAGTGAAATTAAAACATGAATTGTTCATTGCTAATTAATATATGAATTGTTCATTGTTAATTAGCATATAAATAGCTCTATGGGAAATCAAAATATGAAATGCTATTTGTTAATTAATATGTATTGTTCTCTGTTAACAAATGTTTAATTTAATTTGATAGTACTCTTGGTTGCTACTTATAAATTGTAGATAAAATGCTAATGTATAGAATGGATTGCTTGAGTTTAAGTATGAATTGTTATATAACAGCCTCTTTTGTATATGATGTACATGGTTGTGGACTGGATATGGCATGACATTCATGCATCATGATAGGATTTATGAAAATGTGGCATATGCATGACATGTTTAATGAAATGAATGAATAAACGTAAATGGGCATGTGGGATTTTGGGAGATGGGTGACAGTTCTTGGTGGTGGCACCCTTGATGGAAAGCTCGCCCTATGTAGGGACCGAGTGTTGGTTAAGCCACAAGACCAATAGATGTATCCCTTCTCTTGTTCCAGAAATTCCTAATGATTGAAATGCCGAGATTGGTGATGGTTGTGGTGACAACCCTGATGGATAGCTCGTCCTATGTAGGGATGGAGTTACGGTTAAGCTACATGGACCAACAGATGTATCATTTCTCTGGTAACGAAATGTAAAGACAGAAAATATAAGTTGTTTTCTAAGACAAATTGCATAAGCATACATGAGCATGAACATTGCATTCCATCCTATTTTTTGTTGAGCGTTAGGCTCATTATTTTACCTCATGATGCAAGTGATTGTTATGATACTAGTGATATTGCAGTGGAGGAAGAGACATTGCAAGATGAGCTTTTGGGTTATCAATCGGGTTTGACCTGTGGGTTATGGCTCATGGAAAGTAATTATGGTTTTAAATTCGGTAAATGTTTTGTAAGATAATGGACTTTTGTTAAAGTACTAAACCAATGTTTTGAAATTATTCCGCTTAATTACTTTGATTTGTTTTCTTATTACACGTTTCTAATAAATTAAAGAAAAAATTTAATATATTGCTAAAAATGAAAGTAAGAAAAATGTTTTAATAATGCGGGGCATTATAAGACGAAAGGAAAAAGGGATAAGGAAACCTTCCTTAATCGGCAAAAGATAAGTTGAGATTGAAGAGCTTGCTATGTTTGGTTTTGGCAACCTTCTGTGTGGTGAAATTAAGGAGAAAGAAGCTTCTAAAGAGTCATCATTTTGCGGAGACAAAACCAACAAGGAGTTACTAAAGTATTAGCTTTGGAAAGTTACTAAATTCCTAGTTTACTAATCAGACAATTAGGACCAAATACCAAGTGTGTTTCCTATTTTGTTGTTTCCTATATTATGCTTTGTAATTGGCTATATAAAGCTCCCTAGTGCTTATGTTTTAGACACTGAAGTTTGAATTCAAAAAGCTCTTGCTTTATTTCAAAATTGGAGTGATTCCTCTTTTAAACACTTTGGTGAGTTGCATCCAATGTTGCCGTTGTGTGAGTAGCATCACAAGATTGGCTCACTTGGAGTTGAGTTAGTTATCTTATTGGCATCTGCAACCCTACTCCTTTGGGAAAGTTTGTGTGAAGTGGTGTCTAACCAACAAGAGGCGTTTTCCATCATCAAATCATCCATTTGGAAGTTGCAAGCTCCTTACTTTCAATTTTCGACCACTTGGGATCTTTCCAGCATATTTCCTAATTCTTGAAGGTTCTTTCCTAAATTCTTGAAATAGTTCTTTCCTTATTTATCCAAGGAGGTGTGTTTAAAATTTCAGCTCAAAAGCTTCTAAAACGGAGGAGTTACAAGCTTCCAAAGTTAGACTTTCCAAAAGTGTGTTGCTCCCAAAATAAGCCACCAAGGAGTTACTATAATATTAGTTTTAGAAAGTTACTAAAATCCTAGTTTACTGATCGGCCAATTAGGATTGAATACCTAATGTGTTTCATATTTTGTTGTTTTATTTTATGCTTTGTAATTGGGTATATAAAGCTTCCTAGTGCTTATGTTTTAGACAAGGAAGTTTGAATACAAAAAGCTCATGCCTTATTTCGAAATTGGAGTGATTCATTTTTCAAACACTTTGGTGAGTTGCATCCAAAGTTACCCCTGTGTGAGTAGCATCACAAGATTGAGCTCACTTGGAGTTGAGTGAGTTCTCTTATTGGCATCCGCAACCCTAATCCTTGGGGAAAGGTTGTGTGACACCCACGTCAATTTTTCTTTAACTTTTTTTTAATTACCATGTAAAATATTTCTTTCTATTTATTTAAAACAAGCGAGAGTAAATACTTAAGGGGAGTGAGAAAATATAAAATGCATAAATTAAATCAGAGTTAAACAGGAAACATAATTAAATTCAAAATATGGTTTGAAGGTTAAAATGTGAGTTAATAGTTTTATAAAACATTATCCATTTTCAAACCTTTTGAAAATAAGGTTTTCTTCTTCTTGCAAGCCATAACCCTCTCAGGTTGATTCAGTTGGATAACCCACAAACTCAATGGGAAATGCTTCCTCCTGCACTCTTGGAACTAGTACATCTCTACAATCACCTACACCACAAGCAAACTGTGAGCCTAAGGTCCAACAAGAAATGGGATATACAATATGATGTATGACTTTAACTCATTATATCAAAATGGGTCCCACTCAAACTGTTCTTTTCTTTACGTTACATACATTACTCGTACACCGAGCTGGGATATTGGAGGAATCTGTGGCGGAGAGAGTAGTCTTTTGTCGGCTTCTAACCACCTAGGGTAGACAACCTCTCATGACCCAATAAGGGAAGGACATAATTCTTCGAGTCTACCTGATTAGATCCGAACTACCCCTCCATCATCACACTCCCCTTTTTCCATTGATTTTCTTTATTCATTTTTCTCATGTAAATGCATATGGATACCACCCATACTTGGCATTCTTACTTGTTTCTATTGTCATATTGCATGTCAATGCGAAACAATAACACATCAATATTATAGAAATGAAACAAATCCAACTAAATTAAATTCAAGCACAATAGCAAGAATAATGAGCTAACATGAGGTACTAAAATATGATAGCAATTAATATGGAATAAAAGTACGACAATAGAACAAGATATGTGATAAAACAACTAACATGCTGTGACACATGGAATCATATTTCAGAGTTATCTAATACAACCTAACAATTCTTCTTGTTATTAGTCAAGTGCTCAACGTGGATTTCAATGCATTATTTTAACTACAACAATTAATCGGTGGAAAACATGCTATTTAGTCGATGACATGAACTAAGCATAGATAAAATGACCAAAACCAGTATGATCTCTAAAAGAGTAAAACATGGTTGGATAACAATATTTTCTAATGAAACTAACAACCTATTCATTTTACAGAACCAAGACAGTTCATAATAGGGTTAACTAAACATGCTCACATCAAAGAAACAACAGCATTTAGCAAGCAATAAGGATATAGTGACAGGTTAAACAACAGTATAGTAGATCAAGTCTATCAAAGCAGTGAGCAGGACAGTATTCAGTGCATTCAAAGGAAAACTCAACCAATAATCAGCGAATAACAGAGAGTTAATGTTTACAACTACTAATAGGGAGTTATTTCTATTGAAAGTAACTAAGAGTTTAGCTGACAGTTTATTCATACTTAACATGACATAGACCATTTCACAGTTTGGCAGTTCATATCATGTAGTTAATCGATAGAGACTATAATCTTAATAGGAGACAATATCAATTCCTCTGCAAACTAGGCAATGATTTACAGGAAAGAAATCACAAAAATCAATATTAAAGAAAACAGACACTGCTTGTGAGTAGGGCATCCACTGGCCAATGACTCTAACCATTTCTTACCTCAAATTGCTAATCATTAAAGAATTTCTATACTAGAAGAAAATGCAACAGCTAGTTGTCCAGCTCAATTTTTGCCCTTCAGTTCACAAATCGCTTCTCCAAACGCACAACGTATCACTTCAACGAACACACACTTCTCACAGCTCAGTTCTCACAGAACACTCACACCAGAGACCACACTCACCTACGGAGAAAATGAAAATACAGAGAATGACTCAATTGGACTGCTTATAGCATGGAGACCTTACTTGGAGCTAGGAGAAATGATGGTCTGTCACCTATAGGAATGGAGGAGGGTACCTAGGTGTGGAGAGCATCACTGGTCTCTCGAGGGAGCATGATTTAAATGCATAAAAGACAAAACACTCGTGTATTTAAAATAGATTTTTTTACAGAATCGTGCGATTTTGGTCGAGGGAAGGCATCTGAGCCTCGATCGCATGTTGACCGAATTCTTTATTTTCCTTCAAAATTGCGTTTTCGATCGAGACTTGGACTGAAACACGCTACTACACGTTGGCATGTCATCTAAAAGGTCATTAAAATTAGATAGATTCAAATCTTCCTAGATTGCATCTCGACCGCACTCGACCACGGTTTAACCAAAATCTCATTTTGTAGACAGGGTGCATTTTTGGACACGTACAACTGACCCAACATTGTCCCAAAATGCAAGGGATGATCTGTAACACTTTTTCGACGCAAGCCACAATTGCGCATCGACCGCGATGTGACCAAAAACTAAAATGCACCTTTTCCATTAAAACTTTATACTTTAATCACTTCTTAATATTTTTCCCATACTTACACTGCATTAATCCACAACATACCTCTCGCAACATAATGTATTAATTATTCAAAAATTCTTTACATTAATTAAATGAGGAAATATTATCGAGGTATTACAGGTGGTGTGAAGTGGTGTCCAACCCTCAAGAGGCGTTTTCCATCAACAAATCATCTATTTGGAAGTTACGAGCTCCTTACTTGCTATTTCCAACTAGTTGGGATCTTTCAAGCATATTTCCTAATTCTTGAAGTTTCTTTCCTAAATTTTTGAATGAATTCTTTCCTTATTTATCCATTGAAGCATGGTCCAAATTTCAGCTCAAAAGCTTCTAAAATGGAGAAGTTACTAGCTTCCAGTCAAAATAAGGAAACCAAGGAACTAGTGGATCAGCTCGACTGCCCGTTCGACCGATTCCTTCATAAGTTTGCCATTACCTTTTTTGAATTCGACCCTCTACTCTACTACGAAGTCCCGGTCGATCCAATTATTCAAGAACAGGTCAATCTCTGCCATCTTATTTCCATAGGTTGACCTGCGCACCTGAAAACACCCACCTTCGGTTGATCAACACACTTCAACAATTCATCATATCTCTTCAACCGATTGTTCTTCACTTCTTCAACATATTTACATGTTATATTCTAATCCCTTTTCACTGGTGTGTCATAAAAAGTCCTAAAAGTGGAAGAGTTAATTGGAACTCTCATTATTCATGTGATAACCATGAAGGACAATGAGGAAGAATAGTAAAAGGAGAAAGAGGTCTCCAAGAAGAAAGATTTTGCTCTTAAACCCTCATCGAGCACGTTGAAGCCGAGGAGGATAAAGAAGATGATGAGGAGATTGAATTCATGACTCAAAAATTCAACAAGTTCTTTCAACGGAGAAAGAGGAAAAGGGAGAAGGTCACCATTTGTTTTGGATGCGAGAGATCCGAACACTTCAATGCCAAGTGTCCACAAGGGAAAAAGGCATCAAAAGCCTTAAAAAAGAAATTAATGTTGGCAATGTGGGATAATAGTGAAGAAAATTCATCCTCTAAGGATGAAGAAGTGGAAAGCATTTTCTTCATGGCTAAGGAAAATAAGGTTCGTGACTTCTCTTACGATTTAGATAAAAATTTTGATCATAATTATTTGATGGATGCTTTTAATGAATTATTTGATCAATTTAATGCTCTTAAATCTAAATATAAATTGTTGAAATAGGAAAATGAAAACTTAGTGAAGAAGCATGTTAATGAGGTTCAAGCAATTGAGAATAGAATTAGTGATTGAAAAATGGAAGCAAAAATTTAAATATGCTTCGAGGACAACTGTAATACCCCAATTTCCCGTAACGGAATTAATTGAAAAATTAATTGGTTATTATTGAATAATTGAAGATTCATTTGATGATAAATTATTTGGATAATTATTAAAAATTAATTGGGAAACAGAATCGAAGAATTTAAATTGGACCGATAATCATCGTCAAGAAATATTTGAAATAAATCGAGAATTAGAATTGGGTTGTATATAATTTAATTAAACAATGAATGAAGAATTTAATTGAAGGAATTAATTAAAAGAATTAAAATAAATATGAATTAAGTAAATTAAAAATTAAGAAAGTTAAAAAGGATAAAATTAAAGTTTGGTCCGGTCTGCTAGGCTGGTTCGGTTTGGGGTTCATTCATTGAAGAAAAGATGAAGTAAATCTTAAGAGGAGAAAAGAAATTGGGAGAGAAAAGGGAGAGAGACACCCGAGAGAGGGGGAGAAAAATCGAGAAAGGAGAAGGGGAAATCGGGACCTATCGGGCGAGCTCGGGAGGACGGCAACGGAGGAGCTGGAGTTCGGCGCGCACGGACGGTGGTGACTTGAAGGTGACGGGTAGCTGAACTGCGGGGCGAGCTCTCCTTCGTGAGGGAGGAGGAGCGACGACGGCGAGTGGGTCCTATGGTTTGGCGTCGCTCATGGTGAGCTATGGCATGGGTTCATTCGACCAAATGAAAATCGTGATTAGGGCTGCGTTTTCCTGACCGAGGTAAGCTCTCGGTTGTTTGTGTGCTGTGTACTTCGATTCGGTAATTGGGAATTTGGTGGAAGAATCTACAGGGATGAATTTGCAGCGATGAATTGAGATGAACTACTACATGGGACTTGGTGTGCAACCGGTTTGTCAATCGGTCCCTTTTGTTCACTGTAGTGTTGAACCGGTTTATACTCCACTCATTCTGGCTGACACAATAATGCAAGTGGTGTCCTTTACGGATGTGAAGAACACTTTTGTTGACTAATTGGGAGAAGAATGCAGCAAATGACTCAACCTCTGGATAAGGAGAAGAAAAGACGGAGAGATGTCGGGTGAGATGAATTAATGTAGAGTCTGGAAAAGCAGGAGAAAATGTGGAGTTGTTGTCGGCTGAGTTGAAATAAAATGGACAGAGGAGAAATTGAGATGCTCGGGTGAGAGTGAGTTGAAGGCCGAGAGATGAAGGAGAAATGAATGAGAGATTGGAGAAGAAGATTGAGAGATGGTAAGAAGGGAACGTGAGTTCTCCATGGAAGAAGAAAGGAAGCTGATGCTGCTTCTCTTGTGTATTTAGGTAATACAACGTTTCATCCTTTGATGGATTTATGAATTGCAAATGAAATTATGTTAGAAATTGATGATGAATATTTGAAGGAGGTTGTGGGTATTGCTCTATTTAATTGCGACTTTCATAAGTAAGCATTGAACATTGGATATAATTCTCTATTGTGATTCTTGTTGTGATTTAGTTCTGTGTGATTATCATGTATGGAAGGTTATTGATTGTTGATGGCTCTGATGGTTGGAATTTGTCCTCTGTATTAGTTATTCTGTTGGTGATTATTGTTAAGGATAAGGAGACTAGTTCACTAATGGTCATGTGGATTATTTGGATATGTCCTGCGAAAATAAATAATACTTTGTTATTTAGCTTATGTCGCTTGAATTATTGGTTAAGATTGAAACTATACTATGATGGTGATGGTTGAGGCTGAAATTGTTGAGATTATTACGTTGTTTTGACAAAGGAAATACTAGAGGGATTTTGGGATTTGAAGTTGGTGATTTTATATAGTCACTCTACTTTCTATATTAGAGCTTGTATATTATTGTAGCAGGATGACCATGAAGTATAATTAATTCTACGATATGTTAAGATATAGAGCACTCTTGAATGGTTATTGAAAAATGTTATTGATTATATATATTATTTATTTGGAAGGTATTAACGGGAATTATCGGGAAAAATGAATAAACAAAATACCGATATCAAAGTTAGAATCTATTATTGATAAATATATTATTAAATAAATTATAATTATTTTGAAGGTATTAACGGAGAAAAAGGATAGAGATCTAAATGCGCTAAGGACCACAGGTAAGTTGATACTTATTATGCTTTGGTTTTCAGACCCTACATCACAAGAATTAGGGGTTGTATGCTGTGTGTTTACTGTTTTCATAGAATATTTAGTTTTTTTTACAACTTTACCATAAATTGAGCATGTTCCGTATATTGTGCTATTGTTTGATGGATGTTTACTAGATTTAGGTTCTTTTAAATACATGTTTATTAATTGAAGATAATGATGATAAGATTAAGCATGTGGCCTCATAGAGGAGATTGATATTGTATGCATTCATGAGCATCATGGTTTTAAAATGATACGAAAATGGTTTTCAGGCATGGTTTTGAAAAGAAAATGAATGACATGAGAAACATAAAAGTAAATGAAATGAAAAATGAAAAAATGATAAAAGTGAGGATGTGAGCTGTTAGTTGGTCCTCGATCGACGTTGAGGCTAGCCAAACAAAACGGTGTATATGAGGCTGTTTAAGCGTTGATGCGCACAACTGCTACTGTGCTACAATTGATGTCAGAACCGATTGTTGTGTGTTGATGAGTACAACCGTTAGTAGAGCTTACGGTCACTGCTGGAGCTATTTATACCGGAGCGTGGGGTCATTGTATATTGATGTATGCAATAGCTAACATGTGAGTCGATCGATGTCGATCCCTTATCACATAGTGGTTACCGATTGACATCGGAACCAAGTGCATTGATGTGCATAGTTATAACGGTTTGCTGATTGATGTCAGAATCGAGTGTATTGATGTACATGAAGACTGAAAAAGAAAAAGAAAAGAAATGTGAAACGAAAACGGAAAAAGAAAAGATAAAGAAAAAGAGAAACAGACAACGAAAAAGGTTTCAGAGATGCATATCATGTTTATATTTTTATTTTATATCACTTACTGAGCGTTAGGCTAATTAGTTAAGTCTTGTTGATGTAGATATATGTACGATAACAGATTTGGAGCAGTTGATTAAGGATATGCACGTGCGAATTTGTGGTTGGTCAGGCTAAAGATATTTATATGGAAATAATTTGTAAAAGGTTTTGTAAATTAATTAATTTATATTCTTTAATGGTTTAATTAATCATAAATATTTCCGATGCATTTTCTCAAAGGTTTTCAAGAAACGAATTTCTAATTATTGTTTTACCAATAAAAGTATTTAGTTGTAAATGAAAAGAATTATATTTATTTCCGATGCAAAAATGTTTTAAATGATTATTATTTCTTAACGTCATAGATTGGAAAAGAATTTGAAGTAATGGATTTAACATTTTGTTTTAAAAGAAAAGTCTTACTCTGATTTTATAAAAGAAAAGTTTTAAATTTTACGCGATTTTAACGTAAATATAAATCGGGTCGTTACAACAACAAAGGGGAACCTTTGATAAAGACTGGATTTGAAACATTCCAAAAGAAAAACGCATATAAGAATTTCTATGTTAGTCATTCTACTTATCATGCATGTAATTCAATAGGACATAAATCATTTTCTTGTTCTTTGAAATTAAAATTATTCTCTAAATGTTTGTGGGTTCCTAAAGGAACAAAACTATAACTCTAGGACCCAAAAATATTTGGGTATGTAAGAAAGGCAAGTGAGCCTTGTAGGATGGTTGTTCTCCAATTAACGTGAATGACTTGGATAGGGGATATCCAAGGCATTTGATGAGAGACTCTTAAGAGTATGCATGATTGAGATTTTTTTAATTGGAATTTTTTATTATACTCTTGATATGAATAATACTAATATCTTTTAATGAATCTTTTATAGGATTGCATATTAGAAATATGTATGAATTTTGATGATGTGAATTATTTTTATTTTGATATTCCAACCAATGAATTCTTTTTTATCATGACAAAGGGAAAGAACTAAAGTCATAATAAATTAGAAAAAGGTTTGAATTGCATGAAAAAGTTTAAGTGGCATAAACTTAGGGGCAGCATATGTGTAACTTAGAATAATAAATTATGCACATACTTAGTGGGAAAAGAAAACAACTTATACTATATTCTCATCATAAAAAATGGGGAGATTGTTCGCTTAATGGCTACTAAGCTTAATTATTTTAATGATGTATGTTTTAATTATCTTTAAGTTGTTAGTAATTTGATATCATGGTCTTCATTAGAAATACTGATGGACTACTGGTCCATTTACATAGATAAAGAACTAAGGCCTTATCAACTCATGCCCTTCAAACCATTTGGAAGATAACTCATCAAAGACTCAAATAAAAGAAAAATCAACTTAAAGAAGTCATAGAGGGCCCATGCCCCTAAAGCAATGGAAAGAAGCCCAAGAAGACTCACTTGAAGGACAAGAAAGACCAATGGAAAAAGAGATAAGAAAACCTACAAAAACCAACCAAGCAAGTGGTCAAAATTCAACTGATTTGGCAACCATCCAAGTGGCAAATTTTGAAGGAATGTATCTGCCAACCAAGCCTCTACTTTGTGGCCCTCAAGCCAGCAAGGAGCTGCCAAAATATAAGCTTTAGAAAGTTACTAAAACTATAGTTTACTAATCGGCTATTTAGGACAAAATATTTAGTGTGTTTCCTATTTTATTGTTTTCTATTTTATGGTTGTATTTGGCTATATAAAGCCACTTAATGGTTATGTTTTAGACACTAGAGTTTTGAATACAAAAAGCTTTTGCTTATTTCAAAATTGAAGATATTCCTTTTTCAAACACTTTGGTGAGTAGCATCCAAAGTATGTCGACCAGAGTAACGAAATTTGCAAAAAATCAGATATATATTTTTTTTTCTTCTGCCACCATTTTTGTTATTTCTCCCAAAGGTGATTACATCGATTATCCAAAAGTAGTTGTGGAGATTGAAGATTGGACCACCCCCTTTGATATGGGTGATCGTCTATAGCATTAGCATCCCCGCGATGTCTTCTCCTCAAGCTATAATGAGGGGCGCAGATGAAGCAACATTCTATCACTTTGATTATAGAGAGAAAGAGAGTACGGGAAAGAGTGAGAAAGGCAAGGGAAGTAATTACATGCCAGGCTTTTGTATTGTGGTGAGCTGAGAGTGAGGGATTGGGAGAGTGTGAGTGAACTATTGTGTCTTGCTTGCTTGGGTTGCCTCGAGGGGAAAATCGTGCACGGCTGTTGCAGAAAAAGGGAGTTCTACAGTAAGAACCTTCAATGAGGTAGGAAATGGGATGCGATTGCAAGTCGAGGCCATACATCACAGGTTTGTTGGTGTTAACTTCTACTCTAGTTGTTTGCTGCAAAATGTGGATTACTATCTTGGTTTCTTGCTGATAATTTTTATTATGTTGCTGTTAAGAGAAACAAAAATTGTCAACAATAGTTGGATGGAAGAAATGGAATGATTTGCTTTGTTGGATGAATTGTTTCTGCCCTCCATTGTTTGTCTGAGTATCGCTTTAGTCAAACACCGTGAATTACTAACATTCTATTGTAAAATGGTTTTGGTTACTGCCATATCTTTGGATGAAGGCTAGATAACTTTGGGTATTATATGTCCTTGACAGTGATTTTGTGGACCGTGAGACTTAGGTGATGAAAAGTGTTCAAGTGTATTAGGTGACATGTTACTCGGCTATTAAATGGTTGTAGTTATTGCCCTTTTATAGTTGACTTTACTGCGTGAATTGTTGAATTGTTAACTGCTGCTGTCAAATGATTTTAGCCCCTATAATGGATGATTGGAGGAGATCTAGATATTGCTCTGTGGTATATCTTGGGATTTCTTTTAATGAATTGTTGTTATCTCTCAGTATTAATGCCATGTTTTCCTTTTAAATATTCTGTATATTGTTGTGAACTGCCTCTGTCAATAAGTGCATGATTTATGTAATATTCATGCTTTAATTAACTAGATCTCTAAATTGGTTTCCAAGATTCTTTGATAAATTGCTATGTTTCGTCTTTGTGCATTATATATTATTGTGATCTAAACATGGCACGACATACATGCATCATGAATAAGGCTTATGAAATTGTGGACATATGAATGACATGCATAATAAATGTAAACAGGCGTGGAAGGTTCGGGAGATTTGGTGACGGTCCATTGATGGTGACACCTCTAATGGATGTATCTCCTCCTACGTAGGGAGCAGAGTGACGGTTAAGCAACATGGACCATAGGATGTATCCTCTTCTCTTATAAGAGTAATACACACGCGTATAAACAAAAGAGATTGGTGACGGTATGTGGTGACACCACTTGTAATATCCCAAATTTTTGTTGAGCTAAGCACAAGGCTTATGTGATAGATTGGGACGATAGGAGTGTAATTGGACTGTTTGGAAATATTGTTCAAGAGAGATGTATTTTGGAATAAGTGATTTACGTTGCCCGAATTATGTCCATATTTATTTTTGGAAGTGATCCAAATTATGGAGAATTGTATGATGATCTTTGGAGTTAGATAGGACAATATAAATTAGAATTATAGTTAGTAGAATTAATAAAAGAAAATGTATTGGACGTATTTGGAAGGATATTATAAGGAGTGAAAGCTTAGGAATCAATTGAGTTATGATTTATTTTTGGATACTTTGTGGGAGGACCAAAAGTTAAGGAGTGATTTGATCAATCGTGTAGTCATGGGCATTTAGTTTGATGATTATCCAGAGTAGGTGTGACTTTGGGGAGAAATTATTGGAATAAATATGGATATTATAATTGAGGGGTAAGGTTAAGTGTTAATGGAATATTAGTGGGCGCGACTGTTTTCGTAAATTGTCGATGATTTCGTTGTATGATATTTGTGGTCGATTATGGCAGGCGATTTTCCATGGTTTTGTCGAATGACATCGATCGACCAACATAGAAGGTTGATGTTTTCTAAAGAAATTTGGTGGATGTTTGGCAGAGGGGTGGTCGATCATCAATGAAGAAAATCGATCGACCGCCATTAATATTTATCTTCTGGAATGCTTAACAGAAGTGATGGTTGGTTATCTGGATGTCTGGGTGAGTAAATATTGCATCCAGTGGCCTTCTATATTGGACGATGAAGAGTTTCCTAACGTTTGGAAGTTGAATAGTTGTTGGACGATGAAGAGTTTCATAACGTCTGGAAGTCGAAGAGTTGTTGGACGATGAAGAGTTTCGTAACGTCTGGAAGTCAAAGAGTTGTTGGACGATGAAGAGTTTTGTAACGTCTGGAAGTTGAAGAGTTGTTGGACGATGAAGAGTTTTGTAACGTTTGGAAGTTGAAGAGTTGTTGGACGATGAAGAGTTTCGTAATGTTTGAAAGTCGAAGAGTTGTTAGGCGTCGAAGGGTTGCATCTTTTGGCTTTCCATCTTCTCATTAATGGGCATTGATGGACTGCATGTCCTTTGGCTTTCCATATTCTCATTAATGGGAATTGATGGACTGCATGTCCTTTTGCTTTCCATCTTCTCATAAATGGGCATTGATGAACTGCATGTCCTTTGGCTTTCCATCTTCTCATTAATGGGCATTGATGGACTACATGTCCTTTGCCTTTCCACCTTCTCATAAATGGGCATTGATGAACTGCATGTCCTTTGGCTTTCCATCTTCTCATTAATGGGTATTGATGGACTACATGTCCTTTGCCTTTCCACCTTCTCATAAATGGGCATTGATAAACTGCATGTCCTTTGGCTTTCCATCTTCTCATTAATGGGCATTGATGGACTACATGTCCTTTGCCTTTCCACCTTCTCATTAATTGACATTAATGGACTGCATGTCCTTTGGCTTTCCATCTTCTCATTAATGGGCATTGATGGATTGCATGTCCTTTGGTTTTCCATCTTCACATTAATGGGCATTAATGGACTGCAAGTCCTTGGGCTTTCTGTCTTCAGAGAATTAATGATGGGTAAGGTTTTGAAGCCTATAAATAGAGGGTGAAGAGTGCGAAGTTCAGAGAAAAGAGAGTGAGTAGGGTTATTCTGCCAAATTGTTGGGTGAAATTGTGGAGGGTTGCTAATGATAACCAAGAAAGTGAGAACACAGTGTGGGAAGGTTTGGAAACCATGTGATGCTACTGTGTTGAAGTGAAAATCGAGAAGGTGTTGGAAAGGTTTGAAGGATCAGACAACACATGATGGCAGTGAAGAATAGGATAGAGTTGTGTTTTTCTAAGATGATGAAGTTATGGCCATGGGCGTAGTGCGATAATTCTGTGAAGTATATGAGACTGTGAAGGAGGAATTTATGTTGTCTTTGGTGCTTCGAGTTTCGTGAAGGATAATTTATGCATTAACTTCGTAAAGCTAAGGACTCTAGGTAAGGAATAATACTTGTGTTTTGTCCAAAAGGACTTACATCGCAGGAGTAGGGTTTTGTGTAAATTGATATGTTAGTCTTTATTGATGGTTATCTGGTTAGGTTGTATTCCTATGTTATATTATTGACAGTTGTGATGAAAATGGTTTTATAAGATGATGGTCTATGATCTAGGAAAGTTAGATTAAATATAATATAGTTAATTAGTGTAGGACCCCAATTCATATTCAAGTGATGGATATCATAGGATAATGCATATATTGTTTAAGACTAAATTGGAAATAATATGTCAAGGATAGAAGATTTGACATATGACATTATAGTGTAATAGGAACGTGTTTAATATTAATCTTATAGTTGAAGCATTGTATTGTTTGTTAGTTGTTTGTAGCATTGTTTGCGATATATGAATTGCTATGTATGAAATTCATGTAGACATGTTATAGGATTTTATGTAATGAATTGCATGAGCTAATAATGAAGATAATAATGGTATTTCTATGTGGGTTCGGAGACTTAAGAGGTTGCTCTTACCCAAACGGTAATGAATGTAAATGTAGGTGGATCCATTTTTACTGAGTTCGGAGTCTGAAGAGGTTGCTCTCATGTAAAAATGAATCCAAGTGGTGAGTTCGGAGATTGAAGAGGTTGCCTCACCCATCTTACAGATATATGAGACTAAAGCATGTAGAATTGTCATAGAGGTTACAGTTGCATTTCATGATTATATTCCTTACTGGGCAATAGACTCATTATTCCTCCTGTGATGTAGGTATGTAAGAGATCAAAGATAGCAGCAGTTGATGAGGCATTTGTGCGTTGTGGGCTTGGAGGCTGGTTAGGCTAAGGGATTGAAGAAGAAATGTAATATTTGGTAATAACATTTTGAGGAAAGTAAACCTTTATTAAAATATTTAATTTTATTAAGAAGGTTTTCAAATTGTATTTAATTCTTTTAGTATTGTAAATACAAGTCTTCCGCTGTTGTAAATGTTTTAAGGTTTTACATTACGATATGTTTTAAGTGATAAATGGTTTAACGAAAAAGAGTTTATTTATGCACTTCATATTTAAGCTAGTTTTCAAATAAAAAGTTTTCCGTTGTGATTTTAAAAGAAATGTTTTTAAAAAATAATAAGTTTTAAATTGAAAGAATAAACGGGATGTTACAACACTAATGGATATTCTCCACGTCAAAGTGACAGTTATGCCACATGACCATAGGATGTATCCTTTCTCTCGGGAATAATAGAAAAGATACGTTCTTGTCTGAGATATATTGCATGAGCACGCATTAAGCATTAGTATGAGCATTGCATATCATCCTATTTCTTCCTAAGCGTTAGGCTTATTGTTATACCCCGTGATGTAAGTATGTACGAGAAGTAGGAGAACAGGTGAAGGACAGTTGATGAAGGATTTGCATGGGCGGATCTTGTAGCTGGCTAGGCTAATGGATTTAAAGAGAAAAAGGGTTTGTAAAAGATTTTGTAGGTGTATTCAAATTAAAAAAGGAAAGAAGTTATTGTATTCTAAAATGCTTTGTGTTATTTATTTTGTTCTCCGCTGTGCTTTATAAAATGTTTTCAGAAAAGATTTCTATTTATCATTTAAAAGAAGTTTTAACAACAAAAACTCTTTCGTTGTATTTATGAAAGAAAAAGTTTTAAATTTCTTGATATTTCAAAATGGAAGAAAAATTGTGTCGTTACAAATGGTAATAAGAGCAAACAAGTTTTAAAACCAATTCTATATACTCCCTACCAACACAAACTTTGATGTGAAAATGCTTCATGGACTGTAAGTATATTTACGATCGTAGAATTTAAATTGATAGATTATTTTGTAGGAAATTTCATTAAGACTTTTATTAGAATAGGAAGATATGCCATTTTTTGTCTTCTCTAATGCACATGATAGATGTGTATGAAAATTGTCATTCGTTTAAAGACTTTCTTAGAAACTAGATTTAACATAAGAATAGTGCTATGTTATGTGAGTGATGAAGAATCTAATTAGGAATGTAAGCGGCATCTCTGTTGTGTTTGTAGCATGTAACCATGATTATGACTAGATGTAGATACTTTGTTTTTTTAGATCAAGTTGAATGGTTGATATGATAAAAGATAGATACTACTAGAACTGTTTGGGGTTTTGAGTGCAGGATGTATGAAATATAGCTTTGGTGGATTAAAGAAACATGAGAGACTCTGCCCAAATTTTTGTAAATTGGAAAAGGGGTTAAGTGAAAGGAAAATCTTGCATGAACTAAACCAAGTAGATAATTAAATGGGGTCGCCAAAGTCGCAAAGGACTAGATAGAGGGTAGAATTATTATGGGAAGAAAGAACATTAAGGATTGAGGACTAAGGTGAATTATGAGGATGATAATTAACTAGTCAAGTGTTTATCCACTCAGTCAGGATTTTTTAAGAAATTGTAGAAAGTGTGTTTTGGACCTTCAGTGGCGAATAGTTGGGTATTTGGTGTCATGATCACTGTCTTCATTGTTGAGCTAAGAATATGTTTAAATAAGGACAAGAAATCTGTCTTGATTCAAATGAGAAACTGATTTATTGCTGCTTCCTATATAGGTTAGATTTTTGTCATGAACTGGAAGTTTGGAAAAATAGTCTGTTTGTACGACTGACTTTCATTAATATTGACGATGAATTTTGACATGGTCAAGATACTCACTGTTTATCATTGTGGGTTGTAGCCTAGGTTGTGTTGAGGGTAAGATCCTGGTGTTTGGTTAAGATAGGAGGAGTTTAAAATGGATGATAGAACCTATATTGGACTTGTTTTAAGTTCTCCATCTCGGATGGGACTCAATCATGATAACAAAGGATGAGAGTACGATAATGTAGGTAGAATTCAAGAGCATATTCATGACAAGTATTTCAACTGCATAATAAGGACGAATAAGCTAGTAGAAATTGCTCAGCTTTGGCAGGAAGGAATGGTTACGATGTATGTACGTAAGTTTAAAGCGTTACATGGTTTTTCTAGCATCTTGGGAGCAATGAAGAACATAAGGTACAAGATGTGGCCTATGCAGAGATTGTATCAAGGGCTCTTGATATCGAAGAAGTACAAAATCGATTCTCAAAGGAAGGCAAATATATGATAAGGATTAAACCACGTTCAGGGTAATTTGAGAACTTATCCAAGAGAGCAAAGCAATTCCTTGAAGAAGGAAGCCATCAAGGAAATCGATGCCCAAAGTGTAAGAAAGGTCATAAGGGGAGTGCATGACTGGATCTCCTCAATGTTTTAAGTGTGGTGATGTTGGTCATTTTGCCAGGAGAATGTGCAAAAGTGTAAGGTATAAAAGAATTGTTGGGATGTATAGGGACTAGGCTGTATATGTACGTATGTTGAAGATAATGTGGAGTTTAAAAAGGAAATAGGATGTTGGATTTTAAAAACTGTTAGGTCTATAGATTTTGATTTATGGATCCAAGGGATTTTCTTAAAATAGAGGGAGAATATGATATGTGCTGAGTTAAATTGAAGGATGAAGAATCTGTTTAAGGATTTAGGTAACTTACTGCATGTTCATGCATAGATAGTATTAATAATTGACTTTGATTGAAAGATAGAAATATATGATTTAGAATGATTCAATTTCTGTTTTAAGAAGGAATTAGAAGTCTGTCATATACAAACGTTATCTGTTATATGACAAAACATAGGTTTGAAGGTTTGCTATGTCGGTACTCCAAATATATTGTTGATTGGTTTACTGGGAGAATTTGTGGGGTAGATTCAATTGATACTCTGAATCTGTTGCTAATAGATTTAGTTGGAGGAATTTTTGAGGTTAATAAGTTGTTGATTAAGGTTTTATTGTTCATGACAGTTACGGTTGATGAACGTTGTGGTGGAGAGGAAGTACATTTTGATTATTTGGACTTAGATTCGGCAATGCCAATGGATGAAGTTTAATGAATTAGGTTGATCAATTAGGAGCAAGATGGTAAGGGAAGCAAGACAGGACAAGGATCTAATAGATGAAATAGTCACTAAACTAATAGAGGTATTAAAACATCATATTCGACCTATGGAGCGGAGTAGAGGAGTCCCCAAAGATTTTACGTGCAAAAGATATCGACGACTAAAGCTGCCATGTTTTAAAGGAGAAGTTCATGATCCAACGAGCTCGGAGGGATGGATCTGAATAGTAAAGAATATGTTTGAGCACGCTAAGGTCGAAGAACAAGATGAAATTAAAAGAAAGTTATGTGTGTTGAGTTTAAGTCATGAAGTTCAAGGAGAGAAATAGGAAAGTAGTGAAGCAAATGAAATCCCAACAGCGAATGAAAGGTCAACCAGAGATAAGAAGAACAAATGAACTTCTCATTGATGATAAGTCACAAGGAGGTGGAAAGCATGTTCAAGAAGACATATTGCTTCAAAGAGGAAACGTTGAGTCTTCAGAAGCTAAACGGGGTGAAGATGGAAAAGAGATCACTTTGAAAAATGTTTTGCTGGTTCGAAATGATATTTTGAATGTATGAGAGTCGCCATTTAGCCAATGATGCTATGGTTTTGGCTTAAGAAACAGAAAATGGTCACATCACTAGTGTTTTCTACTGTGGGTGATGCAAATGATGATGAAACTTGGTGAGTAAGATCGATATTTTGGAGTATAAGAATCTTAGAGATGCAATATGTAGGTAGGTATCTCGCGGGATTGTAAACAGAATTGATATTTTTGGTGCATAAAGATGCTTTGGATGTAATTATGTTGGCCATATTGCAGAGATCTGTAATACTGTCGTATAAAAAGAGAGAAATTTTGACAAAGGCTCTTCTATTGCAACTAATGTGATGACGATCAGAAGATTTGGATATGTGATTTAGCGTTTTGCTAAGTCCTGTATGTTACGACGAAAGAAGTAGTGAAGTCCTTAGGAAGTTTCGGGTAGAGGTATAATACAAGAAGTTGTTTTGGGTATTTGTGTATTAAGAATGGTCGTTGTAGTGTTGATTGTTAAGTCAAGGATGTGATTACGTGGAGCAAATTTCAAGGATGAAATTTCATTTAAGGAGGGAGGAATGTAATACCTGGACTTTTGCTGGGACAAAGAAAAATAATAATTATGAATTTTTAAGATTTTGGGAATGATTTTATTATGGAAGTAATAACCCGATTTCCCATAAAAGAATTAAGTAAAGACAATTGAGAAATTAATTGGTGTAATGAGATTATTTGGATAAGAGATTATTTAGGTAATTATTGAAAATTTATTTGATGAAAATTATTTAAATTGGAATTGATTAAATGAATTAAGAATTGGAATTAATTAAATAAAAGGACTAATAAAATAAAAGAAAAAAAAGAAGAAATGAAATAGCGACATCTTGGATTGGAGCGTGAACCTTCAAGACCGGTCGACATACCGGTCGACATTATCAACTGGGATGTCGACTGGTGTAACGAAATTTTCAAAAAATTAGATTTTTTTGATTTTTCTTCCTTGTCCATTTTTGTTATTTCTCTTAAGGAGATTACATTGATTGTCGTAGAGCAGTTATGGAGATTGAAGATTGGACCACCCCTTTCGATATGGGTGATTGTCCATAGCATTGGCGTCCCCGTGAAGTTATCTCCTTGGCTATAAATGATGGGCAGCAGGTGAAGCAACATTATGTCACTTTGATTACATATAGGAAGAGAGTAAGGGAAAGAGAGAGAAAGGTAGGGGAAGGAATTACACTCTAGGCTTTTGTATTGTGGTGAGCTGAGAGTTAGCGATTGGGAGAGTGTTAGTGAGCTATTGTGTGTTGCTTGCTTGGGTTACCGCAAGGGGAAAACTGTGCACTGTTGTTTGGAGAAAAAGGGAGTTCTGTAGTAAGAACTTTTGAAAAGGTAAAATGGGATGTGGTGGCCAGTGGAGGCCCTACATCATGGGATTTTGTTGGTGTTAATTTCTGCTATAAGTTGTTTGTTGCAAAATGTGGATTATTGTCTTGATTTCTTGTGGATAATTGTTATTATGCTGCTATTAAGAGATACAAAAATTGTCAACAATACTTGGATGGAAGAAATGGAATGATCTGCTTTGTTGGATGAATTGTTTCTACCCTCCATTGTTTGTCTGAGTACTGCTTTGGTTAAATACCGTGAATTGCTAACATGGTATTGTTAAATGGTTTTGGTTACTTTAATATGTTTGGATGAAGGCTAGATAATGTTGGGTAATATATGTCCTTGATTGTGATTTTGTGGACCAGGAGGCTTAGGTGAAGAAAAGAGTTCTGTTGTACTAGGTGACTTGTTACTCTACTGTTAAATGGCTGTACTTACTACCCTTTTATTGTTGATATTACTCCATGAATTGTTGAATTGTTAACTACTGCTGTCAAATAATCTTTAGCCCTTGTAAAGGATGGTTGGAAGAGATCTAGATATTGCTGTATGGTATATCTTAGGATTTTTTTTAATGAATTGTTGCTATCTATCAGTATTAATGCCATGTTTTCGTTTTAAATATTTTGTATATTGTTGTGAACTGCCTCTGTCAATAAGTGCATGATTTATGAATATTTATGCTTTAATTCACTAGATCTCTAAATTGGTTTCCATGATTCTTTTATAAAATGCTATGCTTCCTCTTTGTGCATTATATATTATTATGATCTGAACATGGCATGACATACATGCATCATGAATATGCTTATGAAATGGTTGACATATGCATGACATGCATAATAAATGTAAATAGGCGTGTTGGGGTTCATGAGATTTGGTAACGGTCCATTGATGGTGACACCCCAAATGGATGTATGTCCTCCTATGTAGGGAGCGGAATGACGGTTAAGCCACATGGAATAAGTATGGAAATTATAAGTGTAAAACTTGTAAATTTTCAGGTTTTACATTTTTTTGAGTAAATTTTTTGTTTTGACTAAGTCAAATTTTCCTGTGTTTACCGAGTGTTTGCCACATGTCGCAGGTCTTCAGCCACGTGTGAAGGGGTGAAGTCAAAAGTTAACTTGTTCATTATGTATTCCTCTATGGCCCGAAGTTATAGGATTCTGTTTGGTAAGCTCTTGTTTCCTTAGTTTGGGTTGCATGTTTTCTCGGGTTATGTCGGTTTAGAATTTAAGGATTTTATTTAATATTTATAATATATTAATTTAAATTATTTTTTAAAAAAAATCAATAAGTAATTTTTTAAAATTCCTTTCCTTTTGTGGCATTCAGTCATGTGCGCGAGGTAGAGGAAAAGAAGAGTGAGAGGGGGGGGGGGGTGTGGGGGGAATCGATGAGCATTTCTCCACCCATTTCTTGTTCGTATCGTCCCATTCTCCATCTTTTGTGAAGATGTTTTATGGGTAAGTTGTTTTCCAGCTTCATTTTTCTATTTTGAAATTTTTGTTTTGGTTGGCTTCGTATTCGAGTTGGGAAACTCAAATTTGAGGGAAATTTCTTGTTTAAATTGGTAGATTTCGAGTTTATGCAGGAGTATTGAACATTTGGAGGCCAAAAACAAAGGAAACAATTCATTTCCATTGCGGAAAACACACTAGAAGGTCATTCCAGTCGACTGCAGTTAAGGCCATGTATTTTGGTGTTCTTTAAGTTAATTTGTGATCGACCACGGTTGGTGACTAGTCAATCGCAGTATCATTTCACGGCTGGAAGGGTCAACCTCAACGGTCAACCGCACCAGTAAGCCAGTTGATCGTTGTTTGGCCAGTTAAGCCACTGACCATTTTTGGTCAACCATGAAATGGATAGATTGGATGCTGAAGGTCCCTGGTTGACCATGGAGATCCGAGGTTTACCTCTTGTGGCCCCTGGTTGACCACGGGAGGTCCTAGGTTGACCCAATAGTGTTATTTTTCATGTTCTTGAGTCTTTAATGTGTTGTTTTTGTTCCTAACTTCGTTGTAGGGCCTCTCCACTATTTCCTTATCATTGTTGATGGAGATTCTTGAACTTTGACATGGTTTAAGGCTTGGTCAAGTTTGTGGATTTTGAATGGATTTTGATGAAGTCGTACTACATTGACTCTAACCACATCTCCTCGACTATTGGGTCATTTAAGTCGGGAGGGTTGTATCTCGTCAACTTCTAAGTCTTTTGAGATCTCTTGTTTTGGGTGTTGTTAATAGTTGGATTGTCCTAGTTGATCCTTGTTGTGTCTTGTTGTCGACACTAGGCGGTCCCAATTGAGTGTAGTTGTATTTGGTTGACTTTAGCTATGTCTCTTTGACTACTGAGTCGTTAGTCGTGTGTGTTGAATTCTGTCGATAGTAACTGTGTCTTGTCGACCAGTGTGTCTTTTGGTTGTTTTTCAATGTGCCTAGTCGGCCACTATTACGTCTTGATCGACTGCACGGTTTGTTTCGTGGAGTTTGAGTTAGTGAACTTAATTTGGCTCTGTCAGCCATAACTTGTTTCGGGTCAATATCCCTTTTTGGTTCCATGTGTGGGTTATTGTCATCCATTGACTCAAGTCAGGAACTCTTATGCTAATCCTTTCGATTTATTTTCAATTTCTGGTTGGGGTTTTCTATTTTGACTCCAGTGTCTATTTGGGTTCTTGGTCTTGGTTCAGGACTTGTTCCTTATCGCTTGTGTGATTATTAGGGTTTTGACATTGACCTTGATAGAGGTTCAGGGGATGTCACTGGTTTCGACTCTCACTTCTGATAGTGTGTGGAGCTGGCTAGTCAGTGTGGTTGTCATGGTCGTCTATGAGGTAGGGATCTTTATACTTTATGCACTGCATTGTATAATGGTTTTGAAACTATATTTTTATGCGTTGCCACATATAAAAATTCAACAACACATCTATTTTTACGTATATGTACATATGTTTATTTTATCATACATGGCATTTATCCTATTGTGTTATTTGTATATGAGAGAAGATAAATCTTCTTGATGCTTTTGACATTCTTGGTATCAAAGTATCACGAGGCTATCCTGTGCATCTTCTGTTCCTTGAAGATTGCTTGTGCACGTTCGAAATGGGTAATTTGGTATTGGTGACATGTTATTGGGTTTCGAATCCCTAAAGTTTAAACTGGTAATAAGGTGGTGATGACGCACTCCTTGGGTTTCAAATTCCTAAACCTTGCCTGGGTATTTTAGTCACATGGATTGAAAGATTGTTAGTTACTGAGTTTTGTTCACCTAGTACCTTTCCATTTGATGGGTGGCATGACGGCTTGGAGCTATGCTTATCGGCAACCCTTGTCAATTTAGGTCTGATAGGTAGCTAGTTGTGGAGTAATCCATCACCGACAATCTTATCTGTTCTTTGATTATACGTTTGGTGGAGCCGCTTCGTCTCTCGATCGCAAGCACCCTTTTTCTATGGACTCATACCTTTCTGTGTTGTGTAATGGATGGGTCCTTGTGTAACCATCCCTTTTCATTGATGATGTTTTCAGATGAAAAATGATGCATGTCTATTTTCAGGATAAAGTTGTCTCTGTATATAATGCGTTATACAAAAAGTCTCATCGATGGGCGTGGACCTTACTTTTGGTTAAAATGATACAGAAGTTTAAAATGTGTTTTAAAAGCCCATGTACAATACTTATAACAAGATGCAATTGACCATGATTTTACAAAAAACCTTAAAACCAGTTTTCTCTACATTACATTTAGTATAGATTTTGCTTACTAAGTTTGTCACTCATCCTTCGACCATATTTTTCTCTCATGTCAAAATCATGAGGGTTAGAGTCTCTCGGTTATCCTCGATGAGGATTTCTCTTTCTCATTTGTTTGTTAAATTTGGCTTAGGGTTGAATGGTTTCTTTTCTTGTAGAGTGTTTTCTCTGTCACTTTCTTTATGCTATCTTTTACTCTTGTTATCACTCTGTGGATCCCAACTCATTTGTTTAGGGCTTTAGGATTAATTTTACATTAATACTTGCACTGCCAACCAACCTTGGGTTGGACAATTGAGTTTTCTCTGAGGATCTAGTTGCCTAACCTACCATTTTTTTAGGTATGCCTCCGGATCGTGACAATAAAAGCATATTGGAATTATCAAAGGACAGAAGTTTCAGGCATGGGAGTTGGTATGCATGATTGGGGAGAGGTACGTGTCTGCAACAAATAGACAAAAGAAGGAGGAAGTAGCTGATGAAATAATGTAGTGCCCTTATTGATATTAAGTGGGTAACCATTCAGCCCAAGCTGAAATTTCCCGCTTTGGGTGAACTTCGCTTCGCACGGATTTGTTCTTAGGCTAGCATCCCATACTACTAGCCCAAAACATGTCCACTTAGTATTTATGGGCACCCAGTTATATCTCATGCATTTCACTTCCCCCAAGTCAATGTGGAATTGCAGCACCCACCCTTTTGGGGCTCTACAATCATTAGCCCTTTTGGGCCCCGACGTCCTCGTCAACCACACCAAACTTGGGTTGGCTCTGATACTATATTGATATTAAGTGGGTAACCATTAAGCCCAAGCAAATATTGTCTACTTTGGGTGATCTTTGGCTCGTACGAATTTGTTCTTAGGCCAACATCACATACCACTAGCCCAAAATGCATCCACTAAGTATGGATGGGCACCTACTTATATCTCATGCACTTCAGTTCCCCTAAGTCTATGTTGGATTGCAACACCTGTCCTTTTGGGGCACTCCAAATATGAATCGTAAGATGTTGAAATAGAAGAAGATGACAACTATTTGATCAATGAGATGGACATCCCCCCAGAGATAAAGTACATCTGTTGCATGGAAATGGATGGATTAGATATAAAGTTGGATGATCGACAATCTAGACAAAGTCATGTGTAGTTCACGTTTTGTTTTAATGAAGAAGTTTGGCTAAGCATCCAAGGAAATGATATGATCTTTGGAAATGTTTTAGGAAGAGTGGAGGATACGGGGATCTTAAGATTTAAAGGATGGGAGAGTTGATGACTGTTGATCAAAGGAAAGATGCTTCTGCAAAAAGGAAAGCATCCGTTAATAAAAAAGAACGTCGTCATTTTGCCTTTAGGAAAGAGTCGACAGAAGTGAACAAGTCCCCGTAAAGGAAGTCTTCATAATAAGATGACACCTTTTTAAAGAGAAGATGCCGGTGAGTTCGTGTCCGTGGAAGCAAATGCATCCGCATAAGGACATGGCAAAAGCTGAAAGGCAGACTTACATAGAAGGAAGTGAATATTCCCTAGGAATATTCACAGCAGATACGAACATAGCCGTTGTCGTAGTTTAGGCTCCTACAAATGAAAGTTATCATTTAAGTGGACGTTGAAGAATCACAGTAAATGTGAAGACGATGATGTAAGATGATAGTGGTGAACATTTAGCTATGTTCTTGACGTGGAAATACTATTACCGTGAAGGATAAAGTTGACCAAAGAGTTAATATGGCCATTTGGAAAATGAAAGGTTGCAACCTCTTGGCTAAAGAGGTAAGATTTATAAATTACATTGAACCTGGACATTATGAGTTTGGAGAAACAGTGGCTCTTGAGAAACCTAAGGAGAACCTAAGGAATTTTCTTATGAAGTATATAGTGAAGACTCTCTAGACTATGGTTATTCAAGTGAAGGAGAACCTGAGGATGACTGTCTCATTACTATGGCTGAAGAATCCACAAACTAAGGAGATGTATAAATACTGGGCTAGAGATATTCATGCAAAGAGAAAACTGACGAGAAGAACAAGCTCTTTCTATTGATCCAAGGATCTACAAGTAAAGAAGATAAGGAACACTTCACTGGAGGATGAAGGTAAGTAATGACTATATGTGTTTGGCCCTTCTAGGATTGCACCACAAAATGCTAAGGTTAAGTTGTTGATGATCTAGTATGACGATATAGATATTTTGAGATATTATTTGTTCTATTTGTTGATATGTTAGTTGATATTTAATGATGTTATATGGTTTGATGATATGTTAGATAGAGTTATGAGTTGAGATAGTTTGAGGATTAGTTTATCAGATTGTTGATGTATTAGATGATATTGATGACGTTCGGTGATTTGATGATCCATTTAAGTTGATTGAGGATTTACTGATCTGTTGGACATGTTATGTTTACTTGAAGATTTGTTGATCGGTTAATTATGTTATAGATGTTTTAGGATTCGATGATATGTTAGATGATGTTAGATCATGTCATCTAGTTTGATGATATTGATGCCTCGAGGATTTTTTGATTTGTTAGATGATGCTAAATATTACTTGAGGATTTGATGATATGTTAGTTTATGTTATTAAGGTTTGATGATGATGATGATGTGTTATGTTGCATGCAAGTTGTGTATTTTATGGATCATGTTTTTCAAAAAAGATGAAGGAAAATATTTTCTCATGCAAATCGCTTTCATGTAAGAAAGATAAAAGACGATGAAGATATGTAAATGGGTCTGGAGGACAGGTTGTTCCGAAGGGAACCCAGGGATGTAGATACCTGTAGTTTGCCTTTGATTGATGTCAAGGCAGATTAGTCGATGTTGGTCACTATGCATTGATGTGCGCAGTAGCCAATAGAGGACTCGATCAATGTCGTGTCTAACACCTAAAGTTGTGAGATAGTGAAGGAAATCTAGGATATTAGAGAATCCAAGACAAGACAACAATGCAGAAAAATCATAAAAATGCCTTTAAGATTCAAGAGGAAAGAAGCTTGACCCGATCCAAACATGTTGGATGAACCAAAACCTATGATCGAAGCTTGACCCGAATCAAACTTGTTAATTGAACCGAAAGCTATCAAGTTTGATCTTTTCAAGCAAGCACTTGAAGAAGATCAAGTTCTTCAATAAGAACTCAATAAGAGAATTCCAAAGAATCTCACCAAAAGCAAAAGATTAATTTTCATTCATCAAAAGTTTCTGTTCCTCCAATGAGGCCTTAAACTTGTTTAAATAGGCAAAATTAGGTTAGCAAAAAAACATAATAAAATAACTTAAAAAACGCAAAGAAAAATAAAAATTAGGGTTTTGGTTGCAGAATGGCTCAGTGCCCACACGGAAAGAGCCAGCTAGTCTGGGCTAGCGAGCGCTGGGCGAGCCTGGTGAGTGTACTGGGATAGGCTGCTCGAGCAGGCGGGGCACTGGGCTGGATCGGGTGTGGGTAGTGGACGGGAGCGCTGTTGGGGCGCTAGTTTGGGTCTGGCTCAATCACAAGGTGCATTGATGGCATAGGATTTATGTTGAGGTACATTGACGGGGTGCGCTGACAGTGCATGCTAACAATGTGCAGGCCAGCCACGATACTGGTTGCGCGCACTGGCTTTGGTATGCACGCACTGTGCTGTGGCTCTAGCTACGCGGTGCTTGAGCTGGTAAACTTGGTGCTCGAACGAAGAGCTGCTAACTTGGTTTTTCCAATTTTAGCAACATTTGTTTGTTTTCTATGCTTCCTTTGGTCCTCTATTGCTTCTTCCTTAATATTTAGCATCATTATGAGTCTTTGCTTGTTGTTTGATATCTCTTTGTTTTAGATTTCCATGATAAAAATATCTAGATTTTTTTACATCTTCTTTGTACTTGATATCGTCATTGGTCCTCCAATGTTTTGCAATGGATCTTGGCCTTTAGTCATGACTTGGCTCTCAATGGGTCCTTGGATTACACCATTCCCTCCCTTTTTGAAAAGATTCATCCTCGAATCTCCTGTATCATACAAAGACAAGTTACTAGCATTAAAAATAGTGCTTACGTTACCATACCCACTTAGTAGGTCGATCTTGGCGTTATTGTCCATGTGTTTCAAAACATGCAATGGTATGTCACCTCGTGGTTGGAACTTTTTCTTTCATTTGCTTGCGAATCTTTCCTTCCGTAGATGAACCCAATCCCAATCTCCGGGATCAAATATGATTTCCTTGAACCCAAACTCTTGTTGTGCGTAGTGCTCATTCTTCTTTTGAATATTTTCTAGTACCTTTGCAATTCCCTAACAAACTTAGATTTTCTTTTTCCATTTAAATAAGCAAATTCGTTAGTAGGCAATACTAATATATCAAGTATAGTAAGGGAATTAAAACCAAAAACATTCAATGTGTTGTCAATTCCAAAATGTGTCATTAATCCTCCTCTATAAGTTTCCCTAACAAGCAATTTGCGTACTGAGCATTTACGTATACAAATTTTATCTTTTTCAATTAAATACCTATAATGTGTATAGTAGTCAATAGATGCAATGTTTCTACAATCGTTCCAAACATGAAAAAAATCCAAATTCGATTTATACAAACTTTTAATGAATTCAAATCCCAATAAATTACAGTGTAGAGAAGTGATTAGAACATACCTTCTTGACAATGAATTGGGGACTACGTTGTCCATACATTTCTTATAATGGTTGACGTATGGAAAAGTTTCCATCCACTTAGCATGTCTCTTGGTTTCTTCCAGGTTTGCTCGATATGCGGGTCAGTTAGGAATCAATGCGCTCGACATGAAGTTGATTTGGTGCTCAATTCCCCTACGTGGGGTTGCTCCTTTAGCTAACTTCTCTGGAAACACATCTTTATCTACCTGCAAAAAAAGAGGTTACATCCACTATAAGAGAATTAGTTAGTTCACTTGAAGTTTAATAAACATTTTTGTACAAAATCATCTCATTGCTTTCCTCACTTTTCCTCACAATTCCACTCTTTTTTCTTCTCCTCCCTCAGTTTTTCTCTTTTTCCCCAATTTCTTTTCTTACTCGTTGCCTTTTTTGCTCACTTCACTCTTGGCTTTTCTCTCTTTGGCTCTTTTGTCTCCTTTTTCATATTCGTCTTTTTCCTTATCTTCTATCCCACTCGGTTTTTTACTACCCCTTTATCCAAAATTTTCCTTCCTTTTTCTTCTAACTCTTTGTATCTTTGGAATTGTTTGGCTATACTTACTTGGTCCATATTTGCATCCCACAGTTGCAAGGGTTTTGGAACCACAGTTCTCTTGTCTTGAACTAGTGTATACTCGTTCTTTAATGCATTGTGTTTGACCACTCTATTGTATTACCATGGTCTTCCCAAAAGGATGTGAGTGGCTTGCATTGGCACTACATCGCACAAAGTTTGATATTTGTATTTTCCAATTCATAGAGCAATACTTACTTGTTTCGTCACATTGATTTCACCACAATCACTTAACCATTGCAACTTGTACGGTTTTGGGTGTCTGTTGGTCTCCAAGTTTAACTTTTGAACCAACAACGTGCTTGCCACATTCGTGCAACTTCCACTATTGATGATCAAACTTTAAACCTTGCTGTTGACATGAAATCTAGTATTGAATATATTCTCTCTTTGAACCTTGTCTTCGTCCTCCTTAACTTGTACATTTAATGCTCTCCTTGTGACTAGTAATTCTCCTTTACTCGGTTCTTCCACTTTTCGTTCCCACTTCAAGAAAGTCTCATGATTAATTTTCCCTTGGAAGGAAGACATATTCACCTTGATGTGGCTTAGGTCACCATCCTCTTGGTTTAACTTTTCATACCTTTCCCTTCTGTATGGCCTATCCTTGGTTTCAAACTTGTTTTCATTGTCAAATCTCCTTCCACTAGAGTACTTAGGTATCCTATTTCCAACTGTTCCATCCTCCTAGGAAGATCCATATATTGGTCTTGCTTGGCCCTCATTAACATTTTAATATCATTTCTCTCTCCTCTCTACTCATAATTTCAAAACAAATAATTACAAGTAAGTTAACGTAAAAAAAGAAATAAGCGAAAGAAAGAAAATTAATGCAATAAACAAGAAGTAATAACCGAAAGAAAGAAAATTGATGCAATAAAATAAATGATGCGTTAAAATAGACCTTTCCTCTCCCTCATGTGTTTACACTTATTCAATAATAACTCCACTCATGTTTCTCATGTAATTAGGCTTTTATAATATAAACTTGCCCTCTTACCTTTTACCTCTCAAACTCTCTTTAGGTTATTAAAGTAAGAACTCAATCAAGAGGCAATTGAACAAATGTTGCTAAAAAATTTCAAACTTTTGAAACTTTAAATCCAACATTCAAGAATGACTAGATTCAAGCCACTTGTTTTAAAGAATTTGATGATCAATGAGCATACGAAACAATCATCAGTGGTGTAACCTTGAAACAACTAAGGTATTCACAAGAATAGAAATTTTATGGTAAATGGAGAAATTTGCAAAATTAGGTAAATGAATGGATATTTGGCACAATATGATCTCTATAGGTTGTGAGAAATCAATATATATGAAAATCAACCAATACCTTAGGAAACTAAAGATTTCACGAATCAAAAATTTTTTTGACAAATTTTGAAACTTACAGAAATAGAAATCTCGTTATATATTCGAATTCTAGAGATCGAGATGAGCAAGAATATCTATTTTTTGAACGTTTCCAACTAGAGAATTTCAAGATATAAGGATTGAAAAATTTTCCCTACGGATTTTTGAAACTTACAGAAATAGAAAACCGATTAGAGATTCAAGTTCTTGAGATCGAGATAAGCAAGATTATGTACTTTTTGAACGTTTCCAACAAGAAAATTTAAAGATATAATTAATCAAAAATTTTCCCATCAGATTTTTGAAACTCGCAAAATAGAAAACAGATTAGATATTTGGATTCTAGAGTTCAAAATGAGCAAGAATATCGATTTTATGAAACTTTCCAACCACGTTTTTTTTAATTGAAAGAAATCTTGAAAACTAAAAAATTTCAATGAGAACAAATATTTTTTTATAATTTTAAGAAGACAATGAAATATAGAAGGTAAAAAAGTAAAGATCGCATCTAAATCGAAGGAACATTTGCTCTGATACCAAATGATGCAAATCTAGGATATTAGAGAATCCAAGACCTAACAACAATGTGAAAAATTCATAGAAACGTCTTTAAGATTCAAGAGGAAAGGAGCTTGACTTGATCCAAACTTGTTCAATGAACCAAAAGCTATGATAGAAGCTTGACCCGAACCAAACTTGTTGGTTGAACTGAAAGCTATCAAGTTCAATATTTTCAAGCAAGCACTTGAAGGAGATCAAATTCTTCAATAAGAACTCAAGAAGAGAATTCCAAAGAATCTAACCTAAAGCATAAGCTTAATTTTCATTCATAAAAAAGTTTTTGTTCCTCTAATGAGGCCTTACACATGTTTAAATAAGCAAAATTAGGTTAACCAAAAAACACAATAAAATAACCTAAAAAACACAAATAAAAACCAAAATTAGGGTTTTGGTATTGGCATGGTGGAGTGGACGCAGTAGGCTAGGTTGCGAGCACTGACGAGGCACTAGGCTAGATAAGGTGTGGGTAGTAGACGAGTGTGCTGTCAGTGTGTCAGGTTGGATCGGGCATGGTGATGAGGCGGGGTGATGGGCACGAGATTTGTAGCGAGGTGAGCTGACGGGGTGCGTTGAAGAGACACACATGAGTCATGATGCTGGTTGCTCACACTGGCTGCGGTGTGTGTGCACTGTGCTATGACGCTGGCTATGTGGTACACGCACTGTCGAACAATGAGCGCACGCGGGTAGCTATAGTTAGAGCTGACGCGCGCTGCTGACTTTGCTTTTTCCAATTTTAGCAACATTTGTTTGTTTTTTATGCTTCCTTGGTCCTTCATTGATTCTTCCTTAATATTTAACATCATAATGAGTCTTTGCTTGTCGTTTGATGGCTCTTTGTCTTGTATTTCCTTGATAAAAATATGTACATTTTTGTACATCTTTTTTTTTCCTTGATCTTGTCATTGGTCCTCCAAATTTTTGTAATGGATCTTGGCCTTTGGTCATGACTTGGCTCTCAATTGGTCCTTCGATTACATCAACTAGTCTCAAAATTAAGCATACTCATTCTCGGAAAGAGAAAAAAGAGAAATAAAAAAGAAACAGAAAAGAAATAACATATTTTCATGATGACATAATATTTTTAAAGATTATAGTTCATGTTTTTGATATTCATGCAGTACCCCAAGTTTTTTATGTCATAATGAGCCAAGGATGATATTGGTTATGTTTGCGGAAATTAGATTTATATTTGTAATACCCAGAATTAAGCTTGGTCTAAGGACAATAATAATTGTTAGTTATTGAAATTGAGATTGATTTTGTTATGGAATATATTACCATGATTTTTCATAACGGAATTAAGTAAGAATAATTGAGGAATTAATGGGGTGTAATAGAATTAGTTAGATGACTAATGGAGATATAATTGATGGAATTATTAGAATGGGTTAAGTAGGAATTTTGGTTAAGGATTTAAAGTATAAGTTATTAAGGGAGTTGTTAAATTAATAAAAGAGAAAGTTAAGAGAGGAGAGAGAAGGGCAGTGGGTGTTTTTGGTCAACTATGGAGAAATCGATCGACTAAATGGTTGACTGCTAAATATTATAGATTGCCCTCAGGTTTTTTCGGTCGACGAAGTGGTCGAGGACGCAGTCGTTCAGCTCGACTGAAACATATTACAGATTGCAATTTGGGTTTTTGGTCGATTGATCGGTTGAGGATAGTCGACCAAAACTTGAGAAAACAAGGAAGCAAGTGATGTAGAGGTCGACTCAGTGGTTGAATGCTGACTTCAACATCCAACCAGTCGACAGTTCTATTGACTAGGAATTACTGGTCGACATTTCTATTGACTGCTTCCATGGCTTTTCAAATAAGCAGCTGATTGATGCTATCGACTGGGAATTGGTTGTCGATGGACATGTTGTCCACTCCTATTGCAATTTGAGAAGATTGAGCTTTTGATCGTTGCTACGGTCGAGTTTACTCACTCAACCAAAATCCATATATTTGCAAAAAATGTATAATCTCGAGAAGAAAATTTTCTAATGTATGCCTACGTGTCCTTCCTTTTATGGTGGCTGAATAGGATGAAAGGTAGGTTTATGGGGATTTGGTGGAAGAGTTATAGGGGAAATCCTTCTGCATGAAGCTAGAGGAGGAAAAGATAGAGGGAAGGAGGGCAACAGCTGACGGCTCTTTCGAAGATAGAAAAGAGATAAAGAGATAGAGAATGAGAGGGCGAGAGGGAACTCTCCGATGGAAATTGTGAGTGCGAGTGAGGAACATGTTGTGGTGAATGCTGAGCTGAGAGAAAGAAGTGGAGAAGCAAAAGGGAGATTGTAGTAACCAGAATTTCTAGGCCGTAGTAAGATTAGAAATAAGGATATATTATTTTATGATTATGGAAATTTAATTAAGAAAATGGAATTGAAGAATTTAAATTGGACTGGGAATCATTGTCAAGCATTCAAAATAAGTCAAGAATTGGAAATGGGTCGATTAATATATGATATGTACATTTGGTACATATATAATTATATATTAATTAAGTGAGTGAAATTAATGTTGGAATAAATGAAATAAAGGAGAATTAAGAAATGATGGAAGTAAATCAACATATAGGGGATTAATCAAATAAAAGAATTATTTAAATAATAGAAGTGAAAGGGATTTAGAATAAAAGTAAAGAGTTGGAATTAGGATGGTGGTTAAATCAGTTTTTTTTTTCTACTGGTCTGGATTCAAAATAAGAGAGGGAAGAAAAAAAAATGGTCTACGGCCCAGCTTGAGTAAAAAAGAATGAAATTGGTGTAGGGAAAGGAGAGAAAGCCGAGTGGGACTCGACTAATAGGGGAGAAGGACGCGGGGAACTGGACTTCGTGGTGCGATCTCCTTCTTGAAGCTGGAGTCCGACGTGTAATGAGTGAGGCACTATCCAGCGGCTGACGGGTGATGACAAGGGGAGCGAGAGCGACGAACTGTGGGGTTGGCATTAGGCAAAAGGTTTGAGCTGTGGAATAGAACTAGCGGGCTGTGACTTTTGTAACACCCTTCTAGGGTTGGGTTACGGACGGTGGTGTCAACCCGCCGGTGCTAGTGTGAGGAAAGCAGTGGCGATGGGTGACAAAATCTTCTCTAGCAGTAGTGTGAGGTAAGTAATGTCAAGCATGGTGCTCCTTCTCCATTCTGTTCTTTTCTGTTGATGAGAATTTTGGTAGATCGTACTCTTTTGTTTGATTGTTTTGTATTTGTGTTGTCGTGAGAACAGTCGAGGTGATGGAATGGCAGTGGCAAAGAAACAGTGGACGACGTGAAGGAGGGGTTAAGCAATCGGCTGATGCCTATGAGTTACATGTTGAACCAAACCTTCTCCACTTGTTTCTCTTGGTAGAGAAGAATTTCAGATCCCAAGAATTGAGTTTATGTGATTTCCTCCACATGTCCTCCCAGTTGTGTTGGCTGAAGAGAATGAAGGTTAGGTGAGGCTGATAGGAATCGAAATGTAGAGAGGAAGGGGATCTCCTTGTTGAATACAAGAGGCAGAGAGAGTGCTCTCTAGAAAATGCCAAGAGCTGAGAAATAGAAGAAGCAAAAGAGGAAAAAGAGAGATTGTGGAGTGAAGGAGAAGTAGAAAGAAGAAGAAGAAGGAAATGGAAGGGAGCATTTTGGTCTTCTTGGGTCTTAGCTACACATCAGGTAATGCCCTGATTTTCTTTCCTGGTTTATGGATTTTAATAGGACAATTGTAAAGGATAAAGGATTATTGGATGTTATGCTCTTTGTGTTATTTGATGATGTTGATTGAATATTGATATGTTGTTGATGTTCGGTTTTGCATGTTAGATAAGTGCTTTGTTGTTGGATCATTTTTAATGTTGGTTATCAGTTGTTTGGATGATACTCTCCATTGTTTACTGCCTCGGGGGAATGCTTTATTGGCTTGAGTATACTGCCCTGATTGGCAAGGGTATTTTGAGTTCTGGTTATTGCTCTGTTTGTTGGTGACTGCCTCTAAATGCTATGTACATTATTGTCTGCTGTGATTGATGGATTTTAAGATAAGGCTATGTTACAGGGAAAAGACGAAATAAAGTGTGAATGTTTAATGGAAGGAAACTGTGAAGTTGAAGAAAAAGGGAATTGAATATATACTGATAAATGTTATTTATATGTGAAGGTATTGAAAAGGGGAGGAAGGATAACGATTAAGTGCTGATACGCGTTAAAGCTTCAAGGTAAGTTGATATTGTATGTATTTTGGTCTTTAGGGCCTGCAACAAAAGAGTTAGGAGATTGCATGTTGACATTTTACTATTTTATTAGAATATTACGATATCGATCACATTTTGAGGATGCATTGATGCTTGATGTATGTTTATTAGATATTGTATGAATCCACGAGCATCATGCATCATGGTTTTCAAAATGATACAAAAATAGTTTTCATGCATGGTTTTGAAAAGGAAATAGAAACAGATACTGAATGGAAATGAACATAAACAAATACATTATAGGATGAGACTGTGTGTCAAAAGGTCTCGGAACGAATGCATTACATGATGAGGTTGGATCTCAAAAGGCTTGGGAACGTGGGCGTTACAGGATGAGGGTGTAATACCCCAACTTTTTATATCATAATTTAAAATGGATAATTGGAAAGTAATTATAGGTATTTGGAGTAGTTGGATAATTATTGGGGTATTACCAAGAAAGTATTCGTAGATTATAATTTAAGGAATTTATTGGAGGATAATTAAGAATAATTTGGAAGAACGAGTATTTTATTGGGTCATTAAATTAAAAGTGGAAATTTCCTTGGATTGTGTGTTTTACACATTCGGACGATAACGGATGACACGCGGACGTGGCGTCTCGTTCGAAAACGTACTTCACGTTGTCCCCTGCGTTTGGGACGATACAGGACAAGGCTTTGCATCCTAACTCGTCTGCAGCTCGACTTTTCGGGCGGGACTGGACGAATGCGGACAAATGCAGACGACTAAGTTTTGAATTTGTCCAAATTCTGGACAATTTTGGACAAACGCGGACGCTAGACTCTGACGCCTTCCTTCGTCTGAATTTCAGATTCGGACGAATGCGGACAAAGGTACAAACGCCTTCCTTCGTCCAAAATTGCATTTCTAAAGGACAATAATGTGTCGAATCGGGTTGGTTTGGCTCGGTCTGAAAGATTAGAAATGGCTCAATTCTCTTTTAATTAGAAGAAGAAGTAAAATTAATTTGGATTAATTAGAATAAAGATTTGGAGGGGATTTATTAGGATTGAAATGGGAAACTTAAAAGGAGAAATTAAGAGAAGGAGGAGGAGTGAACCGGTTCACTCTTGAATCGGTTTGAGTGGGATCAAATGAATGGCCTCGGGCCATTCCGGCGAGAGGAACCAGATGAGAGAGGGAGCGTGCGACGGGGGAGATGGGAGATCGTGAGAAGACAAATTGTGGGAGACACTCTTGTACTTGCAGATGTGAGCTGGTGGCGGTTTAGAGGAGGGGAGAGAAAAGAAAAGAGGAGAGGGAGAATTCTTTTGGCGATTTTTGAAGAGATAGAAATGGAGAAGGAGACTTGGGCCATGCATTGGGGACGGTTTTGGCAGCTGGGTTCTCTTCAGGCAAAGCTCAACGAGAGTCCAAGCCTTTGGGCATGGTTTCGATTCTGGCAGCGTCTTCTCCGCGAGGTAAGGCTTTTGCAAAATTTGGAATTCTCAGCCTCCATTGTCGGTGATTTCCTTTGGTATGTTGGATTGCCGTGCGATGAATTGTTCAGTTGTGCAGTTAGTGTTTGAGATGGACAGAAAAGAAAAAGAAGACTGTTGGAGAGAGCAAGATGGAGAGGGAGAGTTTCCTCTCGTGGGTGCATGGGATGATGGAGCTCCTTGCTTCTCTAGATTTCCTTGGGTGTGCCTCTAGTATTAGATTTCCTCCTTTGTTTGTGAATTTATGGATTTTGTTAGGATTTATGCCTTGGATTCTTTGGAAATTATTGATGAGTTGTCTGCTATATGCATGATGTGGCTTATGCTCTCAGTCTTAGGTGCTTGATTGAATGGTTTGTGCTATGTGGTTTGGATGAATGCTCTGTTGGTATTAAAATGCTCTATGAGTTTTCTACTTTCCAGTTTTTATGGATTAATGATGAATATAAAATGTTTGGATTATATTTTGTTTGTGGATAATGCCCATGTTGGTGTTAAATTTGGTTATATTATTTTGATGTTGTCTTGGATGTGTTGCCCGTTCACAATTTAGCCTTGGTAACTCTGCATATTACTATTGTTCTAGATTTAGCTTTGCTGTGACAAGATAATGCCTTTGTTGGAAGAGTTGTCGGATGAAATATACCTTGCTATGTAGAAACTGTTTTATGATCTATTTTAGTATTGCATGGTAATTGGAATAATTTAGTTACCGACTTATAATTCGACATTGAAGCATGATTACACTATGTGTTTTGATTTTTTGGATGTGAAACGGTGCTTTATGTATCTTAGATTAAGATTCGACTGTTGTTCGAATAAGATTCGATAAACTATTTGTAAAGAATATCATAGACCAATTGGTTGGATATAGTCGCTATCCTTATTGTTCTATGAGAAGTATGAAACTTTGAATTTTGCCTTGTTGCCTTATTGTTCTATGAGAAGTATGAAATGTTGAATTTTGCATTGTTGCCTTATTGTTCTATTATGCCTTTTTTGATGATTAGGGATAATCATATTGAAGAATTCATGCTCCGTTAACTAAGTGCGTAATGTTCTCTGTAGTAGCACTAGAAACTGTCAAATAGGTGGGAAAAATATATTGGACGCATGCTTTCTATTTCCTTGGAATGTATACCCCTGTTAGTTAAAATTGAGATAGGTTATAATCTGATTAGGCGTCGAAGAAGTGCTTAGAATTAGTACAAGTTAGAATACGATTCACTTATAAGTTGTAATGTTCTAATTTGTGAAGGTCTTGAAAAGACGAAGAAGAATAACAAATAAGTGCTAATATGCTTTAAAGTTTCGAGGTAAGAAATTGAGTAGAGTCGTTGGCCAGTGGAAGCCCTACACCATTAGCTGTGTCTTTACTTTAATTGTTTGTTTACGTTTCCATCATGTTGCTTTAATTATCATGCCTATGCAAATCCCTTGTTACTAGTTTAATTTCCGAGTATGTTTAGGATATTAGCATATGATTATTGTTTCATTTAAACTATCAAGCATGTCTGTGTTGTTACCACTTTCCTTAAGATACCAAGCATGTCTACATTGTATTTCCTTTGAAATGGCAAGCATGTCTAATTGTTATTGTCTCTCTTAATTACCAAACATGTTTATAATGTATAGCCATGTATAGGGTGTTAGTAGCTTTCTCTTATGTCTCTTACTTGTATATATATGGTTGTGATTACTGCTTTATTTCATGCTTTTATATCATGGCTATTACTGCTTTCCAATGACATGCATTACGATAATGTTTCTCATCTAATGCATCATGCTAATAGAAATAAGTAGGGAATGCCATCTTTTGAGTGGTACTCACATGCATTATGTGTGGAAAAAATGATAAATGAAAAGAATGAATGAAATAAAATGACGATGGGGAGTTGAGGGGCGGATGAGTAGTTGGGATCTAGTCTGGTAGGTAGGCTATACCCCTACCTTGTCAAGAACGAGACTAGCGACACACAGGAGGTTAGAAGCTGATCAAGCTATACCGTCACACATGGGTTCCTCCAATCTCCCGCTCGATGTACGAGTTATGATGACGAATGAACAACCGTAATGAAAAGATTGGTTTGGGGCGGTACCCATTCCAAATGAACTAAAGAGAGGTAACTACATAGCTCATTTCTTACTGAGCCTCGGGCTCGCAGTTGCTAATGGTGTAGATACATACATGAAAGAATGATGAACAAACCAAGGAGCACTTGATGAAGGATTTGCACGAGCGGGACTTGTGGCTGGCTAGGCTAAGGAAAATAAAAGAGAAAAGTAATTTGTAATTAACATCTAATTATTTGTTAATATTCCTTAAATGAACTTCTTACGCTTCTACTATGTTTTGAGAAAAGATTTTATAACTATAGCTTTTCATCGCTTGGAACAATTTTCATAACAAGTCTGAGGAAAGGGTTTTTAACGGTTCGGCTTTTAGAAAAGAATTCTGATTCAATTAAGAAGATTTTAATAATGATTTTAGTTTTTTTATAAAAGTTTTAAATTCAACGTATTTTTAAAGGTTATAAAAAATGGGTTCGTTACAGAGGGCTAGAGGCTAAAAGGCCATGGAACGTAGGTGTTATAGAATGAGCAGTGTGCAAAAAGGCCTGGGAAAGTAAGCGCTCTAGGATGAGAAGGTGTGACAAATAGCCTGGGAACGTATGTAAACTGAAAATAAAACATAAACAGAAAATGCACACGGAAAAAAGACTAAAATGTAAAAGATAAAGGAATACGAAAACAAAAAACTGTATATGTATTTTAAAGTGGCATAACATGTGCATTCAAATATTTACTTTATTTCACTTACTGAGCCCTACGCTTATTAGTTAAGTCTTGTGATGTAGGTATGTACATGATCAAGAGAATAGGTTATGGAGCAGTTGATGAAAGATTTGCACGCACTGATCTTGTGGTTGGCTAGGCTAAAGGGATTTAAAGGAAAATGATTTCTCTGAGTTTTTTGAAGTTTTTAATCGTAAAAGAAGGAAATTTTATTTATTTCCGCTGTGATTTGTAAAAGAGTTTTATGAAAGAAAAGTCTTCTACTTTTTTTATAAAAGAAAAGTTTTAAATTTTACATGTTTTCAAATGTAAGAAAAACTGGTTTGCTACAGGGACTGTGAGAGTGTGGAGAAGAAAACAGACAAAGAAGAGAAGAAGGGGAAGCATGGGAAGGACAACTCTTGGGACCTCTGTGCTTCTCTGGTGTTCTTCAGGTGCGAGTTTCTTCATGCTTTTAGGGCTTTTATGTGGAGATTATAATGTGGCAAATTAGATGGATGATAAATGTAATGCATTTCCATTGAGTTTTGATCCCTGAGTTTGGTTTCTGCTGTGGTATATTGCTATACAATTCCCTTCTGTTTAGGGATTTAATTATGTTAAAGGTCAATAATGAAAATAAAGGTGTAAATGTTTGTGGGCTTTCGATTTTCGGTTAATTGCTTCCTTGTGGGAGTGTTCTGTGAGAGAAGAGAAAAGCAGGGAAGGTTCAAAAAGAAGAAAGGAGAAGTAGAAGGCAAAAGGGGAATGGAGGGGATGCCTTATTCCTTGGGTGTTCTCCTGGCAAGGTGATGTTCTTCGTTCGTTTTGATAGCTTTTATGGAAATCTGAGAATGGTTTTGAAGGTACTAATGAAAAGAGGAAAGTGCTAAACTCCCTAAAGTCAACAGGTAAGTTGATATTGTATATGTTTATTAGATTTGAGTTAAGAATAATGATATTAATAATGATCATGCCTTGAGGATATAGTATTGAATGATATTGAGCATGTCTTGAGATTATAGTGATGATATGATAGACTGTATGCATTTACGAGCACTCACACATCATTTTTTGAAAAGATGTTAGGAAAATGATTTTCATGAATGGTTTTGGAAAATGGTATAATGGATGCTCATACATACTACGTGTATGGTGTTCTCGAGGGCTAATCACCCGAAGCGAAAAACCTTCATTTGGGCTGTATGATTATTCATTGTACCAATCAAGGTAAATGAATTAAACAGAATAAACATAAATAGGCTTGTGGTGGTTCAGGAGATGGGTGATGGTCCTTGGTAATAACACCCCATATGGATAACTCATCCTAAGTAGGGATTGAGTTATGGTTAAGTCAACACTGACCAATATTTGTATCCTTTCTCTGATACATGAAATGTACATGAAAAGAAAATGAAAGAAAGGATAGATTCCTTTCTTGAACACAGAAAATAGAAAACTCTTATGGATTCAAAAGCTGCATTGCATGTTCACATTATATTTTATATCGCTCACTGAACCTTACCCTCATTAGTTTAAGTCTTGTCATGCAGGTACACATTCGAGATCAAGATGATGAACATGTTAAAGAGCAGTTGATGAAGGATTTGGACGCACAGATCATGTGGCTAGCTAGGCTAAAGGCATTTAAAGGAAAATGATTGTAAAAGGTTTTGTAAAGGTAATGTAAAAGGTTTATTTATTTTAATCTTCAAATGATTGGTTTTATTTATAAAGGCTTTCTGCTATGATTTGAAAAATGGTTTTATGAAAGAAAAGTCTTCCCCTGATTCTATAAAAGAAAAGTTTTAAATTTTACAAATTTTTAAATGTAAGAAAAATCGGGTCACTACAGTTGGTATTAGAGCACTGGAGTTTTAAAACCGATTCTGTATACTGCCTACCAACACAAGCTTCGACGTGTAAATGTTTCCTTGACTATGAGTATATTTACGATCATAGAATTTAAATTGTCATATAATTTTATAGAAAATTTCATTAAGACTCTTATTAGAATAAGAGGATATGTTGTTGCCTTGTATTGCAACTTTGGAAGTCTTCTTTGATGCATATGACCGATGTGTAAGAAAATTGTCATTCTTTTAAAGAGTTCTTGAGAAACTAGAGTTAACATAAGGATATGTGTTGTGTCATATGAGTGATGAAGAATCTAATTAGGATTTAACCAGCATCTTTGTCGTGTTTATAGCATGTAACTATGATTATGACTAGATGTAGATACTTTGTTTCCTTTGGATCAAGTGAATGATGGATATGATAAAAGATAGATAATACTAAAACTATTTCGATTTTGAGTGCAGGATGTATGAAATTAGCTTTGGGGGAGTGAAGAAATAAGAGGGAACTCTGCCCAAATTTTTATAAATAGAAAAAGGGAAATGGTTAAATTAAATTCCAGTATGAATTAAATCAAGTAGATAATTAGGCAGAGTTGCTTAAGTAGCAAAAAGTTAGATAGATGGTGGACTTATCATAGGAAGGAAGAGCATTTCAATGATATAGACTAATATGAATTTTGAGGACATATTGCTAAGTATTGCCCCACTTTGGCTGACAAGAAGAAATGAGTAATTATGATTAGGCGATCAAAGTAGTTCTAGTTGAAGGTTATTCAAAAATATAGATGAATGTCACTAATTAGAATTAGAAGGGCATTTTGAGTATGAAATTAACGAATTTTGGGGACTGACAATTTTAAAGACAAGTGTATGGAGAAATTTTGGATGAGTATTTGATCAACCGCAAAAAGGAGACTATCAATTGGTTGAGCAAATTAGTGGAACGACAAGTTCAACACTTGGAAGTATTATGAAAAAGGGTAGAGCATGAAAATGCAATAGCAATAGGACACTCGAATGTGTGTTGGGGATTCCAAAGATGGTGACCACCTCAATTTGTTGGAGATATCATTGATCTGACCAGTACCGAGGAATAGATTAGGACCATGAAGTATATGTTTGCATATGCTAAAATAAAGGAAGAGGATAGGGTAGCATGTGCCATGCTTATGATGGTCAAGGATGCAAGATTTTGGTGGAACTCAATCACGACAAGCAAAGATGTGATTACGATGAGGTGGATAGAATTCAAGAATATCTATTATGACTAGTATTTTAACCGCACAACAAGGTCACGTAAGTTGGTGGAGTTTACTCTGCTTCGGTAGGAAGAAATAGGTCTGAAGTACATGCGCAAGTTGGAAGCATTGTCACAGTTTCCTCGTATCTAGTGAGAAGTAATGAGCACAAGATATTCCAGTTTGCGCAAGGCCTTAAGGTAGAGATTCATTGAGGTGTTGAGATATTTGGTCTTCCAGATGTGGCCTATGCGGAGATTGTATGAAAGGCTCTTGACATCAAAGAAGCAGATGATTAATTCTCAAAGCAAAACGATTATGTCATAAGATTTCAGCCACACTCATAGGAAGAAGAGGGCACGTCGAGAGGAGTGAAGTAATTCCTTGAGGAAGGAAGCCAACAAGGAAATCAATGCCTAAAGTGTAAGAAAGGTCATAAGGGGAACGCATGGCTGGATCTCATCAATGTTTTAAATGTGGCAAGATTGGTCGTTTTGCCAACAAATGTCCAAAGGTGTAAGATATAAAATGGTGGTGTATTTTAGAAAAATGGTTGCGGTGTACTAGGACCAAGACGTAAGTGTAAGTGCATTAAAAGCAATGTGAAAATTTTTATGTATGCATTTTATTGGAAGTATGCTGCTTTGATAAATAGTGGAAAGAACTTACGTTCACAAGATTTGAATTTAAGTTTCATTTTGCCAATGGATGAAGCAGTTTTTGTAAACCATGTTGGTGGAATGAAAACAAGATAAAAAAGGAAGCAAGAAAGAATGAGGATCCAATAGATGTGATGGCTAGTAAATTGATGGAGGTATTGGATTGGCAAAGCAACTAGATGTAGGTTAGGAGAAGTTCAACGGTTGTGACCACCTTAACTTGATGGATGAAAAGTTGTGCCATGAGGAATGAAAGGTGAACAAAGAGAGATGTTTGGACTTAGAAAATGGAATTGTAGAGTTTGTATGTAGATGTTATTGAAGAAGTTAATGTTGTGTTCCCTGCACCTCAGATGGTGGAGCTTGAATCTGTAGTTAATATTGTTGAGGTTCTGTTTTGCAAATGTTTGGAGTTATAATATGTTCTGTTGGTCGAATATCATCGAAATGGTAAGCAAATAAGATAAGACGAGGCTACCTAAGTCATGAAGTACAAGGGGAGTAATAGGGAAGTAGTGAAGAAAATTCAACCCCAACAGCTAATGGAGAGTCAACTAGGGATAAGAGGATCAAGGAAATCCCTCCTTGAAGGTTAGTCACATGGAAATGAGAGATGTACTTGAGGAGACACAACGTTTCAAAGAGAAAATACTGCAACTCTAGGAGTTGAGTAGTGTCAAAGGTATAAGAGAAATTAGTTTAGAAGGTGTCTTGATGATTCGAAGCTATGTATTGAAGGTAATGTGGGTGGCCATTTTGCCAAAGATTGTCTGGTTTTGGCTTGAGGAGCAGAAAATGATTGCATCAAAGATGTTTTCTACTATTGGGAAAAGTAAATGAAGAGGAAGTTTGGTGAGTAAGACTGATATTTTGGTGTGTAAAGATGTTAAATATGTGGAATTGTAAGCAGAACTCGTGTTTTTGGTGTGTAAAGATGTTTTGGAGGCGGAGAAGTCGGTCACAGTGCAAGGACTTACTACACACCATCAAATGGAAAGGAAGAAGTTTTGGAGAAGGTTTCTCGTTTTCAATAAGTGTAATTGAAAATTAGGTGACTTAGACGTGAGTTAATGGTTTTGCTAACTCCTTATATTTTGTAGAAGTGGAGATAATGAAATCCTCATGAAGTTTTGTGTAATGGTACGATGCATGAAATTATTTTGTGTACCATTGTGCTATGAAGGGCAGTGGTTGTTTTGATTATTAGATCGAAGAAATAATTGCATTAAGCAAATTTTGTGGATGAAATTTATATAAGGGAGGAGGAATGTAATATCTGGAACTAAGATGGGTTTATAGACAATAATAATTGTGAATTATTGGAAATTAAGTGTGATTTTTTTTATGGAATATATTACTCCGATTTTTTGTAACGAAATTAAGTAAGGATAATTGAGGAATTAATGAGGTGTGATAGAATTAGTTGGATGATTATTTAAGATTTAATTGATGGAATTATTAGAATGGGTTTTGTAATACCCTGAACTTTTATATCGGAATTAACCGAGTCGTTATAGGTTTATTGGGAATTTTCGTTAAGGATTTAAAGTATAAGTTATTAACGGAGTTGTTAAATTAATAAAGGAGAAAGTTCAGAGAGGAGAGAGAAGGGTAGTGAGTGTTTTCAGTAGACTATGAAAAAATTGGTCGACCACTAAATATTACAGATTGCCCTTGGATTTTTCAGGTTGACGAAGCGGTTGAGGACGCAGTCAAGCAGCTCGACCAAAACATATTATATATTACAATTTTGGTTTTCGGTCAAGTGATCGGTTGATGGATCCGTCGAGGATACTCAATCGAAACTGAAGAAAAGAAGGAAGCAAGTGATGCAGAGGCTGACTCGGCAGCTGAGTGCCAAATCCAACGTTTGACCAGCTGATAGTTATATTGACCGGGAATTATAGGTCGACGTTCTGTTGACCGCTCCCACGACCATTTCAAATAAGTGGTTGATTGATGCTATCGACTGAGAATTGGTGGTCGATGGACATGTCGTCTGCTCCCACTGCAGTTTGCGAAGATTGAGCTTTTGGTTGTTGTTGTGGTCAAGTTTACTTGACTGGTTACTCAACCAAAATCCATATTATTACAGAAAATGTATAATCCCAAGACGAACGTGTTCTAATGTATTCCCATGTGTCCTTCCTTTTGCATTGGCCGAATAAGATGCAAGGTAGGTTTATGGGGATTTGGTGGAAGATTTATATGGAAAAGCCTTCTATGTGAAGCTGGAGGAGGAAAAGACAGAGGGAAGGAGGGTGAGAGTTGAGTGCTCTCTGGAAGATAGAGACGAGAGAAAGAGATAGAGAATGAGGTGGAGAGAGGGAACTCTCTAGTGGAAACTTTGAGTTACGAGTGAGGGAGATCTGGTGATGAATGTTGAGCCGAGAGAAAGAAGTGGAGAAGCAGAAGGGAGACTGTGAGACTCTGGACAAGAAAACAGACAGAGAAGAGAAGAAGGGGAACCAAGGGAAGGATAGCTCTTGAGGACCTCTATGCTTCTCGGGTGTTCTTCAGGTGAGAGTTTCTTCATACCTTTAGGGATTTTATGTTGAGATTATAATGTGGCAAATTAGATGGATGATAGCATAGCTATTGAGTTTTGATCCTTGGTTTGGTTTCTACCATGGTATATTGCTGTGCAATTCCCTTCTATTTAGGGATTAAATTATGTTAAAGGTAGATAATGAAAATAAAGGTGTAAATCTTTGTGTGCTTTCGGTTTTCGGTTAATTGCTTCCTTGTGGGAGTGTTCTGTGAGAGAAGAGAAAAGCAGAGAAGGTTCAAAAAGAAGAAAGGAGAAGTAGAAGGCAAAAGGTGAAAGGAGAAGCTGCCTTCTTCCTTGAGTGTTCTCCCGACAAAGTGATGTTCTCCGTTCCTTTTTATAGCTTTTATGGAAATCCAAGAATGGTTAAAGAAATGAAGCTAATGATTAAATGATATTGGTTTTGAAGGTGTTAAAGGAAGAATGATAACGTTAAGGGTTGAGTCGTGCTGCGGAAACGAGGTATGGTGATAATTAATGAATAAATGTTAATGATTTTGAAGGTACTAAGGAGAAGAGGAAAGTGCTAAACTCCCAAAAGCCAACAAGTAAGTTGATATTGTATGTGTTTATTATATTTAAATTAAGAATAATGATATTGATAATGATCATGCCTTGAGGATATAGTATTGTATGATATTGAGCGTGTTTCAAGATTATGGTGATGATACGATAGATTGTATACATTTACGAGCACACATGCATCATGATTTTTAAAGATGTTACGAAAATGATTTTCATACATGGTATTGGAAAATAGTATAATGGATGCTCATACATACTAAGTGTATGGTGTTCATGAGGGCTGATCACCCCAAGTGGACAACTTCATTTGGGCTGTATGATTATCCATTGTACCATTAAAGGCAAATGTGTGATGCCCCGCATCAAAACATTCTTTCTTTACTTATCTTTTGACTTTTTAGTTGTTGCGTAAAAAGTTTTCTTTTTATCCATCTAAAATGGGTAAAGTAAAACTTACAATGAGCGTGAAAAGCATAATTAAATCAGAGTAAAGCCAAAACATAATTATGTTCAAAATAGGGTTTTACAAAATAGTGTCCTTTTTCAAAGGAGTCGTTTCTTTCTTTCTTCTTTCGAGCCATAATCCTACTCAGGTCGCGATTCATCCGGATAATCTGCAGGCTCAACATGAAATGCATCCTCTTCTGCTCCTGGGATCATTACATCCCGACATTCTCCTACACCATAAGTAAAATAGTGAGCCTAAAGGCCCAGTAAGGAGTGGGTTATGCAGTATGCTTATGCCTCTCTTTCGTTCTTTAAGAGTGGGTACCGCCCCAAACCTTTCTTTTCTTTACGTTTTATTCTTTTCGTTCTTTCGTTCATAACTCATACATCAAGCAGGAAATTGGAGGAACCCATGTGGGAGGGAATAGTCTTCGTCAGCTTCTAGCCACCTATGTGTAGCTAGTCCCATGGGTCGCGATTCATCCGGATAATCTGCAGGCTCAACATGAAATGCATCCTCTTCTGCTCCTGGGATCATTACATCCCGACATTCTCCTACACCATAAGTAAAATAGTGAGCCTAAAGGCCCAGTAAGGAGTGGGTTATGCAGTATGCTTATGCCTCTCTTTCGTTCTTTAAGAGTGGGTACCGCCCCAAACCTTTCTTTTCTTTACGTTTTATTCTTTTCGTTCTTTCGTTCATAACTCATACATCAAGCAGGAAATTGGAGGAACCCATGTGGGAGGGAATAGTCTTCGTCAGCTTCTAGCCACCTATGTGTAGCTAGTCCCATTCTCGACAAGGGAGGGCGTAGGTCTAGCTACCTAATTACTTGAAAGCAACATTCGTACACCAAATGGAGCGGGAGAGCTTGCTTCAACATGGTCCAGGCATGGGGAGTCATTTCCCATGTCTGCTAACTGGGTTTTAATGGACTACATGACAAACATTCCATTATTTAAAACATATTTTTACGCAGAACTGGCACTTTTTGCACAAGGAAATGCGTCATGCTCTCATCCGCAATTGTCTAAAATCATCATTTTCTCAAGCAGTCCTGCATTTTTGGATGAAGGAAGATGTCCTAGCCTTTTTCCGCATGCGTCTGAAACTGTCCAAAAATTAGGTAGATTCGATTTCTCTGCCTCCACTATCATCCGCCTTTGTCTGAAATCTCACGTTTACAGGCGACATATGAATATGGACATGCAGCGTCATCTTGCATCATCCCAAAACTTGGGGACGACGTGCCATGCATTTTCGGACGCGATCCCTAATCTGCGTGCATCCAAAATCGGTAATTATACATTTTCTCCACTGCATCCTAAATCTCCATTACACATTTTATTCACCAATTTTTCATACTTCAATTATCTCATAATATTTAACCCATATATACACAGCATAAATTAACGCAAATCATCACGCAAAGTAATATTTTAATTATTCCAAAAATTAATTACATCACATATGCAGGGAAAATATTATCGGGGTATTACATTATACCCCCCTTACAAAAATTTTATCCCCAAAATTTAGCTAACTAAATAGCTCAGGGTACTTGGCTCTCATGTCATCTTCCTTATCCCAGGTGGCCTCTTCGCTCGTATTGTTCTGCCATAAAACCTTGACCAGTGGAATCAGCTTGCATCGAAGTTCTTTTACTCTAGAGTCTAGGATTTTAATAGGCTTTTCTCTGTAGCTCAAGTTTGCTTGAACCTCGATGTCTTCAGGAGGGTTCAATAAGGTCGCATTTCTTAGACACTTCTTGAGCATCGCCATGTGAAACACGTTGTGCATGCCTGCCATAGAGTCTGGAGGCAATAGATCTTATCCTCTTTGTGATTACATAGGGGCCCACATATCTTGGGTTGAGCTTTCTCCTTTTTCTAAAGCGTACGACGCCTTTGAATGGTGATATCTTTAGGAATACATTGTCTCCTTCATTGAATTTCAAAGTTCGTCGTTGATTATTGATGTAACTCTTTTGATGACTTTAGGCTGCTAACATCCTTTGCCTGATTATGGCCACAGATTCTGCAGTTTTCTGTATCATTTTTGGGCTGTAAAATGTAGCATCACCTACCTCATCCCAGTGCAAGGGAGATCTGCACTTCCTTCCATATAGCACCTCGTACGGTGCCATGCCTATCGTGGCCTGGAAGTTGTTATTATATGTGAATTCAACCAAGGGTAGCTTTTTCTCCCATCTGACCTAGAATTCAAGTACACAAGCACAAAGCATATCTTCGAGAATTTGGATAGTTCTCTCACTTTGGCCGTCTGTCTGAGGGTGAAATGCTATGCTAAATTGTAGTTCTATACCCATGACCTTGTTTAGACTCTTCCAAAATACTGATGTACACCGCGGATCTCGATCCGACACGATAGAAATAAGAACACCATGTAGCGTACAATCTCCTTAACATATAGATAAGCGAACTGATTCATTTTATACATCATGGTTATAGGCAGGAAGTGTGAAACTTTCATCAGTCTATCCACGATTACCTAGATTGGATTGTGGTCTCTAGCGGTTCTACGCAAGCTTGTAACAAAATCCATTGTGATATACTCCAATTTCCACTTTAGAATTGGCAATGGTTGGAGCAAACCACCTGGTCATTGGTGTTTGGCCTTCACCCTTTAACAAACCTAGCATAGATCCACATACACGGCAATGTCATACTTCATATTTGGCCAGTAATAGTGTGCCTTGAGATTCCGGTACATCTTGTTATAACTAGGATGAATTCAGAAGCTATAAGAGCGAGCTTCTTATAGAATCTTTGTTTGCAAGGTCGTACTGCTCGGCACATACCATTGGTTTTTATACATTTCTATGTTGTCCACAGACATAGAGTAGTCCCAATATTCTGGTAAGGTTGGGTTCAGTTTGAATTTCCCACATACACTATCGCTTTGTTGAGCTTTTTTAATCTGCTCGAGTATAGATGGTGTCAAGGTCAATTTTGATAATATCACATCCAATTGCATTAGAACCATCTATATATCAAGCTCCTATAAGTCTTTCCAAAGTTCAGAAGGCATTTCTTCACATAACATGCTACTCACGGCAACTTTGTGGCTGAGAGCATCCGCAACCACATGGGCTTGATGGTATTTGATTTCGCAGTCGTCAATTGAATTTCAAAGTTCGTCGTCGATTATCAATGTAACTCTTTTGACGACTTTAGGCTGCTAACATCCTTTGCTTGATTATGGCCACAGATTCTGCAGTTTTCTGTATCATTTTTGGGCTGTAAAATGTAGCTTCACCTACCTCATCCCAGTGCCAGGGAGATCTGCACTTCCTTCCATATAGCACCTCATACGGTGCCATGCCTATCGTGGCTTGGAAGTTGTTATTATATGTGAATTCAACCAAGGGTAGCTTTTTCTCCCATCTGACCTAGAATTCAAGTACACAAGCACAAAGCATATCTTCAAGAATTTGGATAGTTCTCTCACTTTGGCCGTCTGTCTAAGGGTGAAATGCTATGCTAAATTATAGTTCTATACCCATGACCTTGTTTAGACTCTTCCAAAATACTGATGTACACCCCGGATCTCAATCCGACACGATAGAAATAAGAACACCATGTAGCGTACAATCTCCTTAACATATAGATAAGCGAACTGGTTCATTTTATACATCATGGTTACAGGCAGGAAGTGTGAAACTTTCATCAGTCTATCCACGATTACCTAGATCGCATTGTGGTCTCTAGCGGTTCTACGCAAGCTTGTAACAAAATCCATTGTGATATACTCCCATTTCTACTTTGGAATTGGCAATGGTTGGAGCAAACCACCTAGTCATTGGTGTTCGGCCTTCACCCTTTGACAAAGCTGGCATAGATCCACATACACGGCAATGTCATACTTCATATTTGGCCAGTAATAGTGTGCCTTGAGATCCCGGTACATCTTGTTATAACTAGGATGAATTCAGAAGCTATAAGAGCGAGCTTCTTGTAGAATCTTTGTTTGCAAGGTCGTACTGCTCAGCACATACCATTGGTTTTTATACATTTCTATGTCATCCACAGACATAGAGTAGTCCCAATATTCTGGTAAGGTTGGGTTCAGTTTGAATTTCCCACATACACTATTGCTTTGTTGAGCTTCTTTAATCTGCTCGAGTATAGATGGTGTCAAGGTCAATTTTGATAATATCACATCCAATTGCATTAGAACCATCTATATATCAAGCTCCTATAAGTCTTTCCAAAGTTCAGAAGGCATTTCTTCACATAACATGCTACTCACGGCAACTTTGTGGCTGAGAGCATCCGCAACCACATGGGCTTGATGGTATTTGATTTCGCAGTCGTAGTCCTTAACAAACTCAAGCCATCGCCGTTGCCTCATGTTTAGTTCCTTCTGTGTGAAAATGTATTTAAGACTTTTGTGATCTGAGTAAATTTTGTACTACTGTCCATACAAATAGTGCCTCCATATTTTTAGAGTGAAGATGACCGCAGCGAGCTCAAGGTCGCGCATGGGATAATTCAATTCATGAAGCTTAAGTTGTCTAGAGGCATATGCAATAACCTTTCCATGTTGCATAAGAACTCCACCAAGCCCTCTCTTTGATGTATCATAGTAAATACAAAAGTCACTTTCCTCCACAGGTAACATTAATATAGGGGCAGTTGTCAGTCTATGTTTCAATTCTTGGAAACTCCTCTCACAATTGCTCGACCACCAAAATCGTGTGTTCTTCTTTGTCAGACTAGTGAGGGTTAGAGCAATTTTAGAGAATGTCTCGATGAAACGCCTATAGTATCCGTCCAATCCAAAGAAGCTCCGTACGTTTCCAACATTCTTTGGCTGTACCGAGTCCACAATCACTTGTATTTTTGCTAGGTCCATGGAGATACCATCCTTGGAGATCACATGGCCAAGGAAACCAACTTTGTTCAGCCAAAAATCACACTTAGAAAATTTGGTGTACAATTGGTGCTGGCTAAGAATCAATAGAGCCATCCATAGATGTTCACATTGCTCCACCTCCGATCAGGAATAGACCAAGATAATGCCTGAAAACCAAATTCATCAAGTCCATAAAAACTACAATGGCATTGGTCAACCTGAATGACATAACCAGGAATTTGTAATGTCCATACCTAGTGCGGAATGCAGTTTTAGGTACATTGTCTGGTTTAACCTTTAATTGATAATAACTAGAGAGGAGGTCAATTTTTTGAAAATGTACAGGCACCACATAATTGGTCAAATAGGTTGTCAATCCTCGTAGAGGATACTTATTCTTGATTGTCACCTTGTTTAACTCTCTGTAATTGATACACAGTCTCAACGTCTCATCTTTCTTCTTGACAAATAGTACTGGTGCACCCCAAGGAGAAAAGCTTGGACGAATAACCCCTTGGTGACCAATTCCTCTAATTGAACCTTCAACTCATGTAATTCCGTTGGTGCCATACGATATAGATTTTTTGAAATAGGTTCAGTGTCAGACTGTAAGTTGATCTCAAATTCAATCTTGCGGTCAGGGGGTAGATAGGGCAGATCATTGAGTCAAACATTCAAGAAGTCATGGACTATTGCAACATCTTCCAACTTAGACTCAAGAATTGTGGTAGGATCGATTACATTTATAAGGAACTCATCGCATCCGTTCCGCAACAATTTATCTGCCTTAAGCGCAGAGATGATAGCCAGTTTTTCTTTCTCCTTGGTCCTTCAAAAAGTGTGCAATTCACCACCTGGAGGGCAAAAGGGGACTTCCCTCTTCTTACAGTTGATGATCGCGTGGTGTGAAGATAACCAATCCATTCTGATGATGATATTGTACCCCTTTATGTCCATAATGATTAATTTGGCCCAAAATAAATGGAGATTTATCTCCACTGCCCAGGCCTTAAGAATTCTATTGGTAATTAAATTGTCATCGGAAGGTAACAGCACGTGATGCGTACAATTCACGCTACTTGAGAAACAATTTGACGATTCACAGAACTTCGTTGAAATAAAAGAGTCTGTAGCACCCGAATCGAATAGAATGTACGTAGCACACTTATTAACGTAGACCGTACCTGTCAGGATTAGGTAACTTATTTATTCTAAGGTAAGATCTCCTAATTCAACTAGGGAGCGATTAACACCACATATAAAACAATTATTGCATAGAATTAGGTGTACTTGCCATAACTGTCGGCTGCTCGTAATCCTGGTCTAGTCCGTACATAGCAAAGACCCGCGAGGCCACTCCTCCTTGTCCACAGAGTCAGGTTGGGCAGTTTTTGGCAACATGGCAGTGCTTCCCACACGTATAGCACTTTACTAAACCAGCCAAACAATCACCGCAATGTACTTTCTTACATTTCAGACATTAGGTGGAGGGGCATTGAGTGTCTGTGTCACCGGTCGCTTGTCTGGTCTTTGCTGCACCCCACCCTCAAAGGGTTGTTTGAATCCCCGACCCGTTGAAAAACCACTATGTGACAACTGGCTAGAATTTACTTTCCACTTTCTCTGACTTCTTTCCGTTTGTCTTGCTACGGTAAGTTTCACCCGTTCTATCTCTAGGGCTTTTGCCACAATTTTAGAGTATGTGACCCCTTCAGTTCCAGCCTCAATGACTCCTTCCAAAACCTCAATCTTAAATCCCTAAATGAAATGGTGGACTTTGTGCTATTCAATATCCACCAAGTGAGGGGCATAATGGGACAATGCCTCAAATCTCTAAGCATACTCTAATACAGTTCCCGTCTGGCGTAGGAGTATAAATTCCATTAACTTCTACGTACGTATGGTGTGGTTTAAATACTTTTCATTGAATAGCTCCTTGAAGTCTTTCCATGTGAGGGCTGCAACATCTCGTGACGACTTAATCGAGTCCCACCAAAAACGCGCGTCATGCATCAGTAGGTAAGTAGCACACTTAACCATTTCATTCTTGCCGATATCGTCATATGCAAATTTGTCTTTCAGGGAGCGTATCCACTCCTCGACTCCCGTAACATCTGAGATGTTCCCGTTGAAACAGGGAGGCTTGAGCCTTTGGAACTTCTCCCAACTAGATTCTCACTGAATCAGTATTGCTCGCTGGTTCCCATTCCATTTCCATGGTCTTGCCCCATAAATCTTTCCATGTATCGAAAATGTTGCTCCATGTATTGAGATTGCCACTCCACGCTCTAAGATTGCTGATCCAAACCATAGTGATACGATGAAAAGCCTCATCCCAGCCATTATTATCCTCTCGTTGGTCGGGCACTCAAGGTCTCTCGTCATTAACAAAAATATTCCCTCTCCACGCCTAGTGATTTATAATCCTATATGATTTGACATTGTAGAGTAATAAGTTTAAGGGCAATATTTCATCCATTTATAATCCTATACGTTTTCATATTGTAGTGCAATAAGTTAAAGGGAAATAGTTCATTAACATAAAAATAAACTTACAGTCAAAGGAGCAATACCTGATGAGCCTGGGTTATCTGCAGTGAATCGCACGTGACCTAGTTATGGCTCTGATACCAACTGTGACACCTTGGATCAAAACATTCTTTCTTTACTTAAGTTTTACTTTTTAGTTGTTGCATAAAAATTTTTCTTTCTATCTATCTAAAACGGGTAAAGTAAAACTTATAGTGAGCATTAAAAGCATAATTAAATCAGAGTAAAGAGGAAACATAATTACGTTCAAAATATTGTTTTAAAAAATAGTGTTCTTTTTCAAACCATTTCAAATGAGTGGTTCCTTTCTTTTTTCTTTCGAGCCATAATCCAACTCAGGTCACAATTCATCTGGATAATCTACAGGCCCAATAGGAAATGCATCCTCTTCTACTCCTGGGATCATTATGTCTTGACATTCTACTACACCACATGTAAAAGAGTGAGCCTAAAGGCCTAGTGAGTAGTGGGGTATGCAATATGCTTTATGCCTTTATTTCGTTCTTTAAGAGTGGATATTGCCCCAAACCTTTCTTTCCTTCATGTTTGATTCTTTCGTTCTTTCGATAGTAACTCGTACATCGAGCGAGAGATTGGAGGAACCTGTGTGGGAGGGAATAGTCTTGTAATATCCCATATATTAATGGAATTAAAATCTTATTATCTATGAATTTTGGAAGTTTTATAATGATTTTTCCCATTGAGTATAACACCCCGATTTCCCGTAGCGGAATGAAGTCCAAGATAAAGACCCATTGAATGGCAAGTCATGGCCCATGGTGGTGTTAGGGATTGAGGAGGGTCCAATGGAGGCCCAAGGATGGAATGGATTGAATAGAAAAGGGAAAAAATTGAAGATGGACTGAAGCAGCCCACAACCCAGCCCACCGGACGTGCTGCATAACTGCCAGCGCGCTGCGTAGACAGCATGTCTGTGGCGCATGCCGCCAGCCTGACAGTGCGCCCGCCAGCTGACAACGTGCTCGCCAACATGCACTGCCCGCTAGACATCCCGCTCGCTTGCCTTGACCGCGTGCCCGCCAATGTTGACAGTCGCGCCAGCTGCCAACCACCGCGCCCAGCGTCGCCTCCCACGTGCCACCCGCGGCAATTCTTCACCTAACATTGAATTTTTGCATTCTTTTGTATATTTTATGTAATTTTATAATGTTTCTATGTCCCATAGAGTTGGCTATAAATAGATGGGCAAACCTTCAATGCAAATCATAACTTACAACCTCAAATTTGAGAGCATTTTGCTTAGAGAGTGATTCTATTCTTGAGTTCTCTTTGAGGACTTGATCTTCTTTAGTTGTTTGCTTGAAGAGATCAAAGTTGATTGGTTTGGTTTGACGAACAAGTTTAGTTTAGGTCAAGCTCCTTTCTTTGGTAGTTTCGGTTCTCATCTCTCCAGTTGAACTCCTAATCTGTTTGAATCTACAAGGCGTCTTGTGAACATTCCACATTTTTATCAGGTCTCAAATATTTGAGGGTGAAAATGTGGAGGAGTTACTTGGGAATTGGGAGAAGTTACGCTTTGGGAAATTCTACCGTAGGAAAATTCTACAAGAGCTTCCCATGGACGTACAAATGCCTATAAATAGAGGCATTGGGTGAAGGAAGAAATCACACCAAAGTGAGAGAGAAGGAGAGGAGCCATAGAGAAGGAAGGGAGAGAAGGGAGTGATGGTGAGAGTTTTAGGTTATGAAGTTTAGGAGTGGAATCGTTAAAGCAGGAATTTCGACGGGAGAAATTACGCGGTAGCTCTTGGATTATTTTGGTAATAATGAGAAACAAATAAAGAGCTAAACATGCTAAGGACCATAGGTAAGTGATTGCATGTGTTTTGGTCTTTGGACACTCATCGTAAGAGTTAGGAGTTGTATGCTGAATATTTACTGCTTTCATAGAATATTTAGGTTGTTTACTGCTTTACGAGAAATGGACCATGTTCTGTATATAGTGCTATTGTTTGCTGGATATTTATTAGAATTAGGTTCTTTTAATGATATGTTTAATAGACAAGCATGCTTAGAGATTTTATTCTATATGTATTCAGAACCATCATTCATTATGGTTTTCTAAATGATACGAAAATGGTTTACATGCATGATTTTGAAAAGGAAACTGAAAGAGAATAGAGATAAATGTAAAAGAAATAAAACGAACTATTAGTTTGTTAGTTAGTCTTCAGGCTGGATAGCCAAAGGATATGTGAGACTATTTAAGCCTTAATGGCACAGTCACTAGTAAGCGGAGGTTGGAGCCTGAGCTTCCTATTGGGCACAATAGCTAGTAAAGCTTTTGGTTGTAGCCAGAGCTGCTTATTCCTAAGGGTAGTCGTTGTACGAGCACAATAGCTAACAGGTGATTCGGTTGGAGCCGAATCCTTTGTCACATATATGTATCTAGACAAAGATCGGGCAGAACACTCAATGGTTAGTGAGGTTGTTTAAGCCTTTGTGGCACGGCTGCTAGTAGGCGGAGGTTAGAGCTCGAGCCACTACCTAAACTTTCGGTCGGAGCCAGAGTTGCTATACCAAAGGTGTCGGGGACTATAAATGAAATGGTAAAAGATAAATGAAAGATAGGAAACAGAAACGCATATGGTTTTAAAAAGAGCATAACATGAGCATTGTACCGTTTTATTTCTATCACTTATTGGGCATTAGGCTTATAACTTACTGTCTTGCGATGTAGGTATCCGCTTGAAAACAGATGAACAATATACAGAGCAGTTGATGAAGGATATAGTAGATCTTGTGGTAGGGTGGACTAAAACAGTAAATGGTTTTGTAAATAATAAAGTAAACAGTTTATGCTTAATAAATGCATTTTAAGTTTAATAATTGTTTTTATTAATGCTTCCGCTATATTTCAAGAAAAAGAATTTTTAATAAAATAAAGTTATTTTGTTGTTAAAATTTTTTAAATAAGTATATTTCTTGACACAATAAATTAGAAAATGATTTGAAGTAATGAATTAACACTCGGTTTTAAAAGGAAAGGCTAACTTTGATATTATAAAAGAAAATTTTTAAATTTTACGTTATTTAAATAAAAATAAAAACCGAGATGTTACAAATGGTGTCAGAGTAGCTGTGTTTTTAAAATTGGTTATGTAGATTGCCTACCAGCACAAGCTTCGACGTGGAAATGCTCCATCAACTGTAAGTACATAACCGAAGTATTTATTTAGATAGAATAATTGAGCAAATATTTAGTTGGATAAATAAAAGTTGAGACTAAATATTTTAGCTACAAAGAAAGAAACGTACAATATATATATATATAAAACAATACTAATAGACAAAATAAACATTGTGTAAAATAAATATTTTGATAAAGTGAATAAACAAATATTTAGTTCAATAATTTTGTATAGTGAGAAAAAGGTAGCATGGCTGGAAGATGACGTACTGTCGGGTAAACACAACTTGGACAAAGAGGAATAGAAAATATTACGGAGGAAAATTTAGGACAAGAAAGAGTTGGGAATGGTATAGAGGAGATAATCCATAGGTTAACTGCATTAGTGGAATAACAATCTCAACAAATGGAGCGATAGTCTCACCAATTAGAAAAGCAATTTCAAACTTGAAAAGACTCATGGAGATTACTGCACATGGAAATGAACGAGTTGCATAACAACAAGTGGCGAAGCAGTAGGATGTAAGCTGGGAAAATTTTCAACGATTACGGCCACCTCAATTTGATGGAGACATTACGGATCCAACTGAAGGCGAGGAATGGATAAGGATGATGGAGGACATGTTCACTTATGCTAAGGTGAAAGATGAAGAAAAGGTCATATGTGCCATGTTTATGTTGGTTAAAGGTGCAAGATTTTGGTGGGACTCGATTAAGATAACCAAGAACATGACTACAATGACATGGAAGGAGTTCAAGGAAATCTTTTATGAAAAGTATTTCAATCGTTCTACAAGAAATAAGAAGATGGTTGAATTTATTCACCTATGGCAGAAGGGAATAGTTACGAAGTATATACGAGATTTTGAGGCCTTGTCGCTATTTGCCCCTCATCTAGTAAATAGTGATGCAAGTAAGGTACAACCTTTTGTACTAGGACTTAAGATAGAAATTCATGAAGGTGTTGTTATATTGGGTACTGAGGACGTAACGTATTCGAAGATTGTATCTAAGGCTCTTGACATCGAGCAAATACAAAGGCAGTTCGTGAAACAAGAGAAGTTGGTGGATGAGTTTCAGTTACACACACAAGGAGAAGATAGTACCTCAAAAGGAATTAAGCACTTCGTTAAGGAAGAAGACCAACTTGAAACTCAATGTCTTAAGTGTAAGAGAAGTCATGAAGGAAAATTTTTAGATAGATCCCATCAATGTTTTAAGTGTGGTGATATTGATCATTTTGCTAGATGATGTCCAAAGATGTGAGGTAAGAAAGTGTTGTATTTCAAAATGTACTAGGATTGGATCATAAGTAAAGTTGTAGTGTGGAAAATAAATGCAATGAATGACATGTTTGAATAATGTTGAATCGTTGTGGTGTTTCTTTGGATTAAGTTGTTAAATGGATAAGATAAATGATGAGTTATAATTAGAATTTGATACAAGAGATCATCTTGGAAGGTGACTTGCTGATTCAACCCAGTCTTTTAAAGGAGATAAGAATGGTCAATTGGTTAAAGACTATCCAGTTTTGGTTTAGAAAACCAACGGATAATGGTTCCTAGGATTTAAAGGTTTCAACGAAGACTCAAGCCATTGTATTCAAAGAAGCTATTTAGGATCTCAAGCATGAAGAATGGAATTGGATGTAAAGTTGGTTGTGTACGAACGGTAATAGGAGTTTTGTGTATGATAAGAACTAAGAGTAAGGAAATGTTATGAGGAAGTTACATTTGACAAGTATCTAGTCTTAGAATTTTAATTAGTGTGACAAGTATCTCCTTAGCTGTTAAAAGGCCAACTGGAAGTAAGTTGATAAGCGAAATTCCTCTTGAAGGATTAGTCACAAGGAAATCAGGAAACATACCCAAGCTAATATGTCCTTTCTAGGAGAAAGTGTTGTAATATAGGATCTTTGTGAGTTAAGCGATGTTTTAGATAAGGGAAATAGCCATTGGATGGTATAGTTTTAGCTTAAGGAACAGGAAAATAATTGCATCAAAGGTGTTTTTTTATGTGGATGATGCAATTATGATGGATTTTGGTGTGTCGAATTAGTATTTTGGTACGTAAAGAGACTTTCTAGTATAGTTAAGTAAATTAAATTTTAGAGATTTGTAATACTATTGCATTTTAAGTTCAATAATTGTTTTTATTAATGCTTCCGCTATATTTCAAGAAAAAAGATTTTTAATAAAATAAAGTTATTTCATAGTGAAAATGTTTTAAATAAGTATATTTCTTAACATGATAAATTAGAAAATAATTTGAAGTAATGGATTTAACACTCAGTTTTAAAATGAAAGGCTAACTCTGATATTATAAAAGAAAAGTTTTAAATTTCATTCTATTTTTAAAGAAAATAAAAACTGGGATGTTACAAATCTTAGTCGGCTTCTAACCACTTGTGTTTATCTAGTCTCATTCCCGACAAGGGAGGGGCGAAAGTCTAGCTACTTGATAAGATCTAAACTACTCGTTCATCCGCCAACTCCCCGTTTTCTTTTCCTTTCATTCATTTCATTTATTAGTTTTCCTTATGTAATGCATATGAGTACCATCCCAGAGGTGGTACTTCCTACTTGTTTCTATTATCATGATGCATATTGATATAGTATAAGAATAACAATTATCAAACAGTGAATAACAGTGAATAACAGTAAATAAAGGTCAGTTAAAGAATCAATATGGCAACGAATTAAAACAACAAATAACAAGCTTGAGTTTATAGAACATAATAGTAAATGAAACGATAGATTTAGCATGTTTCTAACAGCGAAATAGACAGCGAACATAACAACAAATTAACATGTTTTTATACTGAGATTTAACTGGTAAATTACATGAGATGCTCAAAGGAGTTCGACATGCTTAACAATATTAAATAGACATGTAAATTATACGAGATGCTCAAAGGAATTAGTCATGCTTAACCATATTAAATAGACATGGATGTAATGAGTATACAAAAACATGCTTAGTAAATCACTAAGAGCTAATGACATGAATCTATTCTAAGCAAGAGGACTAGCGATAGTGTATGTTCGAAAGTAAAGCATGGTTCAATGGTACTAATTTCAATTGGAGCTAACAACTTTGCTTATAGTTACAGAATATTAAGCCAGCTAACTACGCATGCTCATATTAAAGAAACAATAACTTTTAATTAGCACTGAGGAATTAAATAGCAGTAATAGCAGGACAATATACAGCACTAGGATTGATCGAGTCTATCGTAATAGCAAGTAAGACAATAAACAACACTTTCAATATAACATAAACATTGTCGATGAAGTAACCCGTAGTTTGTTCATGCTTAACATAACATAGAGTAATCCTTAGTTCATCATTCTATACTTCAAAGCTTAATGTCAAAAGCCATTATTCTAGCAGTAAGCATTAGCAACTTCTCTATCAGACTAACATGTATTTGCGGTAAAGAAAAGCACGAAATGTAAATCAAAGAAGCAAACAGACACTACTTGTGAGTAGGGCCTCCATTGGCCAAGACTCTACCCAATCGTTACCTTAGTGTGCTAATTACTAAAGAAATCCTATACAAACAGAACAAGCAGTAGCACCTAGCTCAATCCTTAGCTTACAGAACTTCACACTTCACTCACTTATTCTTGCACGAAATTCACACTTTACTCCACTTAGAACTCACAGACCACACACAAGACTCTAGGGGATTTCTCTCTCTCTCAGGGAAACTAGAATTGTAGAGAGTTGCAGAGACGAATGGCTTAAAACACAGAGCCTTACCTGGAAGCGACATTCATACACCAAATAGAAAGGGATAGCTTTCTTTGATGTGGAGGAGGCATGGTCCAGGTGTGGGGAGTCATTTCCCATGTCTACTGAGTGGGTTTTAATGGACTACACAACAAAATTTCCATTATTTAAAACCTTTTTTTTTTTTTGCAAAACTGGGACTTTTCGGATGAGGGAATGCGTCCTGGCCTAGTCTGTGATCGTCTGAAATCCTCATTTTCTTAAGTAGAACTGCATTTTTGGATGAAGGAATATGTCCTCGCTTTCCTCTGCGTGCCTACGTCCGAAACTGTCCAAAATTTGGGCAGATTCGATTTCTCTGTGTCCACTATCGTCCTCCTTCGTCCGGGTTCATTCAAAATCTTGTGTTTATAGGCGACAGACGAATATGGATATGGAGCATTGTCCTGCATTGTCCCAAAACTTGGGGATGACGTGCCATGCATTTTTGGACATGACCCCTAGTCCGTGTGTGTCAGAAATCGTTAATTATACATTTTCTCCACTGCGTCTGAAATCTCCATTATAAATTTTATTCACCAATTTTTCATTATTCAATTATCTCACAATATTTACCCTATATATACAGGGCATAAATTAACCTGAATAATCATGCAAAGCTACTTAAACTGTCAACTACTTCGACTTTATTATTATGTGATAAGCCTATAGTGTTTAACTGAATATTTGGGAAACATGAGAAATTGGATTTTTGAATGCTGTGAATATCATGGTTTTGTCACTATCAAGTATGGATGGTAGGAATTGATACATTGAACGTGGTGAATCATAAAAATATGGATTGCTAGATCTTGTTTATATTGCTATTAAGTGTAAATAGAAGAGCATATGAATATTGTAAAACATGAAATGAAGTATGATAGTCTGGAAACTTTAGTGATGTGAACTATCCTTCTATTCTTTAGTGATGCAAATAAATTTCTTGGATTAAATTTGGAAACCGCATAAGATAGTTGAAATGGAGATGAAGTTGAACTCTATCCTTGAATTGGTCTGAACATGTTTTCCTTGCTTGTAACGATTAATGAATGTCTCAAAACTTCTACTGCTTTAAGTTCTTGCTCTAAACCTAGCTATTATGATAAAAATGCAGTGTCCTGAAATTGAATTTCTATATACAAATGTAGTGGAATTGGTTGTGCTTCCATGGTGCGTTATTTCTGTAATTTATTTTGTGGCAATCATGCAACATTCTAGGGTTTATGAAACTGTTTACATGTTGTATGTCATTTCAATATATGTAAATAAACTTGTGGGGTTCGAGAGAAATGGGGACGGTTCCTCGTGATGACACCCCTATTGGAGTGTCTACTCCCACTTAGGGGGCGGTGAGGTACAGTTAAGTCACATGGACCCTAAGGTTTCCCTTTCTCTTGTACTGAAATCCTCGATGCCTTCAACAAAAGTGTATGGGTATGGCACATATATTGGTGTGTTCCCTATGTGGTAATACGGTTAAGCTACTTGATCAATTGACTTACCCATCACCCCGGTTCACAGATGAGATACGGATCTCCTCAGTATTGCATTGTATGGTCATGCATATAATTTGTATTGCATTTGAATTATGATTCTTGTTGGGCTTTAGGCTCATTGTTTTCCTCGTAATGTAGGTGACTATTATACTGATGATGATGTACTTGTCGAGGAGGAGGCATTCTAGGATGATCCCTCATGTTATCAGCCGATTTGACCTATTGGGTGTGGTTCATATGGGATGAGAGATATTGGTATTTTGGTAATATGGGTATTTTGATAACTCGATACTAGTACTATTTTGAATGTCACGAACAATTTGAAATCAGGGACCTTGGGACTTTTGATAAAACGTTGGAAACTGTGTTTTGAAATTTCATTACCTAATCCGCATCGTTTACTATGATACTTTTTTCTTCAAACGAATTTCAAACGTTGAACAATTAAAACAAAAAATTTAATATTATTAATTTTTAAAATAAAGGAAAATAGTCTTAATATATCCGGGTGTTACAGTTGGTATTAGACAACAACCAGGTCAAACTCAGTTCTGTAGACTGTTGATAACACAAGGATCGTAGATGAATACTCCTCCTACTGTAAGCAAAGTTCTAACTTTTAATTTTAATCTTGCCCAATAACTTATTAGTCCTTGAATTGAAATGTAGAAAATTATTAAAATGGCACGAAAAGCAAGGAATAACATGCCAGTACCTGATGGGTGGGAAGAAGCTCTTAACCGCATAGCAGAAGTAGTTGAGTGACAGGCTCAATTCATGGCACAACAGGCCCAAGTTATAGAAAGACTTGTGGAATGTGGTAATGGAAATGGAAATGGGAATGGCAATGGTAACGAGAATCACTATGCTACTATGGTACCTGCGGAGGCTAGCTGGGAGCGGTTTCTGTGAAATAAACCCTCGACATTTGAAGGTAATGTTTTCGGATATTACTGCAGCTGAGACATGGATACGTTCACTGAAGATGTTCTACTACGCCGATATTCGAGAAAGTGAAAAAGTTAAATGGGCCACCTACCTACTGACCCACGACGGACAGTTTTGGTGGGATGCAATAAAAACAACACTAGAGGTTCGGACTCTCACATGGGAGGGTTTCAAGGAGTTATTCAACGAGAAGTATTTCAGCTTTAAAGTTCAAAATCAGAAGTTTGCGAAATTTATGCAACTGCATCAGACGGGGACTTTGTCTGAGTATATCCGAAGATTTGAAGCACTGTTGAGGTTTGCTTCACACTTGGTAAATGATAATGGATGCAAAGTGTAACATTTCGTACAAGGGTTGAAGATAGAGATTTTGAGGTGTGTACGAATGACTGGCATACGGGGTGTTCCCTATTCACAGATTGTGGCCAGGGCACTGGATGCTGAGGACGTGGAGGGGATTGCTACCAGACAGTGAGATTTTTTAACACCCCAAACTTTTATAAGAGAATTTAATAAAGATTAATGTGGGACATTTGGAATTATTGGGTAATTTTCAGGTTATTACCTAGGACGTATTCAAAATATTATAATTTATGGAAATTTACCAAATTAAGGATTAATTTGGGAGAAAAATAAAATTAGTTTTATGGGATAAATTAGATTATTTGGATTTAAAGGAGATTAAATAAATTAATTGAATTAAAGGAAAATTTAAAATGGGGAAGTGGGAGGGCATGAACCGGTTCTACCTGAACCGTTTCACGCCATTTGAACTGGTTCACTAAGTTAACCGGTTGAAAACGAAAATGAAGAATGGTTTTCAGCCATTCTTCTTGGAGTGAGTCGTAGAGAAAGAAACGAGAGAGAGAGAGAGAGAGAGAGAGAGAGAGAGAGAGAGAGAGCAAAGAAGAGAGGGGGCTGCGAGGGAGCGAATGAGCAGGAGTGCTCGCCGGCGGGTTCTTCACGGCGGGAGGCATGGTGCGAGCGATGAGGAACAGTGAGCAAGCAGATGCAGGTCGCGAGGTGCCGGCTAGGGCTCAAAATTGGGACCCCGTGGGTTTCATTTTTTAATGATGAATAGAGGTATGGTTTCCCTCCTCCTTTGCATTTCTTCTGGTTTAGTAGTTAGTTGGAGGTATTGCGGTGCTGATTCACGGTCGGCAGTGATGATTACGGCGTTTGATTGGGTTACAGGTGGGCGACGGGTCGAGCTCTGACCGGGTTTGGCTTGACAGGTTCGAGTGAAGTGTTGTCTACTATGCAGACAATCCCTATCACTCTTTCCAGCTTGGAATTAGCGTGGGGAACATCCTCTGAAAAGCTGGAGAGAATTGTCGGGCATGCGGAGTGCGACACTATGCTTGTGTTGGGTTGTTGGAGACTTAAGCTACAAGAAGGGGAGAATTTTAGCTATGCAAAGAGGAGAGAATGACCGAAGGGTGAGGGAGCTAGAGGCTTCCTCTCGGGTGTCCTGGTGTCCTGTAGTTATAAAGTGAAACTATAAAGTGTTAGTGGGAATGATTTGCTGCTTCAATATTTAAATTGTGATGGGTTAAGTTCCTAATAATCACTGCAAGTGGATTAAATTATCAAGTTGGATTTGAGCCTTGTGATTATATTATGTGTTGTTGATTGGTTCTGCCTTTGATTACATTACGAAGAAATTACGCATGTATGTTGAATTAAATTCACGCACCTTGAGATTTAAGTTAAGTATTCTACCAATTGGATTCAAGCTCTGCACATTTAGATGACTGTTGGTGGATAAATGTAGTTTTGTGACTCGATTTAGATATTGTTATTGAGATACATTATGTTTCGTTGTAGATGTTAAATGTATTTCTAAAGCTATTATGCGATTAGTTGAGATTAGGAAAGAGACGTTGTATTTATAAGTTGACTAATCGATTAGATTAATGATTAATGTTATTAATTTGTTAAGGTATTGGAAAGAAGAAGAACAGTAACGACTAAATGCTAATGTGCATTAACGCTTTGAGGTAAGGAACTTGGTTGTGTCTTGGCCATTTGGAGGCCCTACACTACAAGTAGAGTGTGTGCGTTCTGTGTTCGTTGTTGAAATGCTTACATGTTAGTTTGTTCCTTGGATGATTTTCTATGATAGTTCTTGCTGATTTGTGTAGTTCTTCTTGCTGCTATTAGTGTTTATTCTCTGTTATGTTTTCTTCATCGATTTCTCATTGTGAATCATTACAAGCTTTGTGATATTTTCCTTTCATTGTTTAGCTGTGTTTTATTGCCTATTATGTGATACAAATGCTTTGTTGAAAGAAGTGATGAATGCGAGAAAGGTGATGAATGTCGAGAGTGTGAAAGACGAGTTAATATGTGAAGTCTGAAATAAGTTAGGAACTCTATTTTTTATACTGAATGATTACTTACTGTTTAGTTTTCCGCTATCATGCTGTTATTTCCTTGCTATTGTTCTGCCATCTTTTGTCTGTTTTATCTCCCTAAACTAGTATGCTCACATGTTAATCATTTCAGTTAAATGTTAATATGTAGAAACTGACTAGTTGAATTAATCTAAGCATGCATACTAGTTGAATTGTGTAATTAAGGCATGTAAACTACTTAATTTGTATTTATGATCTTCTGAGCATGTAAATCAATTAGTTCATTGACTTCTCTAATTCCAGCATGTTTATTTGCTGATCAACATAGAAATTGTAATCAATTAGTCATGTCAACCAAGTTAGTTAATTGGCTAAGTAGGTAAATTAACCAACATGTTTAAATGTTAATTAGTTAATTTGAGCATGATTATCTTATTAGAGCAAGTAACTGGATTAGAACTAGAAACTGAGCACGTTAATCAATTTGCTAACTAATTAATAGTTGCTAACCACTTCCTGAGCATGTTAAATTATGTAAGTATGTTTGATCATCTAGAGAGCACGTTAACTTAAATTAAGTAATTCATTAGATCATGCATGTTTACTTAATTTAATCACTTGAGGATATAATCAATTTGGTTAACTGTTAATCAATTGAGTTAGTTGCTAATCAATTTAGTTAATTGAATCAATTGAGCATGTTGACCAATTAGCCAATCTAAGCATGTAAATAAGCATGATAAATTAACTAGTCGTTAAACCTTGAGCATGATAACGAATTAGTCGAGCATGTAATTAAATTAGATTAATATTCGCATGACAATTAATTAAGATATGTCATGTTTAACCAAAGAACTAGAACAAAAGCATATTTAAATCACCTAGAATAATAAATATAAGAAGCATATAAATGGGCTCAGAAGTTAACTAGGATAATTGGCATGTAAATTCCTGTATTCAATTTTATAAATGTTCTCTGTTGTGTATTGTTCAATTATTGGTTGTATTCATTGTTATGCACTTCAATTCCTATTATTCTTCTATATGCGCCGTTAATTTCAGTTACTTTCTTTCATATGCACACTTCAATTTCTGTTAAAGTTATGTTATACACATTTTGCATCATGATAGGTTGAGAATGTATGGTCATGCATCACGTTAATAGAAATCAAAGGAAGTGCCACCTTTGTGGTGATACGCAAGCATACATAAATGAGGAAAAATGTTAAGGAAAGAAAGAAAAGGGAGTTGGGGGCGGATGGGTAGTCGGGTCAGTCTGCAATCTAGCCGAAGCCCCTCCCTTACCGGGTATGGGAGTTCTACATTTCAAGTAAAGGGCTATGTCCTGTCAACTATACCATTTCATATAGGTCCTCAAATCTCCAACTCGATGTACGAGCAATGAACGAATGAACGAAAGTAAAGTAAAGAACGAACAAATGAATAAATGAAATGAAAGATTGGTTTGGGTGGCCCCCATTCCAACAAGGACTAAAGAGAGGCATTTCATAATTGTATTAAACCCTTTTCCTTACTGAGCCATTAGGCTCACGTATTACTTGTGGTGTAGGTACAAATGACGAACATATAATAATAGGCTCATAGACGAGAACGACAAAAAAATAATAAAACAGAGGTGAAGGATTTGCAGGAACGAGATTCATAGCTGGCCAGGCTAAGAGTAAAATAAGGAACAGTTGTAATCTCATTAAGTTTTATTATATTGTACTCCATTGTTTAGTTTCTTCTTTAAATGATTTATTTATGCGTCCGCAAGGTTTGATAAATCCACTATGTTATAATAAAAAAGTTTTATAACGCTTCCACACATTTCATCAATTGGTGTTCGTAATGAGTTTAAAGAAAAAGTCAGTAGCGATCCGGTTAGACGCACACTAATACATTTTGCTTTTAAAAAAAATTGAAATTTTTATGCATTTTAAAGGAATTACGAAAATCTGGGTCGTTACAAGTTTAATCAGTGAATTGGATGGTATAATCAAGGTTTTCAACAGCGTGGGACACCGTAAGTAAACCATGGCATGAGAAGGCCACATGGATTTGAGGTACAACAGGGGCTTGACAAGCGCCCTATGATCGAAGCAACTGTTGCAGCACCAAAAACCGTGCCCATATGTCGGAAAAGCCACCCTGGGGGCCCTTCAAAGTTGGCATTGGTAGATGTTTTAAATGTGGGAAACCCTAGCATATATTGAGACATTGCCCAACTTTGGCTAGTGGTGCGGCTACGCGTGTGTTTTCGCTGGATGTAGAGGATAATGAGGAGGAAGAGTTACCGGCTGTCATATCAGGTACACAATTGTTATCTGGCTATTATGAATATATCTTTTATGATGTTAATGTGATTCTCTATAATCCTTAGAACTGTATGTTTGAATAAATGACCTTTCTGAACACCTTAGGTACAACCTATATTAATAATGTGGTCGCGTATACTTTATTTGATACGGGGGCCACACATTCTTTTATCTCAACACAATCATGTACAAGGGCAAGTTGTTCACCAGTTGTCCCTAAGAATGGGTATCGAGTACTCATACCTTCTGGTGAATATCTGACTGCTAATGGTATTCTTGAAGATTATGCAATCCAGATCAATGGCTAAAAATTTCATGTAAATCTGGTCGTTATGAATATAGAAGGATTCGATGTTATCTTTGGCAAGGATTGGTTGACTTTAAACATTGCCGTTATTAATTGCACAAGGCGTGAAGTCCGTTTTCATCCTCTTGATGGTGAACCACACGTCTTTTGAGGAATCAAGGAGCCAATTGGCAATTATTTTTGCGCTAAAGGCAGATCAGCTGATGAGACACGGATGTGAGGGATTCCTTGTAAATATTACAAACACCATGGTCAAGCTGGAAGCAAAATTTGAGGATGTAATGGTGGTTCTTGACTTCCCGGAGGTTTTTCTGGATGATCTTCCTAGGTTCCCCCCTGCCAGGGAGATTGAGTTTGTTATAGATCTACATCTTGGCACAGAACCGCTTTCAAAAAATTTGTACAGAATGGTGCTCGCCGAAGTATGCGAATTGAAAGTTCAACTTAAAGAATTGATTACTAAGGGATGCATTCGTCCGAGCTTCTCACCTTAGGGAGCTCCCATCTTATTTGTGAAAAAGAAGGACAAGTCATTATGAATGTGTGTAGATTATTGTGAGCTGAACAAAGTGACTATTAATAACAGATATCCCTTACCTCGGATGGATGATCTGTTTGATAAATTGCATGGTGCTAGTGTATTCTCAAAGATCGATCTATTTGGGATATTATCAGTTAAGAGTTAAGCAGGAAGATGTACCCAAGATGGCGTTTCGGACTAGATATGGGCACTACGAATTTCTTGTAATGTCCTTTGGGCTGACTAATGCCCCTACAGCTTTTATGGATTTAATGAATCGGATATTCAAATATTATCAAGATAAATTCATCATCGTCTTTATTAATGATATTCTGGTATACTCTAAATCGGAGGAAGAACATATTGAGCACTTGAGAATCGCTCTATCTATTATGAAGCAACACCAACTCTACGCAAAATTCTCCAAGTGTGAATTCTGGTTAAAAGAGGTCAGTTTCCTTGGCCACGTTGTTTCTAGAGATGGTATTGTTGTGGATCCTGTGAAGGTTCAAGCAATTGTTGAATGGGTACATTCAAGGAGCGTGAGCGAGGTATGGAGTTTCCTCAAATTGGCTGGTTATTACCGATGATTCATCAGTGGATTCTATAAAATTGCTATGCCCCTTACTAGTTTGACCAAGAAAAATGTGAGGTTTTGGTGGTGATCTGATAAATGTGAAGAAAGTTTTCAGGAATTAAAGCATCAGTTAACATCTGCACCAGTGTTGGCTTTACCTGTGGAAGATGGTAATTTCTGTATATATTGTGACGCATCCAGATGTGGACTTGGTGGAGTTTTAATGTAGAACGGGAAAGTGATTGCCTATGCTTCGAGGCAGCTTAAGCCACACGAAATTAATTATCCTACACATGACCTCGAGCTTGCTGTTGTGGTCTTTACATTGAAGATTTGGAGGCACTGTCTCTATGGGCAACAATGTGAGATCTTCACTAATCATAAGAGTCTAAAATATATTTTTACGCAGAAGGAACTAAATATGTTGCAGCGACGTTGGCTAGAATTTGTAAAAGATTATGATTGTGAAATCAAGTACCATCTAGGGAAGGCGAATGTAGTTGCGAATGCTTTAAGCCGAAAGGTTGCTTTGATGAGTATAACATGTAAAGAAATGTCAGTCGGATTACAAAAAGATATGCAAGAATTAGATGTACAGTTAGTTCCTGAACAATTAACAGATGTTTTATCAGCTTTGACACTTAAGCCTTCAATATTGGAGAGAATTAAAAAAGTACAGGCGACGGATGCCCTATGTGAAGATTTTAAACTCGATCCAACTCTTTCCGAGTTTCAAGGCTACTCCTTATTTGCGGATGGGATTGTGAAGTATAAAAGCAGGTAGTATGTACCTGAAATACTGTTACAGATAGCAATAATGAAGGAAGCGCACTCATCCAGTTTTTTGATCCACCCGGGATTGAATAAGATGTACAAGGATCTTAAAAGACACTATTATTGACCGAGGATGAAGTTTGATATTGCTTACTATGTCACTCATTGTGATATATGCCAACAAGTGAAAGCAGAGCATCAGTGACCTGGTGGGATGCTCCAGCCGCTACCTATACCTAAGTGGAAATGGGAACATGTTACTATGGATTTTGTTACCGGGCTGCCGAGGACAGCAAAGGGACATGACACAATATAGGTGATTGTTGACAGACTGACGAAGGTTGCCCATTTCTTACCAGCACATATGACATACACAATGAACCAGTTTGCAAAATTGTATGTTAAGGAGATTGTTTGACTCCATGGGGTTCCCATATCTATTGTATCCGATCGGGATCCCCGATTCACGTCGATATTCTGGAAAAGTTTGAACAGGGCTATGGGTACAGAATTGAAGCTTATTACTGCTTTTCACCTGCAAACCGATGGACAAAGTGAACGAACAATTCAAACATTAGAGGATATGTTACATGCCTGCATTTCAGAATATCAAGTCGGATGGGAAAAGATTCTCTCGTTAGCAGAATTCGCCTACAACAACAGCTTTTAGGCAACTATTGATATGACACCTTACGGAGCGCTATACGGCAGGAAATACGGGTCCCCTCTCTATTGGAGCGAAGTCAATGAAGACAAGTATGGACCTGATATGATACAAAAGACTGCTGAGATTGTAAATGTTATCCGATAGAGAATGCAAGGTGCCCAAAGTCGTCAGAAAGGTTATACTGACAATCATCATCAAGACTTGGAGTTCAATGTTGGGGATCGGGACTATTTGAAGCTATCACCATTCAAGGGTGTTATGTGGTTTGGGTGCAAAGAAAAACTCAATCCGCGCTATATTGGTCCTTTTAAAATTACTGAAAGAATCGGCAATGTTGCCTATCGATTACTCCTACCAGCTGCTATGTCAAGAGTGCATAATGTTTTTCATGTGTCGATGTTACCGAAATGTCTGGACGAAACCATTCACATGTGACCTCAAGAGCAAATCAGAGTACGTACTAACCTGAGCTACGAGGAGAAACCGCTCAGAATCTTGGACACCAGTGTAAAGAGACTTCGCAATAAAGATGTTCCCCTTGTGAAGGTATTATGGCAGAACCAAATCAATGATGAAGAGGCCACATGGGAAAGGAGAGATAATATATGTTGTATGTCATTTCAATATATGTAAATAGACATGTGGCGATTCGGGAGAAATGTGGACGGTTCCTCGTGATGACACCCCTATTGGAGTGCCTACTCCCACTTAGGAGGCAGTGAGGTACGGTTAAGTCATGATGTGCCCCAAGTTCCTGTCGCTTGAGCTCGAGCAAAGGGCTCCTTTATTTTCTAACTCTTTTTTATTTTGCAGGAAATGTCAGAATTTGGGATTCTTTGAAAGAGATATCTAATGAAGACAAAGGAGTTCCGTTCCACATGATTATATGGGAGCAAGCACAACCAAACTTATAATACATCAATTTCGTTTCCAAAGAGCCTCTGAAAGGGTGAGGGCTCGAAGATTATAAGTATCATTTGAGTTTCTTATTGATGAATTAGTAGTAGACTTGTTCTGGAAACTTTTATTTGGTTTTTCCATTTTGTTGTTTGGTTTTGTTTAAGTGTTAGATAGGTGCGCAGTTTGCATGTAAACCACGCCCTCATGCCGAAATTTCTTCGTAAGGGTAATTTGGTCTTTTGACCTATTTTGTAAACACTAGGGTTTTATATACCCTCTTTTGAAAGGAAGGAGGGATTTTTTTGGTTGAATTAGAAAATTAGGTTCTCTTTTGAAAGAAGAAACCTGCGACCTCCCTCTCCTTAGCACCGATTCCTCCATCACCCTTGCAAGGCATTCTTGAAACCTCTTGGCCTTGCATTTTTGGGATACTATCTCTTCCAATACCTCATCTTCAAGGTGTGGATTGTGGAGTGGAGATAGAAGTAGGTTTCCACCCCTTGGAGAGTGTTTGTTTCTCGGCAAACCGCAAGTCGTCCCTCTCATTAGGAGGTTCATGGACTCCTCAGATTTCATCTATTTCTTTCATGGTTTTTATGTTAGATCTGGTTCTCTTGGTATCTATTTGTTCTCTTGGTTGAATGTCTATGAGCTCTTGAAGGGTTGTTCGTGATATCCAAGTGGAAGTTGAATTTCTATGAATTTTATTTCTTGCCGCTGAATCTGTTTTTTTATTTGAACTGCTGGAAACACTCTATTGACGCTCTGTTTTGAGGTCCGTATGCTATCGTTTTAAAGTTTGTTTCTTCGAGAGATTTATTCTATATTGAGTGAAGTTGCTGCCTGCCAAATTTGGTAATTATTGGATTTATATGGAGTGAGATCTCTCTGTTTTAATTCTGGCCGCCAAATCAGTCTAGGAGAAGCCCTAGTTTTTGAGTTCTGTTCATTCGGCCATAAGTCGAGATCCAGAGTGGATTTTGTAATGAATTTTGGATACAATTTATTTGAATGTGTTAAGTTTGTGCCCTCCAAGTTTCAGCCCAAGTTCACGTGGGAATTAGGAGTTAATTCTGTTTTAGCGTTACTGGTTCGGATTATTACAAATTTCGGAACAGATTTCTATTTTGTGCTCTTGGTGACCCTTGGAGCCTATCAAGTCATGTGGAGCCTAAGGTTTCCCTTTCTCTTGTACTGAAATCCCCGATGCCTTCAAAAGTGTATGGGTATGGCACGTATATTGATGTGTTCCCTCTTCGGTAATACGGTTAACCTACTTGATCAATTTACTTACCCATCACCCCGGTTCACAGATGAGATACAGATTTTCTCAATAATGCATTGTATGGTCATGCATATTATTTGCATGGCATTTGAATTCTGATTCTTGCTGGGCTTTAGGTTCATTGTTTTCCCCGTAATGTAGGTGACTATTTTAATGATGATGACGTGCCTGTCGAGGAGGAGGCATTCCAAGATGACCCCTCATGTTATCAGCCGATTTGACCTGTTGGGTGTGGCTCACATGGGATGAGAGATATTGGTATTTTGGTAATATGGGTATTTTGATAACTGGATATTAGTACTATTTTGAATGTCACGAACAATTTGAAATCAGGAATCTTGGGACTTTTTATAAAACGTTGGAAACTGTGTTTTGAAATTTCATTACCTAATCCGCATTGTTTACTCTAATATGTTTTTCTTCTTACGAATTTCGAACGTTGAACAATGTAACGAAAACTTTCGTATGACGAATATTTAAAATAAATGAAAATAGTCTTCATTTATCGGGGTGTTACATTTTGCCTCTAAGATCCTCGTTCAGCCTTGTTTCCATTTATGTATTCGTACTCATTTCCATTTATATTTATGTATCTGTATCTGTTTCCGTATCTGTTTATGTTTTCGTATCCGTATGGGAGTCTGTTTATGTTTGAGTTTTTGTTGCAATATTTGTTTCCATATCTGTGTCCATTTTTCTTTTTATTTTGGTTTCCGTTTTCGTTTCAATTTTCATATCTGTATCTGTATCCGTATTTGTTTCCAGAAATTCATTTATGGAAATTCGTTTCTGTTTCTATTTCCATTTCTGTCCTCATTTCTGTATTCGTATCTGTAACCGTATCCGTCTCCATTTCTGTTTTTGTTTTTGTAGCCGTATTTGTATCCATATCCGTTTCTGTTTCTGTTTCTGTTTCTGTTTTTGTATTCAACTCCGTTTCTGTATCCATTTCCATTTCAATATCTGTATCTGTATCTGTATCTATATCTGAGTAAATTCAACCAACCTCCTGGTCCTTAATGTTCCTCCTTCTCACAACAATTCCATCTTCTATCTAGTCCTTTGCTACTTAGGTGACCTCCGTTTAATTATACATCCTGAAATCGAGACGCCAAGTAGTTCTAGTACCATCCATTATTTAACATACCCATTATTCAACTTTATTAAAAGGAACACAATGCTCATATCAAATACGGTCATTCAAATACAACACTATTTAATTTGCATTACATTTCCACATTCATTACACTCACTACCAACCAAACGCAAACATTACAACTGGTACGTCATCTCTTCATTCCTTACATCCTCGGACAGTCACTGCCAAAATGGTTAGTCTCCCCACATTTAAAGCACTGACAAGACTTAGCCAAGCATTTTCCCTCATGACTTTGCATGCACTTTGGGCACCGAGCCCCCTGTTGGTTTGCTTCTTCACAGGACCGCTGTATTCCCTTGGACGTGCCCCCTTCTTCCCGTGAATATGGCTGAAACTTTACAATGAGCTTGTTTTGTTTTGAGATCCAATCCTTTACTTCTTCAATGTCAAGAGCTCTTAATACATTCTTTGAGTAGGCTACATCTTGCATTCCCGCTACCACAACACCTTCTTGAATCTCTGTCTTAAGTCATTGCACAAAGTGGTGTACCTTGTGCTCATTAGTACTCACCATATGCAGGGCAAACCGTGACAACACCTCAAACTTGCGCACATACTCTGAAACTGATCCTTCCATAAAAGATTTTTCTAAATTCTGTCCATGTCATTGCAGTCACATCTTTGGTTATCATGATTGAGTCCCACCAGAATCTTGCGTCCTTGACTAGCATAAACGTGCTAGATGCTACTATTTCCTCTTCCCATATCTTAGCATAGGCAAACATGTCTTCCATGGTCCTTATCCATTCCTCAGCACCGTTTGGATCAGTAATATTCCCATCAAATTGAGGTGGTCGTAACCGCTGAACCGTCTCCCAACTTACATCTAGCTGCTTAGCCACTTGTTGTTCAGCAACTCGTTCATTTCCACGCACAATAATTTCCATCAACTTCTCCAAGTTTTGAGACTGTCATTCCAATTGATGCGATTGTTGTTCCACTAATGTAGTCAACCAATTTATAGTATCATCGGCACTATTCTCAACTCCTTCATGTCCGATCACGACTCTTTCTTGTCCAAAGGTTTCCTCTGTATTATTCTCCATTCCTCTTCGTTTAACTATACCTCGTCTAACGGTTCGTCGTACTCTGGCCATGATACCTTTTATTACCATCAATAGATTAACTAAATATGTGTTCATTGTTATTTGTTCCATCTTAAATATGTCTTATTATTTTATTATTATTATTATTATTTCCTTTTTCTACTTTTATGTATATTTCATTTATTTATTTTGAATTTATTTTCCGTTAACTAAAATAAATACTAAGGAATAATTGAAAGATGTACTTATAGCTGATGGAGTATTTTCAGGTCGAACCTTGTGCTGGTAGGCAATTTATAGAATCAGTTTTAAAAACACATTTGCTTTGATACCAACTGTATTTTAAAACACATTGGCTCTGATACCAACTGTATTGTAAAACACATTGGCTCTAATACCAACTGTAACGACACAGTTATTTATTTGCTTTTAAAAATGCATGAAATTTAAAACTTATTAAAACGAATGAAATCTTTATCAAAACCTTTTAATATGAAATCAGAGTTCTTTTCTTATGACCAAACCATTAAAATCCTTTTACTTTGACTCGTTACTAAAATCGTTATAAATAGTAGAAAACTATAGTTATAAAATCTTTTCTCAAAACATAGCGGAAGCATAAATTCCTTTTTCCTTACAAATGTAGTGGAAGCATAAATAGTTCATTTAAAGACAATTAATTAAAGTGTTACTTTATAATTTACAAACCTAGTTCTTCTTTACATTTGTTAGCCTAAACAACCACAAGCCTTATCCGTGCAAATCATTCAGTAGCTGCTCCTAAATCTGTTCGTCATTTTGTCTCGTACTTGTACCTACATCGCAAGTCATAAACTATAAGTCTAACTCTCAGTAAGTGATAATACCTAATATGCTACATGCTCATGCTGTGCCCTTTTTAAAACAGTATGAACTTTCTGTTCTCATCTTTCTTCTTATCTTTTATCTTTTACATTTTAATTATTATCTTTCTATTTTCTATTTATGACCTCTAGTATAGCAGCAATGACATAATCCAAAAGCATACTAACCATTGGCCGTTCTTCTTATCTTTTATCTCCTTATTTTCCGTTATGACCTCTGATATAGCAACAATGACATAATTCGAAAACCTACTAACCATTGGCCCTCATGTCCCGACATAGTCCAGGGATTGCCCTGGCCTAATCTAGGGGCTTTGCAATCGATATGAGCAGCAATGGCCTAATCTGAAAGCTAGCTAGCGGCAATGGCATAATCCGAAAGCCCGCTAGTGACCGTGCCCATTAAGGAGTGAAACGGCCTCACATCATATTGTTACCTTTTCTTATTATTCATTTTACTTTACTTTTTATTGCTTATTATTCGTTTTACTTTATTTTTTATTTCTTATTATTCATTTATTATCTGATTCACTTTTCATAGTAAAATGGATATTCCTACAGCTCAGATGATGGTAGTCCACTTTAGGTGATCAGCCCTCAAGAACACCGTACACTTAGTATGTGTGATCATCCCTTAAACCATTCTTTAAAACCATGCACAAAATCCAATTTCATATTCTTTTGAAAATCGTGATACATGATGCTCATGAATGCATACAATTTCTAACAGTTAATATAGAAACATAAATAAACATTCAACATGCGATACACAGAACATACTATAAAACTGTAGACCTGCTGTAAAAGTAGTAAACAACAAAACATGCTATTAACAAATATAGACATACTATAAAAACAGTAAACAACAAAACATGCTATTAAGACTGTAGACATGCTTGGAAAGTGGTAAACAACAAAACATGCATATCCTATTCTTGCAATGTAGGGCCCGAAGACCAAACCACACATGTTTCACTTACCTCAATGCTTTACGGAGTCTTAGTAATTAAGCTCTTCTTCTTGATACCTTCAAGATTAATAATGTTTATTATTAATCTAATCAATTAATCTACTTATTAGTCTCAACGTCATTTATATTCTAGTTCCTTATACGTTACTTACTAAAATCTCCTAAATGAAGTTGTTTCTTAGTTACTACTTAGCTGAATAATTAATTTCAATATTCATTTCCAAATATCACCATACCTTTGTCCAATTAATGACTCAAATCTAAACCAACAGAACATATTATCAAAGTTGTAACTAAACATGTTCATTTCTAAGTAACATAACACTTCCACACTTATCAACGCCCAACAACAGATTAACAATTCCAACTTCATTCGCAATCATAGACAGTGCATAACAACAACCCCACAATATGCTCCAACTTAGCCATTTAATTAATTACAGTGGAGAACATTCACCATTTATCAACAACCAATAGAGGCATTATCCAATAAACTCCATATCAAACTACCATGACCAGCATCCAGAAACTCCATACGCAACAGAGAAATAAATCAAACAGGTTGATTTAGAATATCAGTTTAACATTTCCTACATCCAACAATTCATCCATAATAACTATCCTTAACATGCTTCAGACTAACAATTAATAGAGAAGAATTTGGTTACCTAAAGGAAGCTCAAGTTGAACTAGGGGAAATCCGAAGACAATGAGCTAAATCCCAAGGCAGAATGTCTCACTCCAAATGGATACTCACTCACTTCACATTACACATCTCACGTAGAACACTTCACAAAAATTCTCACTTCACAGTGCACTCACACACTCACATAGAGCACACTCACTCACGCTCACGAACGGGGAGATGAAAATGCAGAGGGTTGCAGAGAAGAGAGACTTAAGGCATGAAATACAGGGAAAGTGTGGGTTACTCACCTAAAGGGGATGGAAGGCCATACCTTGATGTGGAGGAGGCATGTAATATCCCAAATTTTTGTTGAATTAAGCACAAGGCTTATGTCATAAATTGAGATGATAAGAGTGGAATTGGACTGTTTAGAAATATTGGTCAAGAGAAATACATTTAGAATAAGTGAATTATGATACCCCGTTATATTCAGAATAAGTTTAAGGAAAGGATTAGGGTTATTAGAGAATGAGTGGTGATACTTGGATTTAGAAAAGATGATATTAGGACTGAATTAGGGATTGGCAGTCAGTGGATTAGTAATAGGAAATGCACTTAGATATAATAAGGTTGAAGTTATAAGATTTATTATATTCTGGAGTGTATTGGATTTAATAAAAGAATAAGGTGGAAGAGGAATTATAGAATATATACTTTGAGTATGAAGGGGTAGATTATGGATAGTCGGATAATTCAAGTGTTAGCCAAAGAGAAAATATATTTGAATGTGTTTGGATGCATTCAGATAGTGTAAGAATACTGTAAGGAATGGATGTTTGGGTATAATTGGACGTGAAAATGTGGAAGTAGATGATATAAAAGTTTATATATAGATATATATGTTTTTGGTTTTGGTGCATAAGGAATTGGAGAAGACGAAGTGGTATGGAGGATATTTCAATTATATGTAAGACATTAGGTGAGGGTTAGATTTATATAATGTTTATGCATTGCAAGCATATTTCATGTTATAGGAAATAATGTGAATAAACTTAATCTGGTGAAGATTTATTATATTGTACAGTAGGAAATTGCAGTCGATCCATGAGCGTTGATCGACCGACAGCACATGACCGGCAGTAAAAGTTGCAGTTTTCTAAATGAAATATGTAACGACCCAATTTTTTGTAAATCGTTAAAATGCGTAAAATTTAAAATTTCTTTCTTTTTAAAGCAAAACATATCAGAGTGCATCTAACCGGATGACTACTGACTCTTTCTTTAAACTAGTTTGGGAAAAACCAATTACAAAGTGCAGAAGCGTAAATAATAGAACCATTTGTTTAAACAATGCAGAAACGTTATAAAATAAATCCATATAAAATGTGAAGGAAGCGTAAATCGTTTAAAGAGGAAACTAAACAATTGAATACAATAAAACTTAACATATATACAACTGTTTCTCTTTGCTTGGCCAGCCCCAAGTCACGCGCGTGCGAAATTTTCCATCCCTGCTTCATTATGTGTTTATCGTCTTTTTATTATCTGTTCATTGTTGTACCTACACCACAAGTAAGGACGTGAGCTTTTGCTGAGTAAGGAAATGGGGAAAAAAATGCATATGTATCTCTTTTAGTTCCTTTGGAATGGGGCCACCCAAACCAATTCTTTCCTTTCTTTCTTTCTTTCTTTCTTTCTTTACTCGTACTTCGAGCTAGAGATTAAAAGACCCGTATGGGATGGTATAGTGGGTCGGACCTAAACCTCCTATGGGAAACTAGGTCCCATTCCTGATAAGGTAGGGGCATTTCCTAATTGTCAGACCAGGACCGCTACCCATCCGCCTCCTAACTCCCTTAATCCTTTCCTTTGGTCTTTTCTTTATCATTTTACTTTCCTCACCATGCATGTGAATACCACCCCGAAAGGGTACTCCCTACTTAGTTTCTATTATATGAATGTATGAATACACTTCTATCTAAGCTAACACATACATAATTATTGAGCAATGATACTTAAGGAATTCACAGTAAATTAACATAACTCTTTACCTAAGAGAACAAAGTATAGAATGTTGTAATATCATACCAACAGATAAACTAATATTAACTATGCATAGATTACCTAGACACACAAGTTTAACCATGATCAAGAAATGATAGAATCTAAGCATGCTTTAGTATAATCCTCGAATAGAGTAGCAGAAAGGATCCACAAACTATGAAATGAAATCATATAACAGTAACTAAACGAGTATGGCAGCGTACAATAACACCAAAATGAAATAAACAAAGCATGTTTCTAAACAAGAAGTAGATAGCAATAAATACTAAGGCAGGACAGCGAAATGTGCAATTTAATGACTACATACAACTGTAAATTTAACATGTTTTAACCAACTAAAGCAGTAAAAAATTTCATAACACCTGTTTATATTCTTAATCTATTAAGAACAGCAGTAATTGCAACATCTAACATGCTTTAACAACAATTAAGTCAATGGCTGATCTAATCATGCTTTAATTAAAAATTGACAACGAGAATGATGCATGACTATATAGACTACGGATCATGCTTTTAGATTATCAAAATAGCAGAAGTTGAATACAAGTAAAACAGTATATTATACTTACGAATCATGCTTTGGATAACAATAACGAATATTTTTGGAAAACAGAACAACAACTCGTGCTTTAGAATAATGATGGGTAGAAATGATTATTGCATCGAATGAACAACAACATATTTCTAGTTTAATGATATAGCACTGTATAAATTTGTTGCATAATCAACATATTTCTAAATGATATCAAAGGTTGTAAAATTAACGAAATGATTTAATGAGAGCATGCTTGTGTAGAACTATAAGTAGTAGCAGTAAAACATAATGTACAGTGGAACATTCGTACTCTACTACAGCAATAATAAGACCTGAACGAGCGTTACAACATGCTTTCATACAGTAACGCGATCAACAAACTATAATCCACGAAACATGATTCCAATTACTTGTTGAGCTACTATGTTTGCATAAGGAATAACTCTAGATCATGCTTTCGACTACAGCGAATAAATATATGAAATAGAATTGTATAGAATTTAAACGATGGATGTCAACATGTTTAGAATACAATACACACTTGTTAGTCGACTATAAACAACATTTGATAAGAGATCGAATAGTGAAGTACGTCTATGAGCAGTAGAAACAATAATTATCGAAAGAAAACAGAGAGAACATGCTTCAGAACAGGAACAGATTTTTAAAGCAACATATATATTACAACTTATTTACAGCAATAACTAAAGTAATTGGCAAGGAAGCGTATGGGAATGTAACAACAACACTATATAGATATTATGACAACATAGAACTAAAGTATCCATATTTGAGTAGCATAGGGTAGTGTGTATATATATACATATATATATATATATATATATATATATATATATATTCTATAACTTCCGCACTTCGGCTAGCACCATACGATATGGGTGTTTGGAGATGGGTTCAGTATTAGGTTGTAGGTTGACCTCGAATTCAATCTCGGGAAGATCGTCAAGAAATACAGTTGGAAAGTCTCGAACTATTGCAACATCCTCCATTGTAGGCTCAGAATTTACGGAGGTATCCAATACGTTCACTAGAAATTCGTCACACCCGTTGCTGAGCATCCTGTCTGCCTTAAGTGCAGAAAAACAGCCAACTTACTTGTTTCCTTGACTCCCTAGAAAGTATGCATCGTACTACCCAGCGGGAAAAAACAGACTTTTCTCTTCTAACAATAATTATTGCATGGTTTTAAAATAGCTAGTCCATACCAATAATGATGTCGTACCCTTTATGTCCATGATAATTAAAAGAGGCAGTTTGCCCTTTTACAGAAATTCATAGAAATAAAAGAGTGTGGCACCCGAATAGAATAAGACATAAGCGGCACACTTATTAACATAAATTGTTCCTGTCAGAGTTAAATAACTTATTTATCCTAAGGTAAAACCTCTTAATTCAACTAAAGGAAATCAATAATATTTAAATAATTAAAGCATAAAACTTAAGCGTACCTGCCACAACGGCTGGTTGTTCAACTTCTAGGTTAGGGCCATACATTGCGAATACCCGAGGGGCCACTCCTCATTGTCCACCAGGTCGGTTTAGGCAAGTCCTTACTACATGACCTAGCTTACCACAAGCAAAGCACCTCTGAGAACCAACCAAGCATTCACCACGATGCATCTTCTTGCATTTCAAATAGGCAGTAGGTGGGGGAACCACAGTTGTCTGAGTCAAGGGCTTCTTATCAGGTCTTTGTTGTGTCTCAAATTCAGATGATCGTTTAACACCCTGGCCCAGTGATGGACCTCCTCGAGGTTGTTGACTAAAATTTGCCTTCCACATCCTCTGATTTGAATCCTTTTGCTTAACTACCATAAGTTTTACTCCTTCCACTGTTCGAGCTCTTGCTACAATTTTTGAATAGGTGACATCCTCAGTTTCGGCTCCAACAACTCCTTCTTGTACTTCGATCTTCAGTCCTTTCACAAAGTGGTGGACCTTATGTTCTTCTTTCGATACAAATTGAAGAACATAACGAGTCAATGCTTCAAGTCATTAGGCATACTCCATCACAGATCTAGTCTCTCTTAGGCACATGAATTACATTAATTTCTGTGTCTGGACAGTATGGTTAAAGTACTTCTCATTGAATAGCTCCTTGAATTCTCTCCATATGAGGGTTGTCACATCTCGGGAAGAGCTAACCGTATCCCACCAAAAACGCGCCTCATGCGTCAATAGATAGACAACACATCTTACCCTTTCAGCTTCACCAATCTCTACATATGCGAATTTTTCTTCTAAGGACTGTATCCACTCCTTAGCTCCCGAAATGTCAGAAATATCCTCGTTGAAACAGGGAGGCTTGAGTCTCTGAAATCTCTCCCATCCAGTTTCTCTATAGGCCGGTTGGATCTCTATCGGTCACAAATTCTCATTACCAACTCCGTTTCCATGACCTTGTCCCATGAATCTCTCCATATATCGAAAGTGTTGCTCCATGAATTGGGACTGTTGTTCAATCTATTGAGATTGTTTTTCTACAACTGCAGCTATACGATTAAGAGCTTCATCCCAACAGAGATTCCCTTCTTGACTGGGGGCTCGAGGCCCATCCTCATTACACGACACATCTCCCCTTCCTCTTCTAGCCATTTCTAGTATTCTATAATTTATAATTAATTTAAGGGAGATAGTTTAGTCATTTGAGTTTTCATGTTGTAACATAATATAAAAGGGAAACATATAAAACTTTAACTATCTCATGCATCATAGCGAAACAATTTAATTTAGACAGGCAACTTATAAAAAAGAAACTTAAAGATAAAGGAGAGTTTTTCGACGAGTTTGGGTTATCCGCGGTGAATCACACGAGAGTAACATGGCTCTAATACCAACTCTGATGCCCCGCGTCAAATTCCATTCTTTCTTAAATATCTTCTTTAATAATTTACGAGAAATTTTTCTTTTCCTTTATCTATTTAACATGTAAAAATTTTCACATATTGAAATTAATCATAAAATTAGAAGAATGACAATGAAATCAGAGTATGCAAAAAAACACTTTTAAAAATTTCAAATAAGTTTAGGATCTAGAATAAAATCATGCAACATAACATCAAAATCAGGTTTAGACAAATCTTGCCCTTTATTAAATCCTTACAATTTAAACAAAACGTTTGTCTTCTTCTTATGACATTCTACTAAGGTCGTGATTTATCCGGATACACCTCAGGCTCCACGGGAAAGGCATCCTCTTCCACTCCAGGCATTATCATTTCATTACCTACACCACAAGTAATATATAAGCCTAAAGGCTTAGTAAGGAAAGAGAATATGCATATGTCATGCCTCTCTTTAGTTTACTTGGAATGGGTTCGCCCCAAAATAATCTTTCATTACGTTCATTCATTCATTCATAACTTGTATTTCAAGCCGGAAGTTAAAGGAACACATAATAGATGGTATAGTTTGATCGGCTTCTAGTCCTATGTGGACTAGATCTGAACTATCCACCCGTCCTTCAACTTTCCATTACATCATTCGTTCATTACGTTCGTTTCATTTTCGTCACTCATGCATGTGAGTACCAATCGAAATGGCACTCCCTACTTGTTTCTATTATCATGATGCATGAGACATTATAATAAAGTAATGATAATTGAATTAATGAATATAATTAAAATAAAATGAATTTTAAACGACTAGATACACATATAGCACATATAATAACCATATTTAATATCACGCAAGGAAGACAACAGTAACGAATATGTAGCACAGCAAACAACTCACTTGATTACCTATTCACAAGAATAAAAACAACATTTGAAATTAATGGCCACAAGTCATTAGCTCCTACTAGACATACTACTATCTAATATTTACATGGAAACATGTATTTCAAGACGAATCAAAACATACTTGATAAATAAATACTTAAACTGCATGCTTGATGATTGAAGAACAATAAGATAGTCAAAGAGTCTAGTAATTGGATACAATTAGAAACATGCTAATAAATTGAAAACAACTAATGACTGAAAATGCTTATATAGAATCCCACAATTGATCAATTTATCATGTTAGTCAACTTTACAATATGGATAGACAATACAAAGTAAAACGTACTTGGTTTCAAGAACACTTAAATTATGTTAAATAATTTATATGCTATTCTTGACATATTCATCGGATTTGTGCAAATAGAAATCAGGAACAACATGCTTTATTCTTCACAATATAGAATAGTAATTTATGAGGGAAATGTACAACAAGTTAATTAACTATACGTGCTTGAAGGTTTATTCAGTAATTTAGCTAACATATTATGTTGAATAAATCATTTATAAAGAAAGATTAATAGTTGGAAACGTGATCAATAATTTGTCATTTCGAAAACGTGTTAGATAAATTAGAATTAATCAAAGAAAGGATGTTTATATCTCCAACCAGAACCAAGAATAAAAGCATTATAAACAAGATTTCACAATGTTAAACTAACCTATCTACATATGCTTAATAAAACAGAACATAGATATGATTAATAAATTGAATGAGTCAATACTTAATTTAGCCTAATCATGCTCGAATTTTAAGAGATTTATAGTAAACAATCAACAATTTCATACACATTGAGAAGAAATCACAACATGTCACATTTCACAAAAATCAACTTATGTCTAGTGCAGTTCATAACGCATTCCTACTTATTACATCTTCCTACAATTCTTCCATCTATCATTCCTTCCATTCAATTTCAACATAATAAGGATAAGTACATAAACAACATAGTAGCAAAATAAATCAAAGAATTCGCACAAGGAATTTGACAGTAATACATCTAGCACAACATTAACACACACACTTTTGATGTAGGGCCTCCACATGGCCACGACACGCCCAATTCCTTACCTAAGTTGAATAAAAACTAACAGGGACATCACTCCATAGCTTACCACAACAATTCCTAGTTTCAACCTTCGTTTACAAACACAATTTACAACTCCCAGTCATAAGCTCTTCACGATCTCCCTTCTTTCTCACTCTCTCTCTCTCTCTCACTCACTCTCTCTCTCTCTCTCTCGCTGGTATGAAGGGTTGAAATGGAGTGAAGGAAAAATGAAAACTTTCAAATGGGGTTCAAAAAGGGTGAATTGTTGCCTGTGATAGTCGATGAACACCAAATAGAGGAGAGGAAGGAACGAAAATGGGGCGATGCAATCTATTTGAGGGAGATTGTCCCTTCAGAGTTTCCTCGTGGCTGCTATCTCAATTTTTCCTCCCCAATCTCATTATTTTAAAATTGAAATCTTGCAAAATTGGGAACTTTTGGATGCGTTTTTGCATCCGTATGTCGTCTACACTGCATCCGAAATGACACTGTACAAACAGAAATGAGGATTGTGATGCGAAGTTTCAACCTGACTCCTTTGAAAATCCGTTCGTAAATTCAATTCGGATGCAAAACCTTGTCCACATACATTGTCTGCATCTCGTCCGAATGCATCCTGATTTTGTACAGATTCAAATCGGACGCGTCTTCATCTCGTCCACTTTATCCGTACTTGTCCGCAAAGACAGAGTTGGCTTCAGGACACGAGGACTCGTTCCAACCTTCATCCCCAAGTGTTTTGTGATGGTGCGGACGCGAAATCTCATCCTCATGGCATCTGCATTCATCCGAAATGACCCTGGACAATTTTTTCCCCAATTTTTCTTAACATTAATTTTTGTCCCATAAAATAATCCCCAATTTATACATCATAAAATAACACATCTTGGCTCGAAATGAACTACGTTAATTATTCCAAATTGATTACATCGAAAGAATGGGAAAAATGATAACGGGGTGTTACAAAACTGGAGTGACACTTGCTGTGAATATGAAGTGTGTTGCTTCTGGAGATGTGGAATGAGAGTGTAGTCTCTGTTGATGATGAGTCTGCAACCGTGAGTGAGAGTGTGATGGTTTGAGAGAGAGTGAGACAATGAAATCGTGAGGTTCTGGAATTGTGAGAACAGAGAGAAAGAGAGAGAGAAGAATGTGAGTTATGTGAGGAAATGAAGTTGGATGGCTGAGAAGGTGAGATGACAGTGAGGGTATGAGTGAAGGTTTCAAGTGGGTTGTGATGCACTTCTCTGGTTTGGAAAGAAGGTGAAACCATGGAGGAAAGAAACTGTGAAGAAACTCCGTGGCTTTTGAAGGATAAGTCTGTAAGTGATAGAGAAGATTTAATAGAAGGAATTACGTGATACTGTTGTGTTCATGTACATGCCGAGAGGGTTTTAGAGAAATAGAGGATGTGGAATAATCTGGCAATGAAGGACATGATGAGAAGCAGTTGGGAAGGGAGTACAGAAGTTTCATGAAGAATAAATTACATGCTAATTTAGTAAAGTTAAGGACACTAGGTAAGGAATAATGCTTGTATTTTGTCCAAAAGGACCTACATCGCAGGAGTAGGGTTTTTATGTGAATTGCTATGTTAGTCTTTAATGATGGTTATCTGGTTAGGTTATATATTCCTACATTAGTTTACTAATAGTTATGATGAAAATGGTTTTCTAAGATAATGGTTATTGATATAGGAAAATTAGTATAGGTCCTAAACGTATATTTAAATGGTGGATACCATAGAATAGTACTTATACTGTTAAGACTAAATTAGAAATAGTATGTAAAGGATAGAGAATTTGATATATGACATTATAGTGTAATAGGAACGTGTTTAGTATTAATTATATAGTTTAAGTATAGTATTGTTTGTTAATTTTTTACAGTATTGTTTGCAATATATGAATTGTTGTATGTGGCATTCATGTAGATATGTTAATAGAATGTACGTCATGTATTTCATGGGCTAATAATGAAGATAAGAATAGTGTTTCTACATGGGTTCGGAAACTTAAAAGGTTGCTCACACGTAGAAACAGCTCGTTTGAGTAAGTTCGGAAACTAAAGAGGTTGCTCTTATTCAACGAGTGGTGAGTTCGAAAACTGAAGAGGTTGCTCTCACCTAACGGAAAAATGATAAATGATAACGAATGTAAAAACGAATCCAAGTAGTGAGTTCGGAGACTGAAGAGGTTTCTCTCACTCAGCTTACAACGATATATGAAACTAAAGCATGTAGAATTGTCATAGAGGTTAAGGTTGCATTACATTTTATATTCCTCACTAGCCAATAGGCTCATTATTCCTCTTGTGATGTAGGTATGCAAAGGATCAAAGATAGTAGCAGTTGATGAGGTATTTATGCGTTACGGACTTGGCGGCTGGTTAGGCTAAAAGGTTTAACGAAGAAATGCAATGTTTGAAAAGAATGACCTCGTTATGCTATTTTGTTACATTAAGTAGATTTTGAAATGATTCTTTCAGTATTCGATATACAAGTCTTCCGTTGTTGCAATGTTTTAATGTTTTACAGTATGAAATGTTTTACGTAATAAATGGTTTAACAAAAAGGAATTTATTTATACAATTCTTAATTAAGTTAGTTTGTAAATGACAAGTCTTCCGTTGTGATTTTAAAAGAAAAAGTTTTTGAAAGTCATGAGTTTTAAATTGAAAGAATAAACTGGGATGTTACTAATGGTAACAAAGCCCAGTGTTTTAAAATCGGTTCTATATAATGCCTACCAGCACAAGTCACAATGTGGAAATACTTCATTGACTGTAAGTATATTGCTTTACTTTATAAGTTGATAAATTCTGTTACTTGTGTTTTATATAGATTAGAGGTTTTATATTATGCATAAATTATTGGTTGTCCTGATTGTAGACTAGAATATAGAATGTGATAAGTCTAGGTGCTTCCCGATAAAATTTTCGTAGGACAACTAGTCTAATGCTTTGAACCAACTAGTACAACACTATTCTAGGAAAATAAAATGACAATGGAAACTAGGAGGAAAAGACAAATAGATAAAATGAACTTTAAATTTTAAGAATAGGTTAGATAGATAGGTCTACCATAGTGAAAGTAATCACTACCTTACAAATAAATAGGAAAGCAATTAAGAATGTAGATCCATGAGACACAACGATTAGTAGAGTGGAAGAAGCATTGGAACGCCATATTCAGTTGTTTTAAGAACGGTGTAGGAAATTGGAAGAGTTAAGAAACCAATAACTGATGGCTCTTAGAAGATTAAGATGTGAGAGGTTTCGAAGGTTGAAGCCGCTATACTTTGATGGGAATATCTCTGATCCAGCGAGTGTAGAGGAATGGATTCGCATAGTGGGGAGTATAAATTCGAATATAGTAAGATTTAAGAAAAAGAAAAAGTTAGTTGTACGTTGTTCACGCTGACGAAGGATGCTCTATTTTACTGAGATACTATTAGGACAACTCAAGACATAAGAGAAATAACTTGGACACAATTTAAGGATAATTACCGTGATATGTATTTCAACAAAATAGCTTGGACCTAGATGTTAGGTGGGTGAGGGAAATTGGATGGACTATCCCTATTAGCTTGAAACTTAGAAGTTACCAATAGTCTTAAGGAATACCAAGTTTGTTTAAAGGTTTAAAGCCATGATATACCGAGGAGTTAAGATATATGGTACTGGGGATGTGCCATACTAACAAAAGCATTAGAGATCGATACAGTGGAGATACTAGTTATTAGATAGAAGGAAATGGATCAGAAGTCGAAAATGAATAATCAAACTCAACCATAAGTGGATGGGCTTAGAATTGGAAAAAGGAGTGAAGCTTTTGACAATAAAAAAATAGGCCTGTAATGATAAACGTGCGCAGAATGAACTTGTTACAGCTCTAATTGGAAATTTTCATGTTGGACTGTGCCCATGGTGTGACAAGAAGCTTTATGGTGAATGTAGGACTAGCACTAGACAATGTTTAAGAGTGAGAAAGATTTAAGGAAATAGTCTAGGACAAGTAATGTAACCACACCATAAGGACGAGTAAGTTAATAGAACTTACTAAGCTTCGTTGGGAACGAACAACTTTGGATTGTGTGCGCATGTAGGAAACATTGTTACGATTTACGTTACTTTTAGTAAGTAATAATGAACACAAGGTTCATCAATTTGTTCTAGGACTCAAGGTAGAAATTATAAGAAGTATGAAGATTTCAGATACTCAATGGATACCTTATATGGACGTTATAGTAAAAGCCCTTGAAGTTAAGAATGTAGAGTTTCGAGTAGAGAGAATTATTGAGTGCAATAGAAAGGTAGGATAGAAACGCAATCTCAACAATTGATAAGAGAACAACTAGAGATAAAAGGACCAACAGACCTTTCATTGGAAGTGAATTACAAGGAAATGAGATGCATATTTAAGAAAATGTTGAGAATTTACGAGTTATGTCGAAGTGTAAGAAAAGTCATAAAAGGGAATATATGACTGGATTTGGGCGAAGTTTTTGATGAAATAATGTTGGACATATTGCATAAATTGTCATACATTGTCGGTTCAAAAGAAAAAGAAATTAGTAAAGGCTTTTTCTCTTGTTGTAGTTAGGTATAGAGGTCAAAGGACTTTAATATAAATGGTGTGTAGTTAAATAATTTTATGCAGATGCTAAGAATTATTATATTTCGGAGAAGTGAGAATGTTGTATCTTAGGAAGAATTATGAAATATTAGAGCTGAATATTTACGTTTTGGGTATTTCATGCTACAAATACTTATAATTAGTATTTTGTACATGCGTGAAGGTAATTACGTTAGATAAATTTTGATGACAAAATTTATATAAGGGGGGAGGGATATAATATCCCAAATTTTCGTTGAATTAAGCACAAGACTTATGTCATAAATTGGGATGATAAGAGTGATATTGGACTGTTTAGAAATATTGGTCAAGAGAAATACATTTGGAATAAGTGAATTATGATACCCCGTTATGTTCATAATAAGTTTAAGGAAAGGATTAGGGTTATTAGAGAATGAGTGATGATACTTGGATTTAGAAAAGATGATATTATGACTGAATTAGGGATTGAGTCAGTTGATTAGTAAAATGCACTTGGATATAATAAGGTTGAAGTTATAAGGTTTATTATATTTTGGAGTGTATTGGATTTAATAAAAGAATAAGGTGGAAGAGGAATTATAGAATATATACTTTGAGTGTTAAGGGGTAGATTATGGATAGTCGGATAATTCAAGTGTTAGCCAAAGAGAAAATATATTTGAATGTGTTTGGATGCATTTGGATATTGTAAGAATACTGTAAGAAATGGAAGTTTGGGTATAATTAGACGTGGAAATGTGGAAGTAGATGATATAAAAGTTTATATATAGATATATATGTATTTGGTTTTGGTGCATAAGGAATTGGAGAAGACGAAGTGGTATGGAGGATATTTCAATTACATATAAGACATTAGGTGAGGGTTAGATTTATATAATGTTTATGCATTGCATGCATGTGTCACGTTATAGGAAATAACGTGAATAAACTTAAACTGGTAAAGATTTATTACATTGTGTAGAAGGAAACTGCGGTCGATCGACTGGCATCACTCGACCGGTAGTAAAAGTTGCAGTTTTCTGAATGAAATATGCGGAAGTTTGGTTGAAGGACAATCAATCCTCCTTCATTAAAATCGATCATCCGCCATTAAAAATTGTCGTCTGGAATGCATAACAGATGTGATGCTTCATCTTCCAAACACCTGGATGTTTATGGGTGATTATGGTTGCATCCTGTGGCTTTCCATCTTCACGCAGTCAATGTTGGTAGCCTATAAGTAGAAGCAAAGATGGACAAGAATGAAGAGAGGAATGGCATGCGGAAGCTCTGCCAAAATGAACAATGAACTGGAGTGAGATTTGCTATGAATATGAAGTGTGTTGCTTCTAGAGATGTGGAATGAGAGTGTAGTCTCTGTTGATGATGAGTCTGCAACCGTGAGTGAGAGTGTGATGATTTGAGAGAGAGTGAGACAATGAAATCGTGAGGTTCTGGAATTGTGAGAACAAAGAGAAAGAAAGAGAGAGAAGACTGTGAGTTATGTGAGGAAATGAAGTTGCATGGCTGAGAAGGTGAGATGACAGTGAGGGTATGAGTGAAGGTTTCAAGTGGGTTGTGATGCACTTCTCTGGTTTGGAAAGAAGGTGAAACCATGGAGGAAAGAAAGTGTGAAGAATCTCCGTGGCTATTTGAAGGATAAGTCTGTAAATGATAGAGAAGATTTAATAGAAGGAATTATGTGATACTGTTGTGTTCATGTACAAGCCGAGAGGGTTTTAGATAAATAGAGGATGTGGAATAATCTAGAAATGAAGGACATGATGAGAAGCAGTTGGGAAGGGAGTACAGAAGTTTCATGAAGAATAAATTACGTGCTAATTCAGTAAAACTAAGGACACGGGGTAACGAATAATGCTTGTGTTTTGTCCGAAAGGACCTACATCGCAGGAGTAGGGTTTTTATGTTAATTGTTATGTTAGTCTTTAATGATGGTTATCTGGTTAGGTTATATATTCCTACGTTAGTTTACTAATAGTTATGATGAAAATGGTTTTTTAAGATAATGGTTATTGATATAGGAAAATTAGTATAGGTCCTAAATGTATATTTAAATGGTGAATACCATATAATAGTACTTATACTGTTAAGACTAAGTTAGAAATAGTATATAAAGGATAGAGAATTTGATATATGACATTATAGTGTAATATGAACGTGTTTAGTGTTAATGTTATAGTTGAAGTATAGTATTATTTGTTAATTATTTACAGCATTGTTTGCAATATATGAACTGTTGTATGTGACATTCATATAGATATGTTAATAGAATGTACGTCATGTATTTCATGGGCTAATAATGAAGATAAGAATAGTGTTTCTACATAGGTTCGAAAACTTAAAAGGTTGCTCACACGTAGAAACAACTCATTTGAGTAAGTTCGAAAATTGAAGAGGTTGCTCCTATTCAACGAGTGGTGAGTTTGAAAACTGAAGAGGTTGCTCTCACCTAACAGAAAAACAATAAATGGTAACAAATTTAAATGTAAGTGGGTTCATTTTTACTGAGTTTGGAGACTGAAGAGGTTGCTCTCATGAACAATTCATTAGAAGGCGTCA
>CM039471.1:28818507-28911491 GCA_022433065.1 Begonia loranthoides
AAGTATCTTCCTATGATTTTTGGAGGCAGCCATAATCCCTCAGTAATTATAGTCTGGTCCAAGTTTCAAGTCATTTGGATGACAAACAAATGAGTTGCACATTCGGCCATTTGGGTTCTGTTTTTCTGGCCACAATAACTGCCAGCATCAAAAAGGTTGCAAGGAACGCATATGTGGAATGCTCACCCGATTTGAGACCCAAATTTGTACTTAGAGAAACGACCTCTTTGCCTTTAGAGTTCAGCGCCAAAGCACTTGGGCTTTCTTCCGACAGCCAAAAAAGTGGATACGGGAATCGGCCGGACTCCGTCATAGTCGGAAGAACCCACAAAGCTTCTTCGAAGCATGGTAAAATCGCCATTTGGTTGGCCATGTGATTGCCTAAACCGGTGAGTTGTTAAAAAACTTTCTCCATATTCTATTTCAAAATGTCAATGTCCTTCTCCATGTCGTCCAGATGATCTCCACAAGTGGTTAGCTATTGGCTCTTACACCAAATGGTTGACTATAAATAACTTTTGTAATCTCAAACAACCTAAACACACAAATTCAATAAAATACCATGAATATATTCAACCGAACAATTCATCCAAGGAAATTAGAGTAACAGCACAACAAGAACAGATTACAAACTAAAAAAAGAATAAAAGGAACACCACAGGTCTCCAGCTTGGAATTTTGCACAAGTCTTCAACTCAGAAGGTTGTACTCCTACCAAGAATAAGGAAACACTTTTACAAAAATGATTGTCTGGTGCCAAGGCCCTCCTCCCTCGTATAAGTCCCCCAGCACAAACTACTCTCCACTAAACAAAACAAAATGCCAACTCAGCTTTTCAAAAATCTAAAACTAACCCTCCAGAATCCCTCCGCTCTACTCCCTTTATAATACTATCCGTAATAACCCTTCCCCCTTCCATCAGCTGCAAGAGACATCTCATGGTTAAGTTAAAGCACAAAATAAATAATTTTAAAAATTATATCCACAAACCAGGATCTAGTCCACATTGTATTTGACTCTTCTTTCTTTAAAATTTCATTGCTCTAAAAACAGAAGCAAAATTAAGTTGATAGAACAAATTTTCTGCCAAAATTAAATGTAAGAAGATATACCTCGTAAACTATCCAAGCAACTGAGGCAATCACAGTCACTGCTAGTGCATTTGAAAATTTTCTATACAAATCTAACTTGACAGAGCTCCTCTTTGCCTGAATTTCAATTAGTTTAAAAACTTGTCAAACTCTAGGAATTCAATATGAGTCGTTTCTTAAAATACAAATAGAATAAAAATTTGTTAAAATCACTAAACAAGAAAGTATATTATGAACCCAAATTAGTACCTGCAACTGTTCTAATGTTTTTGAGAGAGCTGTAAATATCCACAGTATTAAGAAAGCATCAAGGAATGCATCAGGAAGGACTAGAAAGAGCCTTGTTCTTCCTGATATATCATTAATAGTCCCTACGTACTCTGTAGTATCCAATAACTCAGATGCCAAAAGATAAGTAATCCCAAGAAGCAGCACTTTTGTTGTAAGACCACCCAAGGTAGGCCTCATAACTCCATATCCCATTGAAACAGAGAGGATAAGAAGGCGTGACACTGTTTTTCTTATAGCTCCAACAGTCACTACCCAAGTAGTGACAGCAATTGGTCTCATTCCAGTATCATTAAAATTCACATATTCAAAGTACCAAAGAATCATTTCAAATAATCCGAGAAATACAACAGCGGTTATACAATGCTGAAGTTGCAGAATATCACTCCAAAACCTCAAGTACTGATAGATCCAAATAACAGTAAGCAACAGATAAGCAAGAGACATAAAAACGTAAAAGGTCATCAATGGGGCCATCCTACCAGGTAAATAGCCATTAGAATTCTTCCATATTGTCTTCCCACTCATAATTAGGCCCTTGAGTTTTGGATCACATGCTATAAAGAACAAGTTATACATTCCAGTCTCCGTGATGGGGACTTCAGCATCATCCATTTTAGTGGATACATGGTTTCCACTGAACTGCACATTTAAGATAATAGGCCAGTTAATTTCAGTTGCAGAAGGTATTCTAATGACCTCACCTTGCTTGCAACCTTCTATCTTAGCCAGATCAGGAGTACAACAAATAGCTCTTTGACCACCATATGCTGAACCACCAATATTGTTTCGATCAGCTGTCTCAAAAATTATCACTTGTATCAAACCCTTAGGGTAGTTCGTGTCTGAGTTCTCATCAGAGGTAGAAATGCTTCTCCAAAAAGTGATGTTGTCAAATCTAGAAAAATTTACAGTGACCAAGATAAAAATACATTTTCATATTGGATAAATAAAAAAAAATGGCAGAATAGAAGAATAATGTATATTTGAGTTTGATAAGACGAAGTTATCAAAGCTCTCTTAGCATATGCCATGATATGCATTAATAAGGGAAAAATCAGGACAAAAAACTAAATGTTCTAGCAATCTAACAACAAAATCAATTTTTTTTGGTCTCTGAATTCAGTAGATAAATTAAGCTCCATTCAGTGAGATTCCCAACGCTGCCTCAGATTTTTCTACACCTCACAAAACTTCCAACAATAATCAGAGAAGGCAACGTTTGCACACAAGTAAATCTCACCAGATCCGTATAAACATAGAGATAAACTAGTAACTTAAATAATGAAAAATAAAATTAATGATGCGTTTTTTTGTGGCTGAAAGCATGAGCGAACGCGAGAGAGAGAGATAGAGAAGAGAGGGAGACAACCGAATGAAGGAACGGCCATCCCGGATCGAAGAAGAAGCGGATGCAACAATGCCCTCGCTTCCGCCAGAGAGAAGATACGCATTGCCAACCTCTCTAAAGGAATCCTTGTGGTAGATATGGATTGAAGCATCGGCAAGATTCAGATTAACAAACAGAAAGAGAAAGAGCGAAGCGCACACAAAGTTAACACAAACACGAACACGGTCTCCTTCATCTGCGATACTCATGCCGAAGGATCCGACGAATTGGGATCCGCGAGAAAGCAGGAGTAGGTCTGGTCAGTGCGGAGAGAGGGTAGAAATGGCGGAAGGATGGTATTAACTACCCGCGCAACCGATGGCTTTGTGGTTCCTTCCACTTTACTCTCTAGTCCGAATTCGGAAACCTCTTTTTCCCGAAATATGATCTTTCATTAGATAATTTTGGAAGGACGGGGAAATTATCAAATCAACCACAGTAATTTTGAATCACTCTCAAGTTAATTATTAAAGTATTTTTGGTAATAATTTAACCACTGAACTATGAAAAATAGACGTCAAAAATATCGTTGTCATATTTGCCGTTAAACATTTAAATTTCATTCCACAGCAGAATCATATATGTTCCTCCACAGAACGTCACTACTAAATATACAGGTTATAGTTTGTTATTCTAGGGCTGAACGTTACACTTTCATCCATGGAAAATATGACGTTCATCGCATAACATCAATTTTCCACCACAAAACGTCATTACAAATAAACATTTTTCCTTGTCTGTCGTTCCCCCGCACGGAACGTCATAATTTCCCCTGCGGAATGACATTGTTTCGTGGCGAAAAGAAATAGTTCATCTGTCTTATATAAATTCACACTACATTCAGAGCAATTGCCTTAGTGATTTTCTCAACGATTATTGAACCCTAGAGTTTTTTCGAGAGCTAAAGTGTACTGCATCTCGATGAAGTTGAAGCGTTAATAATTGTTGCTCACCAATGGCATCTGATAGTGATCAAGAATCTGTTAACTGCCCATTGGAAGTGGAGCCCATGTCGACAGTCTCAGCACATTATGTTTGTGCATTCGGAGATGAATCTATTATAGTGGTGCATTCCATCTCGACAACTCTAGACAAGGAGAAGCTCTATTCATTGTGTGAATTTAGTGACGAAGACATGGGGGATTGTAGGCCTCAACGACCACCCCAAGTGGAATATTCTTTCATTGGTATGTGTCATGGCAAGAAGTATAGGTCTTTGAACCAATTCTCAGCCCGAGACAAACTAATTCTCAGTATGTTAGAGATTATAAGAAAGGACATCATGTGTAGGATCATTAAGAAACACAAAAAGGTGGCACATTCGATGGACCTTTTGTATCTGCAGATCAAGAATCAGATTGTCAGACTACAACTTGCAGGTCGAAATTGGAGTCCTATTTTTGCAAGCGCTAGCCAGTTTGAGGTGAGAAACGGTAACAAACAGTACTCTGTCGATTTGGACAGATGTACTTGTAACTGTTACCAGTGGGAGTTGACTAGCATCCCGTGTGTGTATGCAATCTCGTGTATTCATTTATGAGGAGATCTCTCGATGAATTTGTACATGAATGCCACCACCGAGAAACATAAATGAGAATGTACTTCAACTTTGTCCACCTCGTCGGTGGACAAATCATGTGGGTTGTTATAGACCTTGATCCAATTATACCACTACCATTTAAGAAATGTCCTGAAAGGCCGCAAAAACAAAGAATAAGGGATGTTGACGAAACCCCAAGGCATATAGTGCTGCCAAAGAGACACCTCAACATAATATGTGCCCAGTGTAGGGCACAATTCTCACACTAGTCAAGGTGGAGTTCCAGACACCGCTGAGTCAAGTGCATGTGCCAGCCGTAGGTCTAGAGGAAGAGGCGGGAGAGGAAGTTCGCATGACACATTTATGGGTTTCATAGTTCCCAAAAGTTCACGAGATGCAGGTGAGCATATTATTACGATTACGTTTTCATATATTATTTTAACTATGCTAATTTTATTTGCAATGTGTTATGCAGTAGTATGTTTGTGCAAGGGTCACAAACACAAACAAACATAAATGTCAACCTTAACCTAGATAAGATCGATGTAATGCACATGTACATTAAATTATTGTAATAAACATGTTAATTATTTGTTGTTAATGATGAAATTGTTTGTTGATGATGAATGAAATTGATAATGTGTTATTAAGTATGAATTAAGAAAAATATACATGGATTATAAGATAGGGAGTGTTTAGTATGAAAATGTAATTTTGGACAAAGTGCTTAAATCCACATGTGAAAACACATGTTCTGGACTGGACGACCGAAATCGAGACATTTTAGAAGTTGCTAGCCTCAAGTAATTTTGGAACCAAAGTAAGCGTCAACGTTCCATCGCAGAAAGATGATGCTCTACGGTAGAAAGTATACCTTCCGCCACAAAACTTCATACTTTCCCTCGCGGAATGCCAGCTTTTCGCAGCGAAATGTTAACATGCATGGGCAGAATGTCAGAGTTCCTCTGCCTTATATAGATAATTGTAATGTACATGTTGCTTAAATTGTTGTAATGAACATGTTAATTGTTTGTTGATGATGAATGAAATTGATAATTTGGTTTGCGTCAAAGTTTCTTTCTTTCTCTTTCAAAAAAATGCAAATTTTGTAAGAGTTTCTTTTGTTTTAGTCTCTCCCCCTATGGCATTATCAAAACCAAATCAAGTAATGAGGTTCTCAACTATTTTCCAAATAGATATTTTCAAAACAGATATTTCAAACAGATAGATTCCAAACATATATTTTCTCAACAAAATATACAAACAATTAACTATGCAAATAAACAAACAATATCTCTACCATCAACTAAACTACGTCGGTGTCGCCTTCTTGTGAGAGTTCTTCCGTAGATCAGTGATTTCGAAGGATAACTTAGGGTTCATGTATATGTTAGCACCTTGGGCGTATAGGGGAGTTTTGTCTTGTAAATCTTCGTGAGGGTGGAAGCCTCTCTCCTTACAATTTCGAAGCAGCCCTAAACCCCCACTAGTACATCAAAATATGTCGTATCGACTGAAATGGAATGGGGAAAATCAACACATAAATGGAAACATATATGAATCTACACAAGTGAAAATATACCTTGCTTTGTCTATTAGTGCTATGACGATTGCAATTGCTTCTGGCAGCAACGTCTGGTAAGGATAGCGAGTGTGTAGGTCAACAGACGACAAAAAATACAGTTGCTTTGGGTGTGCCTGAAATGTAAACCACACTTTATAACTATTCAAACATGAAGTACAACAAGTAAAAGCAAGAAGTTTACTTACGTAAATCCACCCTATTGTAATAAGCAATTTTTCCATTTGAACATTGAAGTATTCTTCTTTGTTCAACACATTACACTACTTATAAAGAACACAACGCAAAGATGAGTACTAAAATAAAATCTTCTAAACTACTTAATGTAACATAACGTAACTCTCACCGTCTTTGATGTCGTTTCTTGCTTCAAGAAGAGAAGATTAGTGATGTAGTACTCATCATCAAACTAAAAATGAAAATAGAAAGTCAAATATCCTAAGTATCCAGCTCAAAACACTTAATGCCAGAAAATGAAATAGCCTACTATAATCCCTGCAAGACATGCGTAGGTCTCCAAATTTTTCTTGGTATTTGCATAACCAATTTCATGAAAATATCCATCAGTTCACCTGGCTACAATGAACATTTTCAACCGTTAAACTAATAAGGTATGAATAAGTGCAAACACATAGATAACCAAATCGAAGACATACCACACGCACAGTTTTAAGTTGTGGAGGCTTTTTTCTACCCAATGCGTCTATCGATGGAGGAATGAGAGCTTGTAACATCACATTTCCATTTTACATTTCCATATATCCATTTCACATTTCTATAAAATTTTATCATTTAAAAACTCATTTGAAAATACTTAAAGGAAAGTATCAAAGTAAATATATGCAGAATAATTAAAACATTAAACTATTTTTTTTTAAACCAACGTCATTTAAAACATTTGAAAACCATAACATAGAGTCTTTACACAATTTAAAACAACTTTTATTCTTTCGTGAGCCATAACCCCCGAGGTCGTTTCGAGCATGGTTATACAAGCTTGCATCGCATCACACTTCTTCCATGTTCACCTCACTTGGATCACAATTAATACCTACATCATAGGAGGAATAATGAATCTATTGCCTAGTAAGAGATATAAATGAAATGCAGAGAGTATTTGACAAAGAAAACGAATTTATTTAACTTCTAGATTATTACCAAAATAGTACCATAATTTAACGGCCAAATTACAGGAAATTAATCATGAAAAAGTATTATCCATGCATAAACTTATGTCTGCTTCACTGAATAATTTCCTACAAACCTCTTCCTATTATTTAATTCACTAATCTTAAAGTAAGCAGAGGCATAATAAATCTAAGTGGAACAACAGATTTTGAAAGTTCACTATCAGAGACTCACATAGTAATTTACCCTTACAGAGAACTATTCCATAAATTAACAAAGCATGCAAGGATTCATTTCTACTAATTATTCTAATAACATATTAGTCTATTGTTATCAAAACCTCAGCCACCAAATCAAAACATGCAAAGCTATTCAAGTCTATCATCAATGTCTCGCAGGAAATCATGACATGAAGAATTACAGAGTGTTTATAAAAGGAAACATGCAGCACACTATGTTATCTATTGAACAAAACTTCTAGAGGACAACTAAGAAACATTCAACAGTGAATAACACAACAAACACAATGTAAATATCCTACTCATATGATGTAGGTCCTTATGGAAAAATCACACGCAATATTTCTTACCTCGTTTTGCGGTTTCCATTTTTGCATCGGGTCAGTGCTGCTCCAATCTGTCATCAAAGTTTCCAAAAAGATCATCTCTTCAATGGTTTCCTCCATGCTTTTTCCAAAACTTTCAGACAGAAGCAGAGAAGGCAGAAAGAGTCTCCCCTCTGTCATTCTCTCACCCCCATTTAACCTCTTCCAAATACATTTTTAACTATTCAGTAGTCCACAAGGAGGCGCAATGCAACGTCTTCCATCGACAATTCAATGGTCTGCTCGTCTATTATCTGAAATCCCCTCTATTGTTCTCTCATCCCCATTTAACCTCTTCCAAATACGTTTCTAACTGTTCAGTAGTCCACGAGGAGGTACGATGCAACGTCTTCCATCGATGCTTCAATGGTCTGCTCTTCTGTTATCTATTTCCAGACGACATCAAGTTTGGCGGTTGATCGGCCGGTCGCTCGCAGACCATGGTGATCGTTCGTCGAGATCGATCGCCAGTAGTATTCAACATAACCATTACAATTTACAGAAACAGTCACACTCCATTAATACTCCACTAACACTTAACTGAACTCCTCAGTTGATCATGTTACTTTATCCATTAATAATTCAATCTCCACATCCTAAAATCCCACTTATTCCGGATGATTATCGACCCAGTCATCATTGACATCATGATTGATCATATCACTCCTTAACCTTCGGCTCTCCAATAAGGTATCCAATAATTGATTATAACCTAATTGATTCTTTCAACAATAGAAATCCCCCAATTCAACTCATCACGCCAGTGCCGTCAAATACTCGTACACTTATTGATAGTAAAAATCCAAAACATTGGAGATATTTCCTACAGGGAGATAGATACATCATTGAGATACAACTTGGGCAGCAACTTCTGAGCCATCCCAACGTAGGAGGAGGCAAGTTCCCTCAAGCAGATCCGTCACTATACACCCCAATCTCTACATGTTTATTTACGTATATTAGGTTCATTATTATCCCATGCAATGCATGATATGCAATCCTATCTGACATGCCTATATGAATGTCATACAGCAGTTCGTATATCACAATAAAACAATACAACAGATAATGAAGGAGAAAACATGAATCAACTTTAATTTAACCTTATTCATGCTTTTACTTACTAATCACCAAATAGGAATTTAACTTGCGACAATAATGTTTTATTATTATATATACTAGCCAACTGTGCATTCAGGACTATGCAATTTAACATTCACAAGTCATAATTAACAACTTTAATAATGAAACAATAACATTCAAAATAATTCTCTTGCGATTACTAACCATTATAATTTAATATATTCCATAACGAACAGAGAGCAACACCTAGAGCATCGATCAACTTAAGAGCATAACATACTAAGAAAATCACACAGAAACCATTTCTTAAGATTACAGATTCAAATACTCATGGTTGACTAGCAACAAATTGATTAAGAATACAAATTATTAATCGGAGTTTACTCTCATCAACCAAACAAACTCCCAAGCAATGAAATAATAGAGTAATATTACATAGGCAGTTTCATTCTTAAAGACACAGGTTCATTAAAGGAAAAAAGAAATCAACAGAGGCATATCTAGGTAATTCTATTTGAAGAGAATAATAACAATTCTACAGAACAATAGTTAGCAGTTTAATAGCAGGGAATAAGGATCATAGAAAACATGCAACTCATTTCTTCTTGACAATTGGTTATCAACATATTAGTTCTTATCATCTAGGGTATAGGAAAACAAATCTAGTAGAGAAACCCATTAGCAGAAAACTATCATAGAAGGAAACATTATAGGGAATAAACAAAATCATGCAGCAAACAAATCCTACTCCAGTGATGTAGGTCCTTTTAGACAAAGAACATGCATAATCCCTTACCTCACTTAATCCTTCTCTTCTCTGTACTTTGCAGTAGCCCTCCACTCTGTCAAAGTTTCTCTCACAGAAACACAAAACAAAAAACTACAGAGTTTTGAAAGAACTTAGACAATCATTCGTCTCTCATTTTTCCTACCAACCCTCTAAGTACACCTTGGACCACTCAGAAGACAATGAGAAGACGCGACCTTATGATTTCCAGCGACTCTTCAAACTTTCAATCATCGGTCATACATTTCCAGATGGACAATCAGTGCACCGGTTGATCGATTCTTCATCCACGATCAACCACCAATTCAATCGATCAGCCGCTAATTCCTTTCTCTAATTTATCGGTCGATCTATGTCTAGTTGACGATTGATCGCTAAATCCAACAGCAAATTCATCACATAAATCATTCGACTCCAGCCTATATCAATACTTTATTTTCCTAATAATTATAAATAACCATATATCTATAAATCCAATACGCTCCAAGGTATTAAAACATTATCATTCATAATAAAATCAACTATAAAGTGTGACAGTTTCTCAATGACCAAATTATTACTTTTTACTTAATCCAAGATTTACACGTCGCTAAATACCTTAGGTATTACATATTCCCCTCTGGATACACCGCAGGCTCCATGGGTAAGGCCTCCTCTGCCCTTAGTAGAATCATTTCATTACCTACACCACAAGTAAGGACGTGAGCCTATCGGCCCAGTGAGGAAATGAGTTAATACAAATGCATATGCCTCTCTTTAGCTCCCTTTTTTATGGGGGCCACGCAATCCAATCTTTTCATTAAGTCACAATTTTGTTGGTTCTTTACTCGTACTTCGAGTTGGAGATTGGAGGTTGTCCTTTGAGATGACATAGTTTGATCGGCTTCTAACCTTCTCTAGGCACACTAGTCCCTTCCCCAACTAGGTAGGGGTGTATCCTAGCTGCCAGATTAGATCCAAACTACTCATCTACCCCAACTCCCTTTTCTTTTCTTTCCCATCAGGTGTATCCCACATTTAGGGTTTTTTTCGTTTTCTTAACATTTTCCCTCACTCATGCATGTGTGAGTACCGCCACCAAGGGGGTACTCCCTATTTGGTTTCTATTAACATGATGCATGATGTCACAATGATAGTTAAACAACACATTACAAAAAGGAAATAGTAGTAGCTTAAAGGCATGACAATTCAATAAGTAGATGACGAAATTTAAAACATGTAGAGAACTAGGGCATGTCGGAATAAGTGTGTAGCAGTTACAAAGAAACATATGAAATAGGGATAAGAACATGTTATTAAACAGAAGTTATCTGTCAATTTGTACCTAGCTAGGCCAAAAAAGTAAGTAGGTATAACATGGTTATTATAACTACTGCATGCTTCATGTGATGGCCGAAAAGTAACAGTATAAACGTGCTAACATGCTTCAGAATCTATTGAAATTAGCAGTGAAATTACAACAAAGTCAAATCAGCGAAATATACGACTAACAAGTTCTTAAATGACAATATACAGCAGCGTACAACAATGGAATGGAATAATAAATCATGCTTCTTAAACGACAACATGCAGCAGTGTATGACAACGAAATATAACAACAGAACATGCTTTTTAAATGACAATATACAGTAGCGTACAATAATGAATATAAGCAGCAAATTAAATGGACATACGCGCTCTACAGTTTATCAGCAAATAAACTATACTAACATGCTTTACACATAAAATAACACGCTTTATATAGAAAATAACACGCTTTATACAGAAAACAAAGCAGCGAACAAAACGATAGCAAGGTATGAATAACATGCTTCATAATTTGACAGCGAGTACGAAAATATTGCAAAGACATAAAACGAGCATACATTCTTTATCATTCACAGCAACTACGAAAAAAATGACAGCGACTAAACGAGTATACGTGCTTTTCATTAAGGCTAGAAGAGGCAATAAGTAATAGAAATTTAAATGTCTAACATGCTCTATGATTTGACAGTCTATATCTATATATATATCGAGATGTAACGGTGAGTTGAAAATATGCTACATGCTTTGTAAGTTGATCGAAAGTAGCTAGACATAACCATATGTAAACAGTGGACAACATGCTTTATACAGAACACAAAACAGCGAACTCAACAACAACGAAGGTAAACAATGAACGACATGTTTTATACAGAGCATAAACGATTTGTTTATACAGAAAATAAACAACATGCTCATACAGAAAATAACAACATATTTATACAGAAAGATAATTAGTGAGCAATATGCTTATAAGGAAGGGAATCAATGAACAATGTGCCTATACAGAAACCATGAACAACAGAGAATAGTCATGCTCATATTTGCCGGACAATATACTAGCAGTAAACAATATCGTATATCACAAGTGAAACGTAGAGTTTAGCTCAGTCACCCTAGCAATCATCATGAAATCCTTAGTTCATAGTTCTATATTGTCAAGCTTAACCTCCAACGGGGATTAAACAACGCCACCAAGCTTAACATCCAAAAAATATGGCTTAACATCCATAAAATCAAACTTTGAGCAAATTGTAAAGTAACAGCAGAGTAAAGTATCTACGAAAATGTATAAGGTATCAAAGAAATTCACAGAGATTAAACTACAACTATCAATCACCACGCACACACGCTTTACTTGGGTGTAGGGCCTCCACAGGCCAAGACTACTCCAAATCCTTACCTAAGATGAAGGACCAACACACGGAAAACCAATTTGTTCCTCCCGGAACTACTCTCCACGCAGGAAATCCACTCCAGACGAAGACACCGAACCAGAAGAAGGAGGATAGACGCAGGAGAGGGAGTTTGGCTGAACTAAATAGATGGGCTTAGGAGACCAACCGTACCCCTCTGGACGATGACTCCTGCGTAGTCAGAACCTGAGGAGGAGATTTGCTGTCTCATGCCCCGTGATTTTGCGACAGGCTGTTTGTTTTAAATCTTGACTTATTGCAGGTCTGTGCTGATTTGGATAAGTGCGGACATGTTGGTCTCGTCCGCAAGTGCAAAATTCCCTTGACAAATTTGTGTTTACGGACTGGAAATGTTGTCCTCGCCTTGTCCGTACCGTCAGAATGCGACAATCAGAAGCATTTCGGCGTCCGCATATTGCATCTGCGTTCATCTGAATGTGTCAAGGAATTGGACAGATTCAAATCGGACGAATCCTGTCCTCATCCGCATCGTCCACATATCATCTAAATGTATCCAGGAATTGGACAGATTCAATGCGGATGCATTCCATCCTCATCTGCATTGTCTGCACTTCATCCGCAGAGTGACAAGATCAGCTCAGGACGTGAGAATCCATCTTGCATTCATCCCCAAGCTCAATCTGATGGTGCGGATGCCAAACCTCATCCCCATGGCGTCCGTAGGTGCCTGAATACGCCAGGTTTTCCATTTTCTTCGCATTTTCCAACTAAGCTTTTATCTTGTCATATTTTCTCCATAAATACATGTCATAATTTAACAAGTACAAATACGCAATGTAATATACATATATCTCCAAAGTTTGATTACATCGCGTAAAAGAAGAAAAATAGTTTTGAGTTATTACAATTTCGATTATTTATTCTAGTTAATTCACATGCTTAAGAAAGATTACGATTATTATTTTAATTAGTTATCCTAATCAATTAACATGCTCAGCTCAAGTTCTAGTTATCCTAGTCAATTAACATGCTCAAGAAAGATTACGATTATTGGTCATCTGTTAATTAACATGCTCAAGTTAGTATTTATTATTACCATTGTTATTTAGTGATTATTATTATACATGCTCAGGCTTGCAGAAAACTACAACTTCTAAGAGATAATGACATGTAGCACATAAGCAAGTAAGGTAATAAACAACACGTTCACAAGGCAAAATCAACATAAGTAAAGGAAATTATAACTCATTCATGCTTAGCATTCTATACTAGAAGGCTTAACGTTAGGGGTTCTCACTCAAGCGGTAAACATTCCTTGTTTCTCAATGAAAGTAAAGTATTGAAATATAGAAATGGCATTAAAGGAAATTACAGAAATTAACAACAAGGAATTGACAACAACTACGGACTTAACACCACACACACATGGTTAAGTAATCACAATTTATTATCTAGTTAATTAACCTAGTTACTTAACATGCTCAATAAGTAGTCACATTTATTATCTAGTGAATTAACATAGTTAATTTACATGCTTATTAAGAAATCACAATTATTATTCTAGTTACTTAACCTAGTACATGCACATTAAGTAATCACAATTATTAATCTAGTTAATTAACATGCTCAATAAGTAATCACATTTATTATCTAGTTAATTAACATGCTCATTAAGAAATCACAATTAGGTTGTTTAACATGCTCAATGAAGTTAAGTAACCATGCTTATAGTTCTAGTTAATTTAATATCAGGTTAAGGGTAAAACACATTTGTTACTCTAGTTAATTAGTTAACTAAACAAATACGAAGTAAAACGTCTAATTAACACAAGTATATTAACCCATAGAAATGACATAACAAATAGCGGTAGCACAATATATGCATCGAATAGTTAAAGTTAACATAGGAATATTGAAACTAGACAGCAAGTAAATACTAAATAATAGGGTCATCCTCGAAGGCATATGTAATGACCCGGTTTCTCGAAATTCCTTTAAAATGCGTGAAATTTTTAAAATTTCTTTTGAGAACAAGTCAGAGCGTGCCTAAAATGGACTGCTACCAACCGTTCATAAAACTTGTTATAAAATCCCCTTTAACAAAACTTGTGCAGAAGCGTTATATAAAAAAGTCATTTATAAAACATAGCGGAAACATTATAAAAATCTTTTATTTAAAGCTTTGCGGAAGCGTAATTAAATAGTTTAAGAATGAAATACTAACCATTGAAATACTACTTTTTATACAACTTATTACAATTTGGAACTTAGTTTAATTCTCTTTTACTCTTGCTATGCCTGGCCAGCCACGAACTCCCTCGCGAGCAAACTCGTCATCCACTATTCTTTATATTGTTGTTTATCTTTTGCTATTCCTAGTCTGTGCATTAACTCTACGTATGGGTACCTACATCTACACAACAAGCAACTGTAAGCCTGAAGGCTTAGTAAGGAAAAAGGGTTATGCAATGCATGATATGCCTCTCATTAATCCTTCTGGAATGGGGGAGCCATCCCGACTAGTCCTTTCATTACTTTTGTCCGGTTATTACTTTACCTTATACTTTAATCCCTTTATTCCATACTCGTACTTCGAGCTGGAATTGGGAGTTTTTTCTTGTGCAATAGCATAGTGGTCGAACCTAGCCTTTTTCCTCGCATCTAGAACTCCCGTACCCTATGAGGGAGGGGCTACACCTAGATTGCAGACTAAATCTGCTAGCCATCCACTCCCAATCCCCTTTCTCCTTCTTCTTTTTAACATTTTATCTCCCATGTGCCTTCGTACCACCACCGAGGTGGTACTTCTTATACTTTCTATTGACATGATGCATGATGCTTCACAACATACTATTAAATGAAATGTACATATATAAAATAAGCTATCGCTATATGAATGTCACTCTTTAGTCCATTTTGGAATGGGGGCCACCCAAACCAAGTTCCTTTAGTTCGTGCTTCCATTTATTACTTACTCTTACTTTGATCCCTTTTGATCCATTATTCTATTGTTTCATACTCATATTTCGAGCTAGAATTTAGAGGTTTTTCTCGTGCAATGGTATAGTGGTTGGACCTAGTCTTTTTCCTCGCATCTAGAACTCTCGTACCCTATGAGGGAGGGGCTACGCCTAGATTGCAGACTAAATCCGCTACCCATCCACTGCCAATCCCTTTTCTCCTTCTTTTTCTTAACATTTTACCTCACTCATGCATGCTCGCGTACCACCACCAAGGTGGTACTCCTTATTAGTCTCTATTAACATGATGCATGCTCATAAATTCTCAGCCTAACATGATGCATGGTGCTTCACAATATTACATTCATAATTGAAGTGCGCATTGAAATAAAGTAACTGTAGTTGAAAGCGTATATAAAAGAAAGTAAGGCAAGAACTATAATTAAAATTGCGCATCTAAGGAAAGTAAACAAAAGTTGCATGGAAAATAAAACAGCTAAAATTGAATAGCACACCCAAGGCAATCGACATCAATTAAGCACTCAATCAAAACAATATACAATGAAATTATGCAAGGAAAGCATGCTCAAATAATTGGAATACAATAATAGTTATCCTAATTAATTTACATGCTCTTGAAAGGTTACCATTATTAGTTATTCGAGTAATTTAACATGCTCACGAATTGATTTCGGGTAGATTCCAATTAGATATCTTAGTTAATTTCTTAGTCTATTTACATGTCTCCTATAGCTATTATTCTAGCTGATTAACCTAATCACTTAGTATATTTATAAAGGGTTTCCATAATTAAACTATCTCGTTGATTTCTTTAGTTAATTACACTAGTTTATTAGGCGCTAGTTAATTAAACAATAGTTAATTGTGCATACTCAAGAGATAACCACACTTACCTAAGCATACTCTAATTAATTATCCTTAATTAGTTAATTAGTTCACGTGATCATGTATATTAAACATGCGTGAAAGAAGATTACAATTTATCATTCTGATAGATTATTAGCTAGTTTGCATGCTTGGTCGATTTACATGCTTAGTTAATTGACTTTCTTAAGAAATAGTTAACCTACTTGGGTTAATTGCGTGCTTAAGTTGATTAACGTACTTATGTCTAATTAGCATACTTAAGTCTAATAACATTGTGTACATGCTTAGATTACTAGATTGGTTAACATGCTCAATTGATTAACAATTTAATAAATTGATTTGCAAATAAACAATGCAAGTTATTTACTAATTACAATTACCTAATTATTTAACATGCTTAACGAGCTAGTTATTTAGTGAACTCAATGATTGGTTATTAAATGATCAGTTAAGTTAAATTGGCATACTTAGGTTAGTTAATTACTCTACATAGGTTAGTTAAATTGCTTGGGTCCAGTTGATAGATTTTTGTTTAGTTAACTAACATGCTCATGCTCAAGTGATAATTACCATTTGAATTCTAATTAATTAATAAAACATGCTTAAGGCTTAGTTGAGTTAATTAATTGAAGTAGTTAGTTAAACATGCATAAAGTCTAATTAATCACTCAAGTCTAGTTAATTTACTTTATTTAGATTAATATGCTCAAAGAAGGATCACAACGTCGAACATGCTTATACAGAGAATTTAACTAAAGCAAGTAAGAAAATAAGCAACAAGAATAGAATCGTCATAAAAAGAAAAATCAGTTCATTCACGCTATTTCATCTTCAGCTTATCATACTCTATTTCACCACAACAACTCTATACTTCACAACAATTATTCATCAACCAATGGCATCTACAACTAATCGCAACACTAATAATTAACAGAGCTAACACTAAGGAAATATCACAGAGCAATGAAACAAAGGAACAAATTATCATTCAAGGGAAATATCACAACACATAAATAAATCTACACTATCAATTAGCAAAAGACAGACTCATGCACACACTCTTGTGGTGTAGGGCCTCTTAATGGCCAAGACACACCCAAGTATCCTTACCAATTTGAAGAACTAAAATCAAGGACAACTCTCCTCACGGTCCTAGCAACTCCAGCTCACTGTCTCACTCCTCTCTGCACTCACGACTCACGGTTCCAGCAGGGAGCCACTCCAACAGCTTACCTCTTCACTCCCTCACAGCTCAATACTTAGCTCACCACACTCTTTCACTCATCAGCCTCTCTCGCTCTCTCTGGACTACACACACAGGAAATGAAACTGAAGACTAAAGAGGGGAAGGGAGAGCTATTACCTAGGAGAGGGAGAGAGACACCATGAGTGCATAAGGGTAGAGAGGGAGATGGCTATAGGCAGGGGGAATACTGGCTACGACATAGGGACGACTTCGACGTCCAGGGAGGGAGAGGGGCGATTTTCTTGTCTCCCACAAGTGCATTAATTTGCTAGATGACAAGGATTTCTAATTATTAACCCTAAATTTACATAGAACTGGGTTATTTCGGACGAGTGCGGACGCATAGGTCTCATCCACATTCGTCTGCAAGGCTAAAATATCGTAGGCTAAATCGAGGCTATGGATTGGAAAAATGCGTCCCCGTCCTATCTGTACCATCCGCAAGCGGCATTCGGATTCCAAGTTGTGTCTACACTATCGTCCGAAAGTGTCCTAAAATCGGGCAGAGGCAAATCGGACAAGACCTCAACTCGTCTGAACTCGGCCGCACGCGTCCGAAGGTGTCCAGGATTGGACAGAGTCGATGCAAACGCAGCCTTCCTCGTTCGCATCATCCGGGATCTCGTCCGTAAATATCCAAAGTTGTATAGATTCGCTGCAGACGTGGCCTTTCTTGTCTGCATCGTCCGAAACCTCGTCCGTAACTCCACAGTACAGTGAAGTCAAGACGATACATCGCGTCCCCAAACTCTTCCCAACGTCGGGGACGTTATGCCATGCAAATGCGGACGAAATGATGCGTCCGAAGTGTTGTCTGCTGGCGTCCGAAAACACCTTGGACAACCTTTCACACATTTTTCCCACTTAACTCCTATCCCATAACATCTTCCCCATAAATACACGTCATAAGGTGACACGTATAAATACGCAATGTAATATCCCCCAAACTCCAATACTTCGATTACATCACGTATACGGGGAAAACGTAACAGAAATTACTCCGACTACGCACTCGGTAATACCCAAATAGTTATCCAACTTAAAAATATCGGGATGTTACAGCATAACTCTCAACTCGTTCTTTCCTACTTTTCGAGCTTTACTCATTTATCTAAGCACTAATCAATATCATTTGTCTATCAAAGTAAAGCATTGAATCACAAAACTAACAATAAAGGAAATATCTACAGAGTATGCATCACAGAACTAACAATAAATGAAATATCTACATAGTATCAACAAAGCAGCAAAATATCATCCAAGGAAACCGACACTACTCACTCACGCACACTGCTTGTGGGTATGGCTTTGACGGCCAAGACACACCCAATTCCTTACCCTAGTTGAGGAAACCAACAGGGAGAACAACTTCAAGCTCCAAGCTCACAAAGTTCTAACACTCACCCACGTAGCTTCACTCATGAGCTCAAGCACAACCTTCACAAACCATGTAGGAACTCTCACCCACTCACAATTTTCTCCCCCGGACTCACAGGTCTCTCTCACGCAGGGGAAAATGCTGGACTAAAAATGGAGAAGGGATGACTTGAGTTGAAATCCATACCTGGAGACAAATGTACGCCTAGGGGTAGAGAGGGCATGGTGTCGCGACATGGGAAGGGAGTGCTCGGGCGTGGGGAGGGCGTCCCACGGTCGGTTAAGTGGAAAATTAATGGCTACACGACAAATTTCTCTTATTTTAAATTCCTAATTTTACACAGGTCTGAGATGTTTCGAATGCGATGATTCATCATGGCCTCATCCGCATGCGCTTGAAACATACTATTCCTAAGGCAGGATTCCACATTCGGACGAAGAATGGCATCCTCAACCTCTTTCGCATCGTCTGAAACCGCCATTCGGACGCGATATGGTGTCTAAATTCAAGTGTCCACGTTCGTCCGAAAGTATCCAGAAATCAGACATATTCAAAACGTCCATGTTCGCATCCGTCCGCCATCGTCTACATCGTCCGAAACTGTCATTTAGACGAAGGAAGGTGTCCACACATAGCATCTGCATGCGTCTGAAACTATCCCGGAATTGGACATATTCAAAATGCCCGTGTCCGCATGCATCTGCCTTCGTTTGGGCTCGTCCGAAACTTCACGATACATGAAAAGTCAGGACGTGAAATCACGTCCTAAGTCCTCCAAAAGTGCAGGGACGCTATTCCACGCATTCGCGGATGACATTTCTTGTCCCTATGTCGTCCGCATGCACCCGAACTTGCCTAGAACAGCCTTTTCTTCACATTTTCCTACTTAATTTTCATCCTAACACAATTTCCCCATAAATACATGTCACAAAATAACACATAATAATACGCAATGTAAAATATTAATTCCTACAACTTTAATTACATTGCGTATACAGGGAAAATGATTTCGGCGTGTTACACTATGCTCCTAGCCTACACCCTAACTTGGAAAAAATAGAGTCTAAGGGGTGAGTGACAAACTCAGTAGGGGAAGTCGATAGTAAATACAATACATGCTAAAAAATGTTTTTCTCATCTCTTTTGAAAACCATTTTTCATGCTTCTCACTTAGCGTACATAGATTTAAAAACATTTAAAACCTCTTTATCATTTTATTTAAAACGGCCAATGACCCTCGATGTGGCTATATCAAAACCTATTGTATACATAGACAACTATATTACAAATTATGCCAACATAATTTTTCATATGAAAACGTCATCAGTGAAAATGGATGGTCACACAAGAACCCACCTGCACTCATCAGAGAATAGGTGATTATCCGTTGATAGCAACACCTCATGAGGCATAGGAAATAACAATGACGGCAATCTAGAGATCTAGCGTGTCACCTGAGTTGCCAATGAGCTAAAGCTCCGAGTCGACACAACTTGTATGATCAAATGGGATGATACAAGGATAGGCAAAGCTCAGTGACTGACAACCTTCTTATCCGTGTGACTAAACCCTGATCAAGTTCTGTGGCTCAGAACCTAAGGAAGCATCATAACCTTCCCATCTCCATTTCAACTTTTGGGCTCAAAACCCGATGACATGTCAACAATACCCCATCCCCATTTTTGATAGAGTCCACGAAGACTCTAGGCAACACGATCACAATAGATTCTCAGCTATATGAATAATCTAGTCTTTAATCTTTAAATAGGTGTAACTTCAGTGGCATACAGAGTTAAGGGTTAAAACTTACAGGAGCTTAGGACAACAACACAAAGAGAATTATATCCAAAATCCAGCTTCAAACTAGGACTTACGTTACTGCAAAAATCACCCTCGGATTAGGGTTTTGTGGGACTGATTCTGGCGGTCAAGAATAACATAACGAGATCTCCACTTGCATACACTTAATCAGTCCCAATTTTGGAGGATTAGTGCTTGACAATCTCAACAATATCTCAGTTAAATATCAGCTCCAAAGGTCATGCATACACGAAGCTATGCGTGACACAAAATAGAAATCAAATCTGGAAATTGCAAAACCAGATTCTCAGTAACAACTACTTTCTTTGTATATCAACAATTATCAATTCCAAATCACAATAAAATCTCCACCAAATCCACACCAATAAAGATTCAATCAAGAACTTCAAGAAAACAGAATTACTTCTCAAGGGATGGATGAATAAGAGGTGACAGACCGATGAAGTCCGCTGACCCTCCAACTCTAAAGGGGCGACTAGTTCGGCCACTTCAAGAATGGCTCTCTCCACCATGTTTTTCTAGTTCTTCTACCTCCACACCACAAGCACCATAACAACAAGGAAGAGGGCTGGAAGAGGCAGCAAAGATCGGTTTACTTGAGACCTAGCAAGAACAAGCAAACCGATTTGATAGAATGAAGGAAATCCGAGAGAGGAGCTCCGCGATTCTTCAAGCACAATGCCAAGAAAATCTTCTTTAGGGTTTTTTTCCAAATTGAATGTCGATTAGGGTTCATTATAGAGGATAAAGTACCTCTCTAATGGAAAAATTACATTTTACAAAAGTACCTTAAACAGAAAATGAAAAAAATGACCTCAAAATTAAATCACACAAAATAATTCCATGGTTGGATTTTTGCCTATGTAAATGGGTTGTTTGACGTACCACGTAGCCAGGTATCTTCATTTTTGTTAAAGACGTTGGGGGTTTCAGAACGGGGTAATTGTGAACCCTAGAATCCACGTAGCCAAATACTAAACCTACCACTCCCTACGTGGGAGGAATTTATCGTATTGAAAGTCACAATTCACCTGAACCCCCACACGCCTATTTACGTATATTAGTTATGTCATGTAATATGCTCGTGAATACATACAATCCTACATGATAATAAAATTTCTAATAAACATATCATTAAAAGAACCTAAATCTAGAAAACACATAGCATACAATTCTAATTCTTGCGATGTAGGGTCTGAAGACCAAAATACAGTAAGTATCAACTTGCCTGGCATCCATAGCGCAATTCGAAAATTAACATTGTCCTTCTCTTTTTATACCTTCACAATTTAAAATTATCTAGTTATTACTAAAATCATTTAATTTACTTATTAACTTGCAAATCAATTTCCACATCTAATTCTAATTATTTACATGCCTTAGACAAATTAATATCCCAATACAAAACCAAGAGAATGTAAAGACCAAGGCTGCAGCTAACAAGTTTATATCCAGCTACTTATTAACTTCAACACTTGTTATCTTCCAACATAACAGATTTATTTCCAAATGTTCACACTTCTACATTTATCACCCAATATCCAACCCATCAACTTAAACAAAACCAAATTGATCAGCTTGGAAATAGGAATACAATGCAGCAAATGAACTCAACCAATTTAGCCATTTTTAATCATGGCAGGAACAGGAAGTTTAAATCACAGGATATGGCAGTGGGGTTTTCTTTCCATCAAACAGAACCCATCTTAACTTAGTACCACATTCTGAAAATAAATCACATCCTAAATAACACAACAGTAAAATCAACTAACATTGCAACATTTCATACAAAAACCTGAGAGCTTAAATTACCATCATTTACAGCAAAACAAAAACCAAAATATCACAACAACAATTGGGTCTGAACAACAATCCGTGAGCATGAACAATATAGCAACTTTTCCAAAAATCTATTACCCAATCTGAAATCCATCAGTCAATCTGAAATCCTTGACTGAATCAAATAGAACAACAAAACCAAACTTATCTTGAAATGAGAACAGAACCAATTTTTCTCACATCAGATCAGATTACCACTATCAAAATCAATCATCCAAACAGCAAAGGAAGACATCCAACTTACCAACTGAGGGATCACTGAACCACGCTTCATGGCTTTCACTGCAACACTGAATGGAGGAATAGAACACCCGAGAAGCAGCCAACCCAAGTTGTCCTTCACCACAACACCCAAGCTGCATATCACCAAAACACCCGAGAGGAGACAGAACATACAGAACACTTCACAAAATGAAATACTCTCACCTTCATGTTTCTATCTCTCGGTCACCAACTCTGCACAGAGCTCTCTCGGTCTTCAATACTGCACAGAGCTCTCCTTGCCATCGACTTATAGACAGGAAGAGGAGAACACATCGAGGAGGGTGGTCCAATAGCCAAACTCCACGTTGGAATTGTGTTATCGTCTTGGGAGAAGCTGTTGAAGAAGACCCGCCAGACCAAGACCAGCAATTGACCGGTTTAGAGTGAACTGAAGACCAAGCCCTGGCTGATTCGTCCCTGTTATTCCAGCCATCACGTTCGTCAACTCTGACTGCCGAACTACCTAATCCAGACGGTCATGGAGGTGAAATCGAACACAATTGTCGACTTACCACCGCCAGGAGTTCGCAACACCGTCGGGAGTTCCATTCTCGAGCCCTAGCCGCGGGAACCAACCGATCATCACATCGCCCGCAGCTGTACCTTGGCCACCCGACGCCAGACAACGTACGCCGGCGCCATCCCGAGCTCCGACGCCCTCCTTCTCCCTCGCGTCGCCTTCGCCTCCCCCGATCTCTCGGGATCGTTCTCTCCTCCCTGTGTCTCTCGTTCTTTCTCTTGTTCGGCCATTTGTTTTAAACCCAAACCGGTCTGGTGGAAACCGGTTCACCATTCCCCCTATGTTATTTTCAATTATTCCTTTTTGTTTCACCTTCTACTTAAATCAAATTTCCTTTAATTTAATTATTCCAATTAACCTCTCGTCATTTATTTAATTTCTCCCATTAATTATTCCACATTAATTCATTATTTATTTCCTCCTTTTTAATTAAAATCAAGTAATCTATATTTGGACTGAGCCGAACCAAAACCGGTTCAGTTCATATATAACACTTACGTCCTTAGTAATATCCCGATAATTTATTCGACAAATCCAAATATCCCCAATTATTTTTCAATTTATTCTTTTTTAAATTTTGGTATAAAAATCGGGATATTACAGGACAACATCCCGATCGATTGTACATGTCGACTAGAGTAATGTAAAAATTCATTTCTCACGAAATCATGTGGCACGAGTCGACATGCACAGTTGATCAGATATCACCAGTCGCCATGCACAGTCGACCGATCCCAAACCATTCACACTCCCACCATGTTATCCACTGTATCATTTGGTCCAACGCCTCTTTTGCAATATCAACCGATCCCACGCATTCCCTTTATTCTATGTTTTTTGACAAAAACTGCTATGTTAATTTAACACTCCCTTTTTAATTAACAACTTTAATCTTCACTCCTCCAACATAATTTTACATCTTAATTAATCTAATACTTTTTCTTCACCCATTTCCACAAAATTCTTTATATTACATTAATCGAGGAATTTATCAAGGTATTACATTAAGTGTGTTTATTCCATGATGTTGACATACCTGTTATATGACATTGAAATACTGTTGTGAATATTGCATTGCATTGCCATGCATCATGGAGAGAAACCCTTAGGAATGCCATATATGGATTGGTATTGCATGGGAGAGAACGGACTAAATGAATGTAACGGGAATTGGGGATTGGGGAGGTAGTTTGGATTCTAATCGGAAGACTCGAGATTAAACCTTTCCTTCGTCAGTATGCGAGAGCATGTCTCCTAAGTGTTAGTTTCTAACCAGGAACTATTCTCCTTGTGGGAAATATTCCCAATGTCTCAGCTCAATGTATGAGTTTAATGTATAAGACAATGAGTAAATGATAGATTGGGTGGATTCCTCACTGTTATAATCAGACATATGCATGTATCATACTCCATCTTACTTCTTGCTGAGCGTTAGGCTCACAATTTGCTTGTTGTGTAGATGACGTACAGGATACGAACTATATGCCTGAGGAGGGAGTGGTTCATGATGAGCACTTGGGTTACCCAACGGATTTGACCTATGGGGTTATCGCTCGCTGGAAGGAAAACCTAGATTTTGAATAGTTAATGTTATATTTTGAAATATGGTAAACGTTTTGTTAAAACGATGGAATCTGGTTTAAAGTGTAAAACCATATTTTCAGATTACTACTAATTCTGCTTTATTTAGTGTGATTTATTTTCGTCTCGTATGTTTTAAATGAATCAAAGAAATTTTTATAAAGAAAAATTTTATATGGTAAAGAAAAAGATAAGGTTATAAAATGCGGGGTGTTACAGTTATGTAATGAAATGTGGGAGTTTTATGCTATAGTTTATGTATAAATAATGATTTAAGTGGTTATGGAATTTGTGAAGGAGACAGTGGTCAATCTGTAAGTTGTAGTCGATCAAGTAGGATGAGCGGTCAATCGACTTTATGGAAAAATATTATAGAAGTGAAACAAGGATGTATGGTCATTCGGCTGTGTGTGTTGGTGATTGACCAACTTCTTTAAGAATTGTGAAGTTTTTGGATTTGCGGTCGATTAGAAGAAATGTTGTGGTCAAACTCGGTCATTACAGAGTGTAAAATGTGGATTTACGGTCAATCATGGGTAGTGGACGATTGATGCATCAGCGAAAAGGGTAAAGAAATAACTTGTAAATACTTAAAGAAATATGGAAATAGCGACATGTATTAAAAAATATGCTTGAGAGAACTTAAGTCACAGGACATATTAAGTAGTGTAGCTTGCCACTCCTATATGGATGACTTTGTGAATGAAAACCTTCTTGATCGTTGAACACCACTTCACACAACTTTTCTCCAATGAGTACGGCTTTGGATGCTAATAAGAAAACTCACTCAACTTCAAGTGAACCCAATCTTGTGATGCTACTCACACAAGGAAAACTTTGGATGTAACTCACCAATGTGTTTGAAAAAGGAGTCACTCCAATTTCGAAATAAAGCTTAATGCGAACCACGGATATGAGCAATCCGAGACCCAACAACAATGCGGAATAATAACCAGGATGCCTTGATGATTTAAAGGATTAGGATTTCGACCCGTTAGCTATAGTGAGATAGGAATCAAAACTATCAAAGAAAGGAGTTTGACCCAAACCACACCTGTTGGTTGAACTAAAGCTATCAAGTTCGATCTTTTCAAGCAAACACTTGAAGAAGATCAAGTCCTCAAAGAGAACTCAAGAAGAGAATCACTCTCAAATTTCAAGTTGTGTGTTCTTTGTTCTATGTTGTTGTTTCTACAAAGAAGACTTGCCCTCTATTTATAGGCAAAGAGAGGGGACATAGAAACAATAAAATATGTCCAAAAATGTACAAAAGAATTCATAAAATCAATGTTTTGGTGAAGATTACCGAGGTGGCAATCGGCAGGCAGTGCTGGGTGGCGGCGCCGTAGCAAGCGATGGTGCGCGGAGGCGGGTAGTGTGAACACGCGCAGAAGGTCAGCGCTGGCTGGGGGGCGGGCGCTGTTGGCAAGTTGGTGTGGCCCTGTCTGGGCGGTGCCCCTGGCCGACGTGTGGTGGTGCGTGCGCCCGGCTGGTGTGAATGCGAATTTCGATGGTCGGTTTGGTGGTCGGCACGGGTGGTCGGCAGGTCGATGCCAGTTGGTGCAATGGTCGGTACGGTTGGTCCAGTGGCGCATGCGGTGGACGGTGCGGCGATGCGCGCGGTGGCCGGAGTTAGGTAGGTGTGAACTCGAGCAGGTGCTCAGCACTGGTGGCCGCCAGGAAGGTGCAGCTGACGGTCGCTGGAGGGCCCGCTATCTGGGCTTCGCACGCATGTTGGTGGGTGCGCTGTCTTGCGTTTGTCTGGTTGGCTCACCCGTTGACTTCTGGGTGGCGCGCTTGGTGGGCTTAGGCCGCGGGCTAGTTCAGTCCATCATCAATTTTTATCCCATTTCTATTAAACCTATTTCTACCTTGGGCTTCCATTAAACCCTCCTCAATCCCTAACATCTTCATCGGCCATGCCTTGCCCTTTAATTGGTCTTTAATTTGGATTAAAGAATGTAAAGATTGACCCATCTTCTTTGTTATGGACTTTCTCAATGTCCATTCGATCTTGGCCATGACTTGGCTCTTGATGGCTCTTTGGATTACATCATTCCCTCGGCCTTCAAAAAGATTCGTCCTCGAATCTTCTACATCATAAAAAGATAAGTTAATGATGTGAGAATTAATGCTTAGTTTACCATGCTTGCTTTCCATCTGTAGATGAAACCAACCCTAATCTCCAGGGTCAAATACAACTTCTCTTATGCTTCTCTTAGCTCTTTGTGCATAGGACTCATTGGCTCTTTGGATTGTATCATTATCTTCCCCTTCGGAAAGATTCATTTTCGAATCTTCTTCGTAGTGGAGGTCGTATGGACATACCTTGATGTAGTCCATCTTCAAAGTTTCAATCTTTTTCCACGTTGTTACGTCCTTGGGTAAGTCCTCCGGATTTATGTTTTTAAAATCCTACACAATTGTTAAAACATCCATTGGAGAAGAAATAGTTAGTTCATTAGAAGTGGAAGGAACATCTTCACTTTCCTAGCCCTTCGTCAAAATTCCACTTTCTTCCTCCAATTTCTTTTCTTGCTCTATTTCTTTTTCTTCACCTTTGCCTTTTGAGATTTCCTCACTCTCGGCTTTTTCCACTTCCCTCGTTGTTCGACTACTTCCTCATCAAACTTTTCCTCCTTTGGTTCTTTTTGAATTTGTTGCTCCACTGTAGAGCTCTCATAAATTACGTCATGCTTTTCCTCAACATCTTGCTTTTCTATAGACTCTTCCTCTTTGATTTCTCCTTTAGAGCTTTCATCAATAACTTTAGGCTTCTCTTCAATGATTGTCTTTTCCATCGAATCCTCTTCTTTATTGAAGTTACTTTCTTGCTTCTCTTCTTTTGGTTCTTTATTCACCACTTCAGGACTCAATGTTTCGGTGGTGCTTGGTTTCTTCTTCAAATAAGACTTGTAAAGCTTGTCAAAATTGTATCGTGCAACCTTAGACTCCCTTTTATCAACTTTGGGTTTCCTATTAAAGTGTGAAAAGACAAACCTTTCTCTCATGATGTCCTTTAGGTCTCCCCAAGATTTAATTGGCGGTTCTCAACATCTTCTTTGATCCTTCAATAATTGTGTCCACCAAATGTTCGCATGATCCGTGAACTTCATAGTGACCAACTTTATCTTCTTCTCTTCCAAATAGTTTTGTTGATCAAATATGACATCCACCTTTTGTTTCCAATCTAAGAAAGTATTGGGATCACTTTCCCCTCAGAAATATGGAATATTTACCTTGATATGGCCTCGGTTATGTGTCTCTCGATCTACCATATCATACCTTTCTCGTTGGTACAATCCTTCATTCATTTCGGCATCCATTCTCCTTCCACAAGAATAACTAGAAGATGGTGTCTTCATTCGATATATTCTCCAAGCAAGATCCAGATATTGGTCTTGCATCGACCTCATAAACATTTTTAGATTCATGTCTTTTTCTTTTCTACTAAATTTTTTTTTCTTTTTTTTTTAATACAAATGATCACACTAAGTAAACATTAAAGAGAACAAAAATTACAACAACGTAATCAAATACAAAGTAAGAAGTAAAAATTGAAAGACGATAATTGATGCAATAAAGTAAATACGATAAAGTAAATGCAATAAAGAAAATGGTGCGTAAAAGAAAATAAAAGGAACTCTTTTTTTTTTTACTCACGTGTTTACTCTCCTTTTTTTTTTTTTGGCTTTTACAATAGTTACTTGCACTCTTGCCTTTTACCACTCAATCTCTTCCTTAAGTTCTTTAAGAAAGGAGCTCAATCAAGATTTACACAAATGTTGCAAGAAAATTTCAAACTTTAAATCCAACGTTCAAGAATAACTAGAATACAAGCAACGAAGGCGTTTACTAGAATCAATCTTTGATACAACGTTTCGGATGAGTTGGATGTTTGAAGAGTGTAGGAAAAACAATCACCAAAAGGTGAAACCTTGAAACAAATAAGGTAGCTCACAAGAATCGAATTTTCTTTCAGTGTAATTTAAAAATTTGAAGACAAAGAAATTTGATAAGAATATCAAATAGTTTTCAAGCACTTTTTTTTTTTTTGAATTGAAAGAAACCTTGAAAGAAACTTTGAAACTTGACAAGTTCAAAGAACACAAAATAAGAACAATTGATTTTATTTTTTTTTGACTTGAAAGAAATCTCAAAACTTGAAAATTTCTAAGAATAAACAATAACACCTTTGTTTTTTTTTTTTAATTTGAATGAAGCCTCAATACTTGAGAATTTCAAGAAGACAAAAACAAGAACAATAATTTTTTTTTGAACTGGATGAAATCTCGAAACTTAAAGATTCCAAAGAACACACAAAAACAAGAACAATTTTTTTTTTCAAACGAAATGAAATCTCGATACTTGAGAATTTCAAACAACACAAAACAAGAATGATATTTTTATTTTTTTGAACTTTGGATAAGAAAACAAGAACAATGAAAGATAGGATGAAAAACAATAAAGATAGCGTTTTGAATCGTAGGCAAACAAGCTTTGATACCGAATGATGTGAACCAAAGGATATGAGCGATCCAAGACCCGACAACAACGCAGAATAATAACCAGGAAGTCTTGATGATTCAAAGGATTAGGAGTTTGACCCGTTATCTATAATGAGATAGGAACCGAAACTATCAAAGAAAGAAGCTTGACCCGAACCACACCTGTTGGTTGAACCAAAGCTATCAAGTTCGATTTTTTCAAGCAAACACTTGAAGAAGATCAAGTCTTCAAAGAGAACTCAAGAAGAGAATCACTCTCAAATTTCAAGTTGTGTGTTCTTTGTTTTATGTTGTTGTTTCTACAAAGAAGACTTGCCCTCTATTTATAGGCAAAGAGAGGAGACATAGAAACAATAAAATATGTCCAAAAATGTACAAAAGAATTTATAAAATCAATGTTTTAGTGAAGGATTGCCAAGTTGGCAATCGGCAGGCAGTGCTGGGTGGTGGCGCACGCGGCAGTAGGCAGCGGTGCGCGGAGGCCAGTAATGTGAACGCGTGCAGAAGGTCAGCGCTGGCGGGCGGGCGCTATTGGCAGGTTGGTGTGGCCCTGTCTGGACGGTGCCGTTGGAGGACGTGAGGCAGTGCGCCCGGCTGGCTGGTGTGAATGCGCATTTCGATGTTCGACGAGGTGGTCGGCAGGTCAGTGTTGGTCGGCACGATGGTCGGTATGGTTGGTCCGGTGGCGCACGCGATGGATAATGCGGCAATGCACGCGGTGGCTGGAGTTAGGTAGGTGTGCACACACTTACTCTTCCATTCCTTGTTTATAATATCTTTGTTGTGATTGCTACACCTGTTCGTGCCTATTCAACCTGTTAATTGTAGAACTTTCGCTGTGGGTTCGCTGTAATTATATTCGTGGTTAAGCATGTGACTTCAACTCTGTATCATCGCTTAATATCTCTGTGGGCACACTTCACTGTTGTTGCATGCATGTTACTTAGTTCTCCTCTTTTACTTCAAGCATGTTAATTAACCACTACTCTTTTAACCTCGAGTATGACAATTTATCGTTTCATGTATGTAACTCAATTATCACTTGTATGTTAAATTAGTTGTTAGTCTTCAAAATTTCCAATAACTTGTTAAGCATGCCAATTTCTCGTTTACTTCCCAAGCATGTTCACTATGATACATTCTCTGTTGTTATACCTATTATTCAAAAGTACGTTAACTCCTTCGTTGTTGTTACGTTTGTTATAATTCAAGCATGTGAATTAAGTAGGATGTGAGCATAATTACTCAAATTAGTCTTCAAGGATGCCACTTTTGTATATAATCTTCAAGCATGTCAATCTATTATTACTTGTCTAATCTCCAAGCTTGTTAATTAATCATTTCTTGTTAACCCTCAAGCATGTAATTAACTATTTCTTAGTTACTCCACCAATATGTGAATCAATTATTGTTTAATCTTCAATCATGTTTAATTGTTGAATCTTCAAGCATGTTAACTTACCCTTACTCGTTTAGCTTCAACATGTTAATCAACCATCTCTTGTGAGTCCTCGAGCATGTTAATTAGCTTATACTCATTCAATCTCAAGCATGTTATCCTAATCCCGTGATTTCTGCTAGAATTGTTATTATTGTTTAATAGCATGTTTTGTTCACCATTTCTATGTGTTTCGCTTATATTCACTGTGTCTAGATGAGTTTTCATTCCCTTAAATTACTGTTGCTTACTTTCCATACTTGTACTTTAAACTATTGTTGTTCGCTTTCTGTATATGCGTTATTCAATTGTCATCATCCATCATGCTAATAGAAACCAATAGGGAGTGCCACCTTGGGGTGGTACTCTCATGCATTGAGAGAGGAAAAATGATAAGAAAAAATAGAGAAGAAAAGAAAAGGGTGTTGGTGGGCGGATGGGTAGCGGGTCTAGTATGCAACTAGCCAAAGCCCCTCTCTTGTCAGGTACGGGAGTTCTAGTTGCGAGTAAAAGATTAGATCCAACCAACTATTCCATTGCTAGAGAAAATTCCTCAATCTCCAGCTCGAAGTACGAGTAAAGAACGAACGAATGAAAGTAAAGAAAAGACTGGTTTGGGTGGCCCCCAATCCATAAAGAACTAAAGAGAGGCATAGCATAAACATAAACCCCCATTTCCTTTACTGGGCCATTGGCTCACATCCTTACTTGTGGTATAGGTAACAAAATGGTAGTTCCGAGTGCAGAGAAGGAGGCCTTTCCATTGGAGCCTGTGGAGTATCCGGATGAAACGCGATCGGAGTAGATATGTGGCCCAATAAAAGAAGAAAATACATGTTTTGTAAGGGTTTGATGGTAAACATATATTGTAAAACCCTAACGATTGCTCTAACCCTATTTTGAGCATGTGATGTTTCCAACCCTAAACTTTAATTTATGTTTGATTTATATTTCCGTTTGCATTTCTGCTTCGTTTTGAGAAAATATTGAATACTGGTAGTTTCCACATTTTTAATGAGTTTTAAATGAAGTGACAACCGAGATTTTTAATAAGTACTCTAATACTACTTTGGAAAGAGAATTCAATTGTTTTATTAAAGTTTTAAAATTTAACTCGTTTTTCTAGAAAGATAAAAATCCGGGTCATTACAGTTGGTATCAGAGCCACTCTACTCTTGTGCGTTTCACCGCAGATAACCCATACTCGTCGAGCAAGGCCCCTCTGACTGTAAGTTTCCTTTATATTATTGAAATACTCACTCGAATTAATTAGCCATAGTATAGAAATATATAAAATTGATGTGATAGATCAAATTGACAAAATGTTTTCCCTAGTAGTTTCCCGTAAAATTTAACTATCTTATGACGTGGACTCATAGGCAATTTTAGATGGCTAGAAGAGGAAGGGGGAATATACCTGTTAATAAAGATGGGCCCCGCACACCCAATCCACAGGAGGACCACGTCCGAGATGAGGCCCTTAAGCGTATAGCTATAGTGGTGGAACAACAGTCCCACCACATGGAAAGACAGACTCAATTCATGGAACAACATTTCTGTTTCATGGAAAGGTTTATGGGACAGGACAGATTTATAGGGCAAGACCACAGTAATGGGAACAGGAATCATAGGCCAATACAGATCCAACAGATTCTGCCGGTGGATAGGGAAGCCGGTTGGGAAAAACTTCAAAAGGTCAAGGCACCCTACTTCAACGAGGGCGTCTCTAACATTTCGGGAGCTTAGGAGTGGATACGCTCCGTGGAAGATAAGTTCACTTACGCAGATATTGGCGAGGCGGAAAAAGTTAAATGTGCCACATATTATCTGACCCACGAGGCACACTTTTGGTGGGATACCGTCAAGGCCTCCCATGACATGGCAACCCTCACTTGGAAGGATTTTAAGGATCTGTTTAACGAGAAGTACTTAAACCACAAGGTTTCGGACTCAGAAACTGACGGAATTCATGCGCATACGCCAGATGGGCACCATCAAGGAATATGCCCAGCGGTTCGAGGCCCTATCCCATTATGCTCCACACCTGGTGGCGACAAAAGAACACAAGGTACAACATTTTGTACAATGGATGAAATTGGAAGTCCAAGAAGGGGTTATTGGGGCTGGCACCGAGGTTGTCACCTATTCAAAAATGGTGTCACGAGAGTTGGTGGTAGAAGGAGTGAAGAGACAGAGAGAAACCACCCAAAGAACATGGAAGGCTACCCCTACCCAACAATCACGAAGTGGTACCTCAACGGGCCTGGGAGTCAAGAGACATGATGAGACTGAAGCACAATAGAGGCCAGACAAAAGGCCAATAACGCAAGCGTCCAATATCCCTCAATATAGTACCTGTCCGAAATGCCAGATGATGCATCGAGGTGAATGCGTGGCGGGTTCAGAAAAATGATTTTCTTGTGGGAAACCAGGGCACAAAAGACATATTTTGTTCGACCCGACCTGCGAGACCCAGAGGAGTGGCCCCTCGCATTTTTGCCATGTATGGGACATAAGACAATGATCAGCCAGCGGTAGTAGCAGGTATGCTTCTTTGTAAATAATGATTATTCATATATTTACAATTACTCCTTTTCCTAAATGAAATAGGAAACTTTATCTTAGAATAAACAACTTACCTAACCCTGACTGGGACAATCTATATAAACATGTGTGCTGCTTACGTATTATTTGATTCGGGTGCTACCCACTCGTTTATTTCCAATAAGTTTTCTGAACGAGCAAATTGTTTCTGCAATAGCATGACCTACATGCATCACATGCTATTCCCTTCCGGTGATCGTTTGATTACTGACGAAATGCTCAAGTCCTGTGTAGTGGACATCAAAGGCCGTTTATTTCGGGCCGATTTAATCATCATGGATTTAAAAGTCTATGATGTCATAATGGGAATGGATTGGCTATCCGCACACCACATGATCATTGACTGCAAGAAAAGGGAGGTATGTTTTGGTCCTCCAGGTGGTGAACTGCACACCTTCCATGGAACCAAGGAGAAATGAAAGTTTACCATCATCTCTACACTTAAGGCCGACAAGTTGTTGAAGAATGGGTGCGACGGATTTCTAATCAACATAATTGATACTACCGCAGTCATTGAGGCTAAGTTGGAGGACGTAGCAGTGGTACGTGACTTCCCAAACATTTTTCATAATGATCTTCCCAGTCTACCCCCTGACCGTGAAATTGAATTCGAGATCAACATACAGCTTGGTACGGATCCTATTTCCAAACATCCGTATCATATGGCACCTGCCGAATTGCGAGAGTTGAAAGTGCAATTGAAAGAACTAGTCACCAAAGGATTTATTCGACCAAGTTTTTCTCCTTGGGACGCACCGGTGTTATTCGTCAAGAAGAAGGATAGAACCCTGAGAATGTGCATTGATTACAGGGAGCAGAATGAGGTGACAATTAAGAATAAGTATCCCCTACCAAGGATCGATGATCTATTTGACGAGTTGGGCGGTGCTCGTGTTTTCTCGAAGATTGACCTTTGATTAGGCTATTATCAGTTGAAGGTTAAACCTGATGATATACCGAAGACTGCATTTCGCACACGGTATGGGCACTATGAGTTCTTGGTTATGTCCTTCAGGCTGACCAACGCCCTAGCAGCCCTCATGGATCTGATGAATCGAGTCTTCTAGGATTATCTGGATAAATTTATTATCGTTTTCATTGATGATATCTTCGTGTATTCCCAATCAGAAGCGGAGCACTGCGAACATCTGCGAGTGGCTTTGTCTGTTCTTAGCCAGCATCAGTTATACACGAAATTTTCTAAGTGTGACTTCTGGCTTAACATGGTTGGTTTTCTTGGCCACATAATTTTTGATGTGGGGATCTCCTTTAACCTGGCTAAGATACAGGTAGTGGTGAACTGGACACAACCAAAAAATGTTGGTGAAGTAAGGAGTTTTATGGGCTTGGCTAGTAATTACAGGCGCTTTATTGATGAATTTTCAAAGATCACTCTACCACTTACGAGTCTGACCAAGAAGAACGCCCAATTCTGGTGGTCCAGCGATTGCAAGAACAGTTTTCAAGAATTAAAGCGTAGATTGACTACTGCCCCAGTGCTGGCATTGCCTACGGAGGATGGCAACTTTAGTATTTACTGTGATGCATCAAGGAGAGGACTCGGTGGAGTTCTTATGCAGCACGGAAAAGTTATCGCCTATGCATCCCGACAACTCAAGACCCACGAGCAGAACTACCCCACCCATGACTTAGAGCTCGCAGCTGTTGTCTTCACTCTCAAAGTGTGAAGACACTATTTGTATGGACAACGCTATGAGAACCACTCAGATCATAAGAGTCTCAAGTACATTTTCACTAAGAAGGAATCAAATATGTGTCAATGACGATGGCTTGTGTTCGTTAAAGACTACGACTGTGAGATCAAGTACCATCCAGGAAAAGCCAATGTCATTGCGGATGCTCTCAACCACAAAGTTGCTGTGATGAGCATGATATGTGAACAAATGTCTTCTAAACTTCAGAGAGAGCTTATGGGGCTTGAGGTGCAGATGGTTCCAGCACAATTGGATGTAGTATTGGCTAAGTTGATTTTGATGCCATCTATTATTGAACAGATCAAGGAGGCCTAGCATAATGATGAGGTATGTAAGGATTTCAGATTAAACCCAACTCTTCTGAAATATCAGAATTTCTCTATGTCTGCTGATGACATAGTCAAGTACAAGAACCTGTGGTAAGTGACGAGCGATACAACAGTACGGCTAAATACCTTAAGAGAAGCTCACTCTTCCAATTTCTCTGGGCATCTAAGTTGTAACAAGATGTACTGGGATCTTAAAACTCATTACTACTAGCCAAACATGAAGTACGATATTGCCAATTTTTTGTCGCTATGCCATGTATGTCAGCGCATTAAGGCCAAACACTAGCGACCTGGTGGGACACTCCATCCATTGCCAATTCATGAATGGAAGTGGGAGCATATCACCATAGACTTTGTCACCTGTTTGCCCCGAATTATTCACGGCCACGATACGATTAGGGTGATTGTTGATCGGTTGACCAAGGTTGCACATTTTCTACTGGTAGCCATGACATATAAATCGAATCAGTTTGCCAATATATATGTTAAGGAGATCATTCGACTTCACGGTGTTCTGGTTTCTTTTGTATCAGATCGGGACCCATGTTTTACTTCGGCTTTCTGGAAAAGTCTAAACAAAACTATGAGAACTGAACTGAAATTCAGCACTGCATTTCATCTTCAGACTGACGGCTAGAGCGAAAGAACCATTCAAACACTTGATGATATGCTACGTGCTTGCACTCTCAAATAGGATAGGGTAAAATCTTGTCTCGACTCCCACAATAAGCATGGCCCCGTACAAAGGACTATATGGGAGGTAGTGTCGATCACCATTACACTAGGACGAAACGGGTGAATCTACATTCTATGGCCCAAAAATGGTGCAGAAAATAGCAAAATTTGTGGCTTTAATTAAATAGAGGATGCTAGCAGACCAAAGTGGTCAAAAGAGCAACGCAGATAACTGACGTCGGGCCCTTGAGTTTGATGAAGGAGACAACATGTAACACCCTGACTTTTTATATATCGGGGTATTACCAAGGAAGTAATTGTAAAATTATAAATTAAGGAATTAATTAGAATTTATTGGGATTATTTAGACTTATTTTAAATTAGGGGAAGAATTAGTGAAAGATTAAATTAGAATAAGAATTATTAATTAAGTGAGAATTAATTTGGATTAAAGATTAAGTAGAAGTTTAATTAGGATTTAAATTAAGGATTTAATAAAAGGGTTAAAATGAGTAGGGAATGAATCGGTTCAGTCAAACCAGTTCAGTACATTTGAACCGGTTCACTAAGTGAACCGGTTGAGAGAGAAAAAGAAATGGCAAAAGGCCATTTCTTCGCAGGCGTGAGAAAGAGGGATAGCGATGAGGGAAAAGAGGAGATCGGGACCGCGGGCGAAGGGCAAACGACGAATGGCGACTGTGGCATGGATGAGCTCTGGCATGCGTGAAGTCTGCGTGTGTGGGCTGCTGGTCGCCAGCGCAACTTCTGTGGGTGCAAACGGATTTAGGGCACGGGTTCGTGGAATTGAACAAATTGCGAGCTGCATTTTCCTCTACGAATGACCAAGGTAAACATGTCATTTGTTTGTGTTGAGTATTTTGACTCTGTAATTTGGAATTTAGTGGGTGTAAAGGCAGTGATCGATGCAGAGAACGGCTGGACACAGGGCTCAAGTAGGGATTGACGGTCCAGCTGAAGGTGTGTGGTTCAATCCTGTTGGTTCTTCATTGGACCAATTCATCCTATGTTTTCTTGCCTGGCGGTTTGGAAGGGTGCTGAAGGTAGAGGCGTGGAGCCCAATCCAAAATATCAGTCTCTATGGCTGGAATCGTGTTTTTGTGTTTATATTTAGCAAGTGATTGAGATTTTTGTGTGAGAGAGGGCTTGGTAGTGGGAGAAAAAACAAAGGAATTGAGAGGGTGTCCTAGAGCTGGGATTCTGTTGGAGCCAAAGAGCTGTCCGTGTATGGTTTTCTTCAAAGGGTAAGACTTGGGTGTGTCTTGGCCAAGTGGTGGCCCTACACCGCAAGTGTGTGTGTGTGTGTGTGCGTAGAGAATTTTAGATATAGTGAAAACTTATAAATTTTGTATACATGATTCGTTGGTAGTTCTGTAAGTTTCATTGCTGCTTAAATTCTGCATTCCTCCCATTAAATGCTCTGCTCCGTTGATACAACTCTGTCCTATGCTAACATTTCATTTCATGCTTGTCTATTACTACATTTTCAATGTTGTCCATTGAATGTTAAGGTTAGAAATATTAAACCCGGCCTGATGTCGAGCTTGGTAGAAGTATGAACGGTAGAAGTATGAACTAATGCTTTCATAATGACTGATAAGGCTAAGATAGGCCCTAAGTTTTACTTGTAGCTTAACTGCACCTATATTGTCTTGTGACATATGATGTTGTCTGCTTATACTGCACTATTTTGCGATGCACTCCTATTCAAGCATGAACTTACTTTCTGTTATTCATGGCTCATTCTCTACAATAAACTTGTTGTTCATAATATCTCTACTATTGATATATAATTCTTTACCTTCATTCATGGTGAATCACTACATAAGTATGTTGTTGTGCGCTGCTACCTTTATTTATAGTTGTCATTTATAAATGTATTCTATCGCTCGTTGTTTCTGTTACGTTCGTCATTTAAAAGCATGATTTTCGCGATTATAATATGTTGTTGCATGCTACTATTTATTGTCACCAAAAAAGCATGTTCTGTTATTACGCTACTATTTTTATTCATCACAAGAAGCATGATCTGAATTTTTATTTCATCGTATTACCTTGCTGTCGTGTTTGTTATTAGGGAGCATAATCCCTAGTTTTATTTCATAGTGTTATACTGCTGTTTTTAGATGTTTAAAAAGCATGTAATCAATTTAGTGTCCCTTTATTGTTAGTGGGTGTTAGCCAATATGATTTTTTATATGTTCTCTGTTAATATGATTGCCCTTGTTCTTTGGATTTCTGCTAGGTCCAGGATAATTAATCGGTGTAAGCATAACTAGTGTGAATAGTTAGCCTTTCGAGTATGATTATCAAACTGTTAAATAGATTAGTGTATCGTTCTATAAAGTAAACTCTCAAACATATTATTGTTCTTAATGTATTGTCGTGCATTTTTATATTCGTTATGGTTGTTATATGAACTCTCTTATATGTTGTATGTTCGTTTAGGCTAGTCTCATGACGATAGAAACAACTAGGAACACCACCACGGGGTGGCCACAGATCTTGAGTAAGGAAAAGAATTAATCCTTCCCATATCGGGACCCAAAATGCAAGGGACAATACACAACACATTTCGAATGCAACTACAAATTCGCTCGTCAACTGCATGAGTCCAAAAACTCCAGTTACAAATTTTTCCATCAAAACTATATACTTTAATCACTCCTTAATATTTTCCCATATTTATACGACATTAATCAACAACATATCGCCCCGTAACATAATATATATTAATTACTCCAAAATTAATTACATTGTATACATGAGGAAATATTATCAGGGTATTACAATATTGATGCATGCTGACTGTGTTTATTAGATGTAGGTTCTTTATGTTAAAAGTTATGATATCGAGCATGTTTTGAAGTTATAACATTGATATGATAGACTATATATATTCACGAGCATCCACACATCATGGTTTTCAAAATGATACAAAAATAGTTTTCATGCATGGTTTTGAAAAGGAAACAGAAAAGAGATTGATAAACTGAATAAACGTAAATAGGCGATGGTTCGGAAGATGGATGACAGTCTTTGTTGGTAACACCCCAGATGGATAGCTCATCCTAAGTAGGGATTTAGTTACGGTTAAGTCCACACTGACCAATAGATGTATCCCTTCTTCTGTTCTAGAAATCCCCAATGTCTGGACTAGTAAGTGAAACGTAAAGAAAATGACAGAAAGGATAGGTTCCTTTCCCAAAAAGAAAATAAAAAAGAAAAATAGAAAAGGAACTGATATGTAAAAGAAATGGAAACAGAAACGAAAACAAAAATGGAAACGGAAATGAAAACAGAAACAAAAACAGAAATGGAAAAAGAAACGGACACGGACACGAAAACGGATATGGATACGGAAACGAAAATGGAAATGGAAAAGAAAATAGAAATGGAAATGGATACGAAAATGGACCATTGGATACATCACAAAAAGTGCTATTCAAATATCTAACCTCTACTTTATTTCTGTCAGTTTTCAGAAATTTTTGGGAAAAAGTGTCCATTTTGGGAAAGTTCTGAATACCTTATTCAAAATTCAAGGTATTTACTTCTTAAGCTACTTAATCACAATAAGTAGTTTGAGAAGCCGTGTTTTGATCAAACTTGAAGGAGCATTGAATTTAAAGTTTGAAAAAAAGTTTGATTTTTCAAAGTTTCTGTTTGATTGAAAATTCCTTCTTTTCTTTAATTGAATTGTGAGTAAAAACTTAAAAGGGAAGAAAGAGCGGGAAAAGGCAGAATGTGAGATCATATAGTAAAAGCTAATTGAGTGCAAACACGAGTGGAGTGATCCATCATTTGAGTGAAACACGTGAGCGAGTGGAAAGATCCTTGAATTCATTATTGTTTTTACTAACCTTTTTTGTGTTTACTTTGTTCTTGATCCGAAGCCATGAGTGGAAGTGGAGAAGAAACCAATGTTGACATGAGGATGTTCATGAGAGCTTTGCAAGAACAATTCCAAGCCCTAGCCTCAAGGTTGGATCGATTAGAAACACCAACACCACCACATGGCCGAGAAAGGAGAACTCATGAGAGAGATCAGTTTGATGATAAAGATATGAGTCACCAAAGGAGACGAGATGTCCAAATGGAAAGAGAGGATGGAAATTTAAGCAACATCAAGGTGACTATTCTGTCATTCCAAGGGAAAAGTGATTCGAAAGCTTACATAGAGTGGGAACAAAAAGTGGAGCTTATCTTTGAGTGCCAAAATTACACCGAGGAAAAGAAATCAAGATGGCCACCATAGAATTCATAGATTATGCAATGATTTGGTGGGATCAATTGATAAATACTCAAGGAGGTATGGAGAATGACCTATCCAGACTTGGGAAAATTTGAAGACCATAATGAGGAAAAGATATGTCCCTTCATACTAGTATAGAGACATGTGCCGGAAGTTACAACACTTAAGTCAAGGATTTAAGAGTATGGAGGATTATCACAAGGAGATGGAAGTAGCCATGATAAGGGCTAATGTTCAAAAAGATGAAGAAGCTACAATGGCAAGGTTTGTTGGATGATTAAATAGAGAAATTGTGGACATTGTGGAATTACAACATTATGTCGACATGGAAGAGCTACTTCACAAGGCCATTACAATTGAAAGACAACTAAAGGCAATGAAAAGTGCTAAGATGGGATCGGCCTCTAACAACACTTGGAAAAGAGAATGGAAGAGTGACAAGCCGAAGCTTAAAGAAGAATTCAAAGGAAAAGCTGAGACTTCAAACACCATTCACCAAAAGGGGAAGGCCGAGGTTAAAACTTCAAATAGGATTTGAGATATCAAGTGTTATAGGTGCCAAGGATTTGGGCATATAGCTTCAAATTGTTCAAACAAGAGAACCATGATAGTGATGGAAAATGGAGACATAAAGAGTGAGAGTTCTAGTGATGATAAAATGCCACCACTTGAAGATTGTAGTGATGTGGAAGTTGAAAAACCGGTAAATGAAAAATTATTAGTCACAAGGAAAGTTTTACATATGCAAATCAAGGAGGAAAGTGATGAGATCCATAGAGAGCACATCTTTCACACTCGTTGCCACGTTGAGAATAAAGTTTGTAGCTTGATCATTGATAGTGGGAGTTGCACCAATGTAGCTAGCACACACTACTGGTTCAAAAGTTAGACTTAGCAACTACTAAGCACCCAAAGCTATATAAGTTACAATGGTTAAGTAATTGTGGTGAGATCATCAAAGTTACAAGACAATGGAGATTGCTTTGTCCGCTGGGAGATACAAAGATACAATATTATGTGATGTGGTTCCTATGCAAGCTACACATATAAAATTAGGAAGACCTTGGCAATATGATAGACAAGTCAACCATAATAGATTCAAGAATGAGTATTCCTTGGTTCAAAATGGAAGAAATATTGTGCTAACACCATTGAAGCCCTGGGAAGCAAGTAAAGATCAAGAGAGAATTGCCAAAGATTTCAAGGAGTTTACCAAAGCAAAAGAGGGAAAAAAATCTGAATTTGGAGGAGTTGAAAAGAATTTAGAAGTTGGAGAAATAAAAAGAATTGAAAACAAAAAAGGTGAAGATGAAATAGGAGACAAAGAGCCAAAGAGAGAAAAGCCAATAAAGAAATGAGAAAAAAAATGCAATGAGGAAGAAAAGAAATTGGTGGATGAGAGAATAAAAACCAAGGGAGAGAATGAGAAAAAAATAGTGGGAGAGGAGTTAAAATCCGAGGGAGAAAAGAAAAGAAAAGGAATTTGAATGATTAAAAAGTGTGAGAAAAATAGTGAGTTGTTTTTACTTTTATGTCAAAATATTTGTTTGACCTCCCATAAACTAACTCCTTTATTTTTATTGGATGTTTCATTTATTTTGCAGGATAATAAAAACATACATCCAAAGGAATTACCAAGAGACAAAACACCACTCAAGGGGATTGAACATCCGAGGATGGAGTATATCAAGGTGTGTCCACATGACATTCACTACAAAGATAAGGAAATTGTGGTTTCCAACCCTTTGTCAAAAAGGTATAATTTAACTCTTCAACTTAAGTTATTAAAGTCTGAAAATATTAAAAATTTGTGTGATAATAACTTAGGGTTTGAGAGATTTTGAATTGATTGTAGAAAAGAAGCATGCATAGAATTTTATAGAAAGTTTTGGATTGATTGTGAAATGATTGCATGTTTCGATTTATATATGAATAAATGAATATTATTTGAGAAGCATACATGTTTTGTTCTTAAGTCTTATCCTTATAAGTTGATAATTGATATCTTTAAGATCTTGGAAGAATTTTATGGAGCATGTATGATTCTTAGGGTTGATTATGGAAAGTTTGTGTAATATCGCAAATTTTCGTAAAGCTAAACTAATGGCTTAAGTAATAATTTTTGGGGCATTAGGAGCTGAAATGGACGATTAAAGTATTGGACAAGAGAAACACATTGGAAGAAGTGAATTATGATACGCCAAATTAGGTTCATATTAAGCTTAGGAGGATGATTTAGGAATTATTGGAATTGACTTGGATGATTTAAGATATTGGTCAAGGGAAAATACACTTAGAAATAGTGAACTATAAGTACTCGAGTTGTTGAGAGTTGATAATATTCATGGATATATTAGGTTTAGAATAAAGTGACAGAGGAAATGTGAATTATGCACAAAAGTATAGAAGGATTTAGGTTTGGATAATTAAGGATACATAGTATATTGGGCTATATTTATATATGTCTATATATATGGAGGAGAAGTTGCATGACGTTGTAAATATATATATATATATATATATATATATATATATATATATATTTAGAATGGCGAATGATCGAAGGAATGTGGCAGTTGATCGCCCATGTATTACTAGTCGACCGGTAATCTTGAACAAGGAAATTGCGGCTGATCGATGGGATTGGCAGTCGATCAGCCTAAGAAGAATCGATCGATCGGAGATCTGAAAAGTTTCCTGAAACGATAACTATCGCTTGGAAGCTTCTGGGATCAACTCTTGATGCTTCAAGGAATGTTCAAACGCCCCACTCTTTGGCTCTTCACCTTCGTGTGGACGCTGAAGAGGTGCTGAAGGTGTTCTAAAAATAGTGGACGATGGAGTGAAGCAGGGAGTTTTTGGAGAAACAGTGGGAAACCTCTAGCGGAATCTTGTGAGAGAGACAAGAGGAATGAGAGTTTTATAGAGAAGGAAATCGTGTGAGGATGTTCTGTGATTTTTGAGTGAGAAACTGTGGCTAAGGTTTTAGTGAAGGAGAATTGTGAGTGGGTGGTAGTGGAAGGAGACCGTGAGGGTCTGCTAGAACAAGAGAGAAAATCATCTGGTGTTCTGAAGTTTCTGTCTGCATTTTTAGAGTCTCTGTATTGCTGAAGAAGGAGCTTTGTCTATGAGGAGCTCATGAAGGGAAGGAGAGAAATTGGTCAATTCTGTGTTTTGGAATCCTAGAGACATTTAGAGAGAGAGACTGAAAGGGTAAGGGTCTGTTGCTGAGAGGAAGAAACATTTTGTGAAGTTCTATGGTTTTGAGATAGAAAGAGTAGTGAGTATGAGGTCCAATTAAAAGGATTGGAAAGAGGATCACAGAAAGAGAAGGGTCTCTGTAAAGGGAGAAAGTTGTCGGGTTATTCTCCACGTCCATCGGTCTTTTGGATTATGGGAGGAAAAAATACTTTTTAACCGAAAGTGAGAAGCTGTGAGCGTGGTAGTGTGCTGCTACGGTCTGTGAGGAAGTAAATTATAATTGGATGATAAGTGAACCAAGGGAGTGGCTGGGATTTGTAGAAAGCCGAGAAGTTTTGAAGGTTTCATGACGGACAACTTTAAATGCTAACTCATTAAAGCTAAGGACTTCAGGTAAGTAGTAATGTGTGTGTTTTGTCCGAAATGACCTACATCACGGGAATTATGGTTTGGTTGATGCTTGTGTTTACTTTATTATTGTTGATTGTTTAGTGTGAATTGTATTTTTATTAGTATAAATTATGTTATGATTGGGAGATATACTACAGATTGATTGTTTGGTGTGAATTGTATGTTTATTATATTTAAGTGCAGTTCCTTAGTTAGGAATGGATCATGTTTTAAGGATAAGGTAGATGAACATGTTAGATAGAATTGTATGCTTGCATTATTGTTCCTAATATACACGAAAATACAAACGTAACTAAATTAAACATAATAGAATGAATAAATGTAAATGGGCACTTTCTTCGTGAGTTTGGATACTGAAGAGGTTGCTCTCACGTAGAAACAAGCTCTTGCAGGTGAATTTGGATACTAAAGAGGTTGTTCTCACCCAACGAGCAGGCGAGTTTGGATACTGAAAAGGTTGTTCTCACCCAACGCGTCACCCAAAAACAGAAACAGGAATGGTTTAAGTTCATTATGATGGTATAAGTTCACCATCATGATACAAGTTCATCATTGCGGTATAAGTTCACCGATCTGGTTTGAGTTCACTAGTAAGATACAAGTTCACTGCTAGAATATAAGTTCATTGATCTAGTTTAAGTTTATCAGTTAGGTACAAGTTCACCGCCAGAATATAAGTATAGTAAAAAGTTCATCACTGTTTGATAAAGAGTAATGGAATAATGAATACATAAAACTACATATGTTTTAAATAGCATTGCATGAGCACTTTTATTTTTATACTGCCTACTGAGCGTTAAGCTCATAGTTAAGTCTTATGATATAGGTATGCATAGGATCGAGGATGGAAGTGGTTGATGAGGCATTGGTACATTACGGACTTGGCAACTGGTTAGGCTAAAAGCTTACAGAGGAAATGTAATGATTGGCAATAATGATTTTAAAGAAAATGAACCTTAATTATAGTGATTGTTTTATTAAGAAGGTTTTTCAATTGTATTCTGATTCTTTTGGTTTTATAAATACAGTCTTCCGCTATTGTAAAAGTTTTAAAGTTATAAAGATTTAATTCATGACATGTTTTTAAGTAATAAAAGATTTAACGAAAAAGAAGTTTATTTATGTATTTCTTATTAAAGATAGTATTCAAATGAAGTATTCCGCTGTAATTTAAAAAGAAAAAGTCTTCAAATTCATAAGTTTTAAATTGTAAGAAAAACTAGGATGTTATAATTTGTATCCATCGATTTTTATGATAATAAGGAATTTATATATATGAGTAGTTCATTATGTATGCCTAATTATTATCTTTATGAACTATATGGAGCATACATGTGTTCTAAGTTTGATTTTAAGAATAGTTATTGGGAAATTGTGCTTATACATAAACACAAATAGATGATTATGTTTTATGGATTATTTCATGTTTCTAGTGTTCGTATGATCATGGATTGTGTACTTAAATATTTGTTTGGGAAAATTGTTATTGAATGCTTTAATGATGATGTGCATTGTGGCCAATTTGTGGAAACAAATGTTGAGTTTATATATATTGTGAATGTTCATTATTTTATATATCACTTACCATTTGCTAATATTATTGGAGATAAAGAAAAACTTGTCATTCATCGAAAGCATATGTTGCCACCACAAGGAGATGAATACTTCCGAGCCATGGGACAGGTCCATGATAATGAATATATACTTGTCATACCAAGCTCAAACGGTAAGGTTAATTTTGCTTTAAATATTATTAACTTGCTTTTGCACGAAGTAGGTGATTCGAGAACGAATCTTCTCAAAGAAAAGGGGAATCATGTGATCCAAGAAGCACAATAAGCCAAAGAATGCAAAAGGATCCTTTTTAGTCAAAAAATGTCTAGTAATGGGTGTCCGTTTCATCGTAACGGACACCCGATTCATTGTAACGGACATCGTTTTCACCGTAACGAATATCTATTTAACTGTAACATACACTGTTTTACCGTAACAGACGTTGTTTCACCAACTCGCACGGCACCAACGGACGCCCCCAACGCTTGTGCTCTGTCATTGCGCCCTATCAGCGAACGCATGTAGCGACCCGCTAATTTTTAAAATTTTTTTCTTTTAAAATAACTGTGTAAAATTTTTATTTTTATTTATTTAATCATAAGATAGTGAATAGCTAAAGTAAACGAGACAATTTAAAAATGCATAATTAAATCAGAGTCAAAGCGAAAACATAATTAAATAAAAAATAAGGTTTGAAAATCAAAACATGAGTAAATTGTCACGACTTAGGGACGGGCTAGACAGAAACACCGGGCCAAACAACCCAGTCTTCGTAGAAGACCCGATCGTCTAACCCAAAACTTGTTAAATTTAGCGGAAGACTTGAAATAATTTTTTCCCAGCTGCAACCCACATGTGATGGGTCACGGTCCAAGTAGTGATTGCAAGAATTAAATTGCATAAATATAAACTTAATTGTCCAAACTAACTGTGCATCCATGTCCATACATCCAAAATTCTAATCATATAATATTATAGAAACCGTCAATTCTTACTAGCGGAAAATGAAATTAAACCAAAGGAAACAAGATAAGTCAGCTGCAATCCAAAGTTAGAACTCCACAGGTCTAATGTATCCACACTCTAGGTATTCCTATCTCTACCTGGGAAAAATATAGTCAAAAGGGTGAGTGACTAGCTCAGTAGGAAACTTATACTCATTGCCAAGCGCGTGAGAAAACTTGCCTTACCTTTTCTTTATCAAAACTTTGATTCTTTTTAGAGGGCTATACATTTTATCAAAACGTTTTCAAAATCATTCACATCCTTTTTAAGGAAAACCAACCTCAAAGGACCCCGATGAGATATCGAAGAAAACACCACTGCATACATAGACAACTATACTCAAAATTACCCTCGTCGGTTTCACACTGAAAATCATCACCAGTGAAAAGGGAGGTCACGCATGGACTCCTCCGATCAATCGCACAGAATAAAGCAACGACGGTCCGTAGACCTGGCTCGTCACCCCGGGTTTTGCCAATGAGCCAAGCTCAGCGCCAACCCAACCCGTATCATCACCCAAGTTCTGCCGACGAGCCAAAGCTCAGCGCCGACACAACTCAAATTACGTCCCGAGTTTGCGGATGAGCCAAAGCTCAGCACCGACATACTCAGATGGAGATAAACCCTAGTCCTGCCGACGAGCCAAAGCTCAGCGCCAACACAACTCGAATCACCTCGTTGAGTTTACCGACGAGCATAGCTTAGCGCCGACAAACTCAATCTCAAGTTTGCCTACGAGCATAGCTCAGCACCGACAAACTTGAATAAAATCTCGAGTTTGCTGACGAGCATAGCTTAACGCCAACAAAGTCCGATAGAGATAAACTCTAGTCCTGCCGACGAGCCAAAGCTCAGCGCCGACACAACTCGAATCACCTCGTTGAGTTTACTGACGAGCATAGCTCAGGGCCGATAAACTCAATCTCAAGTTTGCCGACAAGCATAGCTTAGCACCGACAAACTTGAATAAAAGTACACTCTAGCCAGGTTTAGGGATTCGAACCCAAGGAAGCGTCATCACCTTCCCAATCCAATTTTATCAGATAATGTGTACAAACATTTGTCTCCACATAGCACGAGACGTATCGAGGATGCCTCATGATACTTTGACGCCGAGACCGTTTAGTGTATCAAGAGGATTCATCGCCCCCAAAACAGATATCACATACCATGAAACTCACGTACATAGATATAATAAAATCAGACGTGTTGTCGAACAGTCCCCATCGGTTTTTGTGCATATGTGGTAAACCACAAAATATTAGTTTTCTTTTTTTAAAAAAAAAAACATGGTGATATGGGATATGCAAAGCAAGTAGGTATAAAACCCCTACCTTGACGGCGATCTCTCCTTGTATCCGAAGGAGCAGCAACCTCAGGCACCGACTTGTAGTCCACTAACTTGTCCGAGTTTACAATATGTCAGAGGATAATCACCCTTGTCAATGACTCTCAATAAACATATGAAAGAGTCTTATACTGGTCTAGGGACCCAACCGTCATATACATGTCTCATCTACAAAACCCAACAAAATTCCTAAACTTTATCACTTAATAACTTAAACAATCACAAATTCTGAAGACAACATCTCCACACATTAACAATTCCTCAACTTCCTCATAATCTGGGAATAAACCCAACATCTATCAACGTATCCTCAACTCTCACAATTTAACCATGAGCTAGTTTTCAGAACAACCAATAGTTCATATCCTCAACATTTATAATCAAATACAATAACCAACCACAATTCTCGAGTTATCAATTCAAATTATGAGCCTAAACTATGTACCCCAACAGAACATTTTCGTCGAATTTTATTAACAATATCATAAACAAAATAAACCTCACGCTATAAATCTGTAACCAAGACTGGGCAAATGAAAATGGAGTTATATCCTTGAGTTCAGAATCACCAAGTCAACTAACAGTTTAATCTAGCCTCTAATCACAACATTAGCCACAACAACACTTCGAAAAAAATCCATTGCCCCATATAATTTTCTTCCATGAATATGTAATAACCCAATCACTCAAAGTAGATACCCAAGCAGAAGCCCAAAGCAACACAGAAAGTAACCAATGCAGAAACCCAACAAAACCCACTTTGTCTACACTAACAAATTGGATATCCTCAACACTATCATGTAAAACCTACAGTAACCAAAACGTTATTCTCGGTTTCTCATAAACAAAACCGTAGCACAAACAAAATAAACACCACATATTCAAGAGCTATCAACAAACTGTAAGTACAACAGCAACATCAATATAGGGACCATATTATCAGCATTTCTCACCTCAATCCCATTATGAAACAGACTCCAAATCAGAGAAAAAACTTACCAAAATCTGAGAATCGAAGGAAGAAGGCCCGCTGTCAGCTAGAGCTCCGATTGCACTGACGGATGGCTTGCTCCTGCCTGAACTATCCGTTCGCAGCTCGTTGAAAGGATCGTGTTATGATAGAGCCAATTGCTTGCCACGTGGAGCTCATCCCACCATCAACTTGTCACTAATCAAAGGTGAGAGAGGCTGAAGATAAACATGGCAGAGGCTGGAAGATGAAGGGGTCAAAACTTGAATCTGTTTCTGTATTTCATTTTCTTTTTACTTTCTCTGCATTTTCTTTTCTGTAAGAACTATTGCTGGAGGAAACTCTTGCGTCCCTGTTCTCCATTTCCTTCAACTTCAGAGATTTTTACTTGCTTTTGTGCTAATCCATAACAAATTGGTATTAGAGCCAGTACGATCGGGATGGGGGAATCACATTCTGAGTTCACTGAGGATCATTGGAACATAATAGATGGGGATGTGAAAGAGCTGAAGGTCGTGGTCAGCTCTATCTGTTCTCGGATGGAGCATATCGAAAAGAAGTTGGACCATTGGGGAGAGCGCATAGAGCGATCCGAGGCAAAATATGAAGAGATCATGTTGCCTTTGAATCAATTACTTCTATGGAAGATGGATGTGAGGCAGAAGTAGACCTATATTCCAACTCTAGGCCACACGTCTACTCCAACAAATAGTGCTACAGAGAAAATTGCTAAAACGAAAGTTGACGAGCTAGCAATTACTGGTGCAAAATCTAGCGAGGAAAACACTGTAATCACTAGTGGATATACAAGTGAGGTTACTATATAAAATCTGCATACAACAAATAGGTATTTTCTTCTTACGGATTTTGCAGCAAAAGTTGAAACAGGAAGTCCAGTTTTGGACAATGATTTGGATGTTTAAGAGATGGATCAGAGCATTAGTGGTTTCTTCATTATTAGAGATTCAAAATCTGAATTGGATCAAAATTGACTGTTGCGTCCCTCCTACCACATTTCACTGGGCAGATAAAAACCAATGGAGATGTTTCACATCTACAATGTCATGGTCAGTCTTCTGAAAATTTGTTGTCAGTACATAACATGTTTATATTTGATCCAGGTGGAGGGATTTTATCCTTGGAAGGTGAAGTTGTTCAGAACAACTTTGTCTATAAATGTACCACACTGGTGCATCCTATTCATTGCAACATACCACCTATGAAATTGAGGAGACATTCTACTAGTGGAGAACTATTTGATAACACTGGCAGTTGAAAGTTAGAAGATGCAGCACGAAAATACTTGCAGTTTCTCAATGCAACGGATTATCGTCAAGGCAGGGGTATTTTTTCGTTGGACCTTGAACTTGAAATTACGCTGAACGAATCTAATGAAATAATTACAGTTTTTGATTTTGGATTGAGAGATCTACCTGTGATCAATTCTGAATATAGTTTTTTCTCCTTGGATAATGAAAAAGAGGGCAGCACCTTCTGATCTTAGCTCTCCTGTAAAACCAGTTAGTAAACCAATTCTTGGGCTATATATATGTATCATTTTGGCTTCTCTGAAATTTTCAAAGTTCACACTCTATACTCTAGTTCCTCATTTCATAAGAGCTTCAATATTTGAAGATGATGGGGATTACATCACCATGGAATAGGAAATGCAAGGGGATAGGAATCGTAGTATAGAACTTCATATCAAGACTGGACTTGCAGTAGCGTGTCCTATGCAGGAGCTGAAATTGAATTTGGTTAAAGATTTGGAGATGGTAAAAAATAAACCATGGTAAAAAATAAACCATGGCTGGTAACATTTGAAGCTTTGGTACTGGCTATTTGTAATGGAGAAGGGCTTCACCAACCCATTTTCAGCCAACTTTCCAATAATCTCCTAGAAAATATTTTTCAAATACAGAGACCATATTATTTGGATCTTGGTGGAGGGTTATGAACTTGAGAATTGATGATTTTGTCACAATTCTATATCCTTGAGGACAAGGATATTGTGAAGGTGGCAGACTGTTATGATAGAGCCAATTGCTTGCCACATGGAGTTCATCCCACCATCCACTTCTCACTACTCAAAGGTGAGAGAGGTTGAAGATAAAAAGGGCAGAGGCTGGAAGATGAAGGGGTCGAAAATTGAATTTGTTTCTGTATTTCATTTCCTTTTTACTTTCTCTGCATTTTCTTTTCTATAAGAACTGTCGCTGGAGGAAACTCTGGCGTCCCTGTTCTCCATTTCCTTCAACTTCAGAGACTTTTACTTGCTATAAGTACCTTGATTTCTAACTTAGTGATTTCTCTTCTGCCCGTGATTTTTCCCCGTTAGGGTTTTCCACGTAAATCTGGTGTCTCACGTCGTATTTTCTTTTTTCGGTTATCGTTCGATCTCTAACAATTGGTATCAGAGCCCAGGTTTAAATTCTCTATATCAATTTTCAACAATTGATATCAGGGCAAAGTTAGAGTTTTCGTACTCGGATCGAACGTCAGTGGGGTTTGTAATTTTTCGTGAAAAATTACAATTGTTGGAAAAGGAAATTAAAAAAAAAATTAAGGAAAAATTGGATTTTTCCTTCCTGTTGCGTCGCCATCTTCAATAGAGAACAGAGAAGACTCTGCCTTCACCGTCCAGAAACCGAAGAAGAAGACTAGACCTGCCCGCACCGCTGCCGTTCGTCGCCCGTCCGTCATACGCCACGACCAGAAGCCGACACCCAGCCGTTGCACGCGAAGAACAGAGAAGCTACACCGTCTACCGTCTGTTCATCCGCCGATCAGTCACCGTCGCGAATCAGCCTCTCGCACCGAGAGACCCACTGCTGCCGTCTGTCGGCAAGGAGGAGTTCGTCCAGCCGTCGACGATCTCCGGTCAAAACCCACTGACGAATCGTCGTCCATTCCACCCGTAGAGAACCCGCATCGAACAGGGTAGAAAAATTTCAACTATGAAGTATTTTTGGGTAAATTGGTTATGAAATTCTTGGTGCAGTCTGAATAATAATTTTTGTTCGAATTTAATTTTTTTTGGAAATATCTTATTTTTGGTGGAGATATTGAATTTTGGTGGAATTATTTGGGGTGCTGAAACATGTGGGGCTAATAATTTAGGTTCAAAAATTGTGACAAAATTTTTGAAATTTTTGGGAAGGATGAGTACAATGAAATTCAATATTCTGTTGTTGGATCAGAATACGAAATTTTAGTTATAGCAGGTGAAGATGTGAGAGATTGCTTCTCGTCCAACTGAAATGTCCTCGGATGGACTACGCGACTGCCGAGTTTGACAATGCTGAACCACCCAACTTGTCCTCGCCCGGAATCGCCCAACTCCAGCCCGGAATCAATAGCTCATCTCTCGCTGGTTGGAACGCCGAGTCCCATTTTCGCGTCATCCCCTTTCCTGCGAGGTCTCTGCCGTAGAAAATGGGGAAACCCTATTTTATCTTTTCCTCTTCAAATGCTTTTGTCGGCTGAAGGAGAACAGTGGGAAGTAGATACAGAAACCCTATTCCTCCCTTTTAATTATTTTCTCCTTTCTATTCTCCAAAGCCTCTTGTTTAATCATTTTTTTCCCTTTGTAATTCCTGCAGAAGTCTGCCGCGGGTCTCTCTTCAAAACCCTAATCTTCTTTTCCATTATTCAATTTAATCCCTTTTCCATTTTAAATTCATTTCCTCTCTCCATTTTTTTTCAAAGCTGCCACGGCCTTCCTTCTTTCAATTTCCAATCCATTTTCCTTTTATTTTTTTCCTATTTCCAACTCATCATTTAATATACAAATGTATATATAATTTAAATATACATTGTATAGGTTAATTAATTCATCTCTAACTTCCAACTTATTCCAAACATTACCCAACAACATTTATCGCTCCAATTAATTGGCCAATTGTGTTTCTTAATTTAATTTTTCCATTCAAAATTTTTCAATCTCCGACTTAGATCATGATTCGCTCTAAACGCAAATCGACAACGATCCTTTAATTTTTCAACTTTCTTTCTTAATTTATTCGATCGCTCGGTAATATATAATTTCACCGATTTGACTAATTAACCAAATTTCACATATGGTCGCTGCGCGACAATTCAAGCCAACTTTTCAACGTTATAACCAAATTTTAACGTGAAAAATTTGCACGTGAAATTTATTCTCTTGAAAATTCCTGAGTTTTACATTAATTGTTTTACAAAAACATTTATAAATTATCAACCCATTTCAAAATAACGTTTTCATCTCATGCGAGCCATAACCCGCTTAGGTTGATTCAGCTGGGTAATCCAGGCGCTCAGCTAGTAATATCTCCTCGTCCACTCCGGGAGTAACCATATCCAAACATTCACCCACACCACAAGCAAACTTGAGCCTAAGGCCCAACAAGAAATGAAATATGCAATGTGATATATGTCTCTAACTCATTATGTCAGAATGGAGTCCGCCCAAACTATTCTTTACTCACGGTTGCATACGTTAACTCATACATTGAGCTGGGACATTGGAGGTTTTCATTGTAGGGAGAATGGCCGCTATTCGGCATCTAACCCTCTGGTAAACAGACTCTCGTGACTTGACAAGGGAAGGGTATAATCTCGAGTCTCTTGTTATGGCAGACAGACTCTCGCATCCCACTAAGAGAAGGATATAATCTCAAGTCTACCTCGTTACGATCCGAACTACCTCCTAACTTTCAATTTCCCTTACATTTATTTTCTTTATCTTTTTCCTCACACAAATCAATACCAACCTACGTGTGGTATTCCTATTGGTTTCTATTAATATGATGCACGTCAATGCGACACAACAATCACAACAACATGCCTCTATCATAAAACGGAAGTATAAACGAAACCAATCAAGGTAAATCCAAGCCAACAATGAAGAGGGAACCAACAACTTACGTTACCAAGTTATATAATATGAAACAATGATTATAAACAATAATCCAACTAACAAAATTGATAAACTAAGCAACGGAAACTATACGAGGCAATATAATAAGAAGGCAATGAACTAAAGCATGAAAACATGGAAATAATTTATTAACATGCTATATCCCTGCGAGATATTCTAAAATGAAACATTTCAAGCTATCTAAGCATAAGCTAACCACTTTCATTTATTAACAACGGTGTTACTTTAGCGTGGAGTTTAGAGCAACATTTTTAAGCATAACAATTCTATCATTTGGAATCCTAAACATGCTTGACAATTAACAAACACAACAACGATATTTTACATTCTAAGCGTGCTTAGCATTTTAAAGGAAAACAACAGTGATATATATATATATATATATATATTCGAAACACTAGACATGCTTGACAACTAATGGAAACAATAACGATATTTAGCACTACAAACATGCTTAGTAATGTAAAGAAAACAACAACAATTAATGGGGAAAAAACAACATTACTATTTGAGTTACTAAACATGCTCGATGGTAAATCAAAGACGGAAAATGAACATAATTGCAATGACAGTTAGTAGCCTAACATCCAGCAAACGAGAGCAGCAAGGCAGGGTATAATAAACACTATTTTTTACAACAAAAAATTTTACAATGGAGTTGTCAATAAACTCTAAAATCAAGCTGAAATCCAATCATCTGTTATTTCCAACTAGCAGAATAACACCAAGAGCACCATCAAACAACTCATACTAGGTGGCTAAACATGCTTGATAGAATAAAGGAACAAAGACAACGTTTACCTAGTAGTGGTGAAATGGGATTAAAATAAATAGCAGCAGAATCCATCGGAGCAACCAATATGTTTGCAGTAATTGAGACAGGATAACATTAACCATTTCAAGGCTAATATTATGAAATCGTACCAACAACTAACAACAATAAGTTAAACCAAACAATCACTATCATGGCTAACCATCAACTAAGAGCAGGAAGAGGATTGAACTCGAACAATTTGCAACAACAAACCTAATCATTCTAACACAAACATCACTTGTGGTGTAGGGCCTCCATTGGCCAAGGACTTACTCATTTTCTTACCTCATGGCTGATGAAGACTCACAATGCCAAAAATAGGGCAGCAATAGGAAATGTTAGCAGCTAAGCACGCGGTACACCCACGGTTCTCCCTTGCGAGACACACAGAACCAAATGCTTAACACACTCATAGTAGAATTCTTGCCAGAAGAAAACACTCTCACCCGTCATCGGTCACACGAAGGAGGGTTATATAAGCCAAGCCTACATCCATCAGTCCCTTCAAGCATAGAAGCTGCCAGCAGATGTGAGAGGCCGATGGACAACTGCTCATTTTAAGGGAGAGGATCCAATGAAGAAAAGCCATATGGATAGACTGTTATCTTCTCGGGGAGGAAGAAAAGACTTTTCGCAAGGGGGAAGAAAATTTCGTGGGAGGAGAAGAGAAATGGCTGAGAGAACAAAAATTTCTCGCTTTGAGTTGGTTTTTTGGTCGAGGGAGGCTTCTGAAATCTTCGACCACATATCGACTGAAATGTCGTTAATACAAGCAGAGGTGGATTTCGGTCGAGAACTTTCAACTGAAACATGCGACCGCATACCGACCGCAATGTCACCGAATTTTGACAGATTCAAATCCTTCACGTTCGCAACTCGACCGCAATTCATCCGCAGTGCGATCGAAAACCCAAAATGCAGACAAAAGTGCATTTCGAACGCCAATCGCCGACCCCAACCTTAACCTCGGTGAGACTGAAAATGCAAGTGTGAACCATAACACATTTCGGATGTGAACCACAACCGCATTGTTGACCGCAGTGCGACCGAAAACCTGATTTGTACATTTCCATAAAATTCTTGTACCATAATCACACCCAACAATTCCCCATACGTTTACACGGTATTAATCCAACAAAATGTCATCTCGCAATATAATATATTTATTTTCTTAAAATTCATTACATTATATAAACGGGGGAAATTATCGGGGTATTACAACAGATCTCGCTATTCCCACACCCTTGTCCGAATGACTAGCGCACCTCACCGCAACCCATCTCCAACGCATCCTAGCGCCCCTTCTGACAGCGCAGCCTAACGGCCCTTCCAACAGCGCACGACCCAGCTGCCCTTCCGACAACGCGGCCCAGCGCATATTCCCGACAGCACGCCTTAGTTCCGACAGCTCAGCCTAGTGCGTCCAACCTGGCAACATTGTCTGAAGCTCACGTGTGCCTGCAGCCCATGCATGCCCATTGCCCCACCAGCGTACACGCCCAGCAACCCGCCTTCCATGTCTGCACGAACCAGCAGCATTCCTTTACCAAATTTGATTTATTTTAGTTTATGACTTTAATTTATCTCTAAATTGGGTTTCCTTATTTTATTAGGGTTAGATTTAATTTATTTTAGTCTATAAAAACACATGAGAAACAAGACATTAAAACCTTTTGATGAATTGGAAAATTGAGCATTTTGCTTGTTAGAGAATTTCTTCTCTTGAGTTCTTTGCGAAGAACTTGATCTTTTCAAGTGGATTTTTGAAAGATAGAACCTTTTTGATAGTTTTGGTTCTAGTCGATAGATTTAGTTAGGGTCAAGCTCCTCTTCGAAATTTTTCGGCTCTAATCGACAAGTTTGGCTAGGGTCGTAGTTCTACCCTTTTGATTTTGATTCGTGAGACGATCTGTTATTTTTTCGCGTACGTTGTTAGGTCTAGGGTTCGTATACCCTAGGTTCACATCATATTGTATTCTAAAACTATGTTTATTTATTTAGTCTTCCGTTGTATTTTATAAAATATTTTCATAAAAGAATTCTATTTATCATTACAAAAGATTTTAATAATGAAAAGTCTTCTGTTGTATTTATAAAATAAAAGTTTCAAATTTTATACGTTTTCAAATGTAAGAAAAACTGGGTCGCTACAAGAGAAGCGCAGAATGATGCACGATGATTCGTGACTGATCCACTGTGATCCGCCGTAGATCATGAATATAATAACGTTATTTTCTAAAATAACGATCTGCGGCGGAATAGTAAATGATCTGCAGTGGAATAGTAGTCGATCTACTGCAGACCGAAGTCAATATGTTTAACGGCAAACGTGACAGCGATGTTTGCAGAGACCTTTTTCATAGTTTAATGGTTAATTTGTTAGCAAAAATAATTTAGTGATTAACTTATTATTGATTACAAAGTACAATGGTTGATTTGTCATTTTCCTATGTAATTAATATATTTTCTGTTCTTGAAGGCATGTCTTCTCTCGGTTCTTGCCTTCATAAATTTTCAGAGACTGGTAGCCTGGTAGGGATCTTCCTGAAGTTCTTTCATTTTGCTCAGAATTTCGAGCTTTGTTGTTTGGATTCTGGAGACGAAACACAATTTCGCTGATAATCTTATGAACGATGGGGAGCAGTGAAGGAGGAGGAGACAAGCTCAAGCAAATGGCGGAGCTGAGCAAAACCCTAAAGGAAGGGGAGAGAATCCTTGCTCCCACTAGGCGACCCGACGGTACACTACGCAAACCCATTCGGATTAGGGCGGGCTACGTTCCTCAAGAAGAAGTCGCCATTTACCAATCTAAAGGTGCTCTGGTATGCATTCTCCTTTTCTTTTTCCTTTTTCCTTTTTCCTCACATTGCTCATCTTTCGATTACCAATATTTAAACTCTGCAACTATGCATTCTTTAGTTTATGTGTGGAGAACCAATGCGCTTTCTCTTTTCTTGAACTAACATGTCGAATATAAGCTTTCTGATGTCATGGTATATTTAGTTAGTTAATACTTTCATGATTTGATTGGAAGAGACAAGTGGAATAGTTTCGTGAGCACATTGGATTTAATTCATTTTTGAAAACTGGTTTGGCAGGAGAGGATTTTCAAGTGATTATAAACACCCCTCTAATTAATTGAGTAAAATTTTTTATTTCTATTATTACACCCCCTAGGAATTGATGTCCAAGACGACCTGATTTACCCAACTGACTACAGTTTGTGCCGCCAAATCATCCATATTTCTGATGAGGGTCGACCCAAGTGGGTTTCCATTCCCATGAGGTTTGCCAAAAAGATAGTTAGGGAGTTTGCAATATTGACCATGGATTTCCACTTTAGTGGGCATTGTATGAGTCTCTTAATGAATTTACCAAGAGTCTGTGTACGCAAACAAGATATCCATGTGATTTGGGTGGGGTATTGGTTAGGTGTACCCATATATCTATCCACACACACATGAAATTTCACTTTTCCTGGCCAAAAAAGAAAAGCACCTGACTCACCATGAAATTTACTTTTCATCAATGCAACCTTCTATCATTAAAGCTGTGTATAGTACATGAATTGCATGGTGCAGTTATGAAAAACATTTGTTGTCTTTTTACGTTAAAAAAGTGGTTGTTTCATATTAAAATATAATACATGAATTCTACAATACGGAAAACTGTCTAAAAATTATATGGTTGAAATTTTAGATACCTTTTGAGTTATCTCTATAATGAGTCCCACAATCTGAACTTTTTATTCATTTTATTCATTTTGAAATCATTGCATGTACATCCGTGAATGAATTTTATTTCATTTACTTTGTTTCTTGAGTTTTTTCATGTAAGTTTCAATTTGTGGAAAATTATAGAGTAGCATGTTACAAACTCCAAGCAGCACTCCAATGGGTACTCCTCGCACCCCTCATTTAACCTATTTTGGGTATGATATCAGGTATACAAGGGCAAAATCCTGGCAGGTATGGGGGCATAGTTTTCCCTAGGCCTGATCTGATAATTTTATCAGGTATACAGGTGCAAAATCCTGGCAGGTATGGGGGTATAGTTTTCCCTAGGCCTGATCTGATAATTTTAACAATAGTATTAGGTTAAACTCACCTTGAAAGCCAGTTTGCAATGAGGGTGCCCAAGTAGGTATAAACCAGACACCCAGCTTTAATCAAGAAATGCAAAACAATTATGATCATTACAAATGGATTCTAGTCAATTTGCTGTTGGAAAGTTTTGGCATATTTGTTTGTTACTGTGGTTTTTTTTTCCCTTTCCACAATGCAGTGGAAAAAGGAGATGGCCTCTCATGAAGGGCTCCCAGGTTATGATCCTCCATCGGATGCAAAACCCAAGACTAAATCAGTTAAGAGAAATGAACGGAAAAAGGAGAAAAGACTTCAGGTTTGCTTGTACTTATTGTTCGAGTATGGATTTTTTGTTCAATCATTATGATGTTAGGTACTTACTTTTGCTTGTTGTTGCTCATTTGTTTACCATGTGGCACAAGTATTCATTTTTGCTATTTTTCTTATTTGAGCACAAAGAATTCATTGTGTATTATTTTATGTTATTGGTGAATAAATTGAATATAATGCTAGTACAAATATGACCTGTCTCTATATGGTTATAAAAAATTAAAGATATTAAAATGTAAATCCATCCAAATGTAGATCAAGGAGCCTCTATATGCATTGAATTGCAATCATTTTGTTGCGGCGGACATTTTGTTTTGTAATTGAAACAGGAAATTAGGAAAAACTAGATAAGTAATTTTTAGATAAATAGAATAATTGAATATCAAAGTCTGTAAAAGTCTCTAAGTATTGTTCAACACAACTCTTTAAATAGAATTCGGGTTATGAGTTGAAATTTCTAATAAAATAAAGTTAATCTTATATGAAAAAGATAAAATCGATTTAAGAAATTAAAACAAATAAAATTAAATATGAAAATAATAGATAAGATAAAATATTGTAAAGTTCACGAATATTAAAAGATCACAAGTTTATGGGTTTTGGCCACAACTCTGTCATGCATCAATCTCCTCTCCTAAAAGAAAACTCGTCATCAAGTTTTGTAGTTGCGAAAAATTCATACTAGATCGAATATGAATTTGGTGTTTGATGCTTCAAACATTAAGTTTGATTCTTTAAATTTGTTGTTGTCCACCATATTAGGGTTTCTCAAATCAAAATATATTGTCCATTGACTGTCGAAACTCAATAAATCTATCTTCACCTTGAATTTGTGAGTATCTGTCCGTTGAGTGAAAAAGCGGTCTTCAAGGAAATTACCTCATTCATCAGACGAATAATTATCCGAGTTAGTTCTCATCGTAAATTTTTCTGCTGGTGTCGCTTGGTATAATCAATTAAGCTATTTAACGAGAAATCGGTGGTTTGTTCATTAAGGTTTTGAGCTTGGTAGGTCAAAACCATAATTGACTTGTTAGAAAATTTATTGGAGTCACCTCTATCGCTGAAATTGCCTTTGTAATCATGCAAAAAACCTCGGCGGGGGTTAAGGAGGCTCGACCGACCTTGAATCGGTCAAGGCCGATGTCAGTAGTTGCAAAACCCAGTGTTTTCTCGAATTGTCAGATCATGCGGAAGGGAATCATGATTGCCAACCACCTTGTCCAACCATTCGTCACAGGCAATCAAATGTGCTCTGGGTTGCTAAAGAATTGTCGTAGATTGATTTGCAGCGCGATGTGAGTGTCCACCTCCCTCTAGCAACGGCTGTCGTTGCTGTTCAACCTTTCTCTGAGTTGGATGGCAGACTATGCTAGTCACTGGGCACATTCGGCGGTCGTGGCCGAACGGTTTGGCCGTGGTCAGTGGCCGCCAAAACTCAGATGGGTAGTGCCACTCTTCGGCCATATTAGGGTTTGCAATGTGCTATTATTCCTCCATTGTCTATCACCTTCTTGACTTTCATCCGATTCATTAAAATCAAATATTTAAGTCCTCGATTTTGTCGCTCGTTAATTGCCGCAATTATCATATGCAGAAAATTGCGAGGAGTTTTGTGAATTTCATTGATTCCTTGATCAATTTTTTTCAAATTGTTAATCAGTAGTTTTAAATCGTTGATCAATTATTTCAATTTGTCGTTCGTTGTTGGTTATTCATTGCTCTCTTGAATCTTCGTCAGCCATCAAGTTGAAGTGAAAATCCTTTCACTGATACCAATTTGTTGTAGTGGAAATTTTGTTTCGTAATCAAAATAGGAAATTAAGAAAAACTAGAGAAATAATTTTAAGAGAAATAGAATAATTCAATATCAAAGTCTTTAAAAGTCTCTAATCAATGTTCACCGCAATCCTTTAAATAGAATTCATATCATAATTTGAAATCCGTAATAGAATAAAGTAAATCTTCATAAAAAAAGATAAAATCTATTTAAGAAATTAAAACGAATAAAATCTAATTTGAAAATAATAGGTAAAATAAAATATTAAAAATATCACGAATATTAAAAGACCACGGGTTTATGGGCTTGGGCCACAACTTTGTGGTGCACCACCTCTATATAGAATAAAAGAAGTTGGGTGTTAAGACCTCCCTAATTCTCTTGCCTTTAGCTAATTGAGTTGCATAGCCTAGGAGGAGTTATTATTTTCATTGGCACTAGTTATTCTGACGAACTTTAGTGGTAGGATACTGTGGTCTAATTGAATTGGCAAAGCAAAATTGAGATGACAAAAAGGATATGCGTGAGATTTTTTAATTTCTGTTTTGGGTCATTGATATTATTATCCTCTATTTAACTTAAATGAAGCCATAAAGAGTCAACTAATTTTCAGGTGAAGTTGTACATGCAGTCCAAGAGACGAGCCATGTCAATTGACTAGGGTTGAGTTTGCAATGCGTGTTATCCATGATCACGAAAATTGTTGCAGATTGAGATTTATTTACATATTATTCATCTTAATAAAATTAAGAGACCAAATAAATTTGTACTCAAAATACTTTTTTTGCTATGGATAAAATATTTTTAAAAACCTTAGCCAAACATCAGTGGTTCATTTATTTTGTCATCTAGCTATGCAATCGTTGTTTATGGTGCTTGGGAATTGCTTTCATTCTTGTTAAGTGCAAAACCATGAGTCCTATCTGTGTTCTTTTTTGAGTTTTCTTGTTGACCAAGGTAAGTAGATGATATACTCTCTTGTTTTAGAGTTTCATTCAATGTGATTGTCGCGTACTGCACTTTTGACTTGGGAGAGAGTACTATGATATAGTAAAAATAGAGGAGTAACAATTTGAAATAAAGAACCTAGGAATATGCCATATTCAATAATGGGTCGGCACCAAGTGAAAGTTTCATATGGTTTTTTTTTTTCTGTGACAAACTCGAATAGAACTCATCTTTGCATCATATAACATTAGGAATGCGGCAGAGTTCATTTATTAACAAATTATTTCAAAATCAGATTGCTTTTTTTCTCGTATTATTTTCCTGCAGGCTGCTCTTGAAAAGGGCACAAATTTTGAGCCAGCCACAATAGCTGAGGAAATCAGCAAAAAAGAAAAGCTGGATCACGGATCAGAATCTGTCGAGTCATTAACTGCTCAGATGAATGACCTTGCAGTCTGTACGAATCCTGCTCTACTGAATCCTCCTTCCAATCCAGAAGAGGTTTCAAATTCAGGAGGTCCAGTATGCGATGTTGATAAAAAAATAAGAGCACTCAAGAAAAAGGTAAATATTTTACGTGTTTACCTTGTAAATCATCTTTTCTTTCCTGTTCCCCATCTGGATTTGAACAATCAAGACTCAGTTTTAGCTTTGCTTTAAAGAACAGATAAAAGATTCTCATTAGTAGTTTCTTAAAATGAGTTCCCAAAAAGATAAGTGAACTCTGCCCGGAAATTCTCTACAAGGATATAGCTTTTCTCTAGTCAAATTGTAGGGACAATGAGATTAGAGCAATAATGATGAGTGCAAATTTTCTGCCACCATGAAATGGAAAGATGTAAACTTTGTTAAGTATTTCAATAATCATATCTCTGGGTTACCATTTCGAGTCTTCACAGAGAGTTGAGAAAGCAAAAAAAAAAAAGAATGAGTGGCCTGTCTCTTAGCTTACTTGATGAACTTTTGGTCATAGAGATATATATGTTATCATTTAAGGATTTTATATGTATTATATGGTCGTGCCTACCAGATACGAATTGCAGAAGAACGGCTACAGAAATCTGGACAGCAAGACCTGAAACATGAGCCGTTGGACAAGATGACCAAACTTGAAGAATGGCGAAATGAACTGAAGTTTGTAGAAGATGCAAAAATTGCAGAATCATGAAATGATGGTGGTTGCAATGTGTCAAAGAATTGCCGTCCCTTCCCAAGCGTCAACAACAATTTATTTCTTAGGACTAATTTTAGTCCTCAGCTAACAGTCCCTCTAATTCTGCGCCTAGGAGTGTTTATATCAATACATTTATGTCATACTGGGGCTAGTGTGTGTGTGTGTGTGTGTTGTTGTTATATAAGCAACATGAAGACTAGTCTCCTTAAAAGATTTAGTTGAGAACATAAAACAAAATTCATTGCTAAAAGATTTGATTTAGTCCATTCCAGTAACCAAATGTCATTCACCTCAACATGCACGAGCCTTGTTCTTGAGAATCTTCTACGAGTCCATTCAAAACCTCTATCTGCTCTTAGGAAATTTTAGATTTTTAAATGATTTTAAAATGTCACAAGTAAATATTATGTGAATTTTTGGTAAAATATAGAAAAGTTTATTAGGTTTTTTTTTCTTGTATAACGATGTGTGCATTTTTTTGTAAAATGGTCAAATTGAATTTTGCTTAAATGAAATTTTGTTTTCAGAAAGGATTGATAAATTATTGTGGCTTAACAAATAATTTCGGTTGGCGTGAAAACAATAATGGAATAAGATCTATTTAATATATAATTTTTATTATATTGTTTTATAAATAAAATTTTTATTATTTTTTAGAAGCGTAGAGAGTAAGCTTCAGCTTCCTCTCCAGCTTCTGTAAATCGAGAGCTCCTTCAACTGAGAGAACTCGCGAGGGAAAGAGAGACGGCGCGTGAGAGACTGATTCCAATCCATGTGTTATGGTCGCAGGATGAAATTGATGACAAAAGAGAAGAGTTTGTATTATGGGGAAGCGGCCAGAGAACTCTGGCATTTACAGAGAGGAAATTATAGAAGATTACACATTTTCCACACCAAGATTATGATTATTTTATATTATATATATTGGCTGACTAGTCTTTGTCTTCCAAGTAAGCACAAAACAGAGCGTTCCATCTCCTATCCAGCTGTAGTCTTGGCTTCACAAAATGGCTTTTCCCCATAGGCATTACGATATGTCGTTTCCACCTCCTCCCTTGCATCCTTGATCTGTCGTCTTCGCTGGACATCATGCTTGCGGTGTCGTTTCTAGGTGGGCATATGACAGTCCTCCCCCCTTAAGAAACCTTGACCCCAAGGTTTGAAGTCTGGAAATTGTGCGATGACGGCTGATGAGTTGAGCCAAGAGGCCTCTGATTTCAATAGTGTCTCCCAGAGAATTAGCCACTGGGTGACTGGTTCATTGCCGCGCTTGACTACTCGGGTTTGGAGCAGGGCTTGAGGTGTGCAAGTGTGGTTGGTCGTCCATTTGGCCGGAAGGGTGGGACTAGAGATGGCCGAAGTTCCGATCTGTTTTTTGAGGAGAGAGACGTGGAACACAGGGTGGATGCGAGCAGCCTATGGTAACTCGAGCTTATAGGCAACTTGCCCGAATTTCTGCAGAATGGGAAAGGGGCCGAAATATTTCGGGCCAAGTTTGGGAGAAACTGATTGAGCGATAGGTAATTGGCGGTATGGTTGGAGCTTGAGAAAAACCAAATCACCCACCTCAAATGATCTCTCTGTTCTGTGTTGATCAGCATACATCTTCATGCGAGCCTGAGCCTGAGCAATGGCTTCTTTCAATAGGCGATCCTTGTGATGCCTATCAATGAGAAATTGATCTACCGCGGCAATGTTGGATTGTTGATAGGGGCCCAAAGCCAGATGTGGAGGAGAGAAACCATATAGCGCTTCAAATGGAGATTTGTGAATGGCAGAGTGAAAAGTGGTGTTGTACGACCATTCCACAAGAGGAAGCCACGGTCTCCATTGGTTAGGGCGGCTAAAGCACATACAACGCAGGTACATCTCCCGGCATTAATTTAGTCGTTCCGTTTGGCCATCGGATTCGGGGTGATAAGCGGTGGACATAGCCAATTCCGTTCCCAAGGAATCAAAGAGAGATCGCTAGAAAGTGGAAGTGAAAACCTTGTCATGATCTAAAACGATCTGTTGGGGTAAACCATGTAAGCGGTAAATATTGTCCAAGAAAAGGGAAGCAGCAGAAGTGGCTGAAAATGGATGAGCCAGGGCGACGAAGTGACCATATTTGGTGAAGCGATCAACCACGACCATAATGCAATCGAATTGATTCGAACGAGGTAAGCCTTCAACAAAATCCATGGCGATATGAGTCCATGGCTGGTCAGGAATGGGTAGGGGCTGCAAGAGACTCGGATAGGGTGCATTCTCATGTTTGCAGCGTTGGCAGGTATCACAAAGGAGAATTTGACCCTTAATGGCTTTGACCATACCTGGCTAGAAAAAATGACGCTTTGTGCGTTGAACCGTGGCCTGAATGCCTGAATGACCACCAACTTGTGAATCATGTAAGGATTGGATCACCTTGCAACAAATGTCCCCTGCCAAGCCTAAAACCATGCGGCCCTTAAAACGGAGAACACCATTAGCGAATGTATATGGGGCAATTCCCACCGGGGCAACCAGAACCTGGGCGATCAAGTCACTTGCCCAAGAATCGCCAACATAACTGCTTCGACTTCCTTGATCCAAGTAGGTTGAAGAGAAGTAATAGCTGTGCATGAAGGCTCTTTGTTGTGTAAGTGAGATAAAGCATCTGCAGTAATATTGGTTTTGCCCTTCTTATATTGAATGGAATATTTGAGCCCCACAAGCTTGGCGAGCCATTTCTGCTGGAGAGGGGTTGTGTGCGCTGGTCCAGCAGATATTTTAGAAATTGATGGTCTGTGCGGATTATGAATTTGGAGCCCTCTAAATAATGGCACCAGTGGGTAACAGGCGTGACCAGTGCTAAGAGTTCTTTTTCATAAATAGAGTAACCTAAGTGGTGGGAATTAAAAGGCTTATTGAGGTAAGCAGTTGGCCGTTGATGCTGCAATAAAACCACGCCTAAACCACCGTGACATGCATCTATTTCCATAGTGAAGGGTTGTGAAAAATCTGATAAGGCCAAAACCGGTGTGTGATACATGGTGGACTTGAGCAAGAGGAAGGCATTGTCAGCTTGGAAGTCCAGTGAAAGTTGTTGTGTTTAAGTAAGCTCCGTTAGAGGTTTGGCAAGAGTGCCATACCCGGATATAAATTTTCAGTAGTAACTGGTAAGGCCCAGAAAACCTCGTAGCTGTTTAAGGGATGTAGGAGTAGGCCATGAAGTCATAGCTGTGATTTTGTTCGGATCAGCCGAAACGCCTTTTGCGGAAATTACATGGCCTAGGTACGTGACAGAAGATTGAGCAAAGGCACACTTACTAAGCTTGGCAAATAGAGTGTGGGTCTTTAATGTGTTGAAGACGGTGGATAGGTGCTGCACATGAGCAAGAAGATCCTTGCTATAAACCAATATATCGTTAAAGAAAACGAGGACAAACTGCCACAAATATGGTTGGAAGATGTCATTCATAAGAGCTTGGAAGGTAGCTGGGGCATTCGTAAGACCGAACGGCATAACTCTGAATTCATAGAGCCCTTGGTGTGTTTTAAAGGCAGTTTTGTAGCAATCCTCCGGCTTGACTCGGATTTGGTGGTACCCGGCACACAAGTCCAATTTGGAAAAAAAAAAAAACTGAACCCTATAATTCGTCCAGCAGCTCATCAACCATGGGAATAGGAAACTTATCTTTAATGGTGAGGGAGTTGAGTTGGCGGTAGTCGACACAAAACCACCACTGTCCATCCCGTTTTTTAATCAGCACCACCGGGGAGGCAAACAGACTTGTACTAGGAGCAATAAGACCTTCTTTGAGCATGTCTTGAACTAATCTTTCAATTTCTGATTTGTGCATGTAGGGGCAGCGGCAAGGAGCTAGCTTGAAGGGCTTAGTGTCTTCAACCAAAGGTATACCGTGATCTTGAGAGCGTGGCAGAGGAAGGCCTCTAGGTTGCTAAAAAATGCACTGGTATTTTTTAATTATATGTTGAATTTCTGTTGGAGCTGCCTGATAGTCCGTGGAATTACTAACAGCTATTGTTTGCACAGCGATGAGGCCATACTTCTGCCATTGCAACCAGGAAGAGAAAACCCGAAGGGACACTGAGTTGAGCAAGGTGGCTGGCTGAGCAGTTAGCAACTTAATTAAGGAGCCGACAATTGTGATGGAAAGAAATCCCTGGGGCAAATTGAATGTCACTGGGCTGATGGAATTGATCCAGTCAATGCCAAGGATCATGTCACTGCCAGTTAAAGGCAAAATGTGAAAAGGAATTGGAAGTGACATTGCTGCATTATCCATTCAACCTCCTTGTGTAGCTTGCTGCTCTGTAGTTTAGCTCCATTGACAACTGTGACCCGATAGAATTATGCAAGTCCACCTGAAAATGCAACTGTTTAGCCAAGGTGCCGTCTATAAAACTATGTGTGCTTCCGCTATCCACCAAAATTGAAATTAACAGGCACTAGATAAGGCCAGAGTACGAAAGGTATTGGGAGCGAGTTGTCCTGTCAAGGCAGTCAAGGAGACCTCCATGCCCTCTGCAGTGTCTGATATTATAACACCTTCTGAAGGTAGTGCCTACTCATCAGCCGGTTCACCTTCGTCAACTACAATATAGTGGATAGAATGATTCTTGCACTGGTGTCTCGGTGAGTATTTCTCATCACATTTAAAACACAATCCCAACAATCTTTTAGTGTGCAGGTCTACGTTGGAGATTTTTTGAAACTGGTGAGTTACAGGAGAACTATCCTTGACTCCCTCAGGAAGAATTATCGTTTTGTCTTGCCATTTGGGCACGCCCCGGGCGAAATTTGACCATTGTGACCTTATCAAGGCCGATATGGCTGCCTCCTGAAGCATGGCGATTTCAAAAGCGTGAGACAAGGTAAACGGTTTGTTAATTTTTACTACAGCTTTGATCTCCTCTTTTAACCCACTGGTGAATACTGCTATGAAAAAAGCATCCTGTAATTGAGGTAGGCTAAGTTGGGCCAGAGACTTGAGGTGCTCGAATCGCTGGACGTATTCCTTGACGCAGCCAGTTTGAAGCAGCTTAGTGAACATTTCAATTGACTCACCTGCTGAAACATCGAAAAATCGTCGGCATAACTCAGCCTTAAAGAGGTCCCATCTAGCATTTGGGAAACTGGAGATAAATCCATTAAACCATATATCGGCTTCATCGATCAAATGCATTTCCGCAATGCTAAGGTGAAAATTTTTGGCTGTTTGATGGAGTGAGAAATATTTATGTGCCTTTCGTATCCATTCATAGGGTCCCTCTCCTAAAAAAATGGGAAAGTCCAGGCGAGGAGGGCGATGCTGAAAGCTGAAGTCATTTCGTCCTAGGTCCAGCAGGCGAGGGTTCACCCTCACCGGTTGGGTCGTTGTCAAAGGTCTAGCCTCTAATGCAATTTGTTTCTGCTTCTTATTTGTTTTTTATATCATTATTCGGTCCAAGGCGAAGATTATCGTATCAAACTTAAAAGCATTCTCTGATTCTAGTTTCTCAAATTTTTTTTCGGAATCGTTCATCTGAGAAGTCAATCTGTTGAAGGATAAGGTTAGAGCTTTTAGTTCTCCATCTAACCGCTTAAACATTTCATCAGATGATTTAGCTCTACTTTCTGTCATTGATTTCCTGTGGATCGGCTGGCTCTGATACCAGTTGTTATGGTCGCATGATGAAATTGATGATAAAAGAGAAGAGTTTGTATTATGGGGAAGCGGCCAGAGAACTCAGGCGTTTACAGAGAGCAAATTACAAAAGATTACACATTTTCCACACCAAGATTATGATTATTTTATACTATATATACTGGCTGACTAGTCTTTATCTTCCAAGTAAGCACAAAACAGAGCATTCCATCTCCTGTCTAGCTGTAGTCTTGGCTTCACAAAATGGCTTTTCCCCTTAGGCATTACGATCTGTCGTCTCCACCTCCTCCCTTGCATCCTTGATCTGTCGTCTTCGCCAGAAATCACGCATGCGGTGTCGTTTCCAGGTGGGCATATGACACCACGATGGTTGCAGATGGTCGAGGACTTTCTGTCTGGGAGCATTTCGGTGAAGTAGGGTGGAGTTTTCTTCTGCCATTTCTCCAGTCTCGATGAGTAGTGTTGAGCACCCGGTTGTGTTTTGACTGCGATGTTGGGTCTCCGCATTGTTAGGGTTTTGCTTGATAAAAAATTTCAATTTGTTCTACTCGTTGATTTTGGTGCGGGTTGCAGAGTTTGGTGATTAGCCTCTGCGTTTGCAGAATCGGGTTTTCCAAAGGTTCTGCGATATGTCCGAGGGCTTCAGAGCAGGAGGCGGCTCCTTCCGTTGACAGTTGTTGTGAGCTCGCCGAGAAGCAACTCGGAGGTGCAGTGCAAGTTTCTTTCTGTAATTCCTCAGGAGGGTGAGTGTCTCTCGGCCGATCTGGCCATTTTTTTGGGGGATTTTGTTGTCCAATTTCTGTTTTGATGAAGTTGCTGGATTTGAATTGAGTTTTGGTCCCTGTTTTTGCCTCGTTTCTATCATGTATTGTTGCCAAATCTTGTTTTTGCTTTCACCAATGAATTGTTGGTTGTCGTTGTTTATATTCTATTTTTGTGGTTTGATAGAAAGACCAATTTTATTTCCTTGTTCCTATTTTGGTATTGGCGGTCCTGTATGGGTTCGGTTGTGAGGAATGAATTTCTGAATTTGCTGGGTTTGGTCAGGCTTAGATATTACATAATAGGGTTTGTGGAAAATTAACTCATTCTTGTTAGTGGTAAATTTGGTCCCTGTTTTGATGCAATGAAGCCAAGAGTTGTGTTTAGTTTTGGGAAATTTGTTGTTGTTTTGGGAAGAAATGATTAAAGGTGATTAGCTTGGTTTTGCTTTAGGTTTGTTCCTAGGTTTGGTTTCTGCCGATAGGAATTGTTGAGAGTTGTTGCTCTATTGATTGGGTTATGTTTCTGCATCATAATTACTGCTATGTCCATTGAAACTTATAGTTTCTGATAAAGTCTTGTTTATGTTATTGGGTGATAAGGTTGGGGATTTTGTTGAGATTCCTAGTTTATGTTTTCATTTTGGGACTCGTGGTTGTCCCTAGAAATTATCTTGGATTCTATTCTTGTTTAAAACTTGCCTATTATCCCTGTTACATTTGTGGGATGTTGACACCACCTTGTTGTAGGTTTTTGAGGTGTCAAGCAATTCGACTTTTCGCTTACGACAAGCGCATGGAGCGGGTTTGTCGGTAAGCATGTCGTGGTCGCCATCGAGGTAGGGAGCTTTATACTTTCTGCACTTCATTTGCATCATGGTTTTCAAAATATTATTTTGTGGACTAACACACCTGAAAACCCGACGAAGGCTGTTCGACTGCACGTCAGTTTTTACATATACGTATGTTTTCTCATGTTTACATTCCGTACATGGTTTACTACTAATATTGACATATATATTCGTGATGTGACTCCTATACATTGTGTTTGGGGGATGAATTCTCTTGATGCTTTAGGCACTTTAGCGCTAAAGTATCACGAGACTATCCTATGAATCTTCAACTATGAAGAGGTTTGACATTGGTTACGTACATTGGGAGGATGAATCCTCTTGATGCTTTAGGCACTCTAGTGCTAAAACATCATGAGGTTATCCCTGTGTAATCTTCTGCTGCGTGAAGATTGGTCATTACATGCGAAATACAATGAGGCATTCATAACATATCCTCAGGTTGTAAGTCCTAGAAGTGAAAGAAAAGAGGATGGGGCATTGGTGACATGTCCTCAGGTTGAGAGCCCTGAAAATTGGAAATAAGATGAGAGGGTGATGATGCCTCCTTGGGTCGAAAACCCCTAAACCTAATCAGGGTATTGTCACACAAAGTTGGCAGTGTTGTCAATCATGAATATTAGTCTATCACAATACCGTTCCATTTGGCAAGTTGGCTGGACGATTGAGCTTGCTTGTCGGCAACCCTCGTCAATTTTGGGCATTGAGGTCCTAGTGAGAAGGAATCTATTGTGGGGCAACCTTATTTGTTACTACGATTATGCGAGTTGTGTCGGCTCGGAGCTTGCTTGCCGACAGCTTAGACGACGTGCTGGATCTGCGAATCACCGTCATTGGTATTCTTTCCTGCCTTATGAGGTGTTGCTATTAGCGGATAGCCACCTTTCTGTGGCTTGTGCTGGGCAGTTAGTTACACGAGTTGTGTCATTGCTGACTGGTTCGCCGGCAACTCTAGTAATGCGCCAGATCTTCCAATCGGATCGTATTAGCGGTAGCTACGACTTGTCGGCACATGCAAGAAATCATACTACCTATCGATGATGAGTGACGGATAAATCCTTGAGTGACCATCCCTTTTCACTGATGACGTTTTTATATGGAAATGATGTTGTCTTACTTTGCGATTATAGCTATCTATGTATACACCAGGTTTTAATAAAGCTATATCGAGGGCCATGGGCTGGATTCATAAAATGATAAAGAAGTTTTAAATGTTTAAAATTCATGTACGGTAAATGAGAGCATAAAATGGTTTTCAAAAGAGAAAGAAAACGATTTTAGCATGCATTGCATTTAGTATATATTTCTCTATTGAGTTAGTCACTCACTCCTTAAACTAAAATTTTCCCTAGGTTAGGATGTAGATCCGGTGCGCTAGTTTTGCACACGTGGCAATGGAAGCGATGCTAGAATTTCCTATTGGGTGCTTCGATCTCCTGGTGGATGGGTGGAGGTTCGTCAGTTCAATCCCTCCGTTCCTGGTATGTTGGGAATTTTAGTTTGGTGTTGTTTGATTTAATTCATGCACAGTAATTTTCTTTATTATGCTATCATGTCTCTAGTTGATCACTCTGCGGACTTCAACCCATGTGATTTGGGCTTGGGCTTGGTATTATTCTCATTAAGTCTTACATATAAAAATTCACGCCTTAGGCTGGGTAACCGTGTTCTCTCTGAGGATCGGGTCGCCTGACATAGCAGTTCTATTTGGCCCACCTTCGAGTCGTGACAGCTCTAGCCCGTGTTATTAGTTCTAGGACAAGTCTTTGTATCAAAATATCCTAGTTTCAGGGTATCCACAGGAGACGAATGATAGGAACACAATAAACAGAATAGTAAAACTAAAGAATTACAGAGAATACCACACAAAGGAGGAAAAATTAGAAGGGAGAGTGATGGGTCTTCAAATAACCTTTGTAAATAAAAAACAAACATAAATTAGGAATATGCTAAAGGAGGTTTTTGAAGCATCCCTTGGGGATGCATTAAAGATTGGAATGTAGAAATGGGATCCTAAACTTAAAAAGAATCAAGGAAAGGAGAGGTCGAATTTGGAGGATACTCATTACCAGCAAGGATCTATAGGACCACCAGATATCTTCATTAGTTGTACACATACTACCATTCCACAACTAGTCATGCTTTAAGAAATAGGCTCTGACATGTAAATAATATTAGGTTACCCAACCAACCCAATGAATCAAAGAAAATGCATTAGAAAATAGAAAACTGAATCCAATTGGATCATATATTAAAACCTCATTAACGCTTGTTATAACTTTTGAAAATTCCACTAGCACAGTTCTAAAAATCTATATCATGGTTAGTTCTTTATAACTAAAATAAGAATACAACCTTCGACATTCAATTCTAAAAGAAATCATTGCCACAACAAAATAATCAATGTGAATCAAATGAAACTTGCTTGCTCGAAGATTTTAGCTGACCTATGAATTCCTTGAACTTGAGGTTTCTCATGTTCTCAAAAGAAAATACACAAATCGAACTGTAATCTTCCATGGACTGTCTAATTGCATTCACGATTGATTCTTTATGTTCCCTTCCTTTCTTTTTCGTCTTCTCTAAAGTAACTGCAGTCCACCCACGAACAAGTGAATTAATTTGAGTTACTTTCCAAAATATACTTCTTATCTCAAACTAAGTTTAAACGCGAGCTAGGATTACGTTCAGGAAAAGAAAATCTTCATATTGACGCTGCTCATAGATTTTCTCTTCCACATACCTCCCTATTTACTTGTAACATCCCATATTTACTTTTCCTAAAATTTCAAAACCCTAAAATTTTTTTGCAAATTGATTGAAATTCAGGTCAAATTAGTTTAATCAAAACCCTAATTACAAGTTTTAGAATTTCTTGAAATCTTCAAAGTTTTCAATTAAGCAGAAGAAAATATAACATTTATTAAGAAATATTTAAATTCTTACTCGAACATTAAATAAATGTATCGTTGGAAATAGCAAAATAAACTTTAAAATTTCTACAGCCACAATAGTAAAGATCAAAACATGATTTAATAAAAGTGCTAACTTAAATAAAATTTCCAATAACATTTTTCACATATAACTCAAAAAGTATTTGTTTATTAAAACGATATTTAAACAATTAAAATTACTCATTTGACCTGATTATATCCTCATCTATATGCTCATTTGCCTCTGGAATATTCTTGATTAGCCCAAATTATTCTTTTGTTAAAAATTTACCTGCATCACAAAACTAGAGGTGAGATAAACTCAGTAAGTAAAAATATATGCATAATTAAATAAATTTCATGCGTTACCGAATTTTCATGTGTAAAGTTACATACTAATTGAAATTCATTTTCTAGCCCTACCAAGCTTCAAGCTTTCATTAGCTATTACAAGATTTCATGTGTTCAGACTTTTATTAGTCATCTCAAACTTTTCCATGCGTTTAGGCTCACATTAGCCGTCACAACATGTTTTCCGTCATTTGCATTAGATTCACACACGTACAAGATATGCTATCAATTTTATCATTATTTAATCGTATGTCAATATCTAATCATGCTTGTACAACTTAAAATATCAAGATCAAAATAATATAATAAAGTTTTAAAATAACTTAAATAAGAATTTATTTTGTGATGTAGGGCCAATGACCAAAACGTTGAAAAACTAATATTTTTACTTACCTGGATTTTGAGAAAATATAAATTCTAGGGTTTTCTGTAGACTCCAAATAATCTTCCCTGTTTAAAGAATTAATCGTGGTTAAATTTCTTCTAAAAATTTATCCTTGAAAGAAATTGGATACAAATTCCTTACCTATAAAATCTCTAAAAATTGGACCGGATTGGGTTCAATTTGGTCTAGTAGGTACGGTTCGGTTTAGCTTGGTCCTGTTTGATTTGGTTCAATCTAGTCCGATCCGGTTCACTTAAAAAAATTTGGTTCAGTTTTGTGGTTTATTTCTCTTTCTCTAGCGGACCGCTTCTCCTTTGCGGTTCTTCTTCTTCGTGCAGCCTGCTCCTTTCGCGAGCAGTCTCTTCTTCGCAGTCGGTCCTTCACGAGGAAGACGAAGCTTTGAGCTTCGTCAATGGAAGGGGTTGCGCGACAGAAGGGTTTCGCTCGCAGGAAGGGAGAGTTTCGGCCGAGAAATGAAGTCTGACTTTGACAAAGGTTTTGGCTAGGGTTTGGCTGAGGAGAAAATGAATGTCAGAGAGATGAGTTTTCTTCTCTTTCAAATCGATTCTATTTATAGAGTAGGAAATCAAAGGAAGCACCAACACGTAATTGGTTTTTGTTGAAATTTTGTGTTTGAGTTGAATTGTTGTCTGCCAGGAAGAGAAATCAAAATTTTCTTTTCCAATTGGATTTCAAATTTGAAATTATTAAAATTTTTGAATATGTTACAATCTCCCCTTCTTAAAGAAATTTCGTTAAATTTAAGTTATTACCTGAAAAGTTCTAGGTAGACCTTTCACATTTCTTTTTCTCTTTCCCAGGTTGCTTCTTCAATGTTACGATTCTTTCATAACACTCTTACAAGAGAAACCTTCTTGTTTCTTAGCTCTCTTTCTTTTGAATTCAAAATTTGAATTAGTCTTTCTTTATATGATGAGTTAGGGTTGATCACAGAATTGATAGATCTCATTGGTAAAATATGTGATGGATCTAGAATGTATTTCTTCAACATCGAGATATGAAATATGTTGTGTACATGCTTGAGTGAAATAGGCAGATTCTATTGATAAGCAACTTCTCCAATTCTATCCAAAATTTCAAATGGGCTAACAAATCTTGGACTTAGCTTCCTTTTCTTTCCAAACCGCATTGCACCCCTCATCAGAGAAATTTTCAGAAATACTTGATCTCCCACTACAAATTCTAATTTTCTTCTTCTTCTATCAGCATAGCTTTTCTATCTACTCTGGGCTGTGCGGATCCTTTTGCGAATTAAAGTTACGATCTAAGTGGTTTGCTTCAAAATATTTGGTCCAACAAGTATTTCATCTCCAACTTCATCCCAATGCATTGGAGATCTACACTTTTTGCCATATAATACTTCATAAGGTATCATCCCAATCGAAGCTTGATAACTATTATTATAGGCAAACTCTACTAGTGGTAGATTTTTACTCCAATTACCTTGAAAATCAAGAGCGCAAGCTCTCAACATATCCTCCAAAGTTTGAATTGTTCTTTCTGATTGCCCATCTGTCTGGGGTGAAAAGCCGTATTGAAATTTAACTGCGTGCCCATCACTTTTTTGCATACTTTTCCAAAATTTTAAAGTGAAACGGGTATCTCAATCTGACACTATAGATACTAGCGTACCATGCAATCTGATGATCTCTTGAATATAAAGTTGTGCCTACTGATCCATAGTATATGTGACATTTACAGAAAGAAAATGTGCCAATTTAGTTAGTTGATCCACTATAACCCAAATAGAGTCATGTCCTTTGATAGTCTTTGGAAGTCCCACAACGAAATCCTTAGTTATATGCTCTCATGGCCACTGCGGTACTAATAATGGTTGCAACGTACCAGTAGGTCGCTGATGCTCTACTTTGACTTGCTGGCAGGTAAGACATCTTTCAACAAATTTTGCTACGTATGACTTTAGACCATGCCACTAGTAATACTACTTCAAGTCTTGATACATTTTCGTTGAGGAAGTACCGAATATGGGGTTTAATGTGCTTCCACCAATATGATTTTTCTTAAACTAACATCGTCAGGGATACACCATCTCTTTTATACTTGATAATTCCATCCTCTAACATGGAAAATTTAGATTCTTTCCCAGCTTCCAATTGATCTTTTATCTTAACTAAGAATGCATCTCCACGTTGCTTGTCCTTAATTTGCTCGAGTAAGCTAGGTTGAAGCGTTAATGCTGATAGTCTTTCAAGTAATCAATACGGTACAATCTCCAAATTAAACTTTTGCGTTTCATCAGCTAACTCCCTTGGAATAAGTCGTAAAGACGAAACTTGTGGCAAGACTCTCTATTTAAAGTGTCAGCTACCACATTGGCTTTTATAGGGTGGTAGATAATCTTGCAATCATAATCTTTCACCAATTCCAACCATCTTCGCTACCCAATATTTAGATCTTTTTGAGTCAGAAAATACTTAATGTAATACCCTGATTTTTAAATCAAAATTTAAAAAGGATAAATTCGATAATAATTGGGAGTATTCTATTTAGTCGAATAATTATCAGGGTATTACACAAGACATGATTATTATATTGTAAATTTGGAAATAATGGAAGTGCAAGATTTAATGAAAAATGTATAACTCGTGAGTTTCAAACAAGCGCGGACGAAGAAATGAGGACGCTTTTCCCTCGTCCGAAAAATAGAATTTAACTGATGGGATTAATGAACTGAACCGGTTTGGTACAGTTCGATCTGAAAATAATTATGCGGTTTGATTTTAATTAATAATGGAAAGTTAAATTTGGGATTAATTGGAATGAGTTATATTAAGTAGGGGTGGGCAAGAACTGACTAGAACCGAGAATCGACCCAGAACCGCATTTCGGTTCTGGTTCAGTTTCGGTGTTCGGTTCTTAAATTCGAAAATGGTTTGAGTTTGGTTTTTTGTTTCTTTTTCGGTTCGGTTCTCGGTTCCATAAACCAAGAATCGAGAACCGCGTAGTTTTAATTCATTTTCAACAACGGAGACGGCAGCTGCGATTGCGACTAGGAACCTAGAACCTGGAATCGAGAGGTGCTGCGATTACTCAATCTTGGGGATTGATAGTATTTTTTTACGACGGAAGAGATGAAGGTAGCTGAAGCTCTTCCATTTTTGGGGATGGTTATGGGGGAGAGTGCTCTGGTTTCATTGATGATATTGAGCAAAGTCACCATTCAAAACGGCATGAGCACCATCGTCTTCGTCTTTTACTGTAACGCTTTTACCTCCCTCGTTCTCCTTCCTTCTTCTTTTCTTTTCCACAGGTACCTTTTTTTTTTTTCACTTTGTAACTCAATGCTTATTTCGAAACTAGTCGATTGGTCTTTCTTTGTGATATCTGCAGCTGGGAGTGGTTTTGATTAGTATTCTTGTTTTCGTTCGTGGATTGTCAGCAGATCGGAGCTCCCTCCATTAACTTTACCATTCTTTTGTGGACTAATCGTTCTCGGGTCTGTAGGGTAAGTTTTTTCATCTAATTGATTAATAATTTGGATTCTACTTTAATTTCTTAGGGGAGGATAACAGTTAATACACTAAAACATAAATTTTATTTCTGTCTGAGATCCATGGTACAACATTCTGTCAATTTCAATCTTATATTAAACCACAATCTGTAGTTTCCCCAGTTGTCCCTTTTTAACTTCTTTATTTTGCTGTTTCTCGTTGCCAAACATATTCCTAAATCTCAATAGCTTTTGAGCTTTAATCAGTCTTTTCGGCTTTTCTTATCTTTCTTTGCATCATTTCAATTTTGCAATAACATTAGACTTACTATGTAAACCATGCGGATTAGATGAAAACGTGTTTATGCCAAATTCTGTTTGTAATAATATGTATGAGTTTTGATGAATGTGGGTGTTTTGCAGAGGCTTTGCTCAAATTTCTTGGTATGTTGGGGTAAATTATAGCTCCCCTACTCTTGGCACAGTGTTGCTCAATCTTGTCCCTATCTGGTTGGATGATTACTCATCCTAATTGAGTAAGTTTCAAGACTCTTATTCATGATTTCCCATCATGTCCATTTTTTGGGTTTGATTTTTGTTCAGCATCAGTTTCATGCTTAATCATTCTAGTCCTTAGATGTACTGTTTTCAGGATTTGTTCTTGACAAAGAAGATAGAAGTGTCACAAGATCTGATCTTCAAAGTTGAATGATAGACTTTGTGTTTTTAAATGGAAATCTGTAGCATTTCAATTCTGTAGCTACCATAATTTTAACTTTGTGTTTTTAAATGGAAATCTGTAGCTTTGTGTTTTTAAGTTGAATGATAGACCTTGGACGTACAGCAGGTTGGGAACTGCAAAGAACAGGAATCGAACCAGAACCGCACTTGGTTCGGTTCTAGGTCCGGTTCCTTGCGTTTCCTTACTCTCGGAATCGAGAACTGAACTGTCGATTCTGAGAGGTGTGAGACCGGAACCGAGAACCGATTTTCCCACCCCTGGAATTAAGAATTTAATAAATCATTAGAGTTAGGATTTAAGTGGAAAATTAATAAATGGAAAGAAAAAATATATAAATAAGTGAAAGTTATAAATAAAATGAAATAGTTAAGTAGGAAGGATGGACTGAACCAGTTCAGTTTAGGGGAAGAAATTAAATGGCCCGCTGGTCATTTGAGAGAGAAACAAAGAGAGAGAGAGATCGGGACCGGAGGGGAGAGCGACGCGAGTGAAGGCCAGAGAGAGGAAGAGCTTGGGCTCGGGACGGCACCGGCGTGCAACTTCGGACGAGTTGGCTACTGGCGGCGACGGTGAGGCTGTGAACAACGCGTTGAATGGCAAGCTAGGGCTCGGTGGAGCGCCTGAATCGCAGGAACGAACGGGTAAAGCTTCCACAAGTTGATGGTTCACAATGCCGGGCCGAGGTAAGTCAGTAATTTTGTGTTCAATTTCTCCTCCACGACATTTTGATTCTGGCAATTCGGCAGTTTTAATTGGCTGTGGCATTGCTTCGGCTGGATTTGGCGATGGTGGGCGGTTGTGTGAGCCGTGAACTGTTGTTCACGCTAGACTGGACCGGAGCTGGTTCTTCCAGCTGCTCCTCATCTGGCAAGCTTCCGTGTGGATTTTGGTGGTTGGACCACTCTCCTTGGTGTGGGCAATTTATCCATAGGCATGGCTTCACTGAAGGTCATCACTAGAGGTCTTCTCTTGGCTATAAATCAATTGGTGCAGCAGAGAACTTTCCATTCTTGTCCTTGGTGAAGCAACCGTGAAGAGTAAATTGGAAGCAGTGAAGGAATTGGCTGGTGGATGCTCTCTGGAGGATGTTGTGAATTGTGGCCGAGAGATTGAAATGTGAAGGTGAGTAATATTGGACTCCCAGTTCTGGGTTTCATTCTTTTTGTTTTGGCTGCTGTTTTTAGATGGAAGAAGACACCGAGGATATGCATGTTATGTTACGGTTTTATAAGAATTGGTTGAGAATATTTAACAACTTACATGCCTTGTTTTGTTTTGGTTCACTGAAGAAGTTGGGGTGGATTGTTTGTTAGTTCTGATCTTTGCTTCATTTTGAATCGGCTTTGATCACCCTTGTAGTTGCTACGGTTTTACAGTATGTTATATAAATGTTACCGAGTTTAAATTCCTGCTTTGAGGTATTAAGTGATTGAATTCATTTATTGTTTATCTGCGAAAGATTCCCAAGGATATGTGCCCTGTTTGGTCACTGTTTTACAAAATAAATATGGGTTTTAGGTTAAGAAGTTAATGTTGGTTTGGTTTGATGAGATTGTTGGTTGGGAATAGTTCTACATTGATTTTGGGGATTTACATTTACTTGCTTACTCTTTTTTGTGTTGGGTTAGATGCCCTTTCACTGTTATTCATGAGATTATATAACTCTATGATGTTGCAACGATAAATAAGTTGAGAAAGTGTGGATTCATTGACGTGAATTCTATTATTTGGCTTGAATTATTGTTTGGATAAAAGGAATTAAATGGTTCTCTACTCTATTGATTCAGTTTTGTAAAGTAAATTCTTTGTGTTATTCTGTCACATTGATGGAATGAGCAACTATTGTGGGTTATTACTATTCCGTTGTGATAGTGGAAGTGTTAAGGAATGAGTCGTAGAAGTAAGATTTATAATATGTGATTTTAATGGTTTTGAAGGTACGGGAAAGAGAGAAGATGGAGAAACGCATTCTGGATGCCAAGTAAGTTGATACTTATTGTGTTTTGGTCTTCGGACCCTACATCGCAAGAATTAGGATTGTATGCTATGTGTTTACTAGATTTAGGTTCTTTTAATGATATGTTTACTAGACATTTATATCATCATATAGGGTTGTATGTATTCACGAGCATATTGCATGACATAATGAATATATGTTCATAGGCGTGTGGGGGTTCGGGTGAATTGTGACTTTCCATACGGTAGATTCCTTCCACGCAGGGAGTGGTAGGTTTAGAAGTTAGCTACGTGGATTCTAGGGTTCACAATTACCCCGTCTGAAACCCACAACGTGATAGGTTCCAAGAAACACTTAGAAGCCTTAGTGAAATCTGTCCCGAGAAATAACAATACTCGACCCAGCAGCAATGACTTGAATAAAACTCCAAATCTGTATGTGAGCTAAAGCTGGATTTTGGAGGACATAAACTCAATATAGTCAAGAAGATTGTATCAAAAACTAAGCTCAAAAAACGTTCTAGAATAGGAGATCTATCAATTTCAATAACCACTTGAAAACTGTTTCCAGCAGAGCAGATTTAACAGTGTAGATCAAAAACGTAATAACTTGAGCTACAAATACCGAACGATGCCCAAATTTGGAGGTTAACTTCCTGACTTAACCCTGAACAAATCACTAGAAGACCTCAAACAGAGACGATCGTCATAAAAGCCCCAAATAGATGCTTCAATCAGCGATAACAACATTCAATAAAAATCACAGATTCAGCAGGTCAATATCAATCCGAAAATATTACCTTTCATTGAATACTTCCCAAAAGAGCTTCTTCAACTATTAACATATATCAAGTCTCCATAACATAAACTAACCAACCAGCAAGAAAAGATCTTAATAGTATCACGAAAACAAGAAGGAAAACAATGGAGTCCGCGGACCTCCTAAGTGAGAGGGGCAATTTTAGGGTTGGCCGAAACCAACACTCTCCAAGGTTGGAAAGTTCTCTTGCCTCCACACCACAATCCTATCTTAAAGATGAAGATTGAAAGAGGCAATATCCCAATGATGCAAGGTTGAGAAGCTTCAAGAGGAGCCTTGCTTGGGGGTGGAAGGAATCGGCGCAAAGGGAGGGGGATGGCCGCGGCAAGGGTGTCTTCAAACACAACCAAATTCTTCAATTCAAAATTGGTTTCATTTGCAGCAAAGAGGGCTTTTTAAAACCCTAAGAGTTCGTACACTAAAGGAAAAAAAAAATACTAAAATAACCCTAATTAGAAAATGACCTAAACAGCCCTTTAACAATAACAAAACAATAAATCCGATTTTGAAAATCAATCTCTGAAAAAGGGATATTAGATATAGTAAACCAAACCAAAATAAAACGCCCAATATGTCCTTGGAAAGCTCTATATGTTGGCTGCATTTGATATGAAGGACTAAAGTTGAAACGACGCCGTCTCGATTGTCAAAATAGCCCTTGATCATCTGCTGCTCAGATTCTAGACGGATTTGGACAGCTCCTAATTTTCTTCTATGATTGCATGATATCCACTAGTACAAATACACCAAATCCTCTCTGTGACATTGAATAAAGCTTTCCTCCAAATTGGATAGAAAATTAAACACCTACAAAACAAATAAAAAGTTAGAAATAAAGGTGCCCCGGGCACGGCTCAGGCGATAGGAACTTGGGGCACATCATAACGTCTTCAACAAAAGTGAGGATACCTACTTGTGGAAACACCCCCGATGGATATGTCTTCTCGTCAGAGTGACTGGTTAGGCCACAAGTCTCTAGGGAGTATTCCACCTTAACTTTCAGAAGAGAAACAGTTCTCTTCTGTAATGCATTGTACGATCATGCATATCATTTGCATTGCATTTCTTTCTATCACTTACTGAGTGTTAGACTCATTAGTTGAGGTCTTGTGATGTAGGTATCGTACGAGAAACAGGTGAACAGGTCAAAGACGATTGATGAAATATTTGCACGGGTGGATCTTTTGGCTGGTTGGGCTAAAAAATTTAAAGGAAATTTAATTGTAAAAAAGGTTTGTAAATTATTTAATATTCTTTAATGCTTTGTTTCCGCTGCATTTTATTAAAAAAGATTTTATTACTCTTTCTGCAATTGATAAATGTTTTAAGTAAAGAGTTTTAACGATCGGGTTTTATAAAGAAAGAATACTCTGATGTTTATATAAAGAGAAAAGTTTTAAATTTCACAAGATTTTTAAAGTAAATAAAAACCAGATCGTTGCACTTAAGGTTCTTGTGATCAGTATATATTTCACATCCTTCTCCGTATATGTAATACCTTGACTTTTCATAACGGGATTTAATAAGAATAATTGAAAAGTAATTGGAGAGTATTTGGATTAGTTGGATAATTATTGGGGTATTACCAAGGACGTATTCATTAGATTATAATTTATAGGAATTTATTGAATAATAATTAGAGAGAAATATAGACTGAACTGATTTGGTTCGGCCGGTCTAGAAATAAATGAGTGGTCGATTTTTAGTTAAAGAGAATAAAAGAAAATGAGATTATTGGAATTAAAATGTAACAGGTTAATTAATTAGGGGATAATTAAGTGAAATTATAATTTAAAAGGATAAAATATGAAAGAGGAATTAAATGGAGATAGGGGAAGCTGAACCGGTTCACCCGAACTGGTCCTGTCTGATAGGTTGGTCTGGAAGCCAAAAGAAAGGAGAGGGAATCAGTTTGGCCTTGGCCATTTTCCCAGTCAACATTGCAAAACAGAGAGAGAGAGAGAGAGAGAGAGAGAGAGAGAGAGAGAGAGAGAGAGATCGAAGGAGCAAGAGGCAAGGGAGCTCGGTGTGTTCGGTCAGGTTTCTTCGTGACGGAAGATGCTGTCTGGTGCTATGGGTGATGCGGGTTACGAGCGGTGCGGCCTTCTCCATGGAACCGGTTGTGGCTAGGGCATGGATTGGACGAGTTCCGCAGGACGATTTGGGTTGCGATGCTCGCCGTGCCAAACCGAGGTGAGTATTTAGGTCGATTTTATGGTCTGTATGTCATTTCTGCCATTAGATTTTTGTGTGGAGGATTTGCAGGGAGGAATTGGATAGGGTCGATTTGGCGAAGGCAGGGCTTCGTTTTGCAAAGCAAGTGCTGGTCCGACTTGCGGTTTGGTTCGAACGGTCCACTGCTGGTTCTTGCTCTGGAGAAGACGACATCGTTCGACTTCAAAAGAGGAAGAGATGGAGAGTGTCAAGATTCGAAAAATCTGCATCCATCGCTTGAATCATGGGATAAACTGGAAAGGTTGTTAAGCATTTCAAATTGCCATCTGTGTTTAAATACAACAAGAGATAGAGATTGAGAGAAAGATGGCGGGTTGAAGAATAGAAGAGGGAGGAACCTCCTCTGTGAACTGCGGTGAAGCTCTTGGGCTTTTCTCGGATGCCCTATTTGATGAGGTTTCTCCTCTATCGCTTTGGCTATTTAGAATCTGTTTTGGGTTTTGAGTCTAACAGTGATATTGGGTATTGTTTTGGGTTGCTTTTATTAGTTTTGAGATATTCAATTGTTATGGATTTTTGAATGAGTTTATTGGATAGAATGTTACTTTGCGGGAAGTGTTTTGTTCTTTAATTTGATTCATTCAGGAAATATGTTTTGGATGATGGTGCTCTTTGGATGAACCCTATTCTATTACAGATTTTGATAATAATTAGATGTATGCTTTTATTGGATGTGATAATATGTTGGTGATTGTCTGGATGAGTTACAAAGCATATACTCTGTACGTTTGGATGTACTGCGATAACCTGTTGTTGTCATGTGAAATAAGTTGTTAATCTATAGTTTGGTTATAGCTTAATTGGCAGTGTTGTGTGATATTGTTCTATTAATAGTGTCTAGCTATTCATGTCAGTCACTATGGATAAACATGTTGAAGGAATGAGTTTATTGTTTTGCTGCTCAGTTATGTGATGTGAATTATTGGGTTATCTGTTGTTTTGGATTTGGTTCACTAATTGGATTAAGTCATTGTGTGCTGCTTGGTCGATAAATGTAGTTTCATGCCTTGATTCGGATATTGTTATTGGACGTTGGTATTTGTAGGTTTATAATCTATTGGGATGGAATTAAGTTGGTCTTCGCTATGTGTTGAACTTAGTTTCTAGACGCCATCAATCATGATTAATCTATTAAGCTGAGTTGTAATTAATGAAACAGTTTTATTTAGGAAACACTAGTAATTGATGAATAAGAATTCAGGATAGGAAAGTCGATGAGATTAATAAGTTGCGTTTGTTAATAATTAAATGTTATTGTAACATCCCAAATTCAAAACTCCCAAATTTCACAATCAAATCGTTCCAAATTAAATATCATTAAATCCTAATTGAGAAAATCACATTCAATTGGGGCAATTAATCAACTAAATTTGGGAATTTTCCTTTCTCCAGCCAATGAGATAATGTCACCCCTAATCAAGAAATTTCCTTAAATTACCAACGAACCTAGCCTCAATTCAAAATTGATTCACCAATTTTCAAATAAGGAATTAAGTTGAGATTTTTTCCATTCCTTAAGCAAATCACTCTCAATCAAGAAACCTTCCTAAACTAAAATTGAACCTACCTTCAATTCTTGTATGATTCATAAACTCACATAAAAGGAATAAATTTCAAACCTACCTCTATAAATTGGAAGCTTGATGAAGGAAAGAAAACACACTTTCACTCCTGCCCATCACTCTCTATAAACCTCTTTGGCTAAATCTTCCATCCACCGAAACTCTGACAACCACACATTATCCAAAATCGGGTGAAATCATCAATCTTTGACAAATCTCAGCCTCTGTCAACCACAAAATCCCTCTCTGACCAAACTCTCTTTTCCCGTGTGAAAGGTTCCTCTAGCAAAGCTATTCCACCACGACGAACCTCCGCCTCTGTCCGCAATGAACCTCCACCTCTATCCGTGACAAATCTCTGCCTCTGTTCGCGACGAAACTGAGAGAAGGACCTCTCCTTGCTGCAACAAAGAAGAGCGACAAACGAAGGAGAAGAGACAAAATCGATTCTTTTGATGTTGCTCAACCGAACTGGTCCAAATTAAGTGAACCAGAACAGTCACCGAACTGAATCGAAAAACTGAACCAAACCGGCCAACCAAATCGAACCAGTCTAACCAAATCAAACCGAATCGACTTGAATGCAACTTTGATCCATCTAAGATTCTTACGAGTAAGGAATTTCTACCTAAACTCTTCAAGGCTTTCTTTACAATTTAAGTATGAATTTAATCACAAAAATTATTCAAACAGGATAGTTATTCTAAAACCCAGAAATTCTCTAATCCTTTACTCTCTCGGAATCCAAATAAGTAAAACACAAGTTTTACAATGTTTTGGCCATAGGCCCTACATCACAAGACGTATATATTTTTCGTATACTTATTTTATTATTAAATTTGTACGTTTCACTTAGACACGAATGGTTAGACATTGATACATGATATAAATAAAGATAAAATTTATAAGTCATCTTGTATGTGTGTGAATCTGATGGAATTGACGGGAAAGTATGTTGTGATGGCTGATGAGAGCCTCAACGCATGGAAATCTTGAGATAACTAATGAAAGTCTGAACACATGAAACCTTGTGATGGCTAATGAGAGCCTAAAACTTGGTAGAGTTGGAAAATGAATTCAACCAGTATGTAACTTTAAGCATAGAAACTTGGTAATGCATGAAATTAAAACATATATGCACATGTTTTTACTTACTGAGTTTATCTCACTATTTAGTTTTGTGATGTAGATAAGTTTTTATCTGAAGATGAATTGACGTTGATCGAGGATTTTCCCGAAGTAGAAGAGCATATAGAAGGAAATATTAGAAATATCAATGATGGGCCAGAAGATTAAATTTTATTGCAGTTTTATTATTTTATGAAAAATTTTACTTAGTGTTTCAATTTTTAAAGGATTCAAATAAGTTTCTTTTGTTTGGGTTATAAATAAATTCTGTTTTATTAAATAAAGATTTAAATAAATGTTTAGTATTTAATATTATTTTACATAAAGTTTATTTAATGAGATAAAGTTAATGGGACAAATCATAATAAATACATTTAAACTATTTTGCTAATAAATACAATGGTTTTATTAAATGCTTCCGCCATAAATAACGATTTTAACATTTTCGAAAATTAAAGAAATTTTGAAATTTAGGGTTTATAACGACCTAATTAAACCTAATTTGTAAATCAATTTAGGGAAAAATTTTAGGGTTTACAATTTGGGGGAAAATGAAATTTAGGGTCGTTACAGTTATTGAATTGTGAAGTTACTAAAAGAGAAGGAAATGATAACGAATAAGTGTTGAACGCTTTAAGTTGTCGAGGTAAATGATACATATGTGCTTTGGTCTTCGAGCCCTACATCGCATGAATAGGATAAGCATGTTTTGTTGTTGACCACTTTATTATATAAGTAGATTATTAAGCATGTCTATTGTTTTAAAAGCATATCTATAGTTGTTAATAACACGTTTCGTTGTTTACTGTTTTTTATAGTATGTCTACAATTGTTAATGACACATTTCGTTGCTTACTGATTTTATAGCATGTCTATAGTCTTTAATAGCACGTTTCATTGTTTACCATTTTTACAGCATGTCTATAGTTTTTATAGCACGTTTTGTGAATTGTACGTTGAGTGTTTATTTATAGTCCTTATTTATACGTTAAAAATTGTATGCATTCACGAGCATCGTGCATCATAATTTTCAAAGATTACGAAAATGGTTTTCATGCACAGTTTTGAAAAGGAAAGACGAAAAACAAAAAGAAGTATGAATGAACAGGAAACGAAAACAAAAAGAAAGTACAAAGGAACGATTAAGAAAGATAAAGAAAAGATGAATGTTTGTGTTGTCCGGTAGCTTAGCCCGGCACATGAACAAAAGATAAAAAAAAGATAAAAGTTTGTATGGTCCGGTAGCTTAGCCTGACACATGAACAAAAGATAAAAGTTTCTGTGGTCTGATAGCTTAGCGCGGCACAGGAACGAAAGAAAAGAAAAGAATATGAAAAGAGAAACAGGTACGGAAACAGAAACGAAAACGGATACGGAAACAGTACGAGCACAGAAACCAAAATGGAAACTGGAAAAGAAACAGAAAGGGAAACAAAAATGGAAATAAGTTTCCAGAACAGAAATGGAAACAGAAATGAAAATAAGTTTCTAGAAATGGAAATGGATACAGATACAGATATAGATACAGAAATAGACACGAGAACAGATACGGAAATACATACGATCACGGATACTGAAACAGATACAGAAATGAGAACGGAAACAGAAACAGAAAGAAAGTACGTAAACGAGAAAAGATAAAAGATAAAAGAAAGAAAACAAAAAGAGAAACTGCATACGTTTTAAAATGGCACAGCATGTGCATCTAGCATATTAGGTTTTATCATTTACTGAGCGTTAGACTCATAGTTTATGACTTGTGATGTAGGTACAAGTATGAGAGAAAATGACGTACTGATTAAGGAATAGCTAATGAAGAATTTGCACGGGTGAGTTTTGTGGCTGGCTAGGATAATGAAGACAATTTATTTATTATCTTTTAAAATGAACGATTTATGCTTCCGCTATTAATTAAGAAAAATGATTTTATAAATGAAATCTTTTGCTATTAATAACGATTTAAGTAATGAGTTTTAAGCAAATATTTTTAATGGTCCGATTTTAAGAAAAGTACTCTGATTTCAATCTAAAAATTTTAATGAAGATTTCAGTTGTTTTATAGAAGTTTTAAATTTCACGCATTTTAAAAGGTAATAAAAACTGGGTCGTTACAGTATAAGTAGTGTCTTTAAATTTTAAGCGCATGAACTACTGCTACAAGCTCCAAATTGTGAGTTGGGTAATTCTTCTAGTGTTCTTTCAATTGTCTGGAGGCATAAACTACCACCTTTTCTTCTTGCATAAGAACGCATCCCAATCTGTATTTCGAGGTGTCACTGTACATCACAAATTTTCTCGTGCTAGACGGTATAGTGAGAATTGGTGCCAAAATTATAATACCACGACTTTTCATATAGAAATTTTAATAAAGATAAATTGAAAAGTAATTGGAAGTATTCGGACTAGTTGGACATTCATCAGGGTATTACCAAGAACGTATTTATTAGATTATAATTTATGAGAATTTATTGGATGACAAGTAAGATTAAACTAGAAGGAGCATTTTATTTGGTCATTAAATTAAACATGGAAACTTATCTCGGATTATGTATTTGGAGTTTTTTGATGCATGCAGTTGAGTCGCGGATGCCTTCCTTTGTCCGAAATCGCAATTCTAAAGGGGAGAATAATGGATTGAGTCGGTTTGGTTTGGCTCGGTCCAAAATAAAATTATATGACTCGGTTTTTAGTTAAAAGAAGAAGAGAAAATGAGATTAATTGGATTTATTTTGAATTAAGAATTAAGTGAATGACTAAAGTGAGGATTTAAGTGAAAGATTAAATTAAAAGGTTAAAATGGGTGATGGGAAGGCATGAACCGATTCAACCGAACTAGTTTACATAATTTAAGTCGCCTAGTAGTCAAATGAAAGGAGGGGGAATTGGGCATGTGGCCTGTGGCAATTTTGCGACGAATGGAGTGGATAGAGGGAGGGGGAAGCGAAAGTGGCAATTGGGAGAACAACAGAGCACAACGGTGAGCTCGGGATGGCCGGGTCATGCGTTGTCCGGCGAATGGCTAGCGTCAGGGCTCCGTGGGGCTTTGGGATTCGCAGGATGGATCAACAAAGCTCCGGGTTGAGGGATGGAAGGACGGCGAAGGTGTGGCTACGAACTTCCGTGTATTGTGGGTTTGGCTTGCTGCGAATCATTGACCGTGGGGCAAACGGGACAACAGGGGCGACAAATTAGTCAGTGGGCATCAGTTCACCTGAAGGCTGTGGTCCTGTTTGCGGTTCAGTCCGAATTAGTCTGTTCTGCTCTGATGAAACTGATAGTGGAACGTGTGTGGAATGGTGAGGGACAGCGTATGGCTTGGCATGGCGTGGGTATGGCTTGTGGCAGAGGCATGGAATGTGTGCCTCTCTAGAGAAGAAAACTGAGACGGGAGGGGAGAGGTTGGCAGAGAGGAGCCCTCTGGTGCTGAACTGGGAGAGAATTGGAGATATTGAGAAGAGAAATGTAATAGGAAGAAAACGAAGAGGTGAAGTTGTTGCTCCTCTTGGGTCTCCTCGATTCTTTAGGGGTGGAGAGTTCTGGTGATTGAATTCAGTAGCTGTTTCCCTCGGCCGTTCTATCAGAATGATTCCCTTCTTTTTAGCTTATGGATTTGTGGGTTAAGGTATTTCAGTTGTTCAAGCAAAAATGAATTAGAATGGGTTTATACTGCTGAAGTTTGGGTTTCTGTTTCTGCTTCTGCTGTTATCTGATGTATTTAGTTTCATTCATTGTGATTATTGTTAAAGATAGGTACACTTAACTCCTGTCATATGAAATGCCCTGTTATTTTGAAGTGCACCTTGTCGTTGGATTAAGCCCTTGTATAATTTGTTAATGAGTAAGCGTTCAACATGTTATCTGTTGATGGTTTGGACTTTGTAATTATTGCTGTGAAAGAACATTATGGGCTGGGCATTGTTATTCGAGGAAGTATACCTTCTAGTTATCATGTTATGCAGAAATTGTTGTGGTCTGTTTTGGTATTGTGCTGTAATGGGAATGATTTAGCTACTATCTTATGGTTCGACATTGAAGCATTAATATACTCTGCATTTTGGTTTGGTTGCAAAACTGTGCTTTTGGGATATTGTTGTTGGACAAGTTGGGAAAGCTATGCATGTATTTTGGGTTAATTCATGCACTGAGATTAAAGTTAAGTGTTTTACATGTTAGATATACGCTTTACACGTTTGGACGATTTTAACTGTTGTTGCATTGGTGTGGTCACATATTCTCCATGTTAAGATAATTGGGTTGTGCTTTGCTTCACTGTTTTACTACGGTTTGGATTAATTTATTGGGATAGGTTATGTTCCATTTTAGGTGTCAATGAATTCCTAGAATTTTTATACAATTTAGAATACAAAAAGATAATGGAATTAATAGGTCATGATTATTAATAAGGAAATGCTATTGAATTATGAAGGTATTGAAAAAGAGAAGAAGGACAATGATTAAGTGCTAACGCACGATAAAACTTTGAGGTAAGAAATTGAGTAGAGTCGTTGTCCAGTGGAGGCCCTACACCATTAGCAGTGTCTTTCCTTTAATTGTTGTTTGCGTTTCTACTATGATGCCATATTATGCCATGTCGTTCGCATGTTATTAATTTAATCTTTGAGCATGTTTAGGATGGTAGCATATCAATATTGTTTCCTTTAAATAGTCAAGCATGTCTATAATATTATTATTTCCTTTAAATTGCCAAGCATGTCTACGCTATTATTGCCTTCTTTAAATTCCCAAGCATGCCTATATCGTTATTGTTTTCTTTAGATTGCAAAACATGTCTATGTTGTTATTGCTCCTTTAAAGTACCGAGCATGCCTATATAGTATGTTAGTAGACTTTCCATGTCTCAAACTTTTATATCATTGTGATTACTGCTTTATGTCTCATACTTTTATATTGTTGTGATTACTGCTTCTCATTGACATGCATCACGATAATATTTCTCATTGACATGCATTATGATAATAGAAACAAGTAGGAAGTGTCATCTCTGGTGTGGTACACATACGCATTTATGTGAGGAAAACAGATAGATGAAAGGAAAGGAAAGAAAATGGGGAGTTGGGGGATGGACGGGTAGTTCGGATCAAATTAGGTAGTCTAGACTAAGCCCCTCCCTTGTCGGGAATGGGACTAGCTACCCTAGGTGGTTAAAAGCTGACCAAGACTATTCCCTCAAACATAGATTTCTCCAATCTCTCGCTCGACGTACGAGTTATGAATGAAAGAATGAAACTTAAAGAAAAGATTGGTTTGGGGCGAAACTGTGAAACCCGAGAATTTTCAAGAGTAAATCCACGTGTAAGTTTTTCGCGAATATTTGGTCTTAACGTTGGAAAATTGACTCAAATTATCGCGTAGTGGCCACGTATGCAAATTTGGTCACTTGGTCAAATCAGTAAAGTTGGAAATTCTCAAATAGAAAATTTTATTATGAAACGAAATTGAAGAATTAAATTAGATAGAAACTATTGGCAGGTAATGTTCAAAATAAGTTGTAAGTTGGAAATGAATCAATTATTTTATGCTATGTATATTTAGATTATACATACATTTACACAAGAAAAAAGGGGTAAAGTTGGAAGAGAAAGGAAAAATGGAGCAAATAAAATAATAAAGAAATGTTGAAATGATGAGAAAAGAGAGGAAGTGTTCTGTTCGTGGCTGATTGGAAGAAAGAGGGAGGAGAAACAAATTAATTAAAAGAAGAAAGTAAAATAATAAAGGAAAAGTAAAAAGTCGAATTGAGAAGAGAAGCAAATGTTTGGAGAGAGAATAGAAAACTACGAATAAGAGGGAATAGGGTTCTTCCTTCTTCACTTGTCCTGCTCCACTTCGGCCGCCAAGAGAGCCTTCGCGCGAGAGAGTGGTAGAACCGCGCCAGAGTGATTTCGCGAGAGAGGCTGCTTGGCATTCGGGTTGCAATCACCGACTCTGGCCGAAGACAGGCGCGGGTGAGTTCCGACCGAGAGCAGGGACTCGGCATTCGGTTTCTTCAGGCGAGTTGCGGACAGACGACTTCGGACAGTTGTGAGCTCCGTCCAGCACTCTCCTGAGATGGGATTTTTGCACGGTTCAAGCATTCCGAACAGTGACGATAGAGGGTCGAGCCGGGCTCCATTCCGCCGCTTCTCCAACTTTGGGTAAGGTTTCTGCAATGTGGGATATTGTTTATGCTGTGGTTTTTACCATATTGGTGACTGTCGTTGAGGATATATTGTATAAATGGAAAAAGGATATACATGGTAGATTAATGGGTTTTAGTTATAGATTTTTCCTGTTTTGGTAACAATTTACAGTGATTCTGTTTATTTTGAGTCTGTTGCTCTGTTGGATATGGACAAGTCGTTGTGTGAAAATTCATGTCTCTGTTCTGTTATGGTTCTGTACATCCGTGGGGTTAATATGGGTTTTGTATAATTTTTGTTATGGACTGCTGTTTTGGATGAAGGAAAGGCTGCATTTGCATTTCAATCTTTACTGAAGAAAAAATATTGATAAGTTGCTCCCTGTTGTTGTTACGGTTATAACAATAGAAACTTGGATTCTATTTTGATGTTGGATTCTGCTGTTGTGTTGGTTTGAGATTTGTTCTGTTTCGGTTCATTGTTGAAATTGAGATGTTTGGGTTGTTGTTTGTACTTAGGATTAAAGATTGTTGTAAAGGGATTGATGGACAGTTGTTAAAAGGTTGAAATTGGTTTCTGAATGGAGTTCTGCTTCGGGTGAGAATTTTGGAAAGTTCTGTTGTGTTGATTTCCTTGTTCCCTATTTTGTTGGAATCTTGAAGATTTGGATTTCGGAGTTCTGTTTTGGTTGTTATGGGTAGACGTACACTTAGACCTGGTGTAAGACTGTTTCAATTAATCTTCTATGTTTATATATGAATTCACGTTTTGGCACATTTATAGGCTCTGACAAGTTCGAGGACTACGAGCCAGTACCTGAGGCTATTGCTCCTTCGATTAAAAGGAGAGATCGTCGTCGAGGTAAGGGTTTTATACTGAGTTATTATGCACTGCATTGCATAGTTTTCAAAGCCGTATTTTGTGGGATACTACATATGAAAATCCTGACGGGGACTGTTCGACAGCACGTCAACTTTTTATATTATGTATGTATGAAGGTTTTACACGTTTACTTTCGTGCATTTGATTTTATAGTATGATTTATATTGGATACTGTTTGGGGGCAATAGATCCTCTTGGCACTTTGGATAGTCCGGGCGTCAAAGTATCAGGAGGCTATCCCCGGTACATCTCCTGCTGTGTGGAGATGGTTTGTTTGCGCACTGTGTGAAATATGATAATTAGGAAGGTGATGACGCTTCCTTGGGTTGCAAATCCCTAAACCTTATCAGGGTATATATCACGGGCGTGTCGTTGACGG
>CM039471.1:28921490-28933956 GCA_022433065.1 Begonia loranthoides
GACGTCATTATGGAAAAATTGGAATTCATTAATTTTCTTGATAAAAAAGAAGTGAAATATTTTATTAATTATTTAGATAAATATTTAAAAGATTTCCCTCAAGAGCTAGATAATAGATTATTGGAAGAAAGTGATGCAACTCCTAAATCACAAGGATACTGTCGACAAGAATATTTAGCCTTTGAACGATTTTTATACAGACTAAAACAAATATTATAACAACATTTACAAGAATGTCCAAATTCCATAGCAACCCATCAATTTAATCATCTAATTCCCTTAGATGACCCACGAAATAATCCACAAAACGATCATGAAAATATTTCATAAGGTGCTGCCCGAAAACGGTCGCCACCTTTCTATGCGTTTGTTCGGAGGATTCCATGAGTGTTCCTCCCTTTTCACGGATTACAGTTTCGGTGATAAAACACGACGAGGGTGTTTTAACATATAGTTGTCTAGGTATACAGCCATGCTTTCTAAATATCTCGTCAGGGGCCTTGGGCCTATATTTTTTTAAAAGAGAAAATGTTTTTCAAATATTTTGAAAAAGGTGCATATTTCCAGAAACTCATTGTTTTCAAGAAAGCAGTAAAACAAGTTTTACATGCGCATTACATTTAGTATAAGTTCCATACTGAGATAGTCACTCACCCCAATCTACTTTTTTTCCCATGTTAGAGTTTCGGTTGAAGGCTCTATTGCTACTTTACTTTATTTCATTTCCCTAGTTGAACTCTTATTTGTCGGTAAGCGTAACAATGAATGACGATGACTGTAAACGCACTTAACTTTGTTGTTGGATTTTCTGGATTCTATGCATAATACCATTTGGACTTTAAAGTTTATTATTTCTGCAATTTAAATTCTCACAATCACTATATGGACCGTGGGCCATCACAAGTGGGTTGCGGCTGGGTATTTATACAAGTCTTCCGCAATAATTCAACTATCCTTAGGCTAGGCGGCCGGGTCTTCTATGAAGACCGAGTCGTTTGGCCCAATGTTTCTGTCCAGCCCACCTCGGGGTCGTGACAGGAACCCATTCCAAAAAGAATAAAAGAGAGGCATATTGCATATCTCATTTCTTACTGGGCCTTGGGCTCACAGCTGGCTAATGGTGTAGGTACACGCAAGAGAATGGATGAATGAGCAGTTGATGAAGATTTGTACAGGCGGGACTTGTGGCTGGTTAGGCTAAGGAAAGTAAAAGAGATAAGAGTCTTATGAATGTAAAGTAATAATTTATTTATTGTCTTTTTAAAATGAACGATTTATGCTTCCGCTATAAAATGTATTATGATTTCTCTGTAAAATGGGAAAAATAGATTTTATAAATAAAGTCTTTCGTTGGTAATAAAGATTTAAATAACGAGTTTTAAGTACGACGTTTTAACGATCGAGTTTTCAAGAGATTAGAGTCCTTGATTTCAAATGAAGGGTTTTAATAGGGATTTAGTGGTTTTATAAAAGTTTTAAATTTAATGCATTTTTAAAGTAAAGAAAAAAATCGGGTCGTTAAAAAAATCAATCACTTCTTCAACTCTTGGAAACTCTTCTTGCAATCGTCAGTCTATAAATACTTGACACCCTTCCTTGTTAACCTTGTGAGTGGGGTTGCTAAACTCAAAAATCCTTCCATAAATCTTCTGTAAAGCCCGTAAGACCTAGAAAACTCCGTACTTCAGCTGCGTTTTTAGGCATTGGCCATTTGCTTACTGCTTCAATGTTTCTTGGATCAACTGAAAGACCCTATTTTGAAATGATATGACCAAAAAATGCCACTTTTTCAATCTGTAATTCACACTTGGAGAACTTTCCATACAAATTCTCACATCTTAAAGTAGATAAAACCATCCTTAAATGTTTCTTGTGCTCTTCATTATCCTTTGAGTAGATAAGAATGTCGTCAATAAAAACAGTTACAAAGTCATCCAAAAACGCCGTGAATATCTGATTCATTAAATCCATAAATGCGGCAGGAGCATTACTTAATCTGAATGACATCACTCGAATTCAAAATGGCCATATCTAGTTCAAAATGCCGTCTTGAAAACATTCATTTCTTTGATCCTTAATTGATGATAGCTAGATTTGAGATCTATCTTTGAAAATACCGCTGCTCCCTTCAATTGATCAAAAAGGTCATCAATCCTTGGAAGTGGATACTTATTCTTTATAGTAACTTTGTTGAGCTCTTGATAGTCGATGCACAACCTCATAGATCCGTCTTTATTTTTTTATGAATAGAATTAGTGCTCCCCATGGTGAAAATTTTGGTTCAATAAATCATTTCTCTGACAACTGGTCAAGCTAGGTTCTTAACTCTTTTAATTCACTTGGTGCCATTCTATATGGGCTTTTGTAATTGGTGCCGTTCCAAGTAAAATGTCAATACTAAACTCCACTTCTCTTGTTAGCGGCATATTAGAGAGGTCGTTTGGAAAAACATTTGGAAATTCACAAGTTACTGGCACTTTATCCAAGGTTACCATTTCTTATGGTTGAATATAAGTAATATTTGCAAGAAATCCAAGACATCTTGAACTTAATAATCTTCGAGCTCTCATAGCTGATATTACTGGAATACTCAAACCTTTTGAATTGCCAATGAATAAGAATGGTCATACTCCGGGTAATTGAAATCTAACAATCTTCTTGCGGCAGTCAATAGTTGTATAATGTTTGGTCAACCAATCCATTCCAAAAACAACCTCGTAGTCTTGCATTGCTAGTACAATCAAATCTGCTTTGAGAACCTTATTCTCAATAATAACGTTACACCCTCAAATAATAGAATCTGCAGAGATTACATTGCCTGAAGGTGTAGCCACTCCAAACTTATACTCTAAAGGTTCTACTATCCTTTTTAACTTTTTAAAATGCGCAAGGGCTATAAATGAATGAGTTGCTCCCGAATCAATTAATACATAAGAAGATTGGTTTGAAATTAAAAGCGAACCTATCACCACAGATGGGTTCCTTTCAGCTTCCTCTTTGGTAATGGCAAAAACCCTTGCAGTCGTCTTATTCTGATCTTTGGCATTCATAGGGCAGTTGTTGATAAAGTGCCCATTTTGACCACGCTTGAAACAGGTCATTACCTTTGTGCGACACTCACTAGATGAGTCTTATTGCATGTAGGACATATAGGAATAGTGGGGGGCATTTTTGTCTAATTCATTTGCTCTCTTTTGATAAACTTGGAGACTCCTTCACTAGGTCCATGAGTCATAGGTTGCTTAAATCCAGCCCACTGTTGTTGTGGGGTTTTAATACTCTGTGTTGCATGGCTAAATCTCCTTCTATACTCTTGGGCTTTGCTGATCCTTTGCTCTCCTAATTCCGCATTCAATACTTTATCCACTACGACTGCAAATGGAGTATCCTTTGAAGTAACTAACTTGACGTCTTTAAATATTTCTGCTCCCAGTCCTTGAATAAATCGCTTCACCTTCATTGCCTCATTAGAGATTATGTGAGGGGTAAATTGGGATAGTTGGTCGAACTTGTGTATGTAGTCAATTACACTCCTAGTCTGCTTTAGAGCTCCACCATTTTTGAATTCTTCGTGGTGTCTGCAAAATATTTTTCGTAAAATAACTCTTGAAACTGCTCCCCTGATATGGTTGTAACTGGATGCCTCACTTTCATAGAATCCCATCAATATCGTGCTTCCCTTCTAAACATAGAAGATGCACATGACACTTTTTCTACCTTCGCAATTTTTGCATGCTCAAATATCTCCCCCATGGTTATAATCCGATCATCAGCAGCCGCTATGTCCACCAAATTTCCTTCAAAAGTTGGAGGCTCCATTCTCTGGAATCTTTCATAGTCAAAATCTATTAGTCGAGGCCTATTGGGGATTTGAGCTTGAACTTGGGTTTGGGTTGTTGTAGTACCTCGACTTTTTATAATATAATTTAAAAAGGATAATTGGAAAGTAATTAATGGTATTTAAATTAATTGAATAATTATCGGGGTATTACCAATTACGTATTTATTTATGGGAATTTCTTGGATGATAATTATGATTAATTTGAAAGGAGTATTTTATTGGGTTATTAAATTAAACATGGGAAATTGTCACGGATTGTGTAATTTACCCTTTCGGTCAACTCGCGGCCGAAGCTGGGTCGAATGTCTCTACCAAAATTGATTTCGGGTGACTCCTTGCAGATTTAGGTCGAGGAGAATTCGAATCTGTCAAGTTAATTGACTTTTCGATTGAATTGCGGTCGGTGGTTGAGTGAGAACGAGGAGTGTTTGAACCTATAATATTTTTTGGACATTTCCATCAACATGCGGTCGAGGCTTCAGACGCTTTTCCTCAATCAAAAAAGGGAGATTAAGTAAAAAATGATAATTTAAAGGATTGAACCAGTTTATCTGGAACCGGCCAGTTTGAAGATAAAGAACTGGGGATAAATTGTGTTTGAATAAAGGATTTATTTGAGATAAAATGGAGTTAAAATAAGTGTTAAATTAATAAATTAAAATTAAGGTGATTGAAATTAATGATTTAAAGGGTTGGGAGTATTGGAGGGAAGTCGAACCGGTTTGATCTGGTGTTAAATCAAAGGGCTCACAACCATTTGAGAGGAGAGAAAGAGAAATAGAGAGAGGGAGAGTGATGGCGATGAGGTAGGAGGCCAAGAAGACGAGGGACGACTAGGGGGAGCTCGGGCTTGGGGTACTGTTCGGCGAACGGAGGTGCATCGGACGACGATGTTGAGCAGTGAACGATTGCAAGCTTGGGCTCGGTGTGCCACGACTTGCAGGGACGATTTGGAGCTGTGAATCGTCAGGCCATGGTAAGTAGGTTGTCTGTCTATGTTTCCTTTCTCTTCTTGGCGTTCTGTTGCTCGACATTTTTTGGTGTGGCGTGATCCTCTGCAGATTAATAATTTAACACATGAACTATGACAATCTGCTGCGAATTAACAATTTAACCCATGAAGTATGAAGATGTTCCTCTGCGGATCGACGACTATCCGTAGTGGATTGACGACTATCCTCAGTAGATCGTCGACGATCCTCTGCGGATTAACAATTTAACTCCTGAACTATGATGATTCTTTGTGAAATAATAATTTGGCCCCTAAACTATGACAATCCGTGGCAAAATAACAACACAAAAAATGTAATTACGGTGTTTACTACATCAATTTTCCATAGTTCAGTGGTTAATTTATTAGAGAAAAAGAAGTTAGTGGTTGACTTATCATGATTGCAAAAGATGATGGTTGATTTGTCATTTTTCCTAGAAATTTAATGTAATGAAACTTACAATTACAAAAATAGTCATTATTTATTTATTTATTTATTAATTTTACACATTTGACAGGGGCGTTCAAAACCCAGTTGGCACTGGTGATATAATGTAGGGAAAATGATAAACCAACCACTAAACTTTTTTTGCTAACAAATTAACCACTGAACTATAAAAAAAAGTCGCCGCTAACATAACTGTCACATTTGCCGTTAAATGCTTTGACTTCGATCCGTAGCGGCTCGTCCACTAATCCGTCGCGACTCAATAGTTTTAAAAAAATAACCTTATAATATTGATAGCCTGCTGCGGATCATAAATGATCTGCCGCGGGTTGACAACTGACCGCGGCGATTTAATACTAAGCTGCCACAGGTTTACTATAAACCGCAGTGGTTTAATACTGATTCACCGCAGTTCATTGTGCCTCTTTCTACGGTCTCATAGCCCTTTTATATAAGAATTTCATGTGAGGTTCGGCGAGTTCACCGCGAACCACGGAATCCTTTGCAATGCTTGAAGCAATGTTGGAGTAGAGCTCAACGGTGATGTTCTAAGGGTTAAGTACTACGGTTTTCCTAGCGAGCGAGATGAAAGTTCTCATCTTTGATGTTTTAGGAGCTATAAAGAGGTCACAGATTTGGAGGCTAGGTTTCGCCCATTGTGGGACAGTTACATGACTATGAGTGCTTTGAGCCAATTGCATAAAATGGAGCACCTTAGAGCACTTGGAGTCCTGTAACTGTACCGACAATGGCTGAAACTTAGCCTCAAAATCTGTCACCCCTCTTTATAGCTCCCAAAACATCGAAGACGAAAACTTTACTCTTGCTCTCTAAGAAAACCGTAGTACTTAACCCTCAGAACATAACGGTTGAGCTCTACTCCAACATTGCTTCTAGCGTCGCCGCAGACTTCATGGTTCACGGTCAACTTGTCAAAGCATCGGTTGAGGGATGCACGCCTAAAACTGCAAGGTGAAATGACGTTTCAAAAAAAGTGCTATAACGACGTTCATACTTGCTTAAGAAAGATGGAAAGTCATCATGCCTCTGCGAAACGAGTAGCAAGCGGAGCATCAGTTTTGCATCACGACGAGTCCATGGAATAAGGAATATTAGATAATGAGATTGAGTGAGCAAACGTGCAAGGATCAATAGATGAACTATGCAAGGTTTCGGCCATTGTGTTTGTCATGCACATATGCACGATATGGTTGTAATGGAATTGGTAAATTGGTTTGCAGTTGTAATGCACTTGTACTTGATATGATTGTAATAGAATTGATAATTTGGTTGTTGATGATGTATGGAAATTGATTAGTATAAAACTATAAAATTAGCAACATTTCCCCAAGCCAACATTTCACTTTTTGATCGACCGCGTTTCAATTTGAGCGAATCTGTCAAGGTTAGTTATGCACAGGTTGCTTTAAATTGTTGAACAAAGCACGTGTTTTTCATTTATTATAGTCAACCTGTAGCGGATCAATATTAATCCGCCGTGGTTTATTGTCGACCCACGGCGGGTAGTATATGATCCACGGCGGGCCATCAATGTTACGTACTTTGCAGTCAATGACAAGTCAACCACTAAATTTGTTTTTGTAACACCCCGATATTTTTAAAGTTGGATAATTATTGGGTTATTATCGAGAACATTCAGAGCGTTAAGTTTAGGGGTGATTCCGCTAATGTTTCCCTCATTTATGTGATGTAATCAAGTGTTGGGAGCTTGGGGGTATTGCATGACGTATTTATACGTGTCATTTTGTGATCGGTATTCATGGGGGAATGGTTATGGGATAGGAGTTAGTGAGAAAAATGTGGGAAGAGCTGCCCAGAGCATTTCGAACAACTTTGCGGATGAGTCATGTCATCCGCAAATGTGTGGAGCGTCTTCCCGAGAGCTTGGGATGACTTGGGGACGCGATGACTCATCCTGACTTCACTGCATTGTGAAGTTTCGGATGACATACGGATGATACTGCGGACGTGATGTATCGTCCGCACTCACGTTGCACACACAGGGAAGAGTTGGGATGAGACTCAGGACATGATTTGGCATCCTGACTATACTAGGATGTCCGGTTGGGAACAAAAGTTCAGACGATGCAGACGAGGAAGCCTGCGTCCAGATCGAATCTGTTCTATCCTAGATAGTTTCAGACGAGTCTGGACGGCTGCGGATGAGTTGGGGTATCGTCTGATTTGCCTCTATCTGATTTTTGGACACTTTTGGACGGTAGTACGAACGATAGTACAGACGCGATTTGGCGTCCAAAACTCACCTGCGGATGGTACGGACAAGGCGGGGACGCATTTTCCCGCACGAAGCCTCAAAATAGCCTGCAATATTTAGCCTTGTGGACAAGGTGCGAACGAGACCTATGTGTCCGCATCTGCCCGAAATAGCCCAGACCTCCGAAATAAAATAAGGAGAAAATGATGAAAATCGTTGAAAAATCAATGAAATCCGACAAAGTACAACGCCTCCCTTCCCTCTAGCTAGGTCGCTGACCTCCCTCCCCTAAGATGGTGATTTTTTCTCCTCCTCTCGAGGTATTAGCTTTCTCCCTCTCCCTTTCAGTCTCCATTTTCCTTTTGCGAGAGAGAATTTCCAGAGAGCAAGAGAGAGGGTGACCGTGAGTGTGTGAGCTGAGAGTGATGTGAAGGTGAGTAGAGTGTGGTGATGTTAGAGAGTGTGTGTAAACGTGAGTGGGCTAAGGAGTTGGAGTGAGCTGCTGGGAGCTGGAACCGTGAGCTGAAAAGTAAAGCTGTCCTTGTGTTGCTCTTCAAATTGGTAAGGGACTAGGTGTGTCTTGTTCATTTGGAGGCCCTGCACCACAAGCTAGGGTGTGTGAGTTTAGTGTTAGTGTTCTTAAATGCTTAATGCATGCTATTTGTCTTGAAATGCTCATTGTTAGTTGTTGAGTAGTTATTGATAGATAATAGTTTTCCTGAATTGGTTTCTGATTATTGTTGTTGGTTAGGTTAGGTGATAAATTTCCTCTGTGCTTATATGCTTTACCTTGTATGCCTTAGTTAGGTTTTGTTGTGAAGTATTGAGTGGGTTACAGTGAAATAGATGTAAAATAGAATGTTGAGGTGAAAAGTACGTGAGGATAAGATGATGAAGGAGATAGCCTTAGTGAATGAAATTTCTTTCTATAGTAGTTGCGCTTCCTTTTACTTGCTGTTAGTTAAAGTTCTCTGCATATTTCTTGGTACAAGCATGTTTAATTTAATATGATGGGGATCCTTAGTTGAGCATGTCAACTTAGTTAGATTAAATTAAAATTAGTCATAATGCTTGTTGTTGATAGTGAGTTTTAGTTTTCTGCCGTGTTTTCCTTTGTTGTGTGATGATAGGATGGATTGATTAGCACTCTGTAGTTTGTTATTGTCCTGTGATATGTTGTAATTGATTGTCCTTGTTTGTATTGCTCAATGATATGTTATTAATGTTAGCTTCGTCATTTATTAGCGTTGTGATTAGGTACTCGAAGATGCCATTAGTTGATGAATGATTTTTGTGAAGTATAGAGTAGTTGTGGAAAAATAGAGAATGATAGGCTGAAGATGAGATAGCGTGAATGACCTGATTCCGTTTCTTATGTCAATGTTACTATTGTTGCTTATCCTCTTATTTACTATTAGTTAAATGCCTTTGTATAAGCATGTCTGATTTAGTATAATTGTGATCCTTCTTCGAATATATAAATCTGATTAGAGTTTGTCCAATTAGCATGCTTATTGGTTAATCTGATTAGTTAATTGTTAATTAATTTAGCATCATAGCTAATCTCAGCATGTAGTTAATTAAATAGTCAATGAGCATGTGGTTAATTAATTAGATAATAAATGGAATTACTTATCAAGTATGTTAATCGATTAGTTTAATTAACTAGTAGTTGTAAATCACTCATCGAGCATATTAATTAATCATCTGGAAAACATGTTAACCTAGCTAAGTAGTTCATTTGACTCAAGCATGTTCATTAATCTAACTAGAGTTAATTAACCAAACGCGAGCATGTAATTAACTAGAGTAATCAACTAGAAATTTAACTAAACTTGGGCACGCAAATAATTAGAATAATAACTAGGATTAGCATGCTAAATCAATTAACCATAAAAGCATGTCTAAATCATCTAGGATAAAAGCATGTAATTAACCTTAAGCATGTAATTGATTAGGATAATCTACTAGATCATCTAGGATAAAAGTATGTAATTAACCTTAAGCATGTAATTGATTAGGAAAATCTACTAGATCATTAATTAAAGCATGTTAATTAACTAGCGTAATTGGCTAACGCAATCAACTGAGCATGTTAGTTAAATTAGAATGTAACTAAAGTAATCAATCTTGAGCATGTAAATCATCAAAGATAACTAAGTAAAGTAGACTAATCGCCTAGAAATATTATAGAAAGCACGTAAACGGATTATGAAATTAACTAGAAGAATTAGCATGTTAATTAATAATATTGTACTCTATTAATTCAAGTATGCTTTTCGTGTTTTAATTCATATATATATAATTCTGCATCCCCTTGTTGAGCATGTCATCAGTTTTATTTCTCATGTGCGCCTTAGTTATTATTATTACGCTACTTTACTTCTTTCAGTACAGTTACTTTATTTAATGTTCACTTCAATTATTAAGAATGTTATGTTAGAAGCATCATGCATCATGATAGGTTAAGAATGTATGAGCATGCATCATGATAATAGAGACTAATAGGGAGTGCCATCTTGGTGGTGGTACGCAAGTATGCATAAGTGAGGTGAAAAAGTTAAGAAAGGAAGAAGAAAGAGAAGAGAATTAGGAGTTGATAGGTAGCGGATATAGTCTGTAAACTAGGCGTAGCCCCTCCCTCGTAGGGTACGGAAGTTCTAGTTTACTTATAAGCTAAGAGAAAAGGCTAGATCCGTTACGCCATTGCATGAGAAAAACCTCTCAATTCCATCTCGACGTACGAGTACAGAATAATAGAATGATGGATTTTAAGGGATCAATAGAATGACGGACCCCAAGGAATCAAAGTAAGACGAAGTAAAGTAAGAACGGATTAATGATTTAATGAAAGGATTGGTTTCGGTGGCCCCATTTCAAAATGGATTAAAGAGTGGCATTCATATAGCGATAGTTTATTTTATGTATGTGCATTTCATTTGATCTTATGTTGTGAAGCATCATGCATCATGTTAATAGAAAGTATAGGAAGTGTCACCTCGGTGGTGGTACGAATGCATAAGTGAGTTAAAATGTTAATAAAAAGAGGAAGAAAAGGGGATTGGGAGTGGATGGATAGCGGATGTAGTCTGCATTCTAGGCGGAGCCCCTCCCTCATAGGGTACGGGAGTTCTAGATTGCAAGAAAAAGGTTAGATCCGAACACAATGCCATTTCAAGAGAAAAACCTCCCAATTCTAGCTCAAAGTACGAGTAACAGCTTAAAAGTAAAGTAATAAATGAATCAATGACTTAATGAGAGGATTGGTTTGAGTGGCCCTCATTCAAAAAAGGACTAAAAAGAGGCATTTCATGCATAACCCTTTTTCCTTACTAAGCCTTCGGGCTTACAGTTGCTTGTGGTGTAGATGTAGGTACCCATAGGTAGAGTTAATGCACGGACTAGGAGTAGTGAAAAATAACAAGCAGATAATAAAGGCAACGGATGATGGATTTGCACGCGTGAGGGAGATCGTGGCTGGCCATGCACATAAAAAGGGTAAAAGGGAAACAATTTTAAGTTAAGTTTAGTTTTCAAAGTTGTAATTAAATCAAGTAGTAAGTTGTGTAAAAAGTAGTATTTCAATGGGTTAGTATTTCATTCTTGAACGATGATTTCAATTACGCTTCTGCATAGTTTTATTAACTGGATTTTATAACTAGTTTTAAAAATGGTTAGTAGTGATCTAGTTTAGCTTCACACTCTGATAACTGTTTTAAAAGAGATTTCAAGGTCCTTAGCAAAATTTCATTTTTTTACACATTTCTAGGATTTACGAAAATCTGGGTCGTTACTGTTTTGCTAACAAATTAACTACTGAACTATTGAAAAAAGTCACCGTTAACATCGCTGTCATGTTTGATAATTTCTAGCCGCGATGTATCATCTACTAATCTGCTACGGCTCAATATTTTTACAAAAATAACCTTATAATATTGATAGCTCGCCGTAGATCATATACGATCTCCGCGGGTTGACAATAAACCATGGTGGTTTAATACCAAGCTGTAACGGGTTGACTATATATCGCGGCGAATTAATACTGATCCGCCGTAGGTTATCATTCCTCGTCCGCCTTGTACAAATTCATAGTACACTTCTTGCGATTTTTTCAGCAATCAGCGAACCCTAGAGATTTCTAAGAGCTAATTGAATCACATTTTGGCAAAGTTGAAGCATTTGTTGAACATCAAATGGTGTCTCGGAGTGTTGAGGAATAAGTTATTAACTATCAAGTTGAAGTGAAGCCCACATCCACATTTTTGGCCAATGACGTATGTGCAATTGGAGACGAAGTTGCTATAGTGTTGCATTTCATCTTGGCAACTCTACACGAGGAGGAGCTTCATTCATTATACGGCTTGTCAACTATCCACGACAGAAAACTTTAAAAAAATTGAAAATTTTGCAAGAGTTTTGCTTGTTTTTAGTCTATCCCCCTTGCGACATTATCAAAAACAGATATTTTTCCCAACATATATTATCCAAACAGAAAAAAGAAAACATAAACATGTAAAGAGTCAATGAATTCTTTATTATGTACAACAAAGTCAGTATCCCTACACATCTCAACTACCCTAAGTTGCCTTCTTCTTGCCAAGTTTTGGCCATAAATCCATGATTTCAAAATACAACTATGGGTCCACATATATGTTCGATGGTTTGGCGTACAACGGACCCTTTATGGGTACATCATCAAGATGGTAGAAGTCTTCCTTCTTTCTTGCAATCTTGAATTACCTCCAAACCCTCACTCGTACACCGAAAGATGCCAAGCGGGTTGAAATATGAAGGGATAAATCAGCACATAAGCATAAAGCAATATGAATCTACACAATGGAAAAGATATACCACTCTTTGTCCGTTGGCGCTACGACGATCGCAATTGCTTTTGGTAGCAACGCTTGGTGAGGGAAGTGAGTGTGCAGGTTTAGGGATGATAGAAAACAT